>OY757932.1:73687554-73785054 GCA_963585895.1 Sepioteuthis lessoniana
CTACTTTAAATTCGCTCGTTTCACGTATCGAGCACTTACGTTCAGCTTAGTTTATTCTGCCGCTGTTTTTCTTTTCTTTTGGCTCGGCATCATAGCACTATTTGATTATTTTCGAATAGTACGGGTACCGTTAATCTTTTCTTTCTTTATTCAATTTGTTTCCCATATATCAGCTTGCATATTTATTATTTTCAAATTGTATCATCTGGGTTTTGTCAGACTATCAGAATCATTGGTCTAGTGGATAGAGTGTTCGCCAATGGTCCGGGAGACCTGGGTTAAATCCCAGGTCACGTCATACCAAAGACTTTCAAAATGGTACTTGATACCTCCTTGATTAACTCTCAGGAATAAAAGGTACGTATCAAGGGTAAAGTGGAGCAATCCAGAGAACGGAGTAGCGTCCTCCCCTACACCTCGGTGTTGTAGCTATTGAAAAGGGAGCCTACTGGCTGCTCTCGACTTCGGTTGCCAACTTTACTTACAACTTTACTATATATATATATATATATATGAATCAGCTATACTCTTCTTTCTGGGGGAGGATTAGAACGTTCTTAACCATCCTAGTATATATTCGGTTGATTCATAAAAAAATCCGTTTATGTAAAATTTAATTTATTCATAAATAATTCAACAATGGATTAATTTGAACTTATAGTATATTCACCATTATTTTGAATCACTTCTCGCATCCTCTCACGTAAAATTCAGCAAGTTTCGAGCTCAATAAGTTTACCAAAAACATTTTCTCCTCATTTTCTTGAGAGCATTTTTTTGTCATTCTGAGGATTTTGTTGGGAATGAAAAAATGGAAATCACTTCGTGCAACGTCAGATGAATGTGGTAGATGAGGTAGTTAAGACCAGGATAATTAACATTTTTTTTCCTGAATGATTCTTGCTGGACGTGGCCGTGTGTTAACGCAGAGAAGCACAACGTTTCTCCTATTGACGAATGGAGGGCGTTTTCTTCGAAAATTTTTATACACATGTTTCAACCGTTTAGAGTATGAATCTGTATCGCGTGTCTGATAGCAGTCTAGAAACTGAATTATACCATGAATTATACCATGGTGATCCTACCATTCACACAGCATTTGGGGTTGGCTGTAGAGATTCATTCTGGCCAGTTCACTATCTTTTGCGTTGAACATTGTCATAAATGACTCTTTTGTGTCACCTGTAAAAATATTCTTGTCAAACGGGTCATTTCTCTGCCTCGAGTGAAACTTGTCGCCATGAATATTCGAACTTCTCTGAAGAGATTGTTTTATTACAAATCCATAATTATCATATTACCCCTAGAGTTTGAATCTTGTAATATCGCTTTTTATTGTTATGCACAAAACACAATTGGCCCAGTCGGCTAGGGCCGCAGAATACACCGATTGCATTTCTACAGCGGGTTAAGACTCCCCCAGCGAGTGTCCCAGTTGGCTGGGGCTGCAGAATCCATCGACTGCATTTCTGCACCGGGGTTAGTCTCTCCTAACGAATGTCTTAGATATGAGACGAAACAATCTGATGGTGAAGCTTCAGTAATGCTTGAGCTTTGGGTAATGTGGAGTACCCCTTCATTGCCGTCGCTCCCAGGTCCACTCTATCCCGGAGTGGTAGCACCTGAAAAGGTCATATCTATGGATCAAATAGAACTAAACTGTGTACTTATACTAAACTGAATTGTTTGAAATAGTAGTTTTGACATTGAACTGAACTGTTTTGACATTTAACTATATGTTAACAGAAACTATACTTACACTAAACTGAATTGTTTGAAATTTAATTCGATGTTAAATGACTTGAAAAGAGTTGATACACTGTAAAACAAAACAACCAACGAATCATTGACATTTAATCTGCGTACTTAAGCTTAATTGTTTAAAATAGAACTGTTTATACAATGGTTAATATGCAATAAATCCCAACCAAACCAAATCATATATATCTAATATATATGTATAAAGAGGATTTGGCATTAAATAACCTACAAGGATTGATATGCCATAAAACCCATCCAAACCAATGGGGCTGTAGAATACACTGACGGCACGTCTGCAGAGGGGTAAGACACCCCACCCAATGAGTATCCTGGATATGATACTAAACAATCTGATGGTGAGGTTCCAGTGATGCTGGGACTTTGGGGAATGCGGAGCACCCCTTCATTGCCATTGCTCCCCGGTCCACGCTGGCCCGGCGTGGGTTAAACAGAACTAATGACATACTTCTGCTAAACTGAATTGTTTGAAATAAAAATGTTATTGACAATTAAACCGTACTTGCATTTAAACCGTGTGCTTATGCTGAACTGAATTATTTGAAATGGAACTATTTTTGACAATGAAACTGTATTTACACTAAACTGAATTGTTTAACATAGAACTTTTTTGACATTTAACTGTGTGTAAAGAAAATCTGTACTTATACTAAACTGAATTAGCTGAATTAGAACTGCTTGACCAAATTGAATAGCTTGAAATAGATATGCTTTTCATAATTTAACTGGACTTACATTTAAACTGCGTACTTATGCTAAACTGAATAGTTTGTCATAAAACTGATTATTTACACAAAAATGGATTTGGCGTTAAAGGTTGATATGCCATAAAATCCAACCAACCAACCAACTAACCAACCAACGCATATATTTAATATATATGTATAAAAAGGATTTGGCATTAAATAACTAACAATGGTTGATATGCCAGGTCAGCTAGACTGTATCAAGTGTCTGCACAGAGATGATCTATGTTAGTCTTTGCGAGTTGACCAACACTGGCACGTCCATATGTAAGATTACATTAAAGAACATCGTTTATGAGATCGTCCTTACCTCTCCAGTTGTATCCCACATGTCTTAGTCCTCTTAATTGTGAGATGGAAGGGGTTGGGTACACACAAACACACACAAAAACTTAGAGTAAAACAACAAAAAAGCTTGAAAGAATATCAAATATTAAAGACTAATTATGGAAATAAAAATGCACCCACAAGGGAGTACAGGAAACACACGCTGAGAAAGAGAAAGAGAGGAAAAAAGAAAAGAAAGAAAGAACCAACCCCGACAAGGAATCTATCACGAAATTTAGAGAAACAACCACTCTATCGAAATTGTGACTTCTATAAAAACTGAAAACCACACCTGAAAAAAATATTAAAAGTTCTCTAAAGAATTGGTTAGTAGGTTGGTTGGCTGTTTGAGTTTTATGGCATATCAACCATTGTCGGTTATTTAATCCCAAATCCATTTTTATACGAATAATCATTTCTATTTCAAACAATTCATTTAAGCATGAGCACTTAGTTTAACAGTCAAAAACATTTCTATTTCAAGCTATTCAGTTTAGCCAAACAGTTCTAATTCAAGCAATTCATTTTAGCGTTAGTACAGTTTCAATGTCAAAAATAGTTCTATATCAACCAGTTCAGTTTATCATAAGTACACAGTTTAAATATCAAAACAGCTCTATCTCAAGTAATTTAGTTTAGGATAAATACGCAGATTAGTTCTATATGACTCATTGATAGGGCCTGATCAGGTGTTACCACTTTGGGGCCAGAGTAGACTCGGGAGCGATGGCAATGAAGGGGTACTCCGCATTCCCTATAGTTCCGGCATCACTGGAACCTCACCATCAGATTGCTTAGTGTCATATCTAGGACACTCGTTAGAGGGGGTCTTACCACTCTGCTGAGGTGAAGTGGGTGTATTTTACAACCCTAGCCGACTGAGCAAGTTCTCTGAAGAGAGCCACAAGACTGGAAATGTGAGTAAGAACTAAATAGATCATATTTTAAAAGATATAAATCTCCTTGTGGACCTATTCGTTTTGAAATATTTACTTTTTTCTCTCTTTGGACCAACAAAAAAAAAAGATTCTTTTTTACATATATATATTGTTGTTGGTGACGTTAGTCGAGGGTGACCCAAAGTCTCCCTTTTCAATAGCTACTACACAGAGGATTGAATCCCGCTCTCCTGGACCATCGGCGAAACACTCTACTCATTGGGTCAATGGCCCGGTCTTCTCTATCGATGAGTCTACATTTTAAAGATAAAATGCTTTGATTTCGACATAACTCCTTCCATGTCCATGTTCTTAAACGATTATTTCTCCCATTCTTCTAACATAAACTTAAAAGTATACTGTGAAACTCAAGAATGAAAATTCAGCTATTAATTACTGTATTTCCGGGAGAACGGGGTTCAATCCCAGGTCGAGTCATACTAAAAACTCAAAAAATGGTACTTGATGTTGCCTTACTTTGCACTTAGTATTATAAGGTAAGGATCAAGGGTAAAATGGAGCAATCCAGGGAAAGAAGCAGCGCCCTCCCCTACATCACGGTTTTGTAGCTATTGAAAAGGAGGCTTTCGTGTCACCCTTGACTAAGGTCGCCAACTTTACAAACTTTATGGCTTTTGAAGAACATTTTTTTTTCCAAAAGAGTCCCAGATAATCACCCGGGCTTGTAGAGTTTTAGTGCTTCAATGGTCCTTAAATTAAATCGCAAAGATCTTTACAAATGTAAACATCATGATGGTCGCTTCTACGGCAACTCTTTTCAGAAGTAAAACAGTACTTACTGGTACTTCATATTAAATGACACCAGTCAGGAAGAAAATTTAAGTGACGACGCTAAGCTATGCATGTACCTAAAGAAACCTATTAAGATTTTTAAATGTGAAATATTGGGATTTAATAAGGATCTGATTACATATGAAACTTTTTGAAATGACCTGATAAAAGAGAGGGCTGCAAATGTCAAGCGAAAATCTTTCACGGAGTTTTGTAATTTAAACTATTAATTTAGACTATTTAATTTATATATATATATATTTAAATGCCTTGCCAAATTGATGTGCGTCTTATAAGCCCATGGAACTGATAAGTTTTCAACAGACTTATCAATCAAGTCACTGATATATATATATATATATATACTCGAAAAGAAAAATTCCATTTGAAATCCATATAATGAGCTTGAATAAGCAAAATAAATTTATTATGGGACACAATTTCTAATTTTCTTGTATTTTAGCCCCAAAAATTATATTTTGGTCTGGTATATTTTGTATTAAATAGCCGTGGACTGACCATTCATTCTTTGGATATTCACAGTCAATATTTACTTTATATCTATATAAATAAAAATCTAAATGTTTGTTACTAACCGATAATCTCCAGTTTTATACCACTAATTGGTTTAAAATTTTCAGGGAGTATTTTATTCGAATTCAGGAGTGTTTTTATATACTAATTATCCAAAAATATTACAACAATTAAAAAATATATTTTTAATAAGTCGTTTTTCTCCGAGAAAAGCCGAACGCGAATTATGAAGGTAAACATTACTTCCGTTTTCCATGAATTTTACACGGGATTTTTTTCTGCTTTATCAATTTTCTTTCTTTTTTGGTTAACTTAAACAGAGACCCTAAACTTTAAACCATATTTCGTTGGTTCAGTAGTAAGTAATTCATTTTTATTCTAACAAATTGTTAACAAAATATTTTCTTTTCTTTTTTCAACATTCCTTTTTTTGTTTAACTTCAACGAAAGACATTTCTTAATAAGTTTTCTTTCATTTTATTATTATCGATAAGACACTAAACTTTAAATCATCATATTTCGTTGGTTCAATAGTAACGAATTGTTCACAAAATATTTTATTTTCTTTTTTGTTGTTTAACTTCAACGAAAGACATTCCTTAAAAAGTTTTCTTTCGTTTTATTATTATTAATAAGACACTAAACTTTAAACCATATTTCGTTGGTTCAGTAGTAATGAATTGTTTACGAAATATTTTATTTTCTTTTTTCAATATTTCTTTTTTTGTTTAACTTCAACGAAAGATATTCCTTAAAAAGTTTTCTTTCATTAATAAACTTTAAACCATATTTCGTTGGTTCAGTAGTAAGTAAATTTCTTTTTATTCTAAAAACTTATTCTTAAATTTTTTCTTCACAATTGATATCCCATTTATTTTGTTGTTTAATAAATATTTTATGGTGTGCCAATTATCATGTTGCGAAATATTAACCAGCCCAACCTTTGTAATGGCACACGTCTTTCAGTAAAAAATTAATGACCAACATCATAGAAGCAACAATTTTGAAAGGGCCTTTCAAAGGTGAAGATATCCTCACCCGCGAATTCTTATGATTCCAACAGATATGTCATTTCAATTTAAGAAATTGCAATTCCCAATTCGATTGGCATTTGAAATCACGATCAACAAAGCACAGGGACAATCTTTAGAATTGTGTGCCTTATATTTACACACTGATTGCTTCTCACATGGGCAATTATATGTTGCCTGTCCCAGAGTCGGCAATCCGGACAATCTCTTTATCTACATGGAAACTGGAACGACCAAGAATATTGGGTATCCACAAGTATTGGAAAATTAAACATATCAGAAACATGCATTTTCTTTTTTTGCCCATTTAAACAAACTGAGCCACAGCAACGCGTGGCCGGGTACAGGTATATATATATATATATATATATATATATATATATATATATAGATTGATTGATTGAAAGCTTTTTAAGAGCGTACTGCTGTTAAAAATGAATTAATATTTTGAAACCGATTTAATATTTTAAAATTCTTAAATAGGGATCCCTTATTTCAATTACGTCTCTTCGGAGAATTGTGTCCCTGATACTGAGATTAATATATGAGGAATTCGTGTTTTGGTTGTGACGGACAAAAAAGCAAGGATGAGGGAAGGAAAAATCTTACCGTAAGCCTGCAAGAGTAATATTAACTTCCCTTGGGCCAAAAAATATTGCTAAAGATGTCATCAGAAGAAAAGATCCCTTTTAAAGAATTTTAAAATATTTTAATCACATTTTAAGTATGAGTACGCTACTAAAAGCGTTATTCAAATTTTGATCGTACCATAATATATGTGTATATATATATATATATATATATATATATATATATAATTTAATTAAATCGCAAGTCGGAAATCTTCTACTACTTTTGTAGAAGATTTCCGACTCGCAATTTAAATTAATTTTATAATTGGCTCCACTCGTGTTGAGCACTCTTGTAATTGTAGCATTGCAGGATTCGCGGAAGGTTTTAGTTTTCTTTTGACCAACTGACTGCGTATCCCTTGATTTTTTTCAAGGGGTCTGACAAGGTTTGCCTTTTCTTTCTTTTTGACCGATAATATTTTTTCTTTTCCCCCCGGACGGTGATTCGAGATACTTTTATCTCTTGTTACTAGCGGTTTTTTTTCTTTTTTTCTGGTACCGTGAATTCTGGTAGATATTAGATTAGTATATATATATATATATATATTGTGGTGATAATAGAAACACTCAAACACAAGTGGATAAAACATGTGTGAGTACTGACACCAAATGTATTAACATCAAACTGAATGGTGATACTTTGAAATAGTGTAGACTGATTTGTAGTGGTGTATGACAAAATAGACTGAATGGCAGTGGCACAGAAAAACTTTAACGAATAAAAAGCAAATCAAGCAATCACTTATTGCTAACTTGAAACTCACTTCTTTTACCCAATCCTTCCAAGAAATGAAAATTACCAAAAAGAACAAGAAACTAACAAAACAATACCAAAACAGTAAACTTAGGTAGGCTGTTAATAAATTATAGTTTTAATTTTAAAGACTAACCAATAGAATTATTAAACTTCAATGTAAAAAAACACTAAAATGAATCAGGGAATTCACAATAGTACCATTTTTTTTAGAATGAAACTATCCAAAAGTTACTTATTTGAATTATTTTGGTTTCTTTGTTTAATGGCATATCAACTCTTTTTAGGTTATTTAATGCCAAAGCCATTCTCCTAGAAGAACAGTAGTGGTACTATTTAACCCATAGCTGAGAGGATAAGGGGGTTCATACCTTTCCCAAGGGTATGTGCCCGAAACTCGAGTACTACGATTCCGCAGTCCATCGCTTTAACCATTACACCACGAGGACACCCCCGAATTATTTTGACATTTTTGTTGTGTAAAGAAAATATTGCTTATGTTAATAAGCGTTAAAATTTCATTGAAATTTTATAAATTTCAATGAAATCTAAAAAAAAACTATTCACATAAGATTACACAAATAAATTGGATGTTTATGATTTCATATACAAGAGTCATTCAGTAAATAAGATGAAATATTGCCAAAGGAGTTGGCAATAGGAAGCACTGTTTAGAGTTGCACCTTTTTCAAGGAAATCAATTGTCATGAGTCCATTCATCTTCCAGAATAGATTACTTCTAAATGAAAATCTCATTTGCAAGGTGTCCTAACAACAGATATATAAAGATCAGCTGAAGATACTTGAATACGAAAAAATAACTTCCATTCAACAGATGGATGCGTTGGGAAACTCAACCGAGTGGTTTCCCTTTTTGGGAGCTGTGGGCGGATCTTCCGAGAATCACGTGACATTTTGGTCATGTGAAATTTCGAGAAGCGAGTTCTATATCTCTTTGGTAGTAAACACCGGCCGGAAAGGACCTGCCTCTTTCATCTCCGCTTTTTGGAGCCGCACATGCGGGCAGAATATCCCTCGTTTACCATTTCCCTCTATCAGAAAAATGTACGTTAACCGCCACTATCGGCCTGTTGGTTCTGTAAACAGCTTATATACCCTTTTTTTGCACTTTGGGACTGTATTTTATGTTTCTTAATTATGTGTACCATGTATGTCAATTTTCTTAGTTATGAATACTATGTATGAATCTAAAATGTATATCGTTGTAGTCTAAACGGACTGCTTTTCCTTACTGAAATATTCTGTGTTAGTTTTCATAGGAATAGGAAGGTGGTAGTTTCAATGACTGCTACACACATGAATAAATTCACATAGATGTATTACTTCGCTAGTGCGTTTTTCATCATTCCCCTTATAGCATTTACACTCTTTTAAAAATATTCAAAAACCTTTCTAAAAATAATTTTCCAAAAATCTTTCCTCCTGGTGATGACCTCAGATGGTAAAAAGTTGCCTGTTCATATCTATCTAATGATCTATCAATCTACTGGGTGCCTTCAATAAGTTTCCAAATTTTTTTTTTTGTACAGGTATTTAAAATTGTCGTAGACACTTGAAAATTCAGTATCTTATGGCTATACATCTTATGAGATGACTGACCAATTTTTATGATTTCAGATTCAAATCAACAGCTACAGCAGCAATTGGAATACACCCTACTAAAACCTGATTGTTACAGCTGGTGAATTTCAAAAATGCAATCGGGACGTGAGGACACTTTAGAAGAACGATAGGCAATAAAAATCTGTTTTAAACTTGGAAAAAATGCCACAGAAACGTATGGAATGCTTCAGACTACTTTTGGAGCATCTTGCATGAATCGAGCATCAGTTTTTGAGTGGCATAAGAGATTCAAGGAAGGCCAGGGAGTTTGTGAGGGATGATGAGAGGTGTGGGAGGAGTAAGGAAGTCAATACACCAGATTTGATTGGCCAAAGGGTTAGCGTTAGGGTTACTATGTTTAGGTTTTAAATGAGTTCAGGAAGAGATTCCTAGGGAAGAGGCCAGCACTCTTCAAATCGGGTCGGTGGCATTTCCACCAGGATAATGCACCAGTCCGCAACTCCATCGTTGTCAGAGACTATTTGACCAAGATGGGCATCAAGACAGTTCCTCACCGTCCCTATAGTCCAGACCTTGCCCCCGTGACTTTTGGTTATTCCCTAAGCTCAAGGAAAAACTCAAAGGCTGTCGTTATGAGGCAATTGAGGAGATGAAAGAGGCTCTGACGAAGGTCATTGACACGCTCACAGAAGAGGACTTCCGTGGGGCCTTCCAGAAGTTGTTGGAACGGTACAATAAGTGCATTGCAGTATGGCCAGCCATTTCATTAGACGTATAGCAATAACATACCGAATTTTCAAGGGTCTACGACAATCTTAAATGCCTGTACAAAAAAGTCTGGAAACTTATTGAAGGCAGCGCGTATCTAAACAGAGTGTCTCAGAATAGATGCAGACCATTGATATTATAATGATTTATTACTGAGGCAAGCGCCATGGCGGTCATTTGGAACACAACCTGTAAAAAATACATCCTTTGAACTAGAGACATCAAATCAATGTTTTTTCTTTGAATTATTATTATCTCAGGTTCCATAACATACAATCATTTTTTAGTTTCTTTTCTCAGTTATAAATCATTATCATATAAATAGTTTGCATCTATTTTGAGACAGTTTTGAATGATTTTGTCTCCAAATAAGTAGAGACACAAAATATTTTTTCCTATCTAGTAGAAGGCATTGTTATCGAGAAATAATAGTTATTATTGTTTACTCTAGTGGGTAGAGTGTTCGCCAAACATTGGTTCAATCCCAGGTCGAGTCATACCAAAGACTTGAAAAATGATATTTGATACCTCCTTGCTTAACACTCAGCAATATAAGGTACATGTAAAGGGTAAATTAAAGCAATCCAGGGAAAGGAGTAGCGCCATTCCTACATCTCGGTGTAGTAGCTTTTGAAAAGAGAACCTTCTGGTTGCCCTTGAAAACGGTCACCAACAACTTACTTTTACTTTATTTCCAAATCTGAAACAAAAAAAGAACACAATATAATTACTAGTTGAGTTATAAGCACTCACAGGGTCCCATGTATATTGAGACACCAGATAGATAGATAGATAGAAACAGACTGCGATTGATAGCCATAGACAGATTAAGGTAGGTTGATAGATATGAACAAGCGGCATGAACTGGATTGCTCCACTACCCTTGATCCTTACCTTGTAATACTAAGTTTTAAGCAAGACGGCATTAGATACCATTTTTTGAGTCTTTGGTATGACTCGACCTGAGATTGAACACCGATCTCCCAGACCATTGGCGAAAACTCTACTAATTACGCCAATAGCCCGGTTTATGTTGATACACACGAAAAATACGAAAAACTATTTGTCGCCATTAAAATAGGAGTGCCCACGCGTGCACACACACACACACACACGGGGAAAAAGGAAGGTAACGTTCATGCCTTTGATCAGGAATGTTATGCATTGTTCCATTTGTAAAAGATAATGAACGACTTTGTCCACCAAATGATAAAATTAAAAATTATAGTCATGTCGCAAGAGAAATGCGCGGGCCAACAATGGAAGAAGAAGAAGAAGAAGAAGAAGAAGAAGAAGAAGAAGAAGAAGAAGAAGAAGAAGAAGAAGAAATGCAAAGATATTAAAAAGAAGAAGTAGAAGTGCAGAGAGAGTATGAAATAGAAAAGGAGACAGAAGAAGAAGTATAATGTATATATCATCATCATCATGTCGTGCCGCCAGCACGGATATCCCTGACCCTCTCTCGCCACTCCTCCCTATCGTTCATCGCTTCTGGCTGGTCCTCAGGGCTACATCCCGAATCCTTACAGAGCTGCTGTATGTAGGTTTGAGGTGTTCGTACTGATCGTTCGGGCATATGACGGGGTCCATCTTAAATTTCTGAGACGAAGCTTGATGATTTTTAGCAAGGGTTTTCTGACTGTTGTCTTCATCTTTATTGTTATTTCTACATCGTTTCGAGCGCTTCTAATATATATATATATATATATATATTAGGAGCGCTCGTGGTATAAGGTTGGGAAACGAAAACACCGGCCCAATTTCAAATTCTAGAAAATGTTGTTGACATTCCACATTGTGCTAATACCTTTGGGAAAGGTATGGATTCAATTATCATGCCTCTGGCTATAGTTTCTTTGTTTAATATCATATCAATCTTTGGGGTTTATTTGATGCCAAACCATCCTCCTAGAAGAACAGCAGTGGTTTTTTTTAACCCATACCTGGGAGGATAAGGGGGTTCATACTTTTCCCGAGGGTATTTGTCCGAAAGTGAACGTAATAGTTCGACTGGAATTCGAACTCGCTTACAACGATTTCGCTGTCCAGCGCTTTATAAACTCATGCGGAAGGATTACGTAAACACACACACACACACACACATATATATATATATATATATATATATATCATCGTCATGTCACGCTGCCAGCACGGCTGTCCCTGACTCTCTACCGCCACCCGTCCCTATCGTCCATCGCTCCCGACAGATCTTCAAGGCTTCATCCTGTATCGGCACAAAGCGGTTGTATATAGGTTTTAGCTGGTCGTCCTGTCTTTGCTCGTCCTTGTGAATGGGTCCTCAGGAGTATGTCACTTATGAGTTCGTGCCTACTTCTCAAGCAGTGTGCCGCGATCTGGTTTATCTAACTTTGATAATTTTCCTAATGGGTGGTTGGTGGCCATACAGTTGCTGCTTTGTAGGGTACTGCCTCCAGCACTCGCTCAATATTGCTTGTAGCATTCTTATGTAATTGCCGCCAAATATATATATATATATATATATATATATATATATTGATTTTTGAAAAAAACATTTGTTTATTCATATATATATATATATATATATATATATATATATATATATATATATATATGAATAAACAAGTGTTTTTTTTTCAAAAATCAAAAAATGCTCTACACCGACCGGTAGAGCAAGATAAAAATTTTTGTATAAAGATTTTTCAGATTAAAACTGCTCTATATTTGTAATTCTGATAATAATCATAATTGTATATATATATAATAGGCAAAACTTGGAAAGAAATGTGTTAACTCTTGTTTTGAAATTTACTGCCGGAGGTTAATAATTGTATTTATAAACACTTGAAAAATTCAGTTGACATTTCAGAGGGAATGCGCTGGTTTCAAATTAATCTTCAACTGCTGTTAATAACATTATAATGTATATATACTAAAGTAAGTTTATTAAGTGCATATATATATATATATATATATATATATATATATATATATATATATGTATATATGTATACATATATTATAAAATGAATAGGTCTGAAACATATATAGAGCAAACTTATAAAAAATAAGATCTAAAATATGAAATTCACTTGTGAACCTATTCATTTCATAATATTTACTTTTCTCTCGTTGAACCAATAAAAAAGATATATATATATATATATATATATATATATATATATATATATATATATTTATATTAAAGTAGGTACCTAATAAACTTACATTAGTTTAGGTCAAGACCAGAAATAATGAGCAGACATTGGGAATCGGACTCACCGAACATGATATGTTATCCTGGCTAGTTTAGAACTAACAGCATACTTATGCTAAACTGAATTGTTTGATTAAACTGAATAACTTGAAATAGAAATATTTTTCACAATTAAACCGTACTTATTTTAAACTGCGTGCTTATGCTAAACTGAATTATTTGAAATGGAACTGTATTTTGACATTAAAAATGTATTTACACTAAACTAAATTGTTAAACATAGAACTGTTTTGACATTTAACTGTGTGTAAACAAAATCTTTACTAATTCTAAACTGAATTATCTGAATTAGAATTGTTTGAATAGACTAAATAGCTTGAAATAGAAATGTTTTTGACAATTAAACTGTGTACTCATGCTAAACTGAATTGTTTTAAATAGAACTGATTATTTCCATAAAAATGGATTTGGCATTAAATAACCTACAAAGGTTGATATGCCATAAAATCCAACCAACCAACCAACCAACCTGGCTAATTAATCTCTACACTGTTTAGAAGGTTCTCTTCTTCTCTCTCTCTCTCTCTATATATATATATATATATATATATGCTAGAGTAGAATTAATAGTTACGTAATTATATTTGGCAGCTTACATCAAACCATTTAGCCTTCTATTGAGGATAAAGAAATTCTTTCCATCATCATTCTTCTCCTAGCAATTTTTTCACACCAACACTTTCACTGGAGACTGAGTGACAGCAAGCCTCCTCTGGACTTTTCCTGATACTCTGGCCGATCTCAACAATGCTTTAGTTTGGATTGTCTGGATTCGTCCTCCAATTTTCAACTCTTCCAGACCTAATTTCCATGCCTTTTGGGATTGTTCCATGTGCTCTAATTGCAACTGGTATCACCATCATCCTCATGTTCCACAGCTTTCTTAGTTATCGAACAAGATCCAAGTACTCATCTTTTTTATTCGCTTTCTTCTTCTTCTTCTTCTTCTTCTTCTTCTTCTTATTATTATTATTATTATTATTATTATTATTATTATTATTCACTTATTAGAGCTTTTCACATCAGCAATAGCCGATGGTTTTTCACTGAAGTCAGAGTGACAGCAAGTATCCTCAAGTCTCCAGGACTCTTCTTAGTATTCTGGCAGTTCTCAACAATGCTGTCGTTTGGATGGTATCCACTCGTCCGCCAACCTCCAAGTCCTCTAGTAATCCCTTAGTTACTGTTCTAAACGCACCTATTACAAGTGGTATAAATGTCACCAGCATGTTCCACAGATTTTTCAGTTCCCTAGAAAGGTCGAGGTATTTATCCTTCTTTTCACATTCTTTCTGTTTTATCCTGTGTTCTGCCGGGACAGCAAAGTCAACTATTTTGCAAGTTCTCTTTTTTTTGTTGATTATTATTAAGTCTAGTCTCCTGGCCGGGATTAGGTGATCCGTTTGTATATTAAAGTCCCATAGGAGTTTATGCGAGTCATTTTCTAGGACAGGTGCTGGGTTGTGCATATACCATTTGTTTGTATGGTCGAATTGAAATTCCTTACACATTTCCCAGTGAATCTCCTTACTGGCCCAGTCGTGTCTCTTATTATTATTATTATTATTATTATTATGTACTCCTTTAGAGTTTCTCACATCAGTATCGGCCGATGGTTTTTCACTGGAGTTCGTGTGACAGCAAGTCTCCTCAAGTCTCCAGGACTTTTCTTCGTATTCTGGCCGTTCTCAGTAATGCTGTCATTTGGATAGTCTACACCCGCCCGCCAACTTCCAAGTCCTCCAGGCCTTTTAATAATCCTTTTGTTATTGTCCTAAAAGCACCAATCACAATTAGCACAATCGTTACTTTCATGTTCCACAGCCTTTTCAATTCTCTAGCAAGGTCAAAGTACTTATCCTTCTTTTTAAATTCTTTCAGTTTTATTCTGTGGTCGGCTGGTACAGCAAAATCAACAATTTTGTAAATTCTCCTTTTTTTTGTTAATTATTATAAGGTCTGGTCTTCTGGCCGAGATTAATTGATCCGTGAGTATGTCAAAGTTCCTAAAATTATTATTATTATCTTTTGAGAGTTTTTCACACCAGCGTTAGCTAATGGTTTATCAATGGAGTTTGAGTGACAACAAGTCTACTCAAGTCTCCAGGACTCTTCTCAGTATTCTAACTGATCTCGGTAATACAGCAGTTTGGATGGTCTCCACCCGTCCTCTTATTTCCAAGTCCTTCACTCCTTGTATTAATCCTTTGTTGACTGTATTAAGAGCACCAATCAGAATTGGTATTATCTTCACTTTAATGTTTCACAATTATTTTTATCCTCTAGCAATGTCGAGGAACTTATCTCTCTTTTCACATTCTTTTAATTTCACTCTGTGGTCCACTGGGACAGCATTATTATTATTACTATGGACCCCCGCATATGGCCAATCAAAAGCAGGACAGCCAGCTAGAATATACATACAGCAGCTATGTGATGATACGGGATGTAACCCTGAAGACCGGCTAGAGGTGATGAATGATAGGGAGACGTGGAGAGAGAGGGTCAGGGATATCCGTGCTAGCCGCACGACATGATTATTATTATTATTATTATTATTATTATTATTCCTTTCAGAGTTTTTCACACCAGCGTTAGCTGAGGGTCTTTCACTGGAGCTTGAATGACAGCAAGTCTCCTCAAGTCTCCTGGACTCGTCTCAGTATTCTGGCCGATCTCAATAATATAGTAGTTTGTACGTTCTCCACTCATCCTCTTACTTCAAAGTCCTCCAGTCTTTTTAATAATCCTTCGATGACTGTACCAAGAGCACCACTTACAATTGCTATAAACATCATTTTTATGTTCCACGGTTTTTTTTAATTGCCTTGCAAAGGTCGAGTTACTTATCCTTCTTTTCACTTTCTTTCAATTTTTCTCTACGATCAGCCGGGACAGAAAAATTCGCAATTTTGCAAGTTTCCTCTTTTTTTGTTGTTGTTGATTATCTTAAGGTCTGGTCGTTCTGCCAAATTCCATTCCTATATCCTGACTGTATATTCTTGCCGCCTGTATAAAAATTTCCCGTTCTTTTTTCATTTTTGATAAGCAGTTTGATGTGGTCCATGCACATTAGGTGATTGAGCTTTTCTTGCGATTTAGTAAGTTTGTTCATTTTCTAAATATGTGATTGAGTGCTATCAAGTTTATTACAAATAATAATGGTGATAACGCATCTCCCTGGAACATGCCTCTTTAGATTTTCTCCTCAGCTAAAGTTTTTCCTCCAACTGTCAATTCCACTCTTGTTTTTCGTGGTTTTCTCAACAAACTTTGACATTGTGGGCTATCTTGTACATTTTGAGACAGTCTTGGCCCAGCGGTTAGAGTGTTCGCCAATGGCCCGGGAGACCTGGGTTCAATCCCAGGTCGAGTCATACCAAAGACTTTAAAAATGGAACTTGATACCACCTTGCTTAACACTCAGCATTATAAGGTAAGGTTCAAGGGTAAAGTGGAGCAATCCTGGGAATGGAGTAGCGCCCTCCCCTACACCTTGGTGTAGTAGCTATCGAAAAGGGAGCCTTCGGGTCACCCTCGACTATGGTCGCTAACTTTACTTTACTTTATATCGTATAACTTTTTGTTGTCAGTTCATGGCAGAGCTAGATTTTTTCGTCTTGTTTTGCTCTCCTTGAGAATGTCTTGATCCCTCGCCGCATCTATTCTGTTATTAGAGGAACAGTCCGCAGAATTTTAGCGACTCATAAATCTCCTCCCTAATTTGTGCTGTTAGTATTTGCCACATCATTCGTAGACATGTTATGGCTCTGTAGTTGTCGAGAGTGTTTCCTTTTTTGGTGATCATTTTTTTAATCTTTGTGGTCTTTCCTTTGATCCACTATTCGGGTATGTTTTTTTTTCTTCTAAGCATTTATTCCTTTCGATAGCCTGTCTGTTGTGGATGAATTTATTTTGTTTGGTTTGGTTTTATGGCACATCAAACATTATAGGTTATTTAATACCAAATCTATTTATATATATATTTATATATCATCCACCTTTCTCCACACAATGAACTAGTCCATCTGCCATATATAGCAGTAGCTACTAATACCAGGGCAGACTAGAAGGTGAAGAGCACCTTCTTATAGGAATAGCATTAGAGCGTTGGAGACTGGAGATCGCACCAGATCACCTTACTTGCTACCATAATAACGGAAGCCAATACTATCGTTGGACTATATCTCTATTCTGTATTCACTAATCCTATGTTCTTGTCAACTAATACTCTCTCTATTGTATATACTTTTTCCTGAGAATATATCTCTATTTCCTCTCATATCGTGGTTTGTCCTTTATTTAATAGTACAAGCGTTCACTAACCAGAACTCAATATATACATATAAACATTTCTATTCCAAACAATTCAGTTTAGTATAAGTATAGTTTTTTGTTTATACACAGTTGAATGTCAAAACAGTTCTCTTCAGAACAATTCAGTATAGGATAAGTACACAGTTTCAATGTCAAAAACAGTTCTATTTCAAATAATTCAGCTTAGCATAAGTACACGCTTTCAATGTCAAAAACAGTTTTCTTTCAAACAATTCAGTTTAACATAAGTACACACTTTAATATCAAAAACAGTTCTATTTCAAGTAATTCAGTTTAGTATTAGTATACAGTTTATATCTATTTGAGGGAGTCTTACCCCTCTGCAGAGATGCAGCCGACAGTGTCGTGGATGAATGCCATCATAGTCGGGAATTTTTCACTTTGTACTTTTCTAAGTGTTGCTCAGAGTGAACCGAGATATATTTTCGCATTAGTTCCTTTTTCGAGTCCTTCTAACTTTTTTCCATATTGTTGATCCATTCGACTTTTCTTTTATGTTCTTGTTCTTCTGATATTCTTCTCCAAATGTTTTTTTTATTTTTCCCATCCAATTGTTCCTATGGCGTCATGCATTCTTCCACTATTTGTGGGTTAAATTTTCTTTCGTTGTTTTGAAATGTTGTTTTATCAGAATTATTTGATCATTTTTCGATATCTTTTTAGTCTTCCTTCTTTCGCCTGTACCTTCTGGTTTATTTCCTCGAGTTGTACTGTTTATTTTACTTGTGTTGCTTTCTTTTCTATTCGTCCCATCTCGTTTCTGTGTTCCTCTTCTGTCTTATCATTTTTGCTTGTTCACGTAGATTTCTTTTTTGTGTTTCCATTCAAATTTCCCACCCAGGTTTGCCCTGTTGTCTGAGACTGTAGAATACACCAACTGCACCTCTGCAGAGAGGTAAGCCCCCCACCCAATGAGTGTCCTGGTTATCATATTTTCCCAACCCCTTCGCTCGGGCAGGATATGACACAACATTAATTTTTTTAAGCGGAGTTTAACAGGTTTGAATTCAGAGTTTTCCTTCTCCTAGACTAGTTGCCACGCCAAGGCTGAAGAACCTAGTCTGCCCTACTATTTACCCATAGCTAGAGGGAGAATAATTGGATTCATACCTTTCCCAAGGGTATTAGTGCTATGTGAAATGCAATCAGTCTCGTCCAGGATTTGAACTCGTGTCGCTGTGTCCATTTCCTACGACGATAACTATTACACCACGGGCACTTCACATGAGTGTCCTGCTTATGACACTAAACAATTTGATGGTGAGATTCCAGTAATGCTGGAGCTTTGGGGAATGCGGAGCACTCTTTCATTACCATTGCTCCCAAGTCCACTCTGGCCCGGAATGGTAGCACCTGATAGGGCCCTATCTATGGGTTGAATTGAACTAACTGCATTCTTATGCTAAACTGAATTGTTTGAAATAGAACTGTTTGACTAAACTGAATAGCTTGAAATAGAAAAGTTTTTGACAATTAAACTGTGAACTTACATTTAAACAGCGTGCTTATGCTAAATTGAATTGTTTTAAATGGAACTGTTTTTGACATTGAAACTCTACTTACATTTAAATGAATTGTTTAATATAGGACTTCTATCCTTATACTGAACTGAATTAATTGAATTAGAACTGTTTGAATTAATTGAATAGCTTGAAATAGAAATTTTTTTCTAATTGAACTGTGTACTCATGCTAAACTGAGTTGTTTGAAATAGAACTGATTATTTTTATAAAAATGGATTTGGCGTTAAATAACCTACAAAGGTTGATATGCCATAAAATCCAACCAACCAACCAACCCATCTATGTTTTGAATTTCTTTTCGTGTTGCTCCATTCGTTGAGTTATGCATTGATAATTTGTTTATTTTTTCAGCTTCTGATTTGACTGTTTTCCAATCTTTGTTCCTGAGAGATGATTATTATTATTGTTATCTCATTAGAGCTTTTCACATCAGCGTTAGCCGATGGTTTTTCACTGGAGTCTGAGTGACAGCAAGTCTCCTCAAGTCTTGAGGACTCGTCTCAGTATTCTGGCCGTTCTCAATAATGTAGTAGTTTTGATGGTCTCCACCCGTCCGCCAACTTCCAAGTCCTCCAGTGCCTCTAGTAATCATTTAGTTACAGTTCCAAACGCACCGATTACAATTAGTATAATTGTCACCTGCATGTTCCACAGTTTTTTCAATTCCCTAGCAAGATCGAGGTACTTATCCTTCTTTTCACATTCTTTCAGTTTTATTCTGTGGTCAGCTGGGACAGCAAAGTCAACTATTTTGCAAGTTCTCTTTTTTTATTGATTATTATTAAATCTGGTCTTCTGGCCGAGATTAGGTGATCCGTTTGTATGTTAAAGTCCCATAGGAGTTTATGCGAGTCATTTTCTAGGACAGGTGCTGGGTTGTGCATATACCATTTGTTAGTATGGTCGAATTTAAATTTCTTGCACATTTCCCAGTGAATCACCTTGCCGACCCAGTCGTGTCTCGCCTTATACTCCCTCTGTGCTAATTTGCTGTATTCGCTTATTATATGATTGATGGTTTCATCTCTGTCACCACATAGCCTGCATTTGCTATTTTGTTGAGTCTTATCTATTCTCGCTTTGATATGATTGGTTCTTAGGGCGCTGTCTTGAGCTGTTATTAGGAGAAATTATGTTTCTCTCTTAAAGTTTCCTTTTCTTAGCCATGTCCAAGTTTTGCCGTGTGAGATATTGTTTATTCGTCGTTTAAACCGCCCATAAAGTTGTTTTCCTTCCCATTTTTGTTTCCTAGTTATTGTCATTCTGTTGTTCATCGAGTTCTCAGTATCGTTTCTGGTGGCTGTAATGAGTCCTCCTTCGTGTTTTTGTATACAGTTTTTGATTCGTTGTATCGATGCGTCAACGCTGTCTTCAATGCTGGCAAGTCCTCTTCCTCCCTCTTTTCTTGAAACATATAGTCTGTCAACGTCGTCTCTGGGATGTAAAGCCTTATGCATTGTAATTAGTTTTCTTCTTCTTTGGTCCATTTGTTTAAGTTCATTATTATTATTATTATTATTAGGTTTGGTCTGGTCTGGTTTTATGGCCTATCAACCATTTTAGGTTATTTAATGCCAATTCTATTTTTATACATTTAAACAGTTCTCTTTCAAACAATTCAGTTTAGCAAAAGTACGCAGTTTAAACACAGTTAAATGTAAAAGCAGTTGATTTCAACAAACAATTCAGTTTATCATAAGTACAATTTTTGGCTTACACACAGTTAAATGTAAAAACAGTTCTATTTCAAACATCAGTTTAGCATACGTACACAGTTTTATTTCTATCTAACCCAGAGATAGGACCCTATCAGGTGCTACCACTCCGGGCCGGAATGGACCTGGGGCTATGGCAATGAAGGGGCATTCCGCATTTCCCTAAGCATAACTGGAGCCTCGCCATCAGTTTGTTTAGTATCATGTCCAGGGCCCTCATTGGGAGAGTCTTACACCCTCTGCGGAGAAGCAGTGCATTCAGCAGCCCCAGCTGAGTAGGGCAGAGAAGAGTATAAGTAATAGTCAACAGCAACATAATTATAACAAATGAATTGTCAGTTAACAAAATTATATTCAGCCATCTGAAAGTTTATTTGAATTAAAAAAGTATTTATTAAATTAATTTCCCTATTACATGCCATTACTGCTCCACCCGCTTGCTCACACACACACACACACACACACACACACACACACACACACACACACATATATATATATATATATATATATATGCAAACACACTCATTTATATATGTGTAAGGAGTTTTTGCAATCATGTATGTTTATATGAATAAATGTATATACATATACTAATGTACACACACATATATATGGAGACATTCATATTTATTCATTTGTATTTGATATGCGTTCAATTATATATATTTGTGTGTGTGTGTGTGTGTATGTGTATGTGTCTATCCTATTTACCCAACCCCTCCGCTCGGGCAGGATATGACACAAGGTCAATTTCTAAGCGGAGTTTAACAGGTTTGAATTCAGAGTTTTCCTCCTCCTAGACTAGTTGCATCACCAAGGCTGAAGAACCTAGTCAGTCCTACTATTTACCCATAGCTGGAGGGAGAATAATTGGATTCATACCTTTCCCAAGGGTATTAGTGCTATGTGAAATGCAATCAGTCTCGTCCAGGATTTGAATTCGTGTCGCCGTGTTTATTTCCTACGACGATAACCATTACACCACGGGCGCCTCCACAGTGTATGTGTATGTGTCTATAGATTTGTGTATATCTATCTGATTGCCTCTCTCTCACTCTCTCCTTATGTATACACACACACACACACACACACACACACATACATACATACATACATATATATATATATATATAACTTACATTTATACATGTGATATATATATATATATATAGAGAGAGAGAGAGAGAGAGTAATAGAGAGAGAGAGAGAGAGTGAGAAAAATAGAGAGAGAGAAAGAAAGAGAGGCAGGCGTTCATGGGAAAATGAATAACGTTGAGGAAAACAGACACGGCGTCACGAGTTCAAATCCAACGCGAGACTATTTACATTTCTCATAGCGCTAATACCTTTGGAAGGTTTTTCAAACAACTATTCTCCCACAAGTTATGGGTAAATAGTAGGACAGACTGAGCTCTTTGACCTTGGTATGGTAACCGATCTGAGAGAAAGAAAACGCTGAATTCAAACCTGTTAAACTCCGTTAAAGTTTTGACCTTGTGTTGCATCTGGCTCGTGAGGAGGAGGTAAATATACATACTTGTGTGTGTGTGTGTGTGTGTGTGTGTGTGTGTGTGTGTGTGTGTGTGCCTATAAGTGTTTATACTCGAGCATTTCATAAAGGAAATAAACAGATATACTGAGTAAGATAAGCATACTAAAATATACGTTTATTCATATATATATATATATATATACACATGTGGCCTTATGCAAATATGTATACAAATAATAAAATATATATCTGACTATTCTCTCTCTCTCTCTCTCTCTCTCTCTCTCTCTCGCTGCACACACACACACACACACACATATATATATATATATATATATATATATATATATATATATATATATATACACGCAAATAAATATAAACTTATATGCATATATGCCCATATGTAAATATGCAAGATGGTCGAAAAACAGTCTGAAGAATTCCATACGTTTCTGTGGCATTTTTCCAAGTTTAAAACAGAACTTTATTGCATATCGTTCTTCTAAAGTGTCCTCGTGTCCAGATTGCATTTTTGATATTCACCAGCTGTGACAATCAGGTTTTAGTAGGGTGTATTCCAATTCCTGCTGTAGCTGTTGATTTGAACTTGAAATCATAAAAATTGGTCAGTCATCTCATAAGATGTATAGTAATAACATACTGAATTTTTAATAGTCTACTACAATTTTAAATGCCTGAACAAAAAAGTCTGGAAACTTATTGAATATACCACGTATGCCCATATATATATATATATATATATATATGACTCTCTCTCTCTCTCTCTCTCTCTCTCTCTCACACGATTTCTCTCCCTATATATAGTGAGAGTGAGAGTAAGAAAGGAAGACATTCAAGTATATATATATATATATATATATATATATATATATATATATATATATATATATAATCTATGTTTATTATGTGTGCATTAATGTATTGGTATATTGCCACATTTGCAGTATATATATACATGAATATGTGCCTACATGTAAATATACACTAGTACATTTCAAGAAACACCTATATATATATATATATATATATATATATATATATATATATATATATATATATATATATATATATATATTGAGCGAGAGTGGGGGGCATAAGCAAACATATGCACACACATGATTATAAATATTGCTTATTTGTATACGTATATTTATATATAGAGCGAGACAAAGAACGGAAAGAGTGAGATAGAGAGAGAGTCAGATAGACAGAGAAAGTTGAGAAGCGAGAGAGAGAGAGAGAGAGAGAGAGAGAGAGAGAGAGAGAGAAATTAAAGTTGTGATGAATATGCACTTAGACACAAATAATATTTTATACACACATGAATACACTCATTCATTTTTGTTTATTTTTACACTGATTTCTATCAAAGATTGTCCCGAATTGTTTACTCAAATCACTTGAATGTCGTTTGGCACATTTGCAAGCAGAATCTGATTAGTTTAGATTTGTCATTCATCACTTATGGATGAGCTGCTGCAGCTATTGCTACTGCTGTTGTTGCCCTTTTTTGAGTCCTTCGACCCCGATATTCTCCACTAACGACCAACGCCACCACCACTGCACTGTACATCTTTCTCAGCAATAAAAGTCTCTATCAATATTAAATGCTACCCGAAATTGTTTCTGAGACAAATGGTTCGTTTCTGACAATCTGCTCTCAGCCAAAAATCATAGCATTCTCTTAATATTGAAACCCAGTCATCTTTGACTCCCCAATTACCCACCCTTAATGTATCTGTCCCCCCACCCCTGAGACTAACTCTTTTATGATCCACCCTTTAAATCTGGTTGGAGCAGTGGCAAGATTCAAGGGTTTTGTGGCGGTGATCAATCTCTATAAATATTTTGATGCATCTTCCATATTTACTCGTATAATCCGGTCCAGCTCTTACCACCCCCGAAACCCAGACTTGAGGGGGCTAAAGCCTGCTTGGAGACCCAGAATCATTTTATATCAATATATCATTATGAAAACTAATATGAGAGGGGAGCCATGTACATTGGGAGGTGCGCACCGGCTCTTTGTTTAATGAACGATTTTTTAAGACCAGTTTTAAAAATATTCAAATTAAAATAATTTTTTTCTAATTTTTTTTTACTGCCTAAAAACATTTTGACTGACTTCGTTTAAATGAGACAGCAGAAAACTTTTTGCATGGACATCTTTAGCGGGTTAATTTACATCTTTCTTTCTCATTCAGAAATCCTGCAACAAATTATCATACCGTGTGTACTCGTGTACTAGACGACTTTTTAAGACCAATTTTTCACATAAAAACAAGAGTTTTATTATCATTTTTAGGATATTCCCTGAGAGTTTTTCACACCAGCATTAGCTGATCGTCTTTCACTGGAGTTTGAGTGACGGCAAGTCTCCTCAAGTCTCCTGGACTCTTCTAACTATTCTGGCCGATCTCAATAATTTAGTAGTTTGGGTGGTCTCCACTCGTCCTCTTATTTCCAAATTCTCTTGTCCTAATATCAATCATTTGGTGACTGTTGTAAGAGCACCAGTTACAATTGGTGTAATCGTCATTTTCATGTTCCACAGTTTTTTTTTAATTCACTAGCATGGTCGGGGTACTTAACCTTTTTACTTTCTTTTAATTTTACTCTATGGTCAGATGGGACCGCAAAGTTCACAATTGTGCAAGTTTCCCCTTTTTTCGTTGATTATTCTAAGGTCTGGTTGTCTGCTCGAGATTAGGTGATCTATTTTTATCTAAAAATCCCAGAACATTTTGAGCCTCTCATTTTCCAGGACAGATGTTGGGTTGTTCATATACCATTTGTTCGTACGGTCAAATTTCTATTTCTTGCACAATTCCCAGTGAATCACCTTGCCCACCCAGTCGTGTCTAGTCTTATACTCTTTCTGTGCTAATTTGCTGCCTTTGCTGATTATGCGATTGATTATGATAATCGTCTCTATTACCATATAACCTACATCTGCTATTTTGTTGCGTCTTATCTATCCTTGCTTTGATATGATTGGTCCCAATGGCGTTGTTTTGTGCTGCTATTAGAAGAGATTCAGTTTCTCTCTTAAGGTTTCCCTTTCTTAGCCACGTCCACGTTTTCTCGCGTGAGATGTCGCTTGTTAATCGCTTAAAACAACCATAGAGTTGCCTTTCTTCCCACTTGTTTTCCGGTTATTGTTGTTCAGCTGGTCCTCGTGTCCTCAGTATTGTTTCTAGTGACTGTAATTAGTCTTCCTCCGCGCCCTTCCATACGGTCTTCAAGTCGTTGTACCGATACGTCAACGCTGTCTTCAATGCCGTGAAGCCCTCTTCCTTCTTCTTTTCTTGACATATAATATGTCAACGTCATCTCTAGGATGTAAGGCCTTATGCATGGTCATTAGTTTTCTTGTTCTCTGATCCATATGTTTAAGTTCTTCTCTGGTCCACTTCAAGAATGGTCCTGAATATCTTACGAGGACGACAGCCCAGATATATATCCCATTGATAAGGTTCCTGCTATATAGTTTTGTCTCGAGAGGTTTTCTAGTTCTCCTGAGATACTATTTCTTAATTTTTTCTTCCATCTCCACTTTTTTTATGGTGTCAGCTTCCAATATTCCACAGTATTTGTGGGTTTCCTTTTCTCTGAGGGTTCTAGTTTGTCTTGACTTGGTAGTTCCATTCATTCGGTCATGTATCGTTCGCTGCTTTTCATTATTAGCATGGCACATTTTACCATGCCAAATTCCATCCCTAGGTCCTGTCTGTATATTCTCACTGCAAGTATTGGAGTTTCAAATTCTTTTTCATTTTTGACAAACAGTTTGATGTCATCCATGTACATTAGGTAATTGATCTTTTTCTGTGCATTTCCTGAGTGTGTGGTTGAGAAGCATCATCGCTATTATAAATAAAAATGGTGATAGTGCCTCTCCTTGGGATATACCCACTTGGATATTACCTTCCGTCAAGCTTTTCCCTCCGTCAAGCTTTTCCCTCCATCAAGCTTTTCCTCCTACTGTCAATTCCACTCTCCAGGTTTTTATGGCTTTCTCAATAAAGTTTATGATTTCATCTGATGCCTTGTACATTTTGAGGTAGTTTATTATCCAAATTTATTCCTGGGATGAAGCTTGATGATTTCTATCCCTTATGGAAGTGCCCGTGGTGTAATGGGTATCGTTGCAGGAAATAGACACAGCGACACGAGTTCAAATTCTGGACGAGACTGATTGCATTTCACATAGCACTAATGCCCTTGGGAAAGGTATGAATCCAATTATTCTCCCTCCAGCTATGGGTAAATAGTAGGGCAGACTAGGTTCTTCAGCCTTGGTGATGCAACTAGTCTAGGAGAAGGAAAACTCTGAATTCAAACCTGTTAAACTCCGCTTAAAAATTGACCTTGTGTCATATCCTGCCCGAGCGGAGGGGTTGGATAAATATGATGATTTCTATCCCTTAGAGTAATCAGACTATTGTCTTCATCTTTATTCTTATATTCATAACGTTTAGGCTGATGCGTCATTCGGCCTTCTTCAGGCGTTTCATATCGAACTCGGGAGTCCACAAGTAACTTCAAACCGAACCCTTTATTTAATCCACGGGGACAGATTATGCTAATTCAATTGACCATCACCGAGTAAAAGCGCTAAGCCATAGTAAGTGTTTCTAATTAAAATCATCTGGAGGTTGCAGGTTAAATCCTAACAACAGATAAATAACAAAGAATACTTATTGGCCATGACACTAACCCTAACCCTTCTGCATCGGAGCAGTTGGTATATTATTCCATCGCAATCGACTGGGTGGAATTCGAAAGCAGAGCCGAGTGAAGGACATGATCACAGTACGAAAAGCAGAGGTTCTGCTGGGTTGGACATAGCACAAGGTTTACAGATTTGAAGTTGTTGAATGATATTGAAGAAACCAGAAACAACCAATTGGAAAACCTACATGACTTATAAGAAGACGGAATTATCTAGTGATTCGGACCAAAACTGAGAAGTGCCAGACAAATAATGAAATTGAAGAGCATGGTGAACAGCAATATGGAAATCATCGGATGATATGGATGATAAGGGAATAAAAGAAAAATAATATGAAAATGAAGAACCCTACACCTCGGTTTAGTAGCTATTGAAAAGAAAGCCCTCAGGTCGCCCTCGACTACGGTCGCCAACTTATTTTTTTAATGCCAAATCCATTCTTTTTAGAAGGACAATTGTGGTACTATTTAACCCATAGATGGGAGAATAAGGGGATTCATACCTTTCCCAAGAGTAATTGTCCGAAAGTGCGCGACTGGAGTTCGAACTTGCGTACTACGATTCCGCAGTCCAGAGCTTAAGCCCCCAAGTCGCCCTCGACTACGGTCGCCAACTGTGGGGAAAAATCATGATTTACCGGACTTGCGAGTGGCTGTGTTTCGTACGTTTCAGTCGCTCAAAAGGAAAACAAAAAAAAAAAAGCCAAAGTGGCGACGCACAGTCGCTATTGTACTTGCTTAGTCTCGCGGAAAGTAACGCAGACTCTCGGGTATCTCATGCAAATGAGATAATCGGGTATTATAAAAAAAGCACTCGAAGAAACGGAGACAGTTTTGAACAGAAGGCGTGTTGCATGTGTCTGTGACGTTATTCAAGTCTTTCAAACTACACCAACTTATTTTGACTAGTTGAATGTTTGTTTGTTATTTAAAAGTATATCAACCGTCTTGGTTTTTTTAATGCCAAATCCATCCTTTTAGAAGGACAATTGTGGTACTATTTAACCCAGAGATGGGAGGATAAGGGGATTCATACCTTTCCCCAAGAGTAATTATCCGAAAGTGAATATAATAGCGCGACTGGAGTTCGAACTCACGTACTACGATTCCGCAGTCCAACGCTTTAACCCTTACACCCCGACTAATAGAATGCCTTTGGTAATGGAAAGAACACAACAAAAATTTTGAATGGTTTAATAACATGAAAAATGAATTGTGAAAAATTGAAGAATGCTTGGAGGCTGAAATACATCAGTATTGAAATGGAAGACTCGAGACCACGATAAAATACATGGATTCTAATCCGAAAAATTCACGTTCATCCACGAGAGATTGTTTCAGCAACTAAGTAAATGCCAACAAGAAGCAAAAATAATCAAATGAATGACAAATAGGAAGAAATGTCATGATCTAGAAAGACCCTCAAGACCATCTCAAGCAATTAGAGACCAATAACATGTTTACCTATAATATGGACGATCTTTACTGCACAAATAGGATGAATAAATAAATAAATAAATAAATATATAAAGCGCGGGAGGAGGAGTAAAAGATTTATAGGGTAAAAGTGGAAACAGGGAGGACAAGAAAATAATAAAGAGTGGGGAAATAACTAAAGAGAAAAATGGACGATAAAGAAAGCGAGGTAAACACGAAGAAGAAGAAGAAGAAGAAGAAGAAGAAGAAGAAGAAGAAGAAGAAGAAGAAGAAGAAGAAGAAAACTTGAAAAATAATGGTGAAAAGAAAGGTGAAAGATGGAGGAAGGACAGGCAAGAGAAGAAGAAGAAGAAGAAGAAGAAGAAGAAGAAGAAGAAGAAGAAGAAGAAGAAGAAGAAGAAGAAGAAGAAGAAAACTTGAAAAATAATGGTGAAAAGAAAGGTGAAAGATGGAGGAAGGACAGGCGAGAGAAGAAGAAGAAGAAGAAGAAGAAGAAGAAGAAGAAGAAGAAGAAGAAGAAGAAGAAGAAGAAGAAGAAGAAGAAGAAGAAGACTGAAAACAAACTAAAATGATACAAAAGAATGTTATTAATTTTCATTTTATTCTCTTTTTTTCATACTGGCAAATTCAGTCTCTTTGAATTGTTGAATTGAGGGAAAATTAAGAAAAAAAAAAAAAACATACAAAAACACCACAATGAAAACACCCGTTCCCTTAGCCCTAAACCCAAACTCCCACATTTTTTTTAACAGAAACATTCTGAAAATTCCACAAAAAAAAAGTTTGATTTCCCAAATCTTTTAACAATAACCATAAATAATGATAACAATAATAATTGTATTTTATTTTGAATTATAATTATCCAAAAATCAACTTCCTCGAACAAAAGGTCATTTTCATTGGAAGTTTCGATTGTTAGACAATATTAATAGAAATAGATGAAAATCTCCTGACATTAGAGAGCTCCAAAAATGACCTCAACCCAACTGATTGAAATGATATGAGTGTCTCCTATCAAAGGTCAAAGGGAGCAACTAATAAGAGAACAATGAAATGTTATTTCAAGCAAAATTTGGGGGTAAAAAATTTACCCATTGTGACCCTAAACATTACGTAGATATTTCAAGAATTATTTTTTAAAAAACTCTCAAGTTTGGGATTTACGATGGTCGTTCAGAAAGTTTTAAGCCTCACCAAGGAAGAAGAGAGTAGCTGAATATTTTTGTTTGTGGTAACATTTTATCACCTCGTATTTACTAGAAAAATTTCAATTAGTTTTTTCTAGTTTTATAAGAAGTGATATTGTGTTGGAACAACAAAAAGAAACATCTATGCTCTTTATGGGAACTCAGTAGATTTCCATACCTAAAAAAATGTGTTAATTTCTTTTTCTTTTTATTGGCCAAAAACAGACTCGAGAAGCTGTATTTTTGTGTTTTTCGACCAATCGACGCTTTTGGACTAGTTTTTAAAATTTTTAGATACTTTGCAGACGACAATATCTGACTTACCGCAAATATATTGAAGGATCAAAACCCAAGATAATTTAAATAATATTTTCCCTCAAAGAAATTGAAATACAATTTATTAACCGATTAGAATCGTAAACAAATTAGCAACATTTTTAATTTAATTTCGTTGACTACCCAAACAAATGAGCGAAGAAATAAATACCAAATACCAAATATCATTTATGGTTTGCCCAGTAGAATACACCGACTGCACCTCTGCAGAGGGGTAAGACCCCCACCCACCCAACGAGTGTCCTGTATATGGCGCTAAACAATCTGATGGTAAGGTTCCAGCAATGCTGGAGCTTTGGGGAATGCGGAGTACCCTTTCATTGCCATCGCTCCCAGGTCCACTCTGGCCCGGAGTGGGAGCACCTGATAAAGGTCCTATCAATAGGTTAAATAGAACTAACGGCATACTTAGGCTAAACTGAATTGTTTGAGTAAACTGAATGGCTTGAAATAGAAATATTCTTCACAATTAAACCGTACTTGGATTTAAACTGCGTGCTTATGCTTAACTGAATTATTTCAAATAGAACTGTTTTTCGACATTAAAACTGTATTTACACTTAACTGAATTGTTACATATAACTGCTTGAATAGTTTGAAATAGAAATGTTTTTCACAATTAAACTGTACTTATGCTAAACTGAATTGTTTTAAATAGAAAAGATTATTTACATTAAAATGGATTTGGGGTTAAATAACCTACAAAGGTTGATATGCCATAAAACCCACCAAACCAAACCAAACCAAACCATATATGGATTTGTCTGTGGAAAAGTATTGAATACTAACATTCTAGATATCAATTCTTAGGGTTTCCATTAACTTGATATCTATATATATATATATATATATAAGCGCTCCCCCATGGGGGTTGAGCACTCTGGCGAAGGAATTGTCGGCCGCCGCTAGCGTAATGCAAAGCTCTTCGAAAGAACTGAGCACTCTGGTAGCCGATAGGGTAAAAAAAAAAAATGTAAACAAACGGCTGCTGTTGCTAAATAAATACCTTAAAAATTCCCTTAGCCAACGTGGTCCGCTTGATGGCCGAGAGGTCTGAAACTTAACTTAAAGTAAGATAAACGTAAAGTTGGACGGGTTTCGATCCCGGCTTCGAGCGTCCTACGTGTCTAGCCACGCTGAAGAGTTCTGATAGAATGAAACAGTCTGTCTGTGGATGACAATAAATATATATATATATATATATATATATATATATATGTATATATATATATATATATATATATATACAAGGTCAATATAAAGACTGCATAACTTTAGATTTACATAACATCAATTTTAAACATGATAAAAGGAATCTATGAAGATCATATAGTTAGCCCAGACATATATATATATATATATATATATATATATAAGGCTTAACACTTACGGCCCGGTCGGCTGGGGCTGTAGAATACACCGACTGCACATCTGCAGAGGGGTAAGACCCCCACTTAAAAAATCGAGTGTCTAGGGTATGACACTAAAGCTCATCTAATGGTGAGGCCCCTGTTCTGGAGCTTTAGGAAATGTGGAATAACCCATCATTGGCATTACCCCCAGGTCCATTCTGACCCGGAGTGGTAGTACCTATTAGGGTCTCATCTATGGGTCAAATAGAACTGTTTGATCATTTTACTGTGAGCAAACGAATGACTGTAATTGTTAGTATTCCATTGCAATGCTTTAAGCAATTTAACTGTAAAAAAAAACTATTAGTGTTATAAAACTTACAACCATTAAACTGTGCAGACAAATAAGCTTTGGCTGGTTTGAAATGTTAATTTGAAAGTATTTGTTTACAAATTATATAATTGGTATGATGGTTAGAGTATTCGCCAATGGTCCGTGAGTCATATCAAAGACACAAAAAATAGTACCTCTTTTCTTAACACTCAGCTTTATAAGCTACGGTAAGTGGAGCAACACAAGGAAAAAAGTTTCGCCCTCCCTTACACCCTGGTGTAGTACCTAATTAAAAAGGGAGCCTTCGGGTCGCCCTCGACTACGGTCAGCCAACTTACTTATATATGTATAAACAGGATTTGACATTAAAAAACAAATAAGGGTTGATATGCTATGAAAACTTATCAACCGACCTAAAAATTTTATACTGAAATTGTTTTTAATCAATAAAATACAGTACCATGTGCAAAATAATCAACAGCAATATGACTATAGTTCAACTATTAGAATATAACAAGATAAAGATCACGAAACTTAGTTTCACTTGACTGATCTTCAAATGAGCCAGTATCGATATATCTACAGTCTGCTATTAATCATCAACACTTCAGTTTTACATATGATAAGAACTATTCATTTTATCGTAGTTTACAATAAGTTTATTATAATATCACACCTTGCAAGCTTTTCACACCATCGTAAGCTGGTAGACTCTCACTAGATTCCCCAGGACTCTCCTGAGTATTCTGACCTTAACAATGCAGTGATCTGGATAGTTTTAATACTTCCTCTACCTTTTCTTCGATGCTTTGGGGACCATTCCAAGTGCATCAATTACATTTTGTATTACCGTCACCCTCTTCTGCTTAGTCAGTTTGGGCTGCAGAATACACCGACTGCTTCTCAGCAGAGGGTTAACCCCCACCACAACGAATGTCCTGTTTATGGCTTTAAACAATCTGATAGTAAGGCTCTAGCCTTGGAGATTTGGGGAATGCAGAGTACCCCTTCATTGCCATTGCTCTCGGATCATCTCTGACCCGGAGTGGTAGCATCTGATTGGGTCCTATCTATGTGTCAAATAGAACAAACTGTGTGCAAATAAATGACTGATGCTAAATTGTTACAGTTATATATAAGTACTTGAAACCATTTAACTATGTGCAAAAAAGAGCTCAGGCTCATTTAAAAATGTAATCTACAAAATGTATTTACAAATCATATATATATTTAATATATATGTATAAACAGAGTTTGGAATTAAATAACCTGCAATGGTTGATATGCCATTAGACTAAACCAAACTGAGAAACTGTCAGCGTCTTGTTCAACAATGTTTTCAACTCTCTGGAAAGAGCCATGTATTTGGCTATATTTTTGCTTTCTTTTATTTTCTCTCTGTGGTCTACCCGAGAGAGCTATTTTTGTTGTTGTTGTTGTTGTTGTTGTTGTTGATTAAATCTACGTTTGATCCTCAAGCTGGGATTAGCTTATCCGTTTGGATCTCAAAATTCCAGATTATTTTATGCGTCTCATTCTCTAGGGCGGATTCTGGTTTGAGCATATACCATTTGGCAGTATGGTCAAATTTTAATTTTTTGCACAATTCACAGTGGATCACCTTTCTCACTCAGCCATGTCGATTATTGTTTTATTATTATCATTATTATTATTGTTTTATAAATATTTCCTCATTTCATATTTATAAATCGCTTGGATTGTTAACTTCAGTTGAAGAGAATATAAAATGCTGGTTTTTTTTTTTGTTTTTTTTTTTTACTTTTCATGATTAGAACTGATTGGAGATATAAAGTTTCAGAAAGATGCTGCGCCTTGTCACTTTGGCCCCAGAGTTAATTTCTTCTATAAATAAATAAAACAAAACAAATGAATAAAAATTAGAAAAGATATAGTGTAATCTCTTGGCCACCATTAACACCAGGATTGAGTCGATAGCTTTTTTTTTATACTAACTTGTAAAGATTATTGTTTATTTAATAAAACCTTCATCTTTTGGAGACCTGCACGCCAAGATAATTTATTTGATTCTGAGCATTACTGAAAATCATTTGTTAAACGGATTTGTTCAACTTCAGAAATTACTTCAAGGTTTGTACAAATAATAATAATAGAAGACATTTTGAAAATTAACAATCTCAAAAATAAATTCATTTTGTTATATAATAAATGTGTTCACTCTAAACAAAACTGAAGTTATGAAAACTTTTTTTTTAAAAACTCAAAGACTTTTCAATGAGCCTGTATATTCAAAAATTCATTTATTGTTTTTATACTGGATTAGGAATTGTTTGGTTATGGACATATAGAGTGGTCATCCATGTTGGAATGAAGAAATTTATATTAAGGGGTTGAGTAGAACATTAAGATCTTCCAATACACTCAGGCTCATGTTTTAGAAAGAAAAAGGAAAAGATCAAAAATGGAGGAAGAGAGGGGAAAAAAGAGCGGGAGAAGACTGAAAAATGATGATGATGATGATGATGAGAGAGAGAGAGAGAGAGAGAGAGAGAGAGAGAGCTAAACAGATAGAGTTTGAGAAAAAGGGAAGAAAAACAGAGAGAAGACCAAGTGAGAGAGAAAGAGAAAGACAGTGTGTGTGTGTGTGTGTGTGTGTGAGAGAGAGAGAGAGAGCTAAAAAGATAGAGTTTGAGAAAAAGGGAAGAAAAACAGAGAGAAGACCAAGTGAGAGAGAAAGAGAAAGAGTGTGTGTGTGTGTGAGAGAGAGAGAGAGAGAGAGAGAAAGAAATAGAAAGAGTTTGAGAAAAAGAGAAAAATAAAAGAGAGAGTCAAAATTGAATGAAGACTGAGAGAAAGTGTGTGTGTGTGTGTGTGAGAGAGAGAGAGAGAGAGAGAGCTAAACAGATAGAGTTTGAGAAAAAGGGAAGAAAAACAGAGAGAAGACCAAGTGAGAGAGAAAGAGAAAGAGAGAGTGTGTGTGTGTGTGTGTGAGAGAGAGAGAGAGAGAGAGAGCTAAACAGAGTTTGAGAAAAAGGGAAGAAAAACAGAGAGAAGACCAAGTGAGAGAGAAAGAGAAAGAGAGTGTGTGTGTGTGTGTGTGTGTGTGAGAGAGAGAGAGAGAGAGAGAGAGAGAGAGCTAAACAGATAGAGTTTGAGAAAAAGGGAAGAAAAACAGAGAGAAGACCAAGTGAGAGAGAAAGAGAAAGAGAGAGTGTGTGTGTGTGTGTGTGTGAGAGAGAGAGAGAGAGAGAGAGAGCTAAACAGATAGAGTTTGAGAAAAAGGGAAGAAAAACAGAGAGAAGACCAAGTGAGAGAGAAAGAGAAAGAGTGTGTGTGTGAGAGAGAGAGAGAGAGAGAGAGAAAGAAATAGAAAGAGTTTGAGAAAAAGAGAAAAATAAAAGAGAGAGTCAAAATTGAATGAAGACTGAGAGAAAGTGTGTGTGTGTGTGTGTGAGAGAGAGAGAGAGAGAGAGATAGAAAACTAAACAGAGTTTAAAAAAAGGAAAGAAGAAAGAGAGAAAAACAAATGAAAAGACCTAGTGAAAGTCAAAGAGGGAGAGAGATGAAAATAAATCGTTTAAAAGAACCGAAGAAAAAGAAAGAGAGAGGGAAAGGGAGAGAGGGGGAAAGTAAGTGTGAGAGAGAGAGAAATAAACAGAAAGAGTTTGAGAAAAAGAGAAGAATAGAGAGAGAAGACGACTAAGAGAGAGATAGAGAAAGAAAAAATGAACATGAAGAGTTCATGAAAATGGCAGGAAGAAAGAGAGAGAGAGATAAGCATTAAGAGTTTTAGGAAAAACAGAAGAAAAAGAAGAAAGAGAGAGAGAGAGAGAGAGAGAGAGAGAGAGAGAGAGAGAGAGAGAGGATGAAAGAGAGAGAAATAAAGAGATAGAGTTTTAAGAAAAAGGGGCGGAAAAAGAGAGAAAAGCAGAGAGAAGACCAAGAGAGAGAGAGAGAGAGAGAGAGAGATTGAGAGAGAGAAAGAGATAAATAGAGTTGGAAAAAAATAGAAAGCAAAGAGGAGAGAGAAAAACTCCACCACAAGCAGGAGTCGATAGAAAACCAAGAGAAAAGCTGGTTTTCCTTCTCTTAGGCTGGTTGCCAAACCAAAGGTAAAAAAACCCATCTGCCTTACTATTTCATCAAAGCTAGTGAAAGAACAGATGAATTCATGCTTTTCCCAAGGGTATTAGCGCAAAATGAAATGCAAACTGCCTTGGCCAGGATTCGAACTTGGTTCAATAATTCAATTTCCAACAATGACAACCATTGCGCTAAGTGTGATTCCTTTTGATTATCTAATACTCCACTTGATATGATAAAATTCTGATATCAGTGGTTTAGAAGAATTCTTTTTTTTAAATATAGTGCATTCATTTAGAGGAAATTCTGTTTGTATGTATGTTTTTATTGAGCTCACCCAACGAGCAGAGATGTGACACAAGGTCATTTTTAATTGGAGTACTACTGGTTTAATTTCAAAGTTTTTCTTCACGTAGTCTAATTGCAATACCTAAGTTAAATAGCCCAGTCTGCCCAACTATTTACCCATAGCTTGAGGGAGAATAGTTGGATTTATATTTTTTCCCAAAGATATTTGCGCTACGCGAAAGCGCAGACTCGTTCAGGATTTGAACTCGGATTAATGGGTCTATTTTTTGCGGTGATAACCGTTACGCCATTATTGCCACCTTTGTACTGTAGGTATATTTTATGTTTTTGCGCATATGTATTTATCCAAACCCTCCGAACGAGCAGGAAGTGACACAAGGTCAATTTTTAAGCGGAATTTAACTAGTTTCAATTTAGAGTTTTCATTCTCCAAGACTGGTTGCTGAACCAAGGCTAAAGAACGTAGTCTGCCCTACTATTCAACCATAGCTGAAATAATTGGATTATTAATTGGATTCATACCTTTCCCAAGGGTATTAGGGTGATGTGAAATGCAATCATCCCCGTCCAGGATTTGAACTCGTGTCGACGATAACCATTACACCACGGACACCACGGACATTTCCTTTGTGCAGGTGTGTGTATGTGTAAATATTCCATTACATACACACGTGTGTTTGTGTGTGTGTGTGTGTGTGTGTGTGTGTGTGTGTGTGTGTGTGTGTGTGAGAATCCATTTATTTATTCATATAAATTCCACGAAAAGAAATCTTAGTCTAAGTTCAACGTCTCAAAGAAACCCTGTTGCAAAATACTGATTCTTGCAAGTAAAAAGCCGAGTGAATGTGTACATATACCGATGTCAACCAGAAAAAAAAAACTTCTAGAATAACCAGATAAGAAAATAAATACACTATGATTTATTTCTTCATTAGTTTACTCAAATTGTCTACTCGAAGAAAAAGAAACAAAAAACCCAAAAAAAAACCAAAACAAAACAATATACTGACCAAAATTCTTTCCTTCGACAATATTTTATTTTATTTCTTTCATACTAGTTCATAAAATAGTCGGTACAAAACACAACGAAAGATATGTGACTGGATATTAAAAAAGCAAACAAAAGAAAAGCTGTTGAAGAATTCTTAGAACCAAAATGGAAAAATTTAATCAAATCTTCCATGCAACAAGGTTCCTGAAGAATCATAAATTATTTAGAGAATTGTTGATTTATTTGGTGATTTTTATCAGTGTACAGGAAACTGATATTATGAGATAGAGAAAAACTGAACGAATAAAGAGAAGGGAGACGGGAGAAAGTAACAGAGGGAAAGAGAAGAAAGAGGGAGAAGATTGGTAAGAGAAGGAAAAAAAGAGGTTAAAAAGAAAAAGCTGAGGAGGAAGGAAAAACGAAAATGGTAGAGAGATATGTTGACAAAAAGAGCAAATAAATGAGATGAAAATTATAAAGGAAAGCAAAGAAAGAAAGAAAGAAAGAAAGCAAAGAAAGAAAGAAAGAAAGAAAGGTAACAAATAGAAAGAAAGGAAAAAACGAAAGCAAAAAGAAGGAAAAATAGGATTTAAAGAATAAAATTGAAAGAAAGAAAGAAAGAAAGAAAAAAGAAAGAAAGAATGAAAGAAAAATGGAATGTAAAGAAGAAGTGGAAGAAGATAAGAAAGATAAAAATCCAACCTAAGGGAAGAGAACAAAGAGTAAATAAAGAAAAAAAAACGAAAGAAAATTGGTATGAAAAAAAAAAAAAACGAGCAGAGGGTTGAATAAGACTAAACAGAAAAAAACCTTGTGAAGAACAAAAAAAAAAAAAACTCAAAAAGGAGTTTGGTAATTGATACAAAGGAAAAAAAAAAAACAATGGAAAAGATGGAATAAAAAAAATAAAAAAGATGGAAAAGTAAAGAAAAGTAAAAGTGAAAAAGAAAAGAAAACAGAAAGAATGAAAGATGAAATTAAAAGAATAAATGGAAAAATAATTAAAAAAGAAAATAGAAAAAAAGAAAGAAAAGAAAATAGAGAAGTAATGAATAGAAATAAATAAATAAAGAAAGAAAGAAAGAAAGAAAGAAAGAAAGAAAGAAAGAAAAATAGGATTTAAAGGATAAAATTGAAAGAAAGAAAGAAAGAAAGAGAAAAATAGTCTAAAGGAAGAAAACGAAAATTGAAAAAAAAATCCATGAGAAAAAAAGAAAAAAGAGAATAAGAGAAAGGTAATGACTAGAAATGAAGAAAAAGTGTGATGAAAAGAAAGAATGGAACAAAAATTTGACTCAATTGAAAAAAAGAAAGAGGAAAGAGAGAAATAAAGAAAAAGAAAAAGGACTTAAAAAGGGGCACAGAATTGTATAAACAGAAAGCAGAAGGAATGATAAATAAAAGAAGAAAAGTCTTGATAAGAAAGAAGAAAGAAAAAGAAACAGAAGAAAAGTCTTGATTAGAAAAAGAAAGAATAAAAAAGAGAAGAAAAGTCTTAATAAGAAAGAAGAAAGAAAAAGAAAGAAAAAGAAAGAGAAGAAAAGTCTTAATAAGAAAGAAGAAAGAAAAAGAAAGAAAAAGAAAGAGAAGAAAAGTCTTAATAAGAAAGAAGAAAGAAAAAGAAAGAAAAGAAAGAGAAGAAAAGTCTTGATAAGAAAGAAGAAAGAAAAAGAAAGAAATGAAAAGTCTTATAAGAAAGATGAAAGAAAAAGAAAGAAAAGAAAAGCAATGAAGAAAAAGAAAAAACACAAAAGAAAAAAGAAAAGGTAAGATATAAATCATTTTCTAGTTCTGTTTAACCAAAAAGAATTTATCCACATCACCACGGTGACAGGGAGCCCAGTCGGCTGGGGCTGTAGAATACACCAACTGCATCTCTGCAGAGAGGTAAGACCCCCCCTCAATGAGTGTCCTGGATATGACACTAGACAATCTGATGGTGAGAATCCAGTAATGCTAGAGCTTTGGGGAATGCGGAGTAGCCCTTCATTGCTATTGCTCCCAGGTTCACTCTGCCTAGAGTGGTAGCACCTGATAAGGGTCCTATCTATGGGTTGAATAGAAGTTTAACATTTAAACTGAGTGCAAACAAAGTTGAATTGTTTGAAATAGAACTGTTTGTTCATTTAACTGTGCGTAAACACAAGACAGATGTTAAGTAATCAAGCAGCTCTATTTCAAACAATTCAGTTTATCATAAGTCATTTGTTTGTTAAAATGTTAATTTAGATGTTAAAGAACACAGTTTAAATGTAACAGTTTTATTTGATCGATTCATAGGACCTCGGAACTATAGCAATGTAGGAGTACTCCACATTCCCCAAATCTCCAGCATTACTGAAACCTCACCATCAGATTGTTTAGTGTCAGATCCAGGACACTCGTCGGTGGAGTCTTGCCACTCTGTAGAGATACAGTCGATGTATTCTGCAGTCCTAGCCGACAGGGAAATTGTCAAGGATCATCTTCCGGGCCACTGGTTTTTTCAAGATGAGTTTATCAATTCCGTTTTATTCTGGATCCAGCCACAGGCGAGTGTCTAAGAGGCTGCACCCATAAGCCAAATAGGAGCTGGTCTTAGCTGCTATGTTTCATATTTCCAATATGAATAATTATTATCCTAAGTATACCACAAACTTTCCAGGGAGTAACTTTCTAAAGAGAATCGTCATCTTACACATTAGTAAGAACTATACTGGTCAATTAAATAAAAATATGAAGTACGTATTTACCAAGCCATCTGTGTGATGCGACACCAGGTCAATTTATTGGCTGGGTTCAATAGGTTTGAATTCAGAGTTTTCCTTCTCTTTGACTGGTTGCCTAACCAAGACAAAAGAGTCCAGTCAACCTTCCTGTTTATCCATAGTTAGAGGAAGTATAATTGGATTCATGCATTTTCCAAGTGTATTAGAGCTATGTAAAATGCAAATAGCTTCATGCATGATTTGAACTCGTGTCGACATCTCCATTACCTATGACGGTAACCATTACACCACAAGAATCTATAAAGCAAGGTCACCAAGGACAAAGTAGTTTTGATTTTTAAATTAGATCAAAGACATGTGCACAGCTCATTAAAATAATGACGTCATGATGTCTTGTCTGCTGCCGAGATGTGTTAATGCCAATCTGAAAAATGAATAGTCTCAATACTTTTTAAACAGGAATTTAAAAAAAAAAAGAAAAAAAGGATTCTTTTTGTATAGAACTCTCGATAATCTTCAGAGAAAACTCTTAAACTTATCCTTTCTTGCTAAACTGAAAATTCATCTCAAGAGAAAGATTTGAGGACATGGAGGACGTTAAAGGAAGTATGATAATGCTGCTTGATTTGATATAAAAAAAGTTTCAAAGGGGCTTCAACTAATTGAAAACTCACTGGAATAAATATGTTAATCGCCAAGGGGACTATTTTAAAGATAATTAATATTTCGTTTATTGTTCATTTCTATCATGCAACTTTAGACTCAATACTTTTGGTCCAGTCGACTGGGGTCACAGAATACACCGACTGCATCTCTGCAGTGGGGTAAGGCTCCCCACAAAGAGTTTTCTGAATATGACACAGAACAATTTGATGAATAGTCTCCAGTAATACAAGAACTTTGCAGAATGCGAAATACCCCTTTATTGCTATCCCTCCCTGGTCCTATCTACGCGGAGTGGTAGCACCAGATAGAATCCTATCTATGGGTCAAATATAACTAAATTATGCACTTATGCTAAGCTAAATTGTTTGAAATACAACTGTTTTTGACATTAAAACTGTAAATTAAAACTTGTGCTAAACTGGTATCTGATAGAGTCCTATCTATGTTTTTTTATCATTAAGGGTCTTCGGACTATTGTCTTCATTTTTATTGTTATTTCCACAACGTTTCGGCCGATATGTCCTCCGGCCTTCTTCAGGTGTTTGTCGAACTCGGGAACCTTCACGGAACTTCGAACTACGTCCTTTATTGAATCCATGGGTGTCCTGCAGGACACATAACCTAACGGTAATAGGAATTGGTTTCCTAAGCTTCTAAGGAGACAATCATCTGTAGGTTGCAGGTTCAGTCCTGACTGCAGGCGGGTAACAATACAGGAATACTTAACACTTGTACCCGGTTATGGCTAACAGGATCAGAACAGATGACCCCCGTGGATTCAATAAAGAACGTAGTTCGAAGTTCCGTGAAGGTTCCCGAGTTCGATAAACAATTGAAGAATGCCGGAGGACATATCGGCCGAGACGTTGTGAAAATAACAATAAAGATGAAGACAATAGTCCGAAAACTCTTAATGATAAAAATCGTCAAGCTTCGTCTCAGAAATTTAGACAACTTCTATCTATCATAGAAATGTTTGACATTTAATAGAATGGTTTTTACATTTAAAACTGTGTATAAACAAAAAGAAACTGAACTTATGCTAAACAGAATTGTTTGAAATAGAACTGTTTTTGACTTTTAAACTGTGTACTTATGTTAAACAGAATTGTTTGAAATAGAACTGCTTATATGTATAAAAAAAATTTGGCATTTAATAACCTACAATGTTTGATATGCGATAAAGCGAAACGAAAGGAAACGAAATGAAACCAAACAGCAATACTTTTTGAAAACACCTTGTATAACTGCTTCGTTAGGGCTGCACCAACAAGATGAGAATATTGAACTCGCATAGAGGGGATGGACTGAATGATTCTTTTAAATAAAAATTCATTCATTCATTCGTATAAAAGTGTGAGTAAACAAAGCTCACTTGATATTTGATAATATCAGACATTTCATTACAAAAATAGATAATATTAAATCGATAAAAAAATGCTTTAAAAGGACATGTATAAAAGGAAGAAGGGCAAAAAAGAAAAAGTAAAAAAGAGTGAAAAGAAAAGGAAGGAAAAAAGAAAGAAAGGAAAAAGAAAAAAAGGAAAAAGAAGAAAAGTTAGAAAAAAAATGAAGGTAAAAAAGGACAAAAAAGAAAAGAAAAAGAAAAGAAGGAAAAAGAAAAGAAGGAAAAAGAAAAAGAAGGAAAAAGAAAAAGAAAAAAAAAGAAAAAGAAGAAAAAGAGTGAAAAAAATACAAAAGAAAAAGAAAGAAAAAAAGAAGGTAAAAGAAAAAAGCAAAAAAGAAAACAAATAAAAAACTGAAGAAAAACAAAGGAAATGAAAAAAAGAAAAATTAGAGTAAAAAAAAGAAAGAAAGAAAAAAAAATTCAGAAAAGGGAAAGAAAAGAAGGACAAAAGAAAAAAAAAGAAGGGAAAAAATAAATGAAAAAGAGAAAGAAGCTCAAAGAAAAAAATGAAAAAAGAAAAGAAAAAAAAGAAAAAAAGACTGAAAAGGAAAATCAGAAAATAAAAGAAAAAGAAAAAAAAAGGGAAGAAAAGAAGACAAAGGAAAAGAAAAAGAGGGGAGAAATTCTTTTAATTGAAAAAATAAAAGAAAGTAAAAGAAAAAGAAGACAAAAAAAGAAAGAAAGAATGATGTAAAAAGAAAAAGAAGGAAAAAGAAACAAAAAGGGAAAAGAAGAAACAGGAAAAAGAAAGGAAAAGCAAAAAAAAGAAAAAGAAAAAGAAAAAGAAATTGAAGAAAAGTTTGTATATTAAGAAATACAAGAAGAATAAGATTTTTTAAAAAGTGGAGAAAATTAAAAAGGAAAGTGAAAAAAGGGAAAAACAAAAAGTTGTGTATGTTTGAGAAAATGGAGGGAGAAGGAAAAGGCGAGAGACATAGAAAGAGAAAGAAAGAGTGAGAGAGAGAAGAGCAAAAAGAATTAATAAAAAAAAAATGATTAAAAGTATCGTGTGAGGAAAGAGGCAAAAAGAAAAATATAATAAAGTCAGGAAGAAAGAAAAAGAGAAAGATAAAATGGAGAGAGAGAGAGAGAGAGACAGAGGCAGAGAGAGTGGAAAAGGGGAAGGTAGAAAGCTTAAAAAGGGGAAAAGAACACACAGGAAAGATAGAAAGCTCAATAAGTAAGAAAAAGAGAAAGTAAAAGGCTTAAAGAAAGAGAGAGAGAGAGAGAGAGAGAGAGAGAGAGAGAGAGAGAGTTAGACAAACAGACAGACAGATAAGAAAGACATGCAAAATGAAGAAAACCAAAAGTTAAATACGGAAGAAAAAGAGAAGAAAATAAAGGAGAGGGCGGGAGAGAGAAAAATGATAAAAAAAAGATAAGGTAAAAAGCTCTAGAAGGAAGAAAAAGAGACTGAATAAAAATGGCGAGAGGAGACAGACAAAAATAATTAGTAAAACTAAATAAAATTGTAGAGATTTGAAAATTTACTGAATTTCTGTAGGGAGACAGACAGAAACATTTCAACAGAAAGATTTATGGCAGTTTTCTTTTTTTTTTTTCCTTTTTTTTTTTTGTTGAAGATATAATAGTTCACAGAAAACAGAACAGGTCTTTTGGAAAATTACAGACGAGAAAAACAAACAAATCTTACTCATTTGAGAGAATCAAAGAAGATAATGTCATGGGACACATTTCGATTTCTTTTCTTTCTTTTGCTTTCATTATTATACTTCAAATATTTTATAAAATAATTATTACAAATATGGGAAATATTTCCGGATAATATCATTTATCAAATAATATCAAAACTATTCTTTTTTGTCACACACACACACACACACACACACACACGCGCACGCATATATATATATATATATATATATATGTTATACATATATATACACGTGCGTGTGTGTGTGTGTGTGTGTGTGTGTGTGTATGTCATACACACATATACAGCCCATACACACATTTATTTGTGTATATTATCACTTTGTATTTTTTAACATTTGTTTTATTTTAGGAAAATTCAGGTAAGAAAAAAATCTCTATTATATATGTATCATCTTCATCATCATGTCGTGCCACCAGCACAGATATCCCTGGCCCTCCCTCGCCACTTCTCCCTATCATTCATCGCCTCTGGCTGGTCTTCAGGGCTACATCCCATACCCTCACAGAGCTGCTGTATGTATGTTCGAGCTGGTCTTCCTGCTTTTGCTCGGCCATATGTGGGGGTCCATAGGAGTACATCACTTATGAGCTCGTCCCTGCTTCTCCAGTAGTGTCCTGCATGTCTGGTTCGTCTAACTTGGAAAGTTTTCGTGATGGGAGGTAGATGGCCGTATAGTTGGTGCCTTGTGGGGTGTTGCCGCCAGGACTTGTTCAGTATTGCTCACAGCATTCTTGTGTAATTGGCGTCTAGCTTTTCCTCCAGCCGTTTTGTTAGCGTCCAAGTGGTGCATCCATATAGCAGTATCGATACGACTGCTGCTTGGAAGAAACTGCGTTTCATTTTATCGGTCAGGTCTGACTTTCGTATGATTGATAGTCTATCGATAGCTGTCCATGTCTTTGTTAGCCGTGTGTCGATGTCTTTTTTGGTTGATGAGACACTGAACCATCAAACATTTGTTATTTTTATGTTTTTTAATGTTTTTTGATTTATTACTAATTTTTCTTGTCCTATTTTACTAAGATTGTTGTTTTTTCGAGAGATATCATCAGAAGAAATAAATCAAAATTTATTAAAATGGCAGATCTATCAGACTTTAAAAGAGGTCAAATTGGTGGTGCTCATATGGCCGGCGCTAGTGTAACAAAAACCGCTGAATTATTTGGTGTAGTAAGGAGTACTGTCTTAAAAGTAATGACTGCATTTGTGAAAGAAGGAAAAGCCTTCTCACAGAAGCAAAACTCTGGAAAAAAGTGAGAGCTGTCCGATAGGCACTGCAGGACTCTTATGCAGATTGCTGGGAAGGATCACAAGATTACAGTTTCAAAAATTACTGCAGAGCTTTATGACCATCTCGAGAACCCAGTTTTCTCAAAAATCGTAAGAAGGGGGCTGCACTTAGCCGGATTTCACGGTTGGGCTGCAATTAAAAAAACCATATAAGAATAAATTTGTTTGAAATTTCCATGTGTTTCCATTAATTTGTCCAACCCCTGTGTGTGTGTGTGTGTGTGTGTGTGTGTGTGTGTGTGTGTGTGTGTGTGTGTGTGTGTGTGAGTATGTAGTGTGTGTGTGTATAAAAACCTATCTCCTCCTCAACTACACAATTCAATGAAAAATTAGATAAGATTAAACCAACCGTTATTAATAATGGATTTCCAAATGAACAAACCCCTGCAACGAGTGTCCTGTATATGATAATAAACAATCTGATGGTGAAGCTCAAGTATTGCTGTGAGTTTTGGGTAATGCAGAGTGCCCCTTCATTGCCATTACTCCTATGTCCACTCTGACCCAGAGTGGTAGCACCTGAATAGGGTCCTATCTATGGGTCAAATAGAATTGTTGGACATTTAACCTGTGTGCAAATAATTGACTCATGCTAAACTGAATTTTTAGAAACAGAGCTGTTTGATCATTTAACCATGTGTCAATAAATAACTGTTGTTTAATTGAATTGTTAGTGATACATAACAATACTTGGAACTATTTAACTGTGTGCAACAGAATGACCTTAGACTCGTTTGAAAACGTTATCAATAAATCATATGTATATATTTTTAAATGTATAAAGAGGACTTGGTATATTAGATAACCTACAATGATCGATTTCTCATAAAACTAAACCAAACCAAATCATACATATTTTATATACATGTGAATGAAGAGGGTTTGGTATTAAATAGCCTACAATGGTTGATATGCCATAAAATCCAATAAAACCAAATTATATATATTTAATTTATATGTATAAAGAGGATTTGGTATTAAATAACGTACAATAGTTGATGTGCCATAAAACCAATCCAAGCGAGTTCGTATTCGAGTCACGCTATTGCATTCACTTTCGGACAAATACCCTTGGGAAAGGTATGAACCCCCTTATCCTCCCAGCTATGGGTTGAAAAGTACCACTACTGTTCTTATAGGAGAACATATTTGGCATTAAATAACCTACAATGGTTGATATGCCATTAAATAAAAAAAACAAACCAAATCATATATATTTTATATACGATATATGTAGTAAGAGGATTTGGCATTAAATAACCAAACCAAATCTACAGATAGCAGTAAAAACTAGGATTTACCGTATACTACAAAAATTTATAACAATTAGCCTTACCGTCGGTAATAAAAGAGCATTTTAAAAACTCAAACGTTGAACAAAAGTTGTTTATTAATTCTCTTAACTATAATGATATTGGATATCCAACACTAATGATAATACAACAACACTTACAATCACCATCCTTTCTTGTAGACAAACTTGCTGCTTATCTAAGGCGAGCGACATCCGTATATACATCCATAAATACGCCATACAGGACCACAATAATCCCACAAATATCAAAAAAATTTAATGGAAAATGCAAAGCATGCTATATAACTCAAACTGTAAAAAAAAAGATTCCAGATATTAGAAGCCATACCTTTTTTAAAAAAAAAAGATTCCAGATATTAGAAGCCATACCTTTTTAAAAAAACGATTCCAGATATCAGAAGCCATACCTTTTTTAAAAAAAAGATTCCAGATATTAGAAGCCATACCTTTTTTTAAAAAAGATTCCAGATATTAGAAGCCATACCTTTTTTTTAAAAAAAATTCCAGATATTAGAAGCCATACCTTTTTTTAAAAAAAGATTCCATATATTAGAAGCCATACCTTTTTAAAAAAAAAGATTCCAGATATTAGAAGCCATACCTTTTTAAAAAAAAAGATTCCAGATATTAGAAGCCATACCTTTTTTTAAAAAAAAAGATGCCAGATATTAGAAGCCATACCTTTTTAAAAAAAAAAGATTCCAGATATTAGAAGCCATACCTTTTTAAAAAAAAGTTTCCAGATATTAGAAAGCATACCTTTTTAAAAAAAAAGATTCCAGATATTAGAAGCCATACCTTTTTTTAAAAAAGATTCCAGATATTAGAAGCCATACCTTTTTTTAAAAAAAGATTCCAGATATTAGAAAGCATACCTTTTTAAAAAAAAGATTCCAGATATTAGAAGCCATACCTTTTTAAAAAAAAAGTTTCCAGATATTAGAAAGCATACCTTTTTAAAAAAAAAGATTCCAGATATTAGAAGCCATACCTTTTTTTAAAAAAGATTCCAGATATTAGAAGCCATACCTTTTTTTAAAAAAAAATTCCAGATATTAGAAGCCATACCTTTTTTTAAAAAAAGATTCCATATATTAGAAGCCATACCTTTTTTAAAAAAAAGATTCCAGATATTAGAAGCCATACCTTTTTTAAAAAAAAGATTCCAGATATTAGAAGCCATACCTTTTTTTAAAAAAAAAGATGCCAGATATTAGAAGCCATACCTTTTTAAAAAAAAAAGATTCCAGATATTAGAAGCCATACCTTTTTAAAAAAAAGTTTCCAGATATTAGAAAGCATACCTTTTTAAAAAAAAAGATTCCAGATATTAGAAGCCATACCTTTTTTTAAAAAAAGATTCCAGATATTAGAAGCCATACCTTTTTTTAAAAAAAGATTCCAGATATTAGAAGCCATACCTTTTTTTAAAAAAAGATTCCGGATATTAGAAGCCATACCTTATTTTAAAAAAAGATTCCAGATATTAGAAGCCATACCTTTTTTTAAAAAAAGATTCCAGATATTAGAAGCCATACCTTATTTTAAAAAAAGATTCCAGATATTTGAAGCCATACCTTTTTTTAAAAAAAGATTCCAGATATTAGAGGCCATACCTTTTTTTAAAAGAATATTCCAGATATTAGAAGTCATACCTTTTTAAAAAAAAGATTCCAGATATTAGAAGCCATACCTTAAGTTTAATTGAATTGTTAGTGATACCTAGCAATATTGGAACCATTGAACTTTGTTGACTTATGCTAAATTGAATTCTTAGAAATAGAACTGTTTGATAATTCAACTGTGTGTATCAGCAAAATATGTTTCAAAATCATATATTTTTAATAAATATGTGGGAACAGGATTTGGCATTTTTGTGTGTCTTGATTCGTGTATGGCTCGCCATATTAAAATGACCTTGTGTCATATCCTATCGGGTGGGAAGTTGGATAAATATCCAGCACCAACAGACAACTTGATATCAACTGCACATGAAAAATGCTCACATTGACTGATCCCAGAAAACATTTTTAATTCAATGGGGTGGTTATACCCATACCCTTGACAGAAGCAAGGATTGTAGGAAGTTCAAGATTTTGGACAATTTCTAAACTAAGCCCAGTCGGCCGGGGCTGTAGAATACACTGGCTGCATCTCTGCAGAAGGGTAAGACTCCCCCAGCGAGATGCCCAGTTGGCTTGAGCTGTACAATACTCCGGCTACATCTCTGCAGAGGGGTAACAACTCCCCCAGTGAGTGTCCTGGATATAGCACGAAACAATATAATGGCAAGGCTCCAGAAATACTAGAGCATTGGGAAATGTGGAGTAACCCTTCATTGCCACTGCTCCAAGGTCTGCTCTGGGGCCTGAGTGGTAGCATCCGATTGGGTCCTATCTATGGGTCAAATAGTACTATTTGACATTTAAAATGTGTCTAAACAAATAACTTTTGATTATCTGAATTGTTAAAAATAGAACTGTTTGTCATTTAAACTCTGTGCAAATAAATGATTTATCCTAAACAGAATTGTTTGAAATAAAACTATTTGATTATTTAATTATGTATAAATGACCGATGTTTAATTGAATTGTTAGTGATACCCAGCAATATTGGAACCATTTAACTTTGTTGACTTATGCTAAATTGAATTGCTAGAAATAGAACTGTTTGATAATTCAACTGTGTGTATCTGCAAAATATGTTTAAAAATCATATATTTTTAATATATATGTGGAAACAGGATTTGGTATTAAATAACCAACTATGGTTGATCTGCCATAAAACCAAACCAAAACAATTTCTCATCAACCTTTATCCACTGGTGGAACATCTCACCCACCAAAATGAAAAAAAAAAACGATAAAAAACCCTCACCAAAATCCCTGTCAGTCATCTGGAACACACACACACTAAATCTGGGGAGCATGGAGTAAAATTGTCCATCCGAATGAGGTGATTATCTCCCTTGTCCTGATGCTTTTGTGTCGTCGAGCATTGTCATGCAGAGGGAAGACATTATTGATAGGCAAGATTCAGTGCCTTCCGACTATCATCTCTTCGGCCTCATGAAACATTATGCCAGTGACGAGGAAGCGAAAACTAAACTGAGGAAGTGGCTCTAAGTAGTCAACAGAATTTTACGAAGCAAAGGGACATGCTTTCATTTGAAGGTGGAACATTGATATTCAGAGAAACGTTGATTATGCTGAGAAGCAGGGATGTGATCCAGAGGACTAGCTTTATTTTGATATATGATTCCTGTTACTGTGTCTGTAATTATTCCTGTACTTAAGAAAAAGACAACTTTTTGACTCACTCTCATATATATATATATATATATATATATATATATATATATATATATATATATATATATGTGTGTGTGTGTGTGTTTGTGTGTAGAAAAATTGATAAGGTAATCCAAGTGGAAGGAGAGATTTATTAAGCAGTCGACACTATAGCATTTCGGTTCTACTGAACCATCATCAGGACCATGAGGGGTTATATTAGTGATGTTAAGTTCACGATGGATGTTTAAAAATGCAAAATACAAAAACCTTGTGGAACTATATAGGAATTGACATTAAATAATCCTCAAGAGTTGATATTCTGTAAAATACAACCGGCTAATGCATACACACACAAACATATATATACATATCGTTTAGTACATTTTATTGTTTATTTTTGAGATTTCTGGTTAAAATCTTTAATTACTATTTTTTTAACTATATATATATGTGTGTGTGTGTGTGTGTGTGTGTGTGTGTGTGTGTGTGTGTGTGTGTGTGTGTGTCAATTGGAAGATAAAATTTAGCTACATCACAATTAATTGCTTTTTTTCCTTTTCTTATTTGCAAACCAATTTTTATTCAAAATGAAAAATAATTTTGCAACAATGGATTTGATAATAATTAGATACAAACACACACACACACACATACACACGCTCGTGCACGTGCAGGGGCATACGCATACACACAAACTTATATATATATATATATATATATGTGTGTGTGTGTGTGTGTGTGTGTGTGTGTGTATAAACTGACTCACAAACACATATATATACGTATATATAAAGACAAACTTATGCACATATTATTACACTTTTATGTTATTTTGTATATATGTATATATATATATATATATAAGATCTGAAGAAGTCTTGTTAATTTTATTTTTCAATCTGTTATTTATTTCCATTCTGTTATGTGTTTTTAATATAAATCAAAAACACAAAACAGAATGGAAATAAATTTATAATCCTAATGTGACCGGTTTTGTATTTTTCTTAAATATATATATATATATATATATATATATACTGTCGAGCCACACTGATGAGTTCTGATAGAACGAAACAGATCTGTCTGTGGATGACTATATATATATATATATAGACGCATACATACACACACACACATATATATATATATATACAAGCATACACACACACACACACACACACACACACACACACACACACACATATATATATATATATATAGGTATTATTCTGAAGAAGTCCTGTTATATTTTTCTTCGTGTTTTTGGTTTACATCAGAAACGCAAACCAGGATGGAAATAAATTTATAATCCTAAAATAACCGGTCTTTTTTTTCTTTAAAGAATATATATATATATATATATATATATATATATATATATATATATACGAGCATACATACTGATATATATATATATGTATATATATATATATATATATATATTTATATATATATATATATATATATATATATGCGCAGACACGTATAATGATTTGTCAATCATTATTTGAAAAATCACTGTTTGAATTGAATTTGTTTTGAATTTCTGGAGAATATTTGCGTTTATGAATTTTGAGCTTATATTGTATAGTTTTGTATAAAAGATTTAGGATATTGAAGTTAAGTGAAGGAATATTTTATATATCCAAATTCATTTAGAAATTTTCAGGTGAAAATCCTGATATAAAACGTTTAACGTTGGCAAATACTTCAAGAAATATAATTATCTTCCGAAGAAATTGTGTTTTTTCACCTCCATACATTTATATATATATATATATATATATATATATTATATATATATATATATATATATATATATATATATATATATATATATATATATATATATATATATATATATATATATATATATATATATATATATATATATATATATATATATATATATATATATATATATATATATATATATATATATATATATATATATATATATATATATATATATATATATATATATATATATATATATATATATATATATATATATATATATATATATATATATATATATATATATATACTATATATATATATATATATATATATATATATATACACATGCGTATATAGAAATGTATATATATACGCATGTATATATATATACATGGATATATGTAAATTTATATATATATATGGCCCAGCAGTTAGAGTGTTCGCCAATGGCCCGGGAGACCTGGGTTCAATCCCAGGTCGAGTCATACCAAAGACTTTAAAAATGGAACTTGATACCACCTTGCTTAACACTCAGCATTATAAGGTACGGTTCAAGGGTAAAGTGGAGCAATCCTGGGAATGGAGTAGCGCCCTCCCCTACACCTTGGTGTAGTAGCTATCGAAAAGGGAGCCTTCGGATCACCCTCGACTATGGTCGCTAACTTACTTATATATATATATATATATATATATACGCATGTATATATATATATATACACACATGCACACATGCGTATATATATATATATATATATATATATATGAATACAGAGTGGAGAAAAAGTAATCGGACAGTAATAATTTTATAACAACTAATAGGCATATAACTTTTGCCAAATTGTGTGCATATATATATATATATATATATATATATATATATATATATATATGCGTGTTTGTGTTTGTGTGTGTGTGTGTGTGTGTGTTCAATATGCATACGTACGTACATTTCCTTTGAAAATTTTCTTACCCCTAAGGAGATTTGTATTCGCTGGTTTTCGCGGATGGAAATTGGCTTAAAAAAAAAAAAAAAAAAAAAAAAAAAAAAAAAAACACCCCCTCCCCCCCTTCCGTAAAATAAGTCGACTAATGACGCATACCAAAAAGAGATCCAAGATCCAATATGTACAATATTCGGATCTTAACATGGCTGACTGAATTTCAGAATATTTACCGAATTAGATGAGGATAAGAATAGAAACAATAGCTAAAAACAAGATTAAAAAGAGAAAAAAAGGAGAAAAGAAAGATTACCTTGTAAATCATATCCCCTTGAATTATCATTTGCCAATTTCCATAGTTTTCTTGTTCTTTAAGTTTATTTGCTTTTGCATCTTAGTGACTTGTCATCTTGCATGTCTCCCCTTAAGATTAGGCTCTCTTGTCTGAGAGATCCGTATATCCTATTTTAAAGACAGCTGAATTCTAGAGTTATTATATCTGGAATATTAAAAACAAAGACAAGGATCAATGAATAAAGATTCAAACATTTTTGGAACCTTTCCATCAGCATCATCATCATCATGATCAAGTTGCACTGACAGCACGGATTTCCCTGACTCTCTCTCTCTCTCTCTCCTCATACGTCCCTATCACTATCGCACTCAGCAGGTATTTAAAACTACATCCAGTGTCCGCTCAGTGTCGATGTTAGGTTTGGTTTGGTCTGGTTTTATAGCATATCAACCAATTAAAGTTATTTAACGCCAGATCAATTTTTATAGATATAAACAGTTCTATTACAAACAATACAATTTAACATAAGTACACTGTTTAGTTCTATTCGACCCATATACAAGACCCTATCAGGTGCTAGCTGTTCGGGCCAGAATGGACCTGGGAGCGATGGCAATGAAGAGGTACTCCGCATTCCCCAAAGCTCCAGGATTACTGGAGCCTCACCATCAGATTGTTTACTATCATATCCTGGACATTTGTTTGAAGAGGGAGTTTTACCCCTCTGCAGAGATGCAGTCAGTGTATTCTACAACCCCAGCCGTCCGAGCCAATCTGATGTATATCATATTTACCAACCCCTCCGCTCGGGCAGGACATGACACAAGGTTAGGCGGAGTTTAACTGGTTTGAATTCAGAGTTTTCCTTCTCCTAGACTAGTTGCCTCACCAAGGCTGAAGAACCTAGTCTGCCCAACTATTTACCCATACCTTTCCCAAGAGTATTAGTGCTATGTGAAATGTAATCAGTCTCGTCCAGGATTTGAACTCGTGTCGCCGTGTCCACTTCCTGCGACGATAACCATTACACCACGGGCTCCTCCAATCTGATGTATATAATTCTTTGTTAGTTGGTCAATACTGGTGCATAGGATTTCACAATAGAACGTCGCTTTTGAGGTCGTCCTTACTTCACCAGCAATAGCCAACATGTCTCGTTCATCTTAGTGGATGGTTTGTGAGATGGGAGGTAGGTAGCTCTACACTGCTGTTTTGTGCTGTGCTGCCTACAGGATTTAATTAAAACTGTATATAAAATTCTTTTGTGTGTAACTACCAACCCCCTTTGCACGGACAGGATGTGACATAAGGTCAATTTTTAAGCGGAGTTTATCAGGTTTGCATTTGAAGTTTTCCTTCTCCTAGAATGGTTGCCTAACCAAGACTAAAGAACCCACTCTGCCCTACTATTTACCCATAGCTGGAGGGAGAAAAATTGGATTCATACCTTTCCCAAGGGTATTATTGCTATGTAAATTGTAATCAGCCTGGTCCAGGTTTTGAACTCGTGTCACCATGTCCATTTCCTAAGACAATAACCATTACACCATACATTCCTTTGTAGTTCTCCATAGATTTCCATAGCATCCATGTGGTGCATCCATGCAGTAGTATTAACACAGCTACTACTAGGACGTTTCAGATATCCATTATGAACGTTATTTTCAAGACTAGCAGGCTATGCGTTTGACAAATCTAACTGAATCAGCATTTTGAATTCGAATCCAGGATGAAGCTCTGTGCGTTTCACTTCATTCTAAAACAATTGGGAAAGGCATGAACCCATCTCTTTTTGCCAAAGCTATGCGTAAATAGTAGAGCACACCAGGTTCTTTAACCTTACTAAGACAGTCTGGGAGAAGGAAAACACCGAATTCAAATCAGTTTTCATCACAATTACGATGGAGGCATCCTGACACTTTCCCATAATCCCCACTCCTATGGATAATCACCCTTGTTAAGTCTTGTAGACAAAATCCACAGCTGGGGAAGCAGGGACAAACTCATAAGCTAAGTTCTCCAGTGGACAACCACGCATAGATGGAGGTGCCCGTGGTGTAGTCGTTATCGTCGTAGGAAATGGACACGGCGACACGAGTTCAAATCCTGGATGAGACTGATTGCATTTCACATAGCACTAATACCCTTGGGGAAGGTATGAATCCAATTATTCTCCCTCCAGCTATGGGTAAATAGTAGGACAGACTAGGTTCTTCAGCCTTGGTTAGGCAACTATTCTAGGAGAAGGAAAACTCTGAATTCAAACCGGTTAAACTCCGCTTAAAAATTGACCTTGTGTCATATCCTGCCCGAGCGGAGGGGTTGGTAAATAGTACCACGCATAGACACACCAGTGTTGACCGACCAGCAAAGACTTACATTCATCAGCCCTGTGTGGACACTGGATGCCGTCTAGAGAACCCACTCTGACCAATGGCTGATAGAGACGGACGGTGAGAGAGGGAAAGACAGACAGACAGACAAACTGATAGAAACAGAGAGAGAGAGAGAAAGAGAGAGAGAGAGAGAGAGAGAGAGAGTCAGCGGAGTCCATGCTCTCAGCACAACTTTATTAAGATATATATATATATTCATTCCGTAACTTGTTTACATCGTGTTAGCATTTGTTCTTTGTTATCTTTTTTTTCATTCTAACCATATCTCTGCATTCTTTTTATCCTTTCTTCGAGACCAAACAAATAATAATCATTTATTGTGGAATTTCACCATGTTGACGGACTTTGCAAAGAAAGACGCAACATTCAGTGAACACAGGCTGTGACCTGCACCCTGACATGCTTGCACTTGTGAGGTAAAAAAAAAAAATTAAAATGTATATCGCAGAGAGGTTTGCATAAAGAAAAGGGAAAAAAGACGAGAAAAAAAAAAAAAAAAAAAAAACCCGAACCGACAACAGAAAGTGAAAATATATTTGGATGTACCTTGCTGAGAAATGTCTCTTTGTATTATATTATATTACCTGTCTTTTCCACGTCGCAAAAAAACCCTCACCTCTATCCCGCTGATTTAGACTTGTAAGATTATAACGAGTCGATACATTTACAAGGGTTTGTTTATCTACAAGTAAGAACGACAAAGAGAGAGAGACAGAGACAGAAAAAAGAGAGTGAGAGAGAGAGGGGGAAAGGAAGGAAGGAAGAATTTAAAAACTAAACGAAAAGAAAAAAAAACATTTAAGAAAGAAAAAGAACAAAAAAAAAACAACTATTCTGACACATACGGTACCAATTTCAATGTTGCCACAGATCTCCGTTCCTGACAAAAGGGCGGAACCTTCTAAAAGAATCCGTGCCAAGTGAAAGCAGTTTCCTTGTGCATGGCTGCATTTTATGACAAGGATATGTAAAATAACTCGTAGCCTTGCTGGGCAGGGAGTTTTTCTGGTTAATAGGAGTTGCAGAAACAATTGTCTACCACATTAGATCGAATCATTGAAGCTGTCAAATGCATGGTAGCCTTTAGTTTGTTATTGCTGCCTCTTAGGATGTTAATACCAGCAGGCAATAATGTGTTTTAGGCAAAAGGTAAAAACAGCAGAATCGGCAACCGATGAAGTGAAATAAAATAAAAAAATATTAAGAATAAAGATTAAAAGAAAAAAGAAAAGAAAAAATACCCCCCACAAAAAAAAGATGTGCAGAAAACTATTATTGTAAGTGTTTTTGGAAGGGTCACTGTTGTTCATTTATTTATTTGTTTATTCTGTTGACGTTTTCAGCTTGTTTGTTTTTTTTTGTTTTGTTTTGTTTTGTTTTTATTCTTTTTTTTTTTTTTTTGGTGATTGTATGTAAACACCGAGAACCAGAAGAAATACTTTATTGGACCTCCAAAAATTGTATGTATATGTGCATGTGTGTATGTGTATGTGTTTGTATGTGTGTGTGTGCATGTGTGTGAGTGTCTGAGTATGTGTGTATGTATGCGTGTGTATGTGCGCGTGTGTGTGTGTATGTGTGTGTGATGTGTGAGAAGAAGAAGAAGAAGAAGAAGAAGAAGAAGAAGAAGAAGAAGAAGAAGAAGAAGAAGAAGAAGAAGAAGAAGAAACAATCATGGTAAGAATGACGTCTACAACAGAAGATGAAAAAAAATTGAGCCAAATTGAATAATAATAATAATAATAACAAGCAAATGGTATATGCTCAATCCAAAATCAGTCCTGGGGAATGAAACGTACAAACTCCTCTGGGATTTTGACATACAAACGGATCACCTAATCTCGGCCAGACGACCGGACCTTATAATAAAAAAAAGAGAGAACTTGCTGAATTATGGACCAAGTTGTGCCAGCGGACCATAGAGAAGAGTTGAAAGAATGCGAAAAGAAGGATAAGTACCTGGACTTTGCTAGGGAATCAAAAAAACAGTGGAACATGAAAGTGACGATAATACCAATTGTAATTGGTGCTCTTGGTACAGTCACCGAAGGATTAGTACAAGAACTGGAGGACTTGGAAATAACAGGACAGGTGGAGTTGTCCAAACAACAGCATTACTGAAATCGGCCAGACTACTAAGAAGAGTTCTGGAGACTTGAGGAGACTTGCTGTCACTCGAATTCCAGTGAAAAACTATCAGCTAATGTTGATGTGAAAAACTCTCAAGGAGAATGACACGCACAAACTCCTATGGGATTTTGACATACAAACGGGTCACCTAATCTCGACCAGACAACCAGACCTCATAATAATCAACAAAAAAAAAGAAAAAAAAAGAAAGAGAACTGGCAGAATTGTGGATTTTGTAGTCCCGGTTGACCATTGAGTAAAACTGAAAGAAAATGAAAAGAAGGACGAATACCTTAACCTTGCTAAAAACTGAAGAACATGAAAGTAACGGTAATACCAATTGTAATTGTTGCTCTTAATACAATCACCAAAGGATTATTAAAGGGACTGGAGGACTTGGGAATAAGGGGACGCGTAGAGATCATCCAAACTACCACATTATTAAGATTGACCAGAATACTGAGAAGAGTCCAGGAAACTTCAGGAGATTTACTATCCCTCAAACTTCAAGGAAAGATCATCAGCAAACGCTGATGTAAAAAAAACTCTCAAGGAGTAAATAATAATAATAATAATAATGACAATTATTATTATCATTATTATTAACTGCTTGAGAGTTTCTCACATCAGCGTCAGTTGATGGTCCTTCACTGGAGTTTGAGTCACAGCAAGTCTCCAAGACTCTTCTCAGCATTCTGGCCGTTCTCAATAATGCTGTAGTTTGCATTGTCTCTACTCGTCCTCCAACCTCCAAGTCCTCCAGTTTCTTTAATAATCTTTCGGTGACTGTACTAAGAGCACCAATCACGATTGGTATAATTGTCACGTTATGTTCCATAGATTTTTTTTCAGTTCAGTTGCAAAGTCCGGATACTTATACTTCTTTTAATTTTCGTTCAGTCTTATTCAGTGGTCAGCTGGAACAGCAAAGTCGACAATTTTGCAAGTTCTCTTTCTTTCTTTTTTTTTTTTTTTTATTATCATCATAATAATAATATTATCAGGTGTCCTGACCAAGATTAGGTGGAAATTTACTAAGCTTTTTGCTTAGATGTGGCACAAGGCCATGTGAAAGGGGCACCCAATGAGACTCGAACTCACTCGTGTAGGTTTGCTAGTCGAGCTTGCTAACCATTACACCACCAGAGGATCCGTTTGTATGTCAAAGTCCTATAGGAGTTTGTGTGTGATTCTTAAGCACCGGTGCTGGGTTGTACGTATGCCATTTGTTCGTATGGTCAAATTTAAATTTCTTGCACATTATTTACTCGTTTGAGAGTTTTTCACACCTGAGTGAGCCCATGGATATTCACTGAAGTTTGAGTGACAGCAAATCTCCCCAAGTCTACATGACTCTTCTCAGTTTTCTGGCAGATCTCAATAATAATGTACTTTGGATGGTTTCCTCTCATCCTTTTATTTCCAAATCCTCCAGTCCCTGTACCAATCGTTTAGTAACTGTACCGAGCGAACAAATTACAATTGGCATCAACGTCAACTTCAAGTCCCACTGTTTCTCAGTTCTCTTGCAAGGTCCTGGTACTTATCTCTCTTTTCGCTTTCTTTCAATTTTTCTCTGTCTTCAGCCGGAATAGCAAATTCCACAATTCAGGAAGTTCTTTTTTTATTATTATTACTTGGTCTGGTCTTCTGGCCAAGATTAAGTGATCCGTTTGTATCTCAAAATCCAAGACGAGTTTGTGCGTCTCAGTCTCCTGAACATATTCTTGGTTGTACATATATGATCACATTTGAATTTCTTGCATAATTCCCAGTGGATCACCTTGGTCTTTCAGTCGTGTCTAGTCTTATACTCTTTCTGAAGTAATTTGCAGTATTCGCTAATTAAGTGATTGATCATTTCGTCTCTATCACCACATAATTATTTTACTTTTTTTGAGTTTTTCGCACCAGTATTAGCTGATGATTTTTCACTGGAGTTTGAGTGACAGAAAGTCTCCTTAAATCTCCTGGACTCTTCTCATTATTATAATTATTTATTCATTAGAGTAAATATGTCTATCACTACATAAACTCTATCACCACATAATTATTTTACTTCTTTTTAAGGTTTTCACATTAGCTTTAGCTGGTGGTCTTTCACTGGAGTTTGAGTGACAGCAAGTCTCCAGGATTCTTCTCAGTATTCTGGCCGTTCTCAATAATGTAGTAGTTTGAATGGTCTCCACTCGTCTGCCAACTTCCAAATCCTCCAGTCCCTTTAGTGATCCTTTAGTTACTGTTCCAAAAGCACCAATTAAAATTGGTATAATTGTCACCTTCATGTTCCATAGTTTTTTCAATTCCTTAGCAAGGTCGAGGTACTTATCCTTCTTTTCACATTCTTTCAGTTTTATTCTGTGGTCAGCCGGGACAGCAAAGTCGACTATTTTGCAAGTTCTCTTTTTTTTATTGATTATTATTAGGTCTGGTCTTCTGGCTGAGATTAGGTGGTCTATGTGTATGTTAAAGTCCCATAAGAGTTGTTTATCATTATTATTATTATTATTATTATTATTACAAAAGAGCGGCAAGATAATGATTAGTAAAATGAAGAAATAACCATATATATATAAACCAAAGATAAATGAAAAAAAGAAAAAAACAACGTTCTAAGTATCTGAAGAGAAAAATATATGAGAGTAAAAAAAAAAAAGAACAAGCGAACAATGAAAATATACGGAGAGAAAAGATGAAGACGCAAAAAACAAAAACAGGAAAAAAAAATGGAAGTGAAAGAAAAAGTGAAGAAAAGTGAATAACGAGAAAAAAAAATGTAAAAACAAAAAGACAAGCAAAGGAAGAAAAAAAGGAAAGAAGAAAAAATGATCTTTAAAAAAATACGTGGAGGATGAAGGAAATTTGAGTGAGAAATGGAGAAAAAAGACGACCAAAAAGTCTATTCCTTGGACCTGTATATCTCAGAATTAGTATATGTTGATGAATGTCATCCAAGTTACAGGTAGCCATATAGTTAAAGGTGCTTTGTTCATAGATATTTCCAAACTTGCTTGTCATCCACGAATGGACTTGTGATTAATGTGTCTTGCAATTAAATTTATTTGATATGCAAAGTTCACTTGTCAACAGCTGAGGCTTGCAGGGAATATCAAAGCCCTCTGTTCTAACATAATATATATATACTGACCTAAGTGTTCAGATCTGTGATGCGCACTATTAGTCAAGGAACAAAGTAAGAAGGGTCAAGCCATAGACAGAGAGACCCCGGAACGTTTACGAGAGGAAATGTTGAAGAAGCAAATGCCAAACATTCGAAATGATAGATTTACCTTCAATAAAAATTTGTCTACCTCAATAAAAAATATCAGGACAGGTGACTATATATTGCAACATTTGCTCGCTTTTTTCCTCAACCTCAGAAAAAAAAAGTTTATCTAAATAAATAAATCTTACAAGTCTCAACTAGAGATACAGGTAACCATATCTTGCAACAGTTCCACTTTTTTCCACAACCTGAGCAAAAATTCTACGTATCTGTTGACCTTATCTCTCTGTATTTCTACTTGTTTCCATAAACTCATCAAATAATATCTACCTGTGTGAAAATATCATGCTACTCACAATTCTCAAGTATTAAGGGAGGTAATGAAATATTGCAATATTTCCACGTTTTTGCTGAAAGACAGCCAAACAATACGTCGAGATTGCAAAGTGACGATATCTGCAATATTTCCACGATTTTACAAAACCTCAGCAAGTCTTACAGCCTCTCATGTATTATAACAGGTAACCGTATCTTTCCACATTTCCACATTTTTCCACAATTTAAGCAAAGAAATGTTTTATCTACATGAAAAGGTCTGACAACCCTTAGCTATTGTGATAGACAACCATATCTTTCAAATTTTTCCACATTTTCCCACAATTTAAGCAAAAGAAAATGTTTTATCTACAGGAAAAGGTCTGACAACCCTTAGCTATTGTGATAGATAACCATATCTTTCAAATTTTTCCACATTTTCCCACAATTTAAGCAAAAGAAAATGTTTTATCTACATGAAAAGGTCTGACAACCCTTAGCTATTGTGATAGATAACCATATCTTTCAAATTTTTCCACATTTTCCCATAATTAAAGCAAAAGAAAATGTTTTATCTACATGAAAAGGTCTGACAACCCTTAGCTATTGTGATAGATAACCATATCTTTCAAATTTTTCCACATTTTCCCATAATTAAAGCAAAAGAAAATGTTTTATCAACATGAAAAGGTCTGACAACCCTTAGCTATTGTGATAGATAACCAAATCTTTCAAATTTTTCCACATTTTCCCATAATTAAAGCAAAAGAAAAATGTTTTATCTACATGAAAAGGTCTTACGACTCTCAACTATTGTAACAGATAAGCATACCTTGCAAAATTTCAATTTTTTTCATAACCTCAACAAATAAGGTCTACTTGAATCAAAATATCTTGCGACCCTTAAAAATTGTGACAAATTTGCACTATTTCAAAGGTCTTCCACAACTTCGTCAAAATTGTCAACCTGATTGATAAAGTCTTACAACATCAATTGCAATATTTCCACGTTTTTTTCACAATCTTAGCAAAAAATTTGCCTGAATGAAAAAGTCTTACTTCTCTCCATTTGAATTATTATGACCAGAAAATCCGGCAAGAATTACACACAACATACGAATCCACCGGACAGTTGCTCCGAACTGATGAGGTCTCATCAGCAGTGTATTCCGTGATCTCCCCTCACTGGTAATCGAACCAACGACCACAGAATGCAGAACCGAAACTCTACCACTGAGTTATTGGTCCTCATCGTACACAACCAATGCCAAATTAACTTGTCATGGTAAATGCGCGGCTTATTAACCTGATGGGTTTTGTAATTAGATCCATACTCTTGCAGAGGACACAGTCACCTCCAGGGCAACGTCTTCCGAAGAGAATTGGAGATATGCATCCATATAATCATAACCTCAAAGAAATAGACATACATTTTTTTAATAGAGGAATTATATTATCATGACCAGCTGGACAGATTTTCTTGTTATGGTAATTCAAATTTATGATATAATTCCTCTATTTAAAAAATAAAAAATGTAATGCTCAACATCTGTGACAGGTAGCCATATGCAATATTTCAATATCTTTACATAAAAAATCTGCCTGAATAAAAAAAAAAATTCTTAGAAATATCTCAGCCATTATGAGAAAGAACTAAGACAATTTTTACCTTTTTCAAAAGTTCAGGAAAAAAAAAAAGATTGAAAATATCTAACAACTTTCGACTATTCGGATATGTGACTATATCTTGGAACATTTCCCAGCAAAATAAATCTACCAAAATAAACAAATGTTACAGATTTCTTTTAATATTTCAAACAATTTGGAAAATTTCAGGGCAAAAACAGAATGAAAAAGATTTACAATTCTTAACTATTGTGACTAGTACGAGGATCATTAAATAAGTTTCCAGACTTTTTTTGTATAGGTACTTTTATTGATAGTACACATATGAAACTCTAGTCCACTTCGAAGTAATCTCCTCCGGCTGCAATGCACTTGTTATACAACAACTTCTTGTAGGCCCAATGGAAGTCCTCTTGTGTGGGCGTGTCAATGACCTTCGTCACAGCCTCTTTCATCTCAAAAATTGTCTCATAACGACAGCCTCTGAGCTTAGGGAATAACCAAAAGTCACAGGGACCAAGGTCTAGACTATAGGGAGGATGAAGGAGTGTCTTGATGCCCATCTTGGTCACATAGTCTGTGACAAGGATGGAGTTGTAGACTGGTGCATTGTCCTGGTGGAAATGCCACTGACCCGATTTGAAGAGTGCTGGCCTCTTCCCTAGGAATCCCTTCCTGAACTCCCTTAAAACCTCAACATAGTAACCCTAACCCTAACCCTTTGGCCAATCAACTCTGGTGTATTGACTTCCTTACTCCTCCCACACCTCTCATCATCCCTCACAGACTCCCTGCCTTTCTTGAATCTCTTATGCTACTTAAAAACTGATGCTCGATTCATGCAAGATGCTCCAAAAGTAGTCTGAAGTATTCCGTACGTTTCTGTGGTATTTTTTCCAATTTTAAAACCGAATTTTATTCCATATCATTCTTCTAAAGTTTCCTGACGTCCCGATTGCATTTTTGAAATTCACCAGCTGTGACAATCAGGCTTTAGTAGGGTGTATTCCAATTCCTGTTGTAGCTGTTCATTTGAATCTGAAATCATAAAAATTGGTTAGTCATCTCATAAGATGTATAGCAATAACATATTGAATTTTCAAGAGTCTACACCAATTTTAAATGCCTATACAAAAAAGTCTGGAAACTTACTGAAGGCCCCACATAATTTGAATAAAAGAAAGTCTTTTAGAACTCACAAATATAGAGACCGGTAAACATATCATGCAATATCTCCATGTTTTTATAAAACCTCACAAAGTAATGTCGACTTCAAAGAAAATATTTTACAAATCTCTCCTACTGGGACAGGTAACCATATCTTGAAATATTTCCACGTTAATTCACAACATAAGCAAAAAACGTCAACCTAAATGAAAATTGTTATAAATCCCAATGATAGTGACAAGTAATGATGTCTTGCAATATTGCCAAGTTTTTACAAAACCTCGGCATATTACGTCAACACGAATAGAAATGTCTTACAACTCTCAACCATCGTAACAGGTAACCATATCTTGAAATATTTTCACAACCAAAAAAAAAAAAAAAATATCTATCAAATATCAACAATAGCAAACGGTAAGTATATATTTCAATATTTCCATGTTTTTTTACAAAACTTCCCTCAGAAATATCCATTTAAATAAATAAACGTCTTACAACACATCAGTATTATTACAAGTAATCTCACTTTTCAATATTTCCATGTTTTTCCACGTTTTTCAACAACATCAGCAGATAAACTCTACCTGAATGTAAATATTTTACAATTCACAACAGTTGTAGCAGGAGACCATCCCGTGCAATATTTCAGAGTTTTACCTCAGCAAAATAAGTCGATGTAAATAAAAGTTTTAAAACTCCCAATGATACTGACAAGTGATCATATTTTTAAATATTTTCACGTCTTTCTACCACCTCAGAAAAAAAAATGGCATTTATGAATGAAAGTCTTTCTACTTTCAACTTTTAACAGTCGTAACAGGGTGCCATGCCTTACAATATTTCAGTCTTTTTTTCCAAACCTTGGGGGGAAAAAAAACTGAGAGAAAAAAAGCTCAACAATTTTCAGATATACTGACTGGTGATCATATCTTGCAATATTTCCACGACCTCACCAAAAATGTCAACGTGCAGGAAAAAGTCTTACAGTTCTCAACTATCGTTACAGGTAACAATCTTGCAATATTTCCAGACATTTCACAATCCGAGTGAAAAAAGTATAACTGAATTAAAAAAAAAGACTTATAACAATCATCAATGGAGACAGGGAATCATATCTTGCAATATTTCAACGTTTTTTCGTATCCTCAGCAGAAAACATAATGAGAATCACTGTTGAGAAAAGTTTTACAGAGAATTTTTTTAAAAATAGTGTTGTTTTTCATGTTTACTTTTATTGACATTGTAGACAGCCATCATCATCATCATCATCATCATCATCATCATCATCATCAATCAATAATAAACCTTTCACTCTGACATTGTCTGTTACAGTCCCATGTAATCTAGCGGTTATTATTGACAATACTAAAAGTCGAAAAATAAAATGAACACATTACAAGTCCTTGGCCTAAAGTTTAAAAAAAGTTATTTTAGAATGACTAAAGTAACTTTAAAAAAAAAGACAGGTAAACCGAATTTCAGATTAAATATCGGAATAGAAAGTACATTTCAAAGCTCTAGGTTAATTTTTCTTCTGTCAAGACAAGAACATTTTAACGAAGCCTTGTAAAAACACCTTAGCATAAAAACTAAATTGATCAATAGAGAGAGACATGAAGATATAAAAGTTTTTTCTTGGTTTAGGGATGTGAATAAAAGATTATAAAAAGGGCCAAACAGAAATGGACTAAGTATGGAAAACTTTATGAAATATCCTCAAAAGATTCTGATTTGAATAAAAAAACATAGATAGATAGATAGATAGATAGATATAATGAATAGAGGTAGACAGACAGATAGATAATGAATAGACTGAGATAGATAGATAGATAGATAGATAGATAGATAGATAGATAGATAGATAGATAGATAGATAGATAGATAGATTTCGTGGTTGATTGATGTGAATAACAGATTACAAAAGTGGCAAAATTAAAAATGTACTACGTATAGAAAACTTGATGGAATATCTTCAAAATATTCTAACTAAAAAAATCATAAATAGATATATCGACATGATAAGACTGAGATAGATCGATCAATAGATAGATAGATAATGACGACTAATATAGACAGAAAGATAGATTTTGAATAGAGATACACAGACAGATAGATCATGAATCAGCTTAGATAGATAGATAGATAGATAGATAGATAGATAGATTTCTTGGTTGATTGATGTGAATAATAGATTACAAAAAATGGCAAAATAAAAATGGACTACATATGGAAAACTTCATGAAATACCTTCTAAAGATTCCGATTGTTTTCTCGTATTATTTTTTCTGATTGAGTCAAAAGTTTGAAATGAAAACAAGAACAATGGCACAATAACTTTCTTTTGGCGCCTTCTTGTAATTTTTTGGCAGAGCCACAGTTCTAACATTTATATGACTGCAATATGTACTCTAATGTTTTTTCATTTCCTACGATACTGTTTGCAGGATCCATAAAAAAACATCTGCACATGCATATATATATATATATATATATATATATATATATATATATATATATATATATATATATATATATATTTGTCTCATGTGTTTATTAACTTTGTGGCTCTACTGAAAGTGCCTATAAAGTCAAATACCGGGGGAAGTATTGAATGATTTCTTTGGCTAAAGTACGATACATTTATTCTAAGATTGACAAAGATAGATAGATAGATAGATAGATATGATGAAATTGATATTGTTTTTTTGGGGGGGGATTTCTTTTAACGGCATATCATCCTTAATGGGTTATTTGATTCTAAAGCCATCCTTGTGGAAGAACAGCAATGTTACTATTTAGTCTATTGCTTGGTTATAAGGGGGTTCATACCTTTCCCAAAGGCTTTAATTTGAAAGCGACTGTAATGACACCGCTGAAGTTCGAACCTGCTTAATACGATGTTACAGTCCAGCACCTTAGTCACTACACTACGAGAATCCCTTCCCTCAAGAAAAAGAAAGAAAAAAAGAAAGATATTAAAAAATATCTGGCTGTGTTAACCCTTCTTCAATTGAATATAGTGTGATATTTGTTCTTAGACCAAATGAAGATATGGTAGCTAAAAAATGTAAATTTTTAAAAAACATTGATTGAGAATTTCTTTTTTTTTTTTTTTTTTTGATCCAGTTTCATGAAATCCAACGTGAATGATTTACAACATTTACCCAAAACTTATCTTTAAAATATTCTTTTAAAAATTGTATCTATATTGAGAACATTACATACGATTCCTCAAACATAGGATTCCTAAGACTTACGATTCCTCGAACATAGGATTCCTAAAACTTACGATTCCTCAAACATACAGTTATCCTTGAGGTGGGGCTTTAAACCTATTGACTATCTTCGTTGGAAATGGAATCGGTGACCCAAATTCGAATCCTAGATGAGGTTGTTTAAATTTAACTTAACGTAAATACCCTTCGGAAAATCATGAATTCACATGTTCTCTCTCTTTATTATGGGTAAATAATAGGGCAGTTGGGTTCTTGAGTCTTGGTTTGGCAACCAGTTTTGGAGAAATAAAACAGTATTCAAACCAGCGTTATTACACTTTAAAAAAAATAACCTTGTGTCACGTCCTGTGGATAGATTGGTTAAATACATATAGTTGTCATTTATCAAGGTTTGTTTAGTTTGGCACAAGGTCAGATTATGGAGCAGCAGTGAAAAACGCACTCACAAGCAATGTTCTGGGAGCTTTCTAAGTAACAATCCCACAGTTCTCTTTCTAATAATTCAATTTAGCATAAGTCATTCGTTTACACACAGTTAAATGATCAAACAGTTCTCTTTCTAACAATTCAATTTAGCATAAATTATTTGTTTGCACACAGTTTAAACGTCAAACAGTTCTATACAACCTATAGATTGGATCCTATCAGTCCTGGGAGCTATGGCAATGAAGAGGTACTCTGTATTTCCTGAAGCTCCAGTATTACTGGAGCCTCACCATCAGATTGTTTAGTGTCATATCTAGGACACTCTTTGGGGGAGTCTTACTTTTCTACAGAGATGCAGTCGATTTGACTGCACTTAGTATGATGTTGCTGTCCAGAATGTTTGCCACTGCACCTCGTGAACTACCCCAATTGATTGCTTTTGACGGCAAGTCAATCTTTCGGGGGTTATTTCATGCCCAGAAGTTAGGGAATTGTGTTCATTGTACATAAATATCTACATTTTTTGTATAGTTGTTTCTTAAGAGTATCTTCTTTTTTGCCGACAGTTATATCGTATTAAGTATTGCTATTTGATACAGATAATTGTCAAACAGATCCTTTTTAGCTATATATAGGAGCTTAACAGGAACAGCCAATCCAGGTTAGAGTGGACTTGGGAGTAATTACTATGAAAAGGTACTCCACACTCCTTAGATGTCTTGTACTAGATGCTCACAACTTGTTGTAGTTTAGTGTCACACCCAGGACAGATCTTTTTTTGGGGAGCGGTCTTACCCCCCACAGGGCATACAGTCAACGTAGGCTAGCCTCGCTGACTGGGTGACAAACATTATTTTCAGAACAATCTTGCTCTATCAAATAGTAATTTATTAAGCCTTTTGCTCAGATGTGGCTCAAGGCCATACGAATGGGCCACCCAATGAGACTCAAACTCATTCGTGTTGGTTTGCTAGTCTAGCTTGTTAACCATTACACCACCCGAGATGTCCTTGCTCAATCCAATAGCATTATCATAATTCTGATATTGTAGTTCCCACGGAAATAAATAGGAGACTCCACTTTCAGAATGTTCCTCATATATTCCTGCATTTTTGTTTTTTGTGTTTGTTTTCTGTTTGGCATTAAAGAGCAGAACGCATAGGCCATAAATAAATATGGCAATTCAAATTTAAAAACAAAGTCCTTCAAATTCTCATTATTGAGAAACCGTAGAAAAATAGGCGCTTGCTTGTACCTGCAAAGCAGATTAAATACTTTGACATCGAAGTCTAGCAGGATAGCCATTGCACCACCCTTCACAGATTAAATAAAGTTCTTATTTGCTACATGTTTGCACAAAAGACCAATTGAAAATAGAAATAAAAATTTAAAAATACAGCACGTTTTTTACACAGGTTACCTTTTCAAGAAAGGTTAGTGCCTGCAAGCTTCGTATAAAAGAATACCTAGTTGTCTGGGGATTGTTGAATACACCAACTGCATCTCAGCAGAGCGGTAAGACCCCCGCCCAAACGTTTGTCCTGGATATTATTCTAAACTATCGGATGGTGAGGCTCCTGTTCTGAAGCTTTGGGAAATAGGGAATACCTTTGCTGTTGGGGTCTAATAGAACCGCTTAATTATTTACCATGCTGAAAATTATTTAACTGTGTGCAATTAAAACTATTAATGTTAGATAACAATAGTTGAAACCATTTAACTGTGTGCAACCAAATGATCTCTCGCTCGTTTAAAAATGATGTTACTTACAAACTATTCACTTACAACTCAATGCTCCGGGAGACCGGTCATCAATAGCCAGTTGTGTGAAACCAAAGACTCAAATAATGGTACTTGATTCCACCTTGCTTTACACTCAGCATTATAAGGTATTGATCAAGGGTAAGTGGATCAATCCAGGGAATGGAGTTGTGCCTCCTCCTACACTTCAGTGTAGAAGCATTAGAAAAGGGAGCCTTAGCATCGCCCTTGACAATGGTCAGCCAGCTTATATATATATATATATATATATATATATATATATATATATATATATATATATATATATATATGTAAAGTAAAGTTGGCGACCGTAGTCGAGAGCGACCAGAAGGCTCCCTTTTCAATAGCTACTACACCGAGGTGCAGGAGAGGGTGCTACTCCTTTCCCTGGATTGCTCCACTTTACTTTTGATACATACATTATATTGCTGAGTGTTAAGCAAGGAGGTATCAAGTACCATTTTTAAAGTCTTTGGCATGAAGCGACCTGAGATTGAACACAAGTCTCCCGAACCATTGCCGAACACTCTACCCACTAGGCCAATGAGCCGGTTATATGTATAAACAGGATTTGGCATTAAATAACCCAGAAGGGTTGATATGCCATAAAACACTACCAACCAATCAAATAAAAATGGGTTGAATGAATGAATATATGATTATGTCAAAAACAGATGGCTCTGCATCACTCCCCAACATCCCTTACCATTCGGAACATATTCCTGAACAATCTCTTTTTTTTTCTTTTTTTCTTTTCTTTGTTTTATTCTTGATATATGGCCATACGCTATTACCCACTATCGAGCTTTACTACACCCCCATCTGTTTACACAGGCCTAATATCAATACATCTTCCTTTCTCAGCCACGGAGAAAGGAAGAAAAAGCAAAGCAAAAAAAAAAAAAAAAAAAAAAAGAAAGAAAATAGAAAAATAGAGAAAAGCAGAAAGGCTAATTTCCATGTTGTTCCTAAATGCCGTTAATATATTTTGTCATTTTGTTATTTGCCCTGCCCACTGCTTTAGCTGTTATTACCCTCCTCATCTTTACTTTACACAAAGCGTTCTTTCTTCCACTCTTAACTGAACAAATACTATCATTCAGTATTGCTATTCATATTTCTAAATATCCCGGATCTGGACACTACTACATATCATGTAACATCTGTAACGTGCATTGGCTCAAGTACAGTGCTAGATTAAGGTATGGACTTTTGGTTGGCGCTGCTGTCCAGGGACCTCCACCAGCTGTAGAGCCCTCCACAGATTGAATAAAAATTTCATTTTTCAAGTACTCTGAATTATCTAGCTAGCATGGTGTAAGAGTTAACATCCAAGGAAATAGACCCAGATATTACTAAATAGTTAGACAGAGTGAGCACTTTAGACTTGGTATGGCTACCAATTTAGAAGAAGGAAAACGCTGAATTCAAACTAGCTGTAGAGCAGTTAAAGATTTTATTGCATTCGGTTCATTGACGGGTAAATATTATACTCAAAAACAACTTCAAAACTCGGTGTGTGTGTGTGTGTGTGTGTGTGTGTGTGTGTGTGTGTGTGTGTGTGTGTGTGTGTGTGTGTGTGTAAATATATGCCATAGTTTTAATAGGGTTCTGTAAGTAAGTAAAGTTGGCGACTGTAGTCGAGGGTGACCCGAAGGCTCCCTTTTCAATAGCTACTACACCGAGGTGTAGGAGAGGGCGCTACTCTTTTCCCTGGATTGCTCCACTTTACTCTTGATACATACCTTATATTGCTGAGTGTTAAGTAAGGTGATATCAAGTACCATTTTTAAAGTATGACACGAAATGGGATTGAACCCAGGTTTCCCGGACCATTGGCGAACACTCCGCCCACTTGGGCATGTCTTCATTTTGCATTGTCTTTATACTGGAAAAATTTTTACAATAGAAAATACATAGCAATATTATAAAAATGTACTGTGAATTATTTCAAAATAAAAAAAAGCATTTCAATATTATAATGATGCATTTTGAATGATTTTACAATAAAAATGTCTTGCAACTCTATAAAAATGCATTGTGAATGATTTTGCTATAAAAATGCTATGCAATATTATAAAAATGTATAGTGCGTGATTTTACAATGAAACTGCATTTGAAATGCACCAAACCTATACTCCATCACATCAACAAATATAACAAAAAAAAACCCAATGGTAATAATACCAATTGCATTTTAACTTTCTTTGCGTCTGAAAGATGTCAGCTTGCCCACTGTTTATATCTTTACTTCACCACATCTTCCATGAACTTTGCTCAGTATTTATTCTAAGAAAAAAAATTTTGATAAGGAAGAAAATAATTAATCATAAAATCACTGTATTTTACAATTAGTCAGTATTGAATTGAAAATTAGAAAGAAAGGAGTAAAGGAATTGTTAAGGGTCAGGAATAAATGCATATGTTACTGGGAGAATATATGCATACGTGGTGCCTTCAATAAGTTTCCAGACTTTTTTGTACAGGCATCTTAAATTGTCGTAGACTCTCGACAATTCAGTATACTATTACTATACATATTATGAGATGACTGACCAACTTTTATGATTTCAGCTTCAAATAAACAGCTACAACAGGAATTGGAATACACCCTACAAAGACCTGATTGTCACAGCTGGTGATTTTCAAAAATTCAATCTGGACGTGAGGAAGAACGATATGGAATAAAATTCTGTTTTAAACTTGGAAAAAATGCCATAGAAACGTATGGAATGTTTCAGACTGCTTTTCGACCATCTTGCATGAATCGAGTATCAGTTTTTGAGTGGCAAAAGAGATTCAAGGAAGACAGGGAGACTGTGAGGGATGACGAGAGGTGTGGGAGGAGTAAGGAAGTCAATACACCACAGCTGATTGGCCAAACGGTTAGGGTATGGGTTACTGTGTTGAGGTTTTAAGGGAGTTCAAGAAGAGATTCCTAGGGAAGAGGCCAGCACTCTTCAAATCGGGTCAGTGGCATTTCCACCGGGACAATGCACCAGTCTACAACTCCATCCTTGTCACAGACTATGTGACCAAGATAGGCATCAAGACAGTTCTTCACCGTCCCTATAGTCCAGACCTTGATCCCTGTGACTTTTGATTATTCCCTAAGCTCAGAGGCTGTCGTTATGAGACAATTTTTGAGATGAAAGAGGCTGTGACGAAGGTCATTGACACGCCCACACAAGAGGACTTCCATGGGGCCTTCCAGAAGTTGTTGGAACAGTACAACAAGTGGATTGCAGCCAGAGGAGATTACTTCGAAGTTTCATGTGTGTACTATCGATAAAAGTGCCCATACGAAAAAAGTCTGGAAACTTATTTAATGATCCTCGTATATATATATATATATATATCAACCTTCTCTTGGAATTAACAAGATCAATTTTCAAGTGGAGTTTTTCAGGTGTGAATTTAATATTTTCCTTCTCCTTGACCAGTTGGCATGCCAAGTTTAAAGAGCTCAGTCTAACCTACTATTCACTCATCGCTGAAGAGGGGATAATTTTATTCATGCCTTTCTAAAATCTATTAGCATAAACGTGAAAAGCAAGTAGTCCCATCTAAGTTTTAAACTCGTGTTCTTTTCCTAAGATGGTAACCCTTACACCACAAACACCTTCACATATATGTATATCACACTAACATATTTTTGAGTGACACAGGAAGTTCAAAGAGGGGTACAAGAAGGTGAAAGATAACTTCAGGAGAGGGAGGCCTTCAATTAGCAAGACTGAGGTCAATGCTGATTGAGTAAGGCAGGTAGTGTATGGCAATCGTCCATTGACAATTGGAATAATCACACGTCAGTTGAAAATGAAAAAGGAAGATTACCACTGAAGATTTGGGCATGCAGAGAGTTTGTACTTAAATGGCGCCAAGACTGTTGATCAGAAAGATCGTCATATTTAGGTGCATCAGGACATTAATTAATGTCTTCAAATTTAACCAGACATGTTTTGTAGTCACCACTGGTGATGGGATGGATTTTTGAGAACAACCAGGAAACCAAACTCTACTAGAATATAAATTTAAGCTCCATATATATATATATATATAGAGAGAGAGAGAGAGCTTAGATCTATATTCGAGTAGAGCTTGGTTTCCTGGTTGTACTTATGTATATATGTATATATATATTTGATGTAGCCTTGAAGACCTACCGGGAGCAATGGACGATAGAGAAGGGTGGCGGGAGAGGGTCAGGGAAATCCGCGTTGGCGGCTCGACATGATGATGATGATGATGATGATGATGATGATGATGATGATGTAAATATATTGCAAATGACTTTATATAGGAATGCATGGAACATCAAGAAAAAAGAGATTGTCAATGTTCAGGAATTAATGTAGTCTTTACTGCCAGAAGAACAAACAGAGAGAGAGAAAGAGAGAGAGGAGGAGAGAGAGAGGGGAGAGAGGGGGGGAGAGAGTGTGTTTTACAGTGTATATCATTGCTTATGCCGATACAATGAAAATGCATTAAAAAATCTTCTGGCAGTAAAGATTGCCAGAAGAACAAACAGAGAGAGAGGGGGAGAGAGGAGGGGAGAGAGGGGGGAGAGGGGAGGGGAGAGAGGGGGATAGGGGGAGGGGAGAGGGGAGAGAGATAATGTTTTACCCTATATCTCATTGCTTATGACGGCGCAATGGAAATGCATAAAAAATCAGGAAGAAAGGGATTGTCAATGTTCAGGAATTAATGCAAGCCTTATATATAGAATTAGGAATATATATATATATATATATATATTTGTCGCATTTTCGATTTTTGTCTGTATTTTGTCGCATTTTCGATTTTCAATTTCATTCCATCTTCTTAACTGCTCGATGAATGTTATAAACTTCATGAAACCTTAGATTGCAGAACAATATTTTCCATGGATTAAATATATATATAATATATATTTATTTATTATCATTATATTTATATATATATATATATATATATATATATATATATATATATATATATATACAGAGAAAGTAAATACATTACTTATAAGTTTACAATATTGAAAATTGAAAATTGCTGAAGACAGCGATTATTGGTAGACAAACTTAATGCAAGTGCTACTGACAGGACAGCACTTTGACAATTAGACAACTCAAATAGTAAATTCAAAAATCTACTGTGTAAGGTAAAAAGTAATAGGAAAGTCAATAACACTAATTGATAGTGGTATAGTTTTTTTGTTTGTTTTTTTTTTAATATATGGTAACTTGTTGTTGTTACTGATTACCCATTCTCCAAGCAATGGTGATGTGGTAGGGTTACTAGATATTTCATAATACTTTTTAAAGGCTCTTCGAGATGTAGTCATAATATCCTTAATTTTGGATTCACATGATACATCAATTGCCAGTGACTACCTTACATTTCCACACTAGACGGAAGCTCTCTGAAACTGGTAGACAAGTTCACCTACCTAGGAAGCAATGTCTCATCAACCGAAAAAGACATCGACGCGCGGCTAATGAAGACATGGACAGCTATCGATAATCTATCGATCATAGGGAAAACAGACCTGACCGATAAAATCAAATGCAGTATCTTCCAAGCAGCGGTCGTATCGATACTGCTATATGGATGCACTACTTAGACGCTAACAAAACGGCTGGAGAAAAAGCTAGACGCCAATTACACAAGAATGCTGCGAGCAATACTGAACAAGTCCTGGAGGGAACACCCCACAAAGCACCAACTATACGGCCACCTACCTCCCATCACGAAAACTATCCAAGTTAGACGAACCAGATATGCATGACACTGCTGGAGAAGCAGGGACGAGCTCATAAGTAATGTACTCCGATGGACCCCCACATATGGTCGAGCTCGAACATACATACAGTAGCTCTGTGAGGATACGAGATGTAGCCCTGAAGACCTGCCAGAGGCCATGAACGATGGGGAGAAGTGGCAAGGGAGGGTCAGGGATATCCGAGCTGGCGGCACGAAATGATGATGATGATGGTGACCTTGTTCAAAAATAGTTGCGTATATTTTTATAGCTTATTCAATACTCTGCGTCTGCTATTTTTAGAATAGAATAATTTGAAATGAAAGTTTATAGTAAAATTACGAGGATCATTAAACAAGTTTCCAGACTTTTTTCGTATGGGCACTTTTATTGATAGTAGACACATGAAACCCTAGTCCCCTTCGAAGTAATCTCTTCCGGCTGCAATACACTTGTTGTACCGTTCCAACAACTTCTGGAAGGCCCAAAGGAAGTCTTCTTGTGTGAACGTGTCAATGACCTTCGTCACAGCCTCCTTGATCTCCTCAATTGTCTCATAATCTATCATTTCAACATATATATATATATATATATATAGTATCATCGGCCACCCTAGGTTTCATGCTTTATGCATTCGTCAGACAGAGTGAAAGGTTTTCAAAAACAGACCGAATAATTTGGTTAATTTTTTGTTTAAAGAGGGATTTTTTGCGTGTATGTGTGCCTAAGTATGTGTGCATTTGAATGTTAATAAGTTTTTGCGCCCCATTCATTCGGCCTTGTGCCACATCGAAGCAAAGAGCTTTGTAAATTACAATAAGTTTTTGCGTGAGTTATCACTCTCGCATACATATATACGTATATTTGCGCATGTAGTGGCATGGATCTTTACATCTATACACATATTTCCACGGTTTGTAGTTGGGAAGGTGTGATGCAAAGGAAGGGAGTGTGTAAAGGAAAGAGTGGGCGAGGAGGGGGTGGTAAATGGATTGTTACAATCTGAATGATTTCTTTTTCTCTTGATCCTACCAAACTTTCTGATAGTTAAACGTTTATTTGATGTGGATATGAAATGACTGCTTTGTGGTGAATTTTATTAGGTGATGATGATGAGGATTAAAATTAGAACCATCATCACGTTAGTATTTTTTAGGAGGTGCCCATGGTGTAATGGTTATCGTCACAGGATATGGACACGGCGATCCGAGTTCAATTCCTGGACAAGACTGATTGCATTTCACATAGCACTAATACCCTTGGGAAAGGTATGAATCCAATTATTCTCCCTCCAGCTATGGGTAAATAGTAGGGCAGACTAGGTTCTTCAGCCTTGGTGAGGCAACTAGTCTAGGAGAAGGAAAACTCTGAATTCAAACCTGCTAAACTCCGCTTAAAAATTTGACCTTGTGTCATATCCTGCCCGAGCGGAGGGATTGGGTAAATAGGATCACGTTAGTTTTTTTTACATCACTTTTTAGTTATTTTTTGTTTATTATAATGATAATGATTGTGTTGTCAAGGTTTATGCACTAAAGTATTTATGGGCAGGTAATAGAAATGATGTTAAGTTTTGGATTGCTTTTGGAATAATGCGAATGTAGCAAATTGGCACAGAAGGAACACAAGACTAGGCACGACTGGGTTGGCAAGGTGATCCACTTGGAGATGAGCAAGAAATTTATATTTGACCATACCAACAAATGGTATATGCACAACCCAGCAACTGTCCTAGAAAATGACACACATAAACTCCTATGAGATTTTGACGTACAGACGGATCACCTAATCTCGACCAGAAGACCTGAGCTTATAATAATCAACAACAAAAAAGAGAATTTGCAAAATTATCGACTTTGCTGTCCCGGCTGACCACAGAAAAAAACTGAAAGAACGAGAACCGAAGGATAAGTATCTCGACCTTGCTAAGGAATTGAAAAAACTATGGAACTTGCAGGTGACAATTATACCAATTGGAACAGTAACTAAAGGATTACTAAAGGGACTGGAAGACTTGGAAGTTGGCGGACGAGTGGAGACCATCCAAACTACTACATTATTGAGAACGGTCAGAATACCGAGAAGAGTCCTGGGGACTCAAGGGGACTTGCTGTCACTCAAATTCCAGGGAAAGACCATCAGCTAATGCTGATGTGAAAAACTCTAATGAGTAAATAATAATAATAATAATAATAATAATAATAATAATAATAATAATTGAAAAGAAGGGTGAGTACCTCGACGTTGTTTGGGAATTGAAAAAATTATGGAACATGAAAGTGACAATTATACCAATCGTGATTGGTGCTTTTGGGACAGTCACTAAAGGATTACTAAAGGGACTGGAGGAATTGGAAGTTGGCGGACGAGTTGAGACCATTCAAACTACTACCTTATTGAGAACGGCCAGAATACTGAGAAGAGTCCTGGAGACTTGAGGAGACTTGCAATCACTCAAACTCCAGTGAAAGACCATCAGCTAAAACTGATGTGAAAAACTCTCAAAGAGTAAATAATAATAATAATAAAAATGTGTCAAATACGATCATAATGGTCTCTGACAATACTGGTGGGAATGCAATAATGTGGAAAAAATAGTGTTTATGATAACTGACAGTACTAAAAATATTACTTACATTTACTGGCAATATTTGTAGGTGATCATAATGGGATAATGTGGATAAAATAGTACTTATGTTCGGTGGTTCTGTTGTATAATTAGTATGGTATCGATAATGGTTGATGGATGGTATGGCAATAAGAAAAGTGTTGGGGGAAAATTGAATAAAAGAGAAAGAAAGAATGAAAAAAAAGGGCAGTGAATGAAAATTTAAAGAGATAAAAGTAGAAAATAGCTTGGAGAAAGCTAAAATTGAGGGCATCTTGAAATCTAAAAGTGGGGGGGAGAAGAAAAAATAATTCAAATTGATTTTATATGAAGAAAGAAAGAAAGAAAGAAACAAACAAACAAACAAACAAACAAACAGCGATTAGTTGAAAGAAAGAAAGAAAGAAAGAAAGAAAGAAAGAAAGAAAGAAAGAAAGAAAGAAAGAAAGAAAGAAAGAGCGATTTGTACAAACAAACAAACAAAAAGCGATCTGAAGAAAGAAAGAAAAAATGAAAAAAAGAAAGAAATGAAAGAAAGAAAGAAAGAAAGAACAAACATACAAACAAAGAAACCAACAAACAAACAAATCAACAAAAAGCGATCAGTTGCAAGAAAGAAAGAAAGAAAGAAAGAAAGAAAGAAAGAAAAAGCAATTTGCAAAAAGAAAGAAACAAAGAAAGGAAAATGATCGACTGAGGAGCAGAAAAAGAGAAAATAAAGCAATAACATTGGTCAACACGATTTTTTTGCCGCGAAACAAAACATCTTTTTTAATTAATTTGATGGTGCTGATTGCGAAAATGACCTTAGTTTTTTTTTTTATGATTAACTACCGTTTTGCTCAACGGTAATTGCTCATTTTTAGATAAAAGATCAATTTACGATTTGGGCTTATCAGAAAATGTTGGTAATAAAGGTCGTAGAAACCCATCAATTTTCAGGTAGGAAGAGCAATTTATGGCAGCCACCTGAAATTAACTATTTTTATAAGAAAAAATGTTTTTGAGTAAAAAAAATTTTTAATAGAAGTACCGAATTTTTCCAAATTATCGCCAAAATTCAAATTAACTTGTAAACTTTATCAGTAATACACTTTAGTAAACCTGATAATTAAGGTGACATAAAAAAATGAAACCCTTAAATCTTCTGTCTGATATTCATAAATTCATCCCATCACTTTTGTCCCTTCTCTAAACCAAACATATTGAGAGCTTTTGTTTTCACAGTTGGAAAGAAACTCCAACTAAAAGACATTCCAACTGAATGTGTTTATTCCATTGTACATGATGAACATATGAAAATGGTTTCACCATAACATCAGGAAACTCATTAAGGACGAATTTGTTAATTCAATGAATGACTTGGAATTATGTGCTTGGACATTGTTTGTTGACGTGGTGAAAAACTTCATTAGCAATTGCCGGGCTGAAAACTCCTTGGAGTTAGTAGAAAAACTATTGAAAAATCTACAGGACATAGACGCTATTATGAGTATTAAGGTTCATTTTTGACATAACCATCTAGATTTCCGGATAATTGTGGTGATGTGAGTGATGAGCAAAGCAACGATTCCATCAGGATATCAAAACAATAAAATAGCACTACCAGGGACGGTGGAACAAACGAATGAGGGCTGACTACTGCTAGAATATCAAAAGGGACTTAAATAACATCGAAGATGACAGATAATCAAAAAGGAGAAAAATTTTACTATAGTTCTTATGTTCGTGAATGTCTTTTTTATTTTTGCTGTAAGTTTATTAAATGATTTGATGAAAATACTTGGTCATGGTATATTCAATCGTGTTATTTTTTTTAAAGACTTAGGATCTGAGTGTAATTGTAAAAATAGTATTTCTCAGTTAACAGACTGATATCTGTTGGTTTAAATACGAATTGAGAGATTTTTCCGATTTTACTTTAAGAAATTTTGCCATCATTCAATATCATATATTCAGAAAACAAATGAAAAAAATGCCTTTTTTCAAAAATGAGGTATTTCTGAAAAGCAAAAACGGTAAACAACAAAAAAAAGTTCGGTCATTTTCAGATTCAGCGCCCTAAAATTAACAAAAAAAGACACCATTTCAAAAACGTTTTTTTGATGATCAATGTTATAAAATAAAATTATACAAAAACTATTATACTTAATAACACACACACACACACACACACACACACACACACACACACACACATGTGTATATATATAGTGAGAGAGGGAGGGGGGAGAAAGAGAGAGACAGAAAGAAAGAAATATGAATAAAATGCGATAAAGAGATTGATAAATTTGGATGAAGTGCTGTAGATTTTAAAAAATGTTAAGCACTTTATGAAAAAAATTTTCAAAATTAATGTCTACGTATGTAGTTTAGAGATGTTTGTTTTCAAATTCTTTATAATTCTTATTTTTATTATTATTTTCAATTTTCATATTAGATAGAATAATATATTTGTTGTAAAAATGTACTCCTTTCCTTGGATTGTTCCACTTTACCCAAGATCCCTGCCTTATAATGCTGAGTGTCAAGCAAGGAGGAATCAAGTACCATTTTAAAAAAATCTTTGCTATGACTCAACCTGGTATTGAACCCTGGTCTACCAGGATATTGACGAACACTCTAACCACAAGGCCAATCCATTATTCTTCCCACAGTAAGAATAATGTCTGTAGAAAGTCATTCCAAACAGTGGTTAAACCCGACTTTTTGAATAATTTCTAAAAAAAACGTTTAAATCGGCTGTTCTACACGTTTTCCTCATTACTGACAGTTTCACGATTATGAATTGTTGGTTGGTTGGTTGGTTGGTTTTTTGGCATATCAACCATTGTAGGTTATTTAATTCCAAATTCTGTTTTACATATATATCAAATATTTATATGATTTATAAACACAGTTTATAGATTCTTAAACGAGACTGAGATCTTTTTTGTATACATTTAAATGGTTTCAAGTATTGCTACATTATAGTTAAAATTTAGCACCAGCAATTTATTTGCGCAGTTTCTTATGTTTGACCCATCGATAGGACTTTATCTGGTCAGATTGATTGAACTTGGGAGCAATGGCAATGAAGGGTTACACCGCATTGCCCAAAGCTCTTGCATTACTGGAGCCTCGCTTTCACAGATTGTTTAACGTTATATCTAGGACTCTCATTGGAGGGGTCTTACCTCTCGACAGACATGCAGTCGGAGTTTTCTACAGCCCCAGCCGGCTGGAATTGGTTTATGTACTATGTGCCAATAAATGCATAATCATCAAACTGTACCGACTGACCTTTTTTATATTATATTCCCAAACGATTTTAAACATGATTTGTAAAAGTTTCTCTCTCTCTCTTTCTCTCTCTCTCTCTCTCTCTCTCTTTCTCTCTCTCTCAATATATATATATATATATGTATATATATATATATATTTATTTATTTATTTATTTATGTATGTATATATATGTAAAGTAAGTAAAGTTGCGATCGAAGTCGAGGAACACCCGAAGGTTCTCTTTTCAATAGCTACTACACCGAGGTGTAGGGGAGGGCTCCACTTTACCCTTAATCATCATCATCATCATCATATCGTGCTGGCAGCACGGATATCCCTGACCCTCTCTCGCCACTCCTCCCTATCGTTCATCGCCCTAGGTAGGTCTTCAGGACAACAACCTGTATCCTCACATAGCTGCTGAATGTACGTTCGTGCTGGTCGTCCTGCTTTTGCGCGGCCGTGTGTGGGGATCCATAAGAGTACATCTCTTATGAGTTCATCTCTGCTTCTCCAGCAATGTCCTACATGTCTGGTTCGCCTAACTTGAATAGATTTCGTGATAGGGGGCAGGTGTCCGTACAGTTGGTGTCTTGTGGGGTGTTGCTGCCAGGACTTGTTGAGGATTGCACGCAGCATTCTTGTGTAATTGCCATCTAGTTTCTTCTCCAGCCGTTTTGTTAGCGTCCATGTAGTGCATCCATATAGCAGTATCGATGTGACCGCTGCCTGGAAGAAACTGCGTTTCATTTTATCGGTTAGGTCTGATTTCCATATAGTCGATAGCCTATTGATAGCTGTCCATGCTTTCGTTAACCTCGTTTCGATGTCCTTTTCGGTTGATTCGACGCTGCTTCCTAGGTACGTGAATTTGTCTACTAGTTTAAGAGGGGTTCCTTCTAGAGTGGAGATGTCCCCTGTTTGGTTATAGCACATATATTCCGTTTTGTGTGCATTAACATGGAGGCCTATGCTTGCTGCTGCTCGTTCCAGGCTATGCAGAAGTGTTTCGGCTTGGTCAGGTGTATTTGCCAGTATCGCTATGTCATCGGCGTAGTCGGCGTCGGTAATTGTTGTTGCGGGATATCTTCTGCTTCTTTTCTTCGTCAGTTCGAAGCCATTCTCTTTGATTTTGTCAATCGATGTTCTAAGTACGTAGTCTAGACAAATGATAAAGAGATACGGAGCCAGCGTGTCCCCTTGTAGTACTCCTGCTACAATGTCGAAGTATTCTGTGTCTCCATCTGGTGATCGTACTTTTACTTTAGTGTTTCTATAGAGAATCGTTATTGCCGCTACGGTTTCTTTAGGTATGCCGTACGAATGTTGAGTGTTATATATATATATATATATATATATATATATATATATATATATATATATGAAGGGGAACGAGAAATAAATCCGAGAGTATAAAAATGTATAGAGATAAAAAAACACAAGGTCTTCAGAGAATGATTTTTATTTTTGAAAAATTTATCGTTTAATGTTTCGTTTTTTTTAGACCCTCATCAGGGCGTTTAAGTTATTAAATGAAACGAAAAAGATGAGAAAATTTTAAGGTTTCTGTTGGTAGTGTTCTTTCCCGAATTTGTATCATAATTAGCAATTCAAAATTTGTTAAAAATTAAATAAATAAAAAGAATAATAATCCATATCACATCTATCTATCTATCTCTTTCTATATATCTATCTATCTATCTATCTATATATATATATATATATATATATATATATATATATCTTATCTATCTATCTATCTTATCTAGCTATCCATCTATCTATCTATCTTCTCTCTCTCTCTCTCTCTCTATATATATATATATATATATATATATATATATCCTATCTATCTATCTATCTATCTATGTTATCTATCTTTCTATCTTAACATTCTTCCTTCCATCTTTGTATAATTCGACTATCTGTTTATCTATCCATCTTTCTTAATGTTTATAAACGACGAAACCAAATTATTTTAAATAATGAATTTTGAAACTTTTCAGCACCTATATGACCAAATAAGGAGACAAATTTAAAAAAAAAAAACAATCTAGTTTGATAGTATTGTGGTGAGAAATGATTCTCGATTCAACGATTTTTTTTTTATTATATACGTAAACTAACATCCTGGAATTTTTCAAATTAAAGTTTAGATTTGTTTTTAGATTATGTCTGACCAAACTGTTATTTATATTTACCATTCAAAAAATCTTTTCTGCGTTCGCTAATTCTGTTATCAACACTATGTGAGGTTTCACCCGAATATTTTTATTACAATCCAGACGAGAAATCTCACACGCCCCAGCTGTGAATTCAATGGGGTTATTGTTATTTTTATTATTAATCAAATTCCTTATTGTTTTGGAAGTATTAGTGACTGTTTTAATTCAAAGATTATTCAGGTTTTTTGGATAATGTTTGTGGATGAATTTTTCGGTAAAATGAAATATTTATATTGTGAATTAATATTGGAATAATTATTGTTTTGAATCTATTTACGGTTTTGGATTTTGAGATTTTTTTTATCTTGGCATGTTGTCTAAAAGATTTAGGATATTGAAATTGAGTGAAAGAATTTTCTATATAATCAACTTCATTTAAAGATTTGCAGGTGAAAATCCTGAGAGCTCTAAGGTAAAACGTTTTACACTGGAAAATACTTCTATAAATATAATCATCCTCTGAAATTTTTCATATATATATATATATATATATATATATATACGCGGTACATACGATAATTTTCCAGACTATTTTCGTATGGGCACTTTTATTGATAGTACGCATATGAAACTCTAGTCCCCTTCGAAGTAATCTCCTCCGGCTGCAATGCACTCGTTGTACCGTTCCAACAACTTCTGGAAGGCCCCATGGAAGTCATTTTGTGTGAGCGTGTCAATGACCTTCGTCACAGCCTCTTTCATCTCAAAAATTGTCTCATAACAACAGCCTCTGAGCTTAGGGAATAACCAAAAGTCACAGGGAGCAAAGTCTGGACTATAGGGATGGTGACGAACTGTCTTGATGCCCATCTTGCTCAAATAGTCTGTGACAAGGATGGAGTTGTGGACTGGTGCATTGTCCTGGTGGAAATGCCACAGACCCGATTTGAAGACTACTGGCCTCTTCCCAAAGAATCTCTTGCTGAACTCACTTAAAACCTCAACATAGTAACCCTAACCCTAACCTTTTGGCCAATCACCTTTGGTGTATTGACTTCCTTACGCCTCCCATACCTCTTATCATCCCTCACAGATTCCCTGCCTTCCTTGAATCTTGTGGGTATTTAGGAATTAACAGTAAAACTCCCAACCGGATATTGACTCGTCGGCTGCCAGATACAAAATGTATAAACGCGTTGCCACGCATAAGGCTCCACGCATCCCTCCGGTTTAAAATCAGAAAAAAGAAAAATAATAAAAAGTAAAGTAGCCAATGGGAAGCGGTCGCGCCAAAATTAGAAGGATTTTGGAGTGGCAAATTTGCAGCCGGTGTAGAGAGATAAATACTCAGGTTTTCTGTGAACCGACCTCTTTTTCGGATAGTGACGTCGAACCAACAACACCGATTTTACTGTCTGGTGTTTTGGACACCACGCTATGTTTTGGGACGTAGCGTTGGTTAGTCCATTCACCAAGTAAATAAAGGAAAGTATGGAAGAAATGTTTTCGTCTCTTATCTGTTTCTATCTTTTCTTTTTGTATATTTCTTTTGGACTTTCTTTGGGCAAGGCATTGCGCCAGCCAGTCAACGTGGGGTAAAATAATATAACCCAAAATATGGAGTCAGATATCTTACGGCAACACAGCCTTGCTCTTAGCCCCTGACCTCCTAAAACCCTTTCAAACCCCACAATCTCTTATGCCACTCAAAAACTGATGCTCGATTCATGCAAGATGGTTGAAAAGCAATCTGAAGCATTCCATACGTTTTTGTGGCATTTTTTCCAAGTTTCAAACAGAATTTTATTGCATATCGTTCTTCTAAAGTGTCAGATTGCATTTTTGAAAATCACCAGCTGTAACAATCGGGCTTTAGTAGGGTGTATTCCAATTGCTGCTGTAGCTGTTCATTTGAAGCTGAAATCATAGAAATTAGTCAGTCATCTTATAAGATGTATAGCAATAACATAGTGAATTTTCAAGAGTCTACGACAATTTTAAATACCGATACGAAAAAAGTCTGGAAACTTATCGTATGCACCTCGTATATACATATATGCGGACCTATTCAGTTTTATATATATATATATATATAAGTGGTCTGCATATATATATATATATATATGTGTGTGTGTGTATATATATCTATATATATTGTCATCCAGAGACAGATTATTTTGTTGTATCACAACTATTCGGTGAGGCTAGACACAAGAGATGCTTCAAGCTGGGATCGAAACGCAGCTGACTTTATCTCAGTCGGATATCTTACCCCAAAGCTATCGTTTCTCTCAACTTAAACGAAGGAATTAGACGTATATATTTATCTACATATACACTTATCGGCTACTGGAGTTCTCAATCCATAAAAAGAGACGTACGGAGTCCAAATGTCCCAATGGCTAAAGTATTCATTCCCATATATAGATATGCATATTAAAATAAGCAGGTATGCAAATGAATTTGAATTTGGTACTAAAGGTTCTTATTTCAAATAATTATGTTTCGAACTTTTTGGTTCTCTTCTGGGCTCCAATAATGGTCAGGATCATCTCTAGTTTAGAAAGAAGATTATTTTACTGCCTATATATATGTGTGTGTGTGTGTGTGTGTGAGACAGAGAGAGAGAGAGAGAGAGAGAGAGAGAGAGAGAGAAATACACACATACACACACACAATTTGCAAGGAAAGTACAATATTTTAAGAACTTCTCTGTGTACCACAAAACCATTTGTCAGAATTTCTGTCAAAATTAAACCTTTACATTGAACGTAGATTTTCGCAGCCATAAATATCATCTTTTAACATTTCACGGGAATTAGCACAATGATTCGAGCCAAGCATTTTGTTTCAATGCTTCACCAACCAGAGTGCCAAGTATTTGCTTGCTACGTTAACTCCTCAAAACGCTCTGTTTCCTCTGCTTAATTAATCAGCACCTTCGAAACAGGGGCGTTAATCTTTTGCTTTGTCCCCCGTCCCAAAAGGGCTGAGTAATCATTCAGAAATCCTTACTTCCGACCCGACACATTTATCTATTCGTTGGTCGTATATGTCTACGAGTGGTAGTTCTGTGTTTAAACGCAGGTGAAAACACCAGTGTCTGATTGAGCTGACGACGTGTTCCGCCATACACTTCATAAGTAATACTAGCTCTTTAAACAGGGTGCGACAGAAATACATCTCACATTTCAAACAGTCACCTGTAAGGAGTAAGTGAATTTAAGCGAGTGTTAATAGTAGTTCCATCTAGCTAATGTCTTACCACGCTAATTATCACATCTACAGGATGCGATAGAAATCCTTCCCACATTTTAAACTGTCACCTGTATGGTGCAAGTGAACTTAGGCAATTGGTAATGCTAGCTCCATCAAGCTTATGTCTTACCTTTTTTCTATAATCAGTTAAGATCATGACTTATGACAGCCATACTTTTGAAGGCTGTAAAAAAGATCAAAGTAACATTCTCGGCAGTTAGAGTACTTGAAAGTCATCTAGGTGTTTTTTTAATCGATGAAGCTGTAGTTCTGAAATTTCAACCGAAAGCAGTATCAATTTTCTATCCGGAACAGTATTATTCTGATGCAACATAAAATATGAACAAAAAGCTCTCCGTGGAGAAATTACAGATTCACCAGTCTTTAAAAACGCTTCCACAGCAGACGCACATTCTGCACCGGTCCAAACCATGATCGTAACTGACTGCAGTTGAAAAAAATTGTTAGACGTTAGCTTGATGTAGCTACCATTCTGACTTGTCCAAGCTAGATTGTACCACACAAGTGACAGTTTAAAATATGTGTAGTATTTATGTCGCTCCCTTTATTATAGGTAAGATTTATTAAACAAATCCAGTATTAGATAAAAAAAAAACCAAGTCAGTGAAACAACTGAATAATTTTTTTATTGCCACAAATTCAAATGAAATTTCAATGGCTTAGATACATATAGGAAGTGATTATTTTCTTTGATTATCGTCAAAGTTCCCTTTGTTGTAGCGAAGTCGTTTAAAATTCTTTTTAAAATATGATTCTCAGAAATATCAAAAAATAGAAAAGTTCTTAAAATTTTCTTTTACTTTATTTGATATCCTAACTTGTGATTAATTCTTTGCTAATGGATAGTAAGCAGTTGTCTGAATTTGGAAAAAAAGGTCAAATTGTTGCATACTATGTCTGTGGAGTATCACTTTGAGATATTACAAAGAAATTGAATTTCTATAGCTCATTGATATTTTCCGCGGAGATTTGAAGAAAACTGGAAATTGTCATCAAAAAGAAAATCATGGCTGCAAGAAAAAAAAACCACTGAATCTCATGCTAATGGATACCCTACAAAATATTAAGTCGTCATACTGTTGCATATTGACCTACGACCCGGCCAGGCAGTCAAAATAGGAAATTCACCTGTGTAAATAACAGGTGCATCCGGTTGAGGAATAGCAGAGTATAACCTTGACCGTTGAATGAGTGCAATTTGTGACGCCCACAAGAAGAAGGTGAACGTTGAACTATTATATAACTCAGTGCACAAGAAATTCAATCAGTTGGTGACAAGTAGAGGGAGCCCTCAGACCCCCGATTAATCAGTTGCGGATCAGGTGAGTTGAAGATAAGATGCAGTAGAGAAAACCAGCACCCAGAGAGGCTGGGCCCCCAAGCCCCCGATCGAGCAGCCCAGGGGAACGGGAAAGAAACTCGGTTATGACCAATAGAGTGGGGGTCAATATGTTGCAGTTCTGTTCGGTCTCCAACTCTCTCTCACACACAACCCTTTCAAATAAAGTGAGAGGTATATTTTTCTAAGAACTGTGTCGCTCGTCTTTATTGTGTTGTCGTTATGATTCTGCATGCAGATGTAGATGTACATATTTTATGTGTTTGTATAGTTAGTCATGGCTATATAACAATACATTGTCTTGATTCCTCATAAACGATATCAATTGTCATCAATTGTCAAGATAAAAAAAATTTATGCGAATTGTCGGTTGTTTTTTGTTTATTTGTTTTTTTTTATTCTTAATATCAAAACTGAATTTATTTTCCTGGAGGGACCACAAAAGACTGACACATTTTAAAGAGTTATAACTTTATTTGTCTCGATTTTTTAGATGAAGCGTGATAATTTTTATCATTTAGATTATTTGGACTATTGTATTTATCTTTATTGTTATACTGACAACGTTTCGGCCAATGCGTCCTTCGGCCATCTTCAGGTATTTCATGCCGAACTCGGAAGCCTATAGCTGAACACGTAGCATAACGGATATAGACGTTTCGTAATTAAACTTCTGAGCGAAATCATCGGGAGGTCGCAGGTTCAATCCTGACTAAAGGTAAAAATAACAAGGAATACTTGCTATAGATTAACACTTGTACCAGATTTTGGTTAACGGGATTAGAACAATCTTCGTTGATTGGTTGGGTTTTATGGCATATCAACCTTTGTTGGTTATTTAACGCCAAATCCATTTTTATGATAATAGTTCTATTTCAAACAATTCAGTTTAGGATAAGTACGCAGTTTAAATGTAAGTACAGTTTAATTGTGAAAAACATTTCTATTTCAAGCAATTCAGTTTTGTCAAGTAGTTCTAATTCAGCTAAGTATAAGTACAGATTTTGTTTACACACAGTCAAATGTCAAAACAGTTCTATATAAAACAAATCAGTTTAGTGTAAGTACAGTTTCAATGTTAAAAACAGTTCCATTTCAAATAATTCAGTTTAGCATAAGCACGTAGTTTAAATGTAGCTACGGTTTAATTGTCAAAAACATTTCTATTTCGAGGTATTCAGTTTAGTCAAACAATTCAGTTTAGCATAAGCATGCAGTTAGTTCTATTTAACCCATATATAGAGCCCTATCAGGTGCTACCATTCCGGGCAATAGTGGACCTGGGAGCAATGACAATGAAAGGATACTCCGCATTCCCCAAAGCTCCAGCATTACTGGAACCTCATCATCAGATTGTTTAGTGTCATATCCCACTCTCTGGTGGGGTGGGGTCTTACCCCTCTGCAGAGACAGCTGATTGGGCAATCTCGTGGATTAGATAAAGGATTAAGTTAGAAGTTCCACGTAGGCAACTGACTTCGATATGAAAAACTTAAAGAAGGCCGAAGGACGCAACGTTGTCTATAAATATAAAGATGAAGATAAAAATACAAATATTATAAATGATATAACTTCTTGTTTGGTTTTTTTTTTAATTTGATTTTTTTTTTATTTGTCAGATATTATAAGTAATCTTAAGAGAGAAAAAAGTTAAGTTAGAGTGTAAATGAATGAGTCAAAATATTAGAATTTTACAATTCAACAAACAGATGAGCATTTTCAACGGAAAGAAAATATCGCGTCATTCGTGTTAATGTTATGAAGAATCTTCCAAGTACCGACATGATAAAAAGTTGAGTGTACAGACAACAATCAAAGCGACCATTGCAAAAGTGTGTCTACAGAAGCTGTTTTTTCACGAATCAGTCTTTTATGGGCCTCTCTGTACATATATAACGACGTATCAAATGCTAAAAGAAAATAGAAAAATTCATTAGATATAGTTTTATTAAAGAAATGCTTGTAAATTCATTTATTTTAAAAAATAGTTCTATATGCAGCATGTAATATTATGAGTAGAATTCATCAAATACGTGGTGAGGCTCCAGTAATGCTGGAGCTTTGGTTTGGTTTCTTTGGTTTCTTGGCATATCAACTCTTTTTAGGCTATTTAATGCCAAAGCCATTCTCCTAGAAGAACAGTAGTGGTGCTATTTAACCCATAGCTGGGAGGATAAGGGGGTTCATACCTTTCCCAAGGGTATTTGCCCGAAAGTGAACGTAATAGCGCGACTGGAATACGAACTCACGTACTACGATTCCGCAGTCAATCGCTTTAACCATTACACCACGAGGACACCCCCTGGAGCTTTGGGGAATGCAGAGCACTATTTTATTGCCATCACTTACAGGTCCACTGTGTCCTGGACTTGTAGCACCTAATAGGGCCCTATCTATGGGTCAAATAGAAATAAACTGTGTGTTTATGCTCAATTGAATTGTTAGAAATAGAACTGTTTTGATATTTGACTGAGTGTAAATAAATGACCGATGTTTAATTGAATTGTTAGTGATACATAGCAATACTTGGAACCATTTAACTTTGTGGACTAAACTAAATAGTTTGAAATAGAACTAACATTTAAACTGCGTACTTATGCTAAACTGAATTGTTTGCAATAGAACTGTTCATATGTATAAAAATGATATGCCATAAGACCAAACCAAACCAAACCAAATTATCAAATACGAGCTTCGATCAATAAATACGGTGAATTTTATCTTAGGAGTTGGGAAGCACTGTTTACAGGAGGTGCCCGTCGTGTAATGGTTATCGTCGTAGGAAATGGACACAGCGACACGAGTTCAAATCCTGGACGAGACTGATTGCATTTTACGTAGCACTACTACCCTTCCAGCTATGGGTAAATAGTAGGGCAGACTAGGTTCTTCAGCCTTGGTGAGGCAACAAGTCTAGGAGAAGGAAAACTCTGAATTCCAACCTGTTAAACTCCGCTTAAAAATTGACCTTGTGTCGTATCCTGCCCGAGCGGAGGGGTGGGTAAATATGGTTTATAGTTGCCCCTTTTTTCAAGGAAATCAATAGTGACGTGTCTATACATGTCACAGAAGACAATCAGCATCACCTTCTTAACTGACTACTGCGCCTGGAACGTTTTCTTTACCTGAGAGTATCTTTTTGCTTCAGGCAAATATGTACAAACCTATTTTTATCCAATTTATAAAATATCTTTTATCAAAACATGTTTCTTCGTACACATAACACATTCTTCTGTAAATTTCTCATGGTTTGTACTTCTCAGCCATCTAACATTTGACGAAAGACCTCTGTTCAAGTCTGTAGCAGTATGTTTGATTTGCCGCCATTTTGAATAGGCTCAAAATAAATATTTTTGTGAGATGAAGATAATTTTTGCGAGAAACTATTTTCAAACAATGCAGAGTTTATATTTGTTGGAAAAATTCGGGAAAATATGTATTTTCCTAAAAAAAAAAAGATGGTCTCTTCTTTATTTAATGACCTTTACACATCAATGTAACATACCCATATGCATAGGAATCCGAAAAACACTTGAAACACTGACAACTCTCGGTAGTTCAGGTACGAAACTTTTATTACCTTCTTGACTTTTGGGTTTTTCGACACGAAGAGAGAGAGACACACACAATTTTTACTATGCTGACTGTTCCATCTGACCCAACAACGCGCGGCGCATTTCGTTCACCCAACTGGCCTCGCCTCGCCGAGGCTCAAAAATCAACCCGCTTCGTCTAGGTTCAAATCTCAACTAACTGCTTTTTTTCAAAAATCACCAAAAATCCTCAGCCCATCGCTTCCAGGCATGACATCATTCACATCCCCAGTCCTATTTTCTATCCGGGGTTTTTATTATGACATCTGTAATTGTTACATCCTGCCCACGCGAGCGTGAACACCTGCGCTCAATTTGTGCCCCTACCCGTGCACTAAGCCGAATAGTTCTAAGCCTAACTAAACCGAAAGATAAGATATAATCAACGAAAAATGATAATATAAAAAAAATCCTTCCGCAATTATATAACATCAAGACCTTTATGTACACAAGTTGGACAGGTTTCGATCCCGGCTTCGAGCGTCCTGCGTGTCTAGCCACACTGAAGAGTTCTGATAGAACGAAACAGTCTGTCTGTGGATGACAATATACGCTCCCCCATGGGGGTTGAGCACTCTGGCGAAGGAATTGTCGGCCGCCGCTAGCGTAATGTAAAGCTCTTCGCAAGAATTGAGCACTCTGGTAGCCGATAGGGTATAAAAATATGTAAACAAAGGCTGCTGATGCTGCTGCTGATGCTGCTGATAAAATAAACACCTTAAAATTCCCTTAGCCAACGTGGCTGAGAGGTCTGGAACTTAGTCTAACGTAAAGTTCGACGGGTTTCGATACCGGCTTCGAGCCTCCTGCGTGTCTAGCCACACTGAAGAGTTCTGATAGAACGAAACAGTCTGTCTGTGGATGACTATATATGTATATATATATATATATATATACTGAGAAAATGCCAAAAAGATAAATAGGAATGTACTGAGGAAAGGATTTACTAAAGATCTGTAGATAGTATTATAGAATGTATTTCAATTTGACTCTAATATGCACTTCAATTTTATTATAGAATTTATTGCAATTTTACTCTAGAATGCACTAAGTTTTACAATGTAATGAATTTCAATTTTACTATAGAATATATTACAATTTTACTGTAGAATGCATTTCAGTTTTACAATAGAATGTATTACAATTTTACTATAGAATGTATTGCAATTTTACTATACAATGCATTTCACTTTTACTATAGAATGTATTTTACTATGGAATGAATTTCCATTTTACAATAGAATATATTACAATTTTACTATAGAATGTATAGCAATTTTACTATGGAATGAATTTCCATTTTACAATAGAATTTATTACTATTTTACTTTTGATACATTGCAATTAAATACTTGGAAATTCATTGTGAATCCTTTTGATAATAGGAATTAATGTAAAACAATATAAGTCTTAAAATTATTTTGATATAGAAATATGCCTCACAAATTACTAGAGTGAGTCAAACGTCTTACAATATTTTGATGCGTGCAAGATTATAGCAGATTTATCACGTGACCAAGGTTGTTCAAGCCATGAAAGTTAAACTATGTGGACAGTAGTATTGTGATAGTTGGTGCCCTGACATGTTGTGCATTACTCCACTCTGTGTGGGCAACATAGTCTAATTCGAAAACGTACACTTTATGAATGTGAACGGGGCAAAAAGGTTGCAGATGCAACAAAGAATGTGTTGTACAAAAAATGTTTTCAACAAAAAGAAATGTGTTGCACGAAAGGTGAAGGTACGTTTGATCATTTTACTGTAACTCGAATCGGTAAACGTTGAAAATCAAAGTCAGGCAAGCGTAGATTCCGAGGCCGTGCTCGATGCCATTGAGGCAAATCCGGTGAGTAGCGCTCAGTGAGTATCTGGTGAGTCCGCTGTCGTTTGTCATTCTCACGAGTTCGTCAAAAAACATTGGGAGCTGCAAAACTCTTAATTCACCCAAAAAAATTTAATAGAGAAATCCCTTTTTCGAAAGATTCATCTGACAAGAGTCGACATCAACTTTTGTTTGGCACGCGTAACAACTTCACCTAATTGGTTGGCACCGGCGACATTTATCGAGCACCATTAGCCGTGACAGATTTCAATGTTGATGCATTGGTATGGCAACTGGCCACAGAGGTCAGAGGCTTATAATCAGTAATGTGGCCGATTCCATCTCCAGACCCCAACCAAAGGGTTTTGGCAATATTCAAACAACAGATGTCCACCCAGTGACCCGATCAGACACAAGATTTCACTCATCAAATAAAATCCGATGCTACCTCTCAAAAGAAACTATGTTCATTAAAATATAATAGATAAGTTAAGAATATTGGATATACGATGCAAAAAGCTTGTGTTGACCTCTGGTTCTCTGTATGTATTCCTTACAATACCACTCGAGAATAAATAATCAGACCTGACCGATAAAATGAAACGCAGTTTCTTCCAGGCAGCGGTCGTATCGATGCTGCTGTATGGATGCACTACTTGGACGCTAATTAAACGGCTGGAGAAGAAGCTAGACGGCAATTACACAAGAATGCTGCAAGCAATATTGAACAAGTCCTGGCAGCAACACCCCACAAAGCACCAACTATACGGCCACCTGCCTCCCATCGCGAAAACTATCCAAGTTAGACGAACCAGACATGCAGGACACAGCTGGAGAAGCAGGGATGAACTCATAAGTTATGTACTCCTATGGACCTCTACATATGGCTGGACAAAAGCAGGACGACCAGCTCGAACATACATTCAGCAGCTATGTGAGGATAGGGGATGTAGCCCTGAAGACCTGCCAGAGGCGATGAACGATAGGGAGAAGTGGCGAGAGAGGTTCAGGGATATCTGTGCTAGCGGCACGACATGATATATATATATATATATATATATATAATATATATATATATATATATATATTAGAAAAGCTTTTAATAGGGCCTACATCGTAAGTTCTTAAAAAGATCATTTTTTCGGTCATGTCGCGTCGTTATTTTTTTTTTTCCCTCTTTGTGGGTTTTTTCTTTTTCTTTTTTTTTCTTTCTTTTTTGTCGTCAAACTACGATTAGGTTTATTCCTTTATATCGCTTATTTTTTTCTCGAAGTTCTCTGATGAGAGGTGACCGAAAAAAAGGTTATTTTTTAGAATTTATGATGTATGCTGTATTTAAAGTTATTCTAAAATTTTGTACGTACTACAGGACATATATATACATGTGTGTGTATGTGTGTGTGTGTGTGTTGTATTTCTTATTAATAACTACATCTATTCAATTAAGGAGGCGTTCGTGATGTAATGGTTATCATCTTTGGAAACAGACACGGAGAACCGTATTCAAATCTGAACGAGGCTGTTTGCATTTCTCATAGATTATTTAATGCCAAAGCTATTCTCCTAGAAGAACAGTAGTGGTACTATTTAACCCATAGCTGGGAGGATAAGGGGGTTCATACCTTTCCCAAGGGTATTTGCGCGAAAGTGAACGTAATAGCGCGACTGGAATACGAACTCGTGTACTACGATTCCGCAGTCCATCGCTTTAACCATTACACCACGAGGACACCCCCAGAGGAGGAAGACACCCACACCGCCAACGAGTGTCCTAGATATGATACTAAACAATCTGATGGTGAGGTTCCAGTTATGTTTGATCTTTGAGGAATGCAGAGTACCTCTTCATTGCCGTCACTCCCAGGTCTATTCAGGCCTGGAGTAGTAACATCTGATAAGGTCCTATCTATGGGTCAAATAGAACAAAACTACGAACTCATGGTAAACTGAATTGCGCGAAATAGAACTGTTTTGACATTGAAGCTGTGTACTTCATTTAAACTGCGTACTTATGCAAAACTGAATTATTCAAAATAGAACTGCTTTGACATTTCAAATTTGTACTTATGTAAAACTAAATTGTTTGAAACGGAACTGTTTTTGAATGCTAAACTGAATTGTTTGAAATAGAACTGTTTTTGTATGCTAAACTAAATTGGTTGAAACGGAACTGTTTTTGTATGCTAAACTGAATTGTTCGAAATAGAACTGTTTTTGACATTGAAACTGTACTTATGCTAAACTGAACTGTTTTAAATAGATAGGTTTTGTCATTTAACTATGCGTAAACAAAAAACTATACTTGTACTAAACTGAATTGTTTGAAATAAAACTATTTGACTCAACTGAATAGCTTGAAATAGAAATATGCTTGACAATTAAACTGTGTACTTATGCTAAACTGAATTGTTTTAAATATAATTGTTTATTCATATAAATATTGATCTGGAATTAAATAACCTACAAAGGTTGATATGCCATAAAACCGAAACAAACAAACAAACAAACTTATCACATAGTGATCAACTAGAGGTAAAAGTTTAGATTTTAAGCAAGCCGTATAAGTGTGCCATAAATTTTCTAAAGATTTTTTCAGACTTGGATTCAGAAGTTGATTTTTACGACACCATCTGTGATAGTTTTACATTTTTATTTAGCAGTAAATAAACTAATAACACATAAGATGCAAAACATTTTTCTTTAATTGTTGACCATTCTCATTTCATAAAATATTCTTTAAACAAACTAGATTAGATTATTTAAATTAATGCTACGATTTTTAGCAGTAAATAAACTAATAACACATAAGATGCAAAACATTTGTTCTTTAATTGTTGAACATTCTGATTTCATAAAATATTCTTTAAACAAACTAGATTAGATTATTTATATTAATGCTATGATTTTTTAGCAGTAAATAAACTAATAACACATAAGGTGCAAAACATATTTTCTTTAATTGCTGAACATTCTAATTTCATAAAATATTCTTTAAACAAACTAGATTAGATTATTTAAATCAATGGTATGATTTCTTTTAAAGCTTTGCAGAGTAAACATACTTAGGAGTAACCAGATGTTAAAGAAAGAATTTTGGAATTCATTGTCAAAAAAATTAGAAATGATATTTGTTTGATCCTTCTAGAACTTTTGACTGCCTTAATTCTTTCCGGCATAGATTTTAGGTTTAAAAGGTCGACTTATATGCCACAATTTATGACAATTCTATCCTCCCAATACTTTTGTGCTTCTATCTATCTCGGTTTGTTTCAATCTATCTATCTATCTATCTATCTATCTATCTATCTATCTATCTCAGTCTTATCATATCTATCAATCTATCTATCTCAATATGTTCATATCTATCTATCTAACTATCTATCTATCAAAACCAAAGATACCTGGATAAATTTCTTCCGTTCGGGCCTTGTGCCCACCTAGAATTGTAAAATTTTCGCTTGTATTTTTTATCTTTCTTGGGAAATAAAAGGATAAATTTCTTCCTGATGGAACATTATAGAATCAAAGCGGATGTTATTAGGTATTATTTAAACCCAAAATTTGCTGTATTTCAACTCATGGACGAATAATTAAATTACATAAATACTTTCAGATAGGAATGATTAATAAGTTGATCCTTCCAGAGCTTTTTTATCATTAAGGGTTTTCGGACTATTGTCTTCATCTTTATTGTTATTTCCACAACGTTTCGGCCGATATGTCCTCCGGCCTTCTTCAGGTATTTGTCGAACTCGGGAACCTTCACGGAACTTTGAATTTCGTCCTTTATTGAATCCAAGGGGGTCGTCTGTTCGGATTCCGTTAGCCATAACCGGGTACAAGTGTTAAGTATTCCTGTATTCCTGTACTTGCTTGCAGTCTGGATTGAACCTGCAACCTCCAAATGATTGTTTCCTTAGAAGCTTGGGGAACCAACGCCTATAACCGTTACGCCATGAAAAAAAATCTGAATATGAGTACTGGTAAAAAAATCATGCATAATAGTAGTAATTCTAGTCAAGTTAGGACATTAAGTTTATATTTCACAAAAATTCACTCTAAACTGTCCAGCAGGACACATAATAGCGTAACGGTTATTTTACATTTTATTGCTTAAAGGCTGTTTAGTGTGGCTATTAAGCTTGATGTCATGGCACACTTTTGTGGTAATTTACTAATTGCTTGAATTAGAACTGTTTGACTAAACTGAACAGCTAGAAATAATGTTTTTGACTATTAAACTGCGTACTTACATTTAAACTGCGTACATATGCTAAACTGAATTGTTTAAAATAGAACTGTTTTGACATTTAACTGTTTGTAAAGAAAATCTATATTTATTCTAAACGGAATTGTTTGAATTAGAACTGCTTGACTAAACTGAATAACTGTATGAAAATGGATTTGGTATTAAATTATCTATGAAGGTTGATAGGGCATAAAACCGAAACAGACAAACCCATTTGAGTATTTAACCAGCAATTTGCTGCTTAACTTGTTATTTAGTAAGCTTTACCTAGTCTGGCACAAGGCCTAACGTTGCTGACACTACATATTATTATAAAGTTGCCGCATATATGAATTGTGAACAGGCTTACCACTGCTTAACTTGTAATTTATTAAGCTTTGTTTATCACCCATCTGAGATGTGAAGCAGCTCATTGCAGCTTAACTTGTTATTTAGTATGCACCGCTCAGCCTAGCACAGTGGCTGCAAGTTGATTCCAATAATCATCCCTCAGAGTATTTTACTGACTTCTCGTTGCTTAACCTTTTATTGACAAAGCTTTGCTTAGTCTAGCATACAGGCTTAAAGTTGCTCACGGTACATACTGTTCTTAATTGGTCACTCATCTAAGTAGTAAAAAGACTCCTCATTACTTCATGTTGGTTATCTAACAAAAACAGGTACTTTTAACTTGACTTGAGCGTAATTTTTCTTTTAGCATTGGTAGATGGGTTTGGGGGGTTTAGTGGGGGTGGTCACTGGAAGAGTTCTCATGAAGTAACGAGAATGACTTTTCTTGCAATCTTTCTCGTGGGCTTGAAATTTATCCCAGGACA
>OY757932.1:73787554-74142554 GCA_963585895.1 Sepioteuthis lessoniana
TTCAGCATAAGTATGCTGTTAGTTCTATTTAACCCATAGATAGGGCCCTATCAGGTGCTACCACGCCGGGCCAGAGTGGACCTGGGAGCAATGGCAATGAAGGGGTACTCTGCGTTCCCCAAAGCTCCAGTACCGCTGGAACCTCACCATCAGATTGTTTAGTGTCATATCCAGGACACTCGTTGGGTGGGGGGTAGTCTTACCCCTCTGCAGAGGTGCCGTCGGTGTATTCTATAGCCCCAATCAAATTTATAGTTTTACTTGCACAGACTTAAAGGTTTCAAGATTTGCTATATAACACTGATAATTCTATTTAACATTTCTCACCCATTTGCTCACTGTTAAATGGCTTCAACTATTGTTATCAAACACCAATAGTTTTATTTGCGCACAGTTAAATGCTTTCAAGCATTGCTATGTAACACTAACGTCAGTCATTTGTTTTCACACATTTAAATATATATATACGTAATGATATATATGAGATTACTTTCTTGGTAATTTGATTTTTAAATGATTTAGAACTAATTTATTTGCAGACTCGTTATTGTTTCTACACTGTTAAATGGTTTTAATTATAATTATCTAACCTTTATAATTCTATTCAATATTGATCATTTGTTTCAACGCAGGGATATGATTTCAAGTATTGCCATTTATCACTAATTATTCTATTCAATTAGGTGGGTATCCTCGTAGTGTAATGGTTAAAGCGATGGACTGTGGAATCGTAGTACGCGAGTTCGTACTCCAGTCGCGCTATTACGTTCACTTTCGGAAAGGTATGAACCCCCTTATCCTTCCAGCTATGGTTGAATAGTACCACTACTGTTCTTCTAGGTGAATGGCTTTGGCATTAAATAACCTATAAAGGTTGATATGCCATTAAACAAAGAAACCAAACCAAACCATCTATTCAATAATTCTCATTTGTTTGCACACAGTTAAATCGTTCCAAGTATTGCTATGTACCACTAACAATTCAATTAAACGTCAGTAATTTGTTTGCACACAGTTAAATAATCAAACAGTTCTATCTCAAATAATTCAATTTAGAATAAATCTCTTTTTTTACATAGATTAAATGAAAACAGTTCTATTTGAGCCATATATACGACCCTATCAGGTGCTACCACTCCGGGTCAGAGTGGACCTGGGAGTGATGATAGTAAAGAGGCACTCTCCATTCCCCAAAGCTCTAGCATCACTGGATCCTCCCCATGAGATAGTTTAGTGTCATAATCAGGACACTTGTTGTAGGGGGTAGGTCTTACCCCTTTGCAGAAATGCAGTCAATATATTCTACAGCACCTTCCCAGCCGATATATTTTGATATATGCTTATTTGCAATATGTATATCATGTGACGAAAGCATTTCAAGTGATTGAAGTTACTTGCTGTTATAAGTAGTACGGTGATAGTTGGTACGCTGACATGTTGTGTATTACTTTCCTCCATACGGGATTTGAAAGCAGAACAGATGAATGGGTAATGTAGCCTAATTCAAGAAGTTAGCAAAGTTAGGTTGGCCTAAAACCATGTATTCTCAAGCCATGCTACTAGCTATTAAGATGAATCCAGCGAGTAACATTCGGAGAGTCTCAGGTGAGCTTGGCATTTCAATGTCCAGTGAGATCTGCTACTTTCACAACCTCAGCAAAAAGCATCCAAAGTTACTGAATTCTGCCTCGTGTTACCAAAATTTTTCAAAATGTTTGACTTTCCTATCTGTCTTCATTATATACGCAAATATGCTGACAGAGGTGTCCAAAAATCTTCAATTTATTTAAGATGAAAAGAACAAGGCAAGATGCAAAAAATTCTCTGAGATCTTGCAAAACAAATAGACCACTTAATCCCAGGCTGAAAACAAGACCTAGTGCTAATTAACAAAAATAAGTGAATTTGGCAACCATAGTCGAGGGTGATCCGAAGGCTCCCTTTTCGATAGCTACTACACGGAGGTGTAGGGAATGCCGCTACTCCTTTCCCTGGATTGCTCTACTTTACCCTTTATATGTACCTTATATTGCTGAGTGTTAAGCAAGGAGGCATCCAGTACCATTTTTAAAGTCTTTGGTATGACGTGACCTGGGATTGAACCCAGGTTTCCCGGACCATTGGCGAACACTCTACCCACTAGGCCAATGAGCCGGTTATTTAAAAAGGAAATGAAATGAGAACTTATCATTTAGTGGATTCTGCAAATCCAACGGTTCATAGAATAAAAATAAAAGAAAACAAAAAGGTAGACAAATACTGGGACATTGCCAGAGAACTTAAAGAAAACTGTCAAACATGTGAGTGACAGTGATACCAATTATGGTTGGGGCACTTGGAACAATCTTCAAAGGCTTGGAAAAGGGGATTGGAACAAAAGGAAGAACTGAGACTATCCAAACTACTACACTATTGAGATCGACCAAAATACTGAGAGGAGTCCTGGAAATCAGAAAAAAAAAAACTTGCTGTCAATCAGATATCAGGGAACAACCACCAGAAAATGCTGGTGTAAAAAAACTCACAAGGAATAAAATAATGGTTTTGCACAGTGTAATGCATTTCAAGTATTTCTACCAAATACTAATTCTAACTGGTTTCACCTCTCTAGGTCAAAGTGGAGCAGGGACTAATGGTAACAAAGGAGGGATACCATAAACCCCAGAGACCCAGAACTGGAGCCTCACCACCGGACACAGTTTAGTCATACCAAGGACACACTAAAAAGAAAGTTAGTGGAGATGAAGACAAGATGTACAGATGAAAACGGGTTCATATCAAGAAAGGAAAAAGTCAGACATGAAGTCACAGAAAAAATTCCACTGACTTTATTGTCAATATAGCAACTGGACCAGTCTCAAAAGCATCTATTCTAGTGAACCAGTGCCAGTTGATTAGCAGGCTCGATACTTTTTAAAGAAACACTGAATTATGCAAGCGCAGGTCTGCTTCACTAACCAGACTTGGCACCACATGACTTTCTCTTGTTTCCTAAACTCAAAGTTTACCTCGAGGGTAAAATTTGAGGACTTGGTACATGGGAAAAGAATTACTAGAGCATATCTTCACACAATATCAAAAGAGGTGCTTTGACCACTAGGAAACTCACTGGAATAAGTACGTTGAATGCCAAGTGAACTATTAAAAAAAAATCATCTTTCATTTATTGTTTATTTTTATCTTCAGACATGATACTTTTTTAAGATTTACTGTTTCTTCGTCTTATTATCATTGCTTTTTATCACAGCTTTCTCAAAAATCAAGAGTAGTGAAAAGTAGGAATAAAAAAGTTAGGTTCTTCATTTTATTGTTGCTTTGCCACAAAATGATAAGTGGGATTCAGTCAGCCAAAAATAATATTAATATGTTTTAATTTCTTTGCTCCTCTGCTACAATCTCTCTTTCACTCTCTCTCTTTCTCTCTCTTTCTCTAGAAAGATAGATAGATAGATACATAGGAATAGACTGAGAAAGAAAGAAAGAAAGAAAGAAAGAAAGAAAGAATATATGAAGAGACTTAGACGGATAGCTGGATAGATAGATTTCAACAGACATAGATAGATAGTTAGATTTCACCTAAGAAAGAAAGAAAGAAAGAAAACGATAGAAAGAGAGATTTCAACAAAGAAAGAAAAAAAGAATGATAGGGAGATTTCAACAGACAAAGAAAGAAAAAAAAGAATAATAGAGAGATTTTAACAGACAAAGAAAGAAAGAAAGAAAGAAAGAAAGAAAGAAAGAAAGATTTCAACAGACAAAGAAAGAAAAAAAGAATGATAGAGAGATTTTAACAGACAAAGAAAGAAAGAATGAAAGAAAAAAGAAAGAAAGAAAGAAAGATTTCAATAGACAAAGAAAGAAAGAAAGAAAGAGAGATTTCAACAGACAAAGAAAGAAAGAAAGAAAGAAAGAAAGAAAGAAAGAAAGAAAGAAAGAAAGAAATATTTCAACAGACAAAGAAAGAAAGAAAGAAAGAATGATTGAGAGATTTTAACAGACAAAGAAAGAAAGAAAGAAAGAAAGAAAGATTTCAACAGACAAAGAAAGAAAGAGAGAAAGAAAGAAAGAACGAACGATAGAAAGAGAGATTTCAACAGACAAAGAAAGAAAGAATGATAGAGAGATTTTAACAAAGAAAGAAAGAAAGAAAGAAACCGGCTTAGATAGATTGATTTAATGTTTTAGAATACTTTCATGATAATCTCAGGAACATTTACAATTGAGTATATTTTTTTCTGGTTACAAAACAGATCCTCATTAAGAACCCAATTTTTATTGGCCTTGAGCCAAAACTAAGCCTACTAAATAACTACAATGGTACTATGAGTAGAAAAGGATTAACAAAATTCTGACGTGGTTTTGGCAATAAGGGTCAGAGGTTGGTTTATGGATAAGGGCATTTTGGAAGAAAGGAAAGAAGAATTTAAATGAGAGAGAGAGAGAGAGAGAGAGAGAGAGAGAGAGAGAGAGAGAGAATGCTGTATGAGGAAGAATTATAGGCCATAAATAATGACAATCTTTGTTTTGAGTGCCGGTTCATCTTTATAGTAACCAATTGAACAATGTTGCCAACAAAAGAATTTTCTAAACCAGAATTCATGCTGGCCAGTCAGTGTGTGTGTGGGTGTGTGTGTATGTGTGTGTGTATGTGTGAGCCTGTATGCATGTGAACATGTGCGTGTTTGAGTGTGTATTTTCCATAAAGAAAGAGAAAGAGAGAAAATAGGTAGAGAGGAACAGTATAAGAGAGAGAATGAGAGAGAAAGAGTGAGAGAGTAAGAAAGACTGAGAAAGAAAGAGAAAAATGTGAGAGAGAAAGAGAGATTGTAAGAGCAAGATAAAAAAAGGGGGGAGAGAGAGAGAGAGAGAGAGCCCTACTTCTCTCAAAACAATTACTATGCAATTCTGAAAATGTTCATTGATCCTAGCAATGAAGTACTGATCAAACACGTCCCCCATCACTGAACACAAACACAGATTAACACCACAGAAGCCAGTTGGTCGACCAGTCTAAGGTGTGGAGTGTCAACCTTAGAGACAAGGAAAGCCCTGAGTTACTGTCAACATCTGCAAGAAATAAAGAAATAAACCAAGTAACGAGGCAGATGTTAGTGAAGAGTCCAACAAGATAAAGAACAACAGAAAAAAAGAAAAGAAAAAGAGAAACTGAAATAAGTTTTCATTTTGGATTTAATACAAAGGCTTAAGCTGTGTTGCTAAGGGAATCAGATTTTAAATGATATCAGTTCAACGCTAGGGCTCAGATGTAATGGTTATCCAAGTTGGAAGTGGACACAGCGACCCGAGTTCAAATTCTAGGCTTGATTATTTGCATTTCATGTAGCACTAACACTCTTTGGACTGGTATGCATCCAACTAATCTCCCTCCAGCTATGAGTAAATACTTGGACAGATTGGGCTCTTTGACCCTGATAGTGCAACATAACTAGAAGAAAAAAACTCTGAATTCAAGCCTGTCTAAATCCAGTTAAAAATTGACCTAGTATCATATCCCGCTTGTGCGGAGGGTAAGGGTGTATACATACTTGGTGTAAACAAGTAAACAGATCGAGTCAAAAGTTTTGATATGTTTTGATAACTGATTTGCTTTATTCTTCAAGTTACTCGTACAATAAAAACAGCCAATCATTTTAAGTGTGTGAAGCTATCATGTTGTACTGTCTGAAGCCACCTTTCTATCAGTTCTTTGACCCCATGCTGATACCAGATCTTCTCCTTTGAGGAGAAGAACTCCTTCACAGAAACTTCCACCTCCTTTTGGTCGTTGAAGCTTCCCAAGTATAAAAAGTCAACCATGGAGTGGAACAAGAAATAATCCGAGGAAGCTAGGTCTTGACTATATGCTTGGTGAAGCCACCTTTCTACCAGTTCTTTGATCCTAATGCTGATATCAGTTCTTGTCCTTCAAACTTAAGAACCCACTTTTTCTGAAGCTTGCTTCTCTTCTTTGTTGTTGAAAGTGCCAGTTTCCAAAATAGATGGAGTGAATTAAAAGTTTTGCAATATTTTGGTATGTGCTTGTGGGTGGAGTGTATGTCACATGCCCAAAACAGTTTAAGCTGTAGAAAGTATTTACTGTCATTGATGGTGTTGCAGTAGTTGGTGTACTGACACATTGCGTATTATTTTATTCCATGTGCAATGTAATCTAATTTGGGAATTTATGCTTTATCAGTTCAAGCTGGGTCATAATTCTGTTGGTTGGTTGGTTGGTTGGTTTTATGGCATAAAAACCTTTGTAGATTATTTAATGCCAAATTCATTTTTATGCAAATAATTCTATTTCAAACAATTCAGTTTAGTATGAGTACACAGTTTAATTGTCAAAAACATTTCTATTTCAAGCTATTCAGTTTATTCAAACAGTTCTAATTCAGGTAATTCTATTAAGTATAAGTACAGATTGTGTTTACACACAGTTAAATATCAAAACAGTTCTATAATAAACAATTCAGTTCAGTGAAAGTACAGTTTCAATGCCAAAAACAGTTCCATTTCAAACAATTCAGTTTAGCATGAGCACTTAGTTTAAATGTACAAAGTTGAATTGTCAAAAACATTTCTATTTCAAGCTACTCAGTTTAGTCAAACACTTCTAATTCAAACAATTTAGTTTAGCATAAATATGCAGTTAGTTCCATTTAATCCATAGATAGGACCCTATCAGGTGTTACCATTCCGGGCCAGAGTAGACCTGGGGGCAATGGCAAAGGCAATGATGGGGTGCTCTGCATTCCCCAAAGCTTCAGCATTACTGGAACCTCAGCATTAAATTATTTAATGTCATATTCAGGACACTCATTGGGACGGGGTCTTACCCATCTGCAGAGGTGCAGTCGGTGTATTCTACAGTCCCAGCTGACTGGGCAACATAATTCTGTGGAAACAACCAAAAACATTCGGTGTTTCAATTGGTGCAGGTGCTGTAACCCTATGGTTCAAAAAATTTCCCGCAGGATGCAATAACCTCAACAATCAGGCAAGATTACAAGGGTATGCTCCAAGCCATAGAGGCAAATCCGAGAAGTGAGTAGTGCTCAGAGAGTATCAGGCAAGCTTGGCACCTCACTGTCCAGTGTGGTTCATCACCTTCATGACTCCGGCAAAAACATCTACAGCTGTTGAATTACGCCACGTGTTTTCAAAATATTGCAAAACTTTTGACTCCCTTTACTATTCATGCGTTATGCTAATTGCTGAAGGTGCACATCTCAAAATAGGTAGTTAGTAGGTCTATCAACTTTATTCAAAAGATAGAATTGCTTAGCACTGAATACCGGGGTAGATAGATGTGGTGATCTGAGTTTCAATTCCTGGACAAGATTGCTTTCATTCCATACAGTGTTAATACTCTTCATAAAGGCATGAATCCAATTATTCTTTTCTCCAGCTATGGGTCAAAGTGTAGAGCAGACTGGACTCTTTAATTTTGTTTCAGGAAATGATCTAGAAGAAGAAAAAAATCTGAATTCATATTAAGTGTACTCTGTTTAAAAATTGACCTTGTGTCATATCCAGGGTACTTTGCTTAAAAATTGACCTTGTGTCATATCTAGTGTACTCTGCTTAAAAATTGACCTTGTGTCATATCCAGTGTACTCTGCTTAAAAATTGACCTTGTGTCATATCCAGTGAACTCTGCTTAAAAATTGACCTTGTGTCATATCCAGTGTACTCTGATTAAAAATTGACCTTGAGTCATATCCATTGTACTCTGCCTAAAAATTGACCTTTTGTCATACCCAGTGTACTCTGCTTAGAAATTGACCTTTTGTCATACCCTGTTCATGCTGCCGGGTTTGGACAAATATATAAGTATCAAATACTGACAAAGGTAGAAGTGAAGAGTTAAAAAAATAATGAACAATAAAAAAAGAAACTAAAATTAGTTTTCATAATTGATTTAATATATAGCAATGGGGACAACATTATTATTATTATTATTATTATTATTATTATTGTTTTTTGGTTTAAGTTGGTTTTGCGTTGGTTATATTGGTATTACGTTGGTGGTGTTGGCATTTCATTGGTTGCGTTGGTATTTCATTGGTAGTTATCCCCTCGGGAAATGTTGATGGAAAATAAAGGTGGTGGAGAAGAACGAAGATGTCGTTAGGTTTTTTGTATCAAGGTTTTAATGGCAGCATGAAGTAAAGGGGTTTAACACTGGTATGCTGCGAGGTCTCGTAGTAAGGAAAGAATGTAGGAAGTTGTTCGAGCGTATCATCTAATTTGTTTTTAACTAGGATCCCTTGGTCTAGAAGAATAGACCCAAGGGATCCATAGACTAGATGGCTCTCCTCATAATGGTTGATGCTGCTACTCTATTCGGGAACAGACGAATAGACGTCCGTTCCCTTTGAAGATTTATGAGCGAGAGAGAGATTTGCGGGCTTTCTTCAATTTTTGGTGCTGCAAGGAAATATGATTCGGGCTGAATCGGACAAGTCATCCTGATTGGGTGAAAATGTTCGGCGACTCTAACGGTCAAATTAAATTACGCGCCAAAGAAAACATCAAGTTTCTTTCTGCTACAAATATAAAAACTGAGGTTCATACTTCTCTCATCTCTTTCTCTTTTTACTCAAACTCTCTCTTCCTAAACACACACACACACACACACACATATATATATATATATATATATATATATATATATGCAGATTGCATTGAGTTTTCTGACTCTCTCTTACCATCTGTCCCAATGGTCTATCACTACTGGCTAGTCCTCTAGACTGCATCTAGTGTCCATACAAAGCTAATGCATGTTGGTCCTTCCCATTCAGCCAACATTGTCATGTTCATGTGTAAGAATCCATAAGGGAATACTGCTTATGTGTTCGTCCTTACTGTTTGTCTTATTTAGATGACTAGTGAGATAGAAAGTATGTGTCCATACAGCCGCTTTTTTGTGGGGTGCTTCTTCCAGGATTTGTTCAAAACAGTATGCAACATTCTTGTGTAGTTCCCATCTAGCTTTTTCTCCATGCGTTTCATCGGAGTATATATGGTGCAGCCATACAATTGTATCACATAGCCAGAACTTGGAAGAAATTTCATTTCGTTTTATCAAAGATCAGATTTCCATACGTTGCAAGAGGAATTGGATTTGATTTTATATACCCCTATACCTTGAATACACGGGCTTAAACCAGTGCCAGTAGGTGTCGTCAGTGATGTTTTAATCTTCTGGGTCATTGGGGAGTTTCGGGTCTTTCAACATCATACTCCCCTCACCAGAACGACCCCCTCAGAGATGATCAATTTCTGAGTCACCTACCGTATACAACGATGCATTACATTTACAAATGAAAGTTCAAGTTTCGAAATTGGTAGATAGTAAGTATATGATTTTTATTCTAAAGGGGTAATTGCTAAGTAAATACTGAGATATCACCGATTATTTGACTGTCTGGAATAAATTTTAATTCAGACATAATTGCAAAAATGCTGCACATGCATAATCCTACAGATCCCGCTTGAATGATTATAGGGCCCAAAGGAGAAGTTGGTTCCCTCCCTGAGCTGAAATTTTTGTTTAATGAACAGCTTTAATCAGTTAAGAAAAATACCTTCTAATCTAAATTTCAACAAAAGTAATGTTTAAATATAAAATAAAATGTTCATGGTGTAAAGTTTGGCGAGAAGAAATACTTTTTCCTAGGAGAATACGTTTTATCATAGATTGATAACAAATAAGATAGTTTACCATAGACAGTTTCATCGCCGTAGAAAACCGGGTCATTTAGAGATATTCCACTGTCAACAAGTAGAATGTTGCCTTTCAACTCCCATGAGACATTTTGAGCATAAAGATAATTTACGGCAAAATTTTATTCATATAAGTGAGTATTTAGATTAATATTATAACAAGTTTTTATAAAGCTTTATAACTGTGATAAAATATATACCAAATACAAAACATGCCTAAAAGACTGAATGATGAACACAAATGACATTTTGTCCGAAACAAGCTCAAACATGAATAGATATTTCATATGTTAGAATTTTGATTCAAAATACATGATAATCTTGATTCAAAGTTCATGATAATTTGGGCTGTAGTTGTGTTTGTGGTGATTGACAGGTAGGTAGGCAGTTGAGGCTTGATAAAATTACTAAAAATACCAAAGAGGTCTTGGAACAATTCTAAAACACACTGGATGTTGAGGAGCGCCATGTGACAAATGAGACCATCCAGATCACAGCACAACTTAGATTGGCTGAAATACTGAGAAGAGAGATGAAGTGACTTTGCTGTCCCTTGGACAACAATAAGACTACGAAACCCAAAAAATTGATTTGATAAGGTGAGTTCAAATCCTGGATGAAACTGACAAAAAGTCTCCTTTCCAGGTTCTGTTTAGTTGGATTCTTTGTTTTATCATGTTTCATTCAGTGGGTAATTCTGACCGACACTTTATAATCTCTTCATTCTCGTACAATGCCAAATACTGAATATGGAATGTTAACCCATTACGTAGAATACTGACTCGAATACAGTCCTTCTTGGCAGAGAGTGTTGTTCCAAAGAATATGATGAATTGAAACCATTTAATCGTGGGCAAACAAATGAGATCTTGCTTGTCTTGTGGGTTTTAAAAGGGTTTTGAAGGTCAGGGGCTAAGGGCAAGGCTGTGTTGCCGTAAGATATCTGACTCCATATTTTGGTTATATTATTTTACCCCACGTTGACCGGCCGGTGCAATGCCTTGCCCAAAGAAAGTCCAAAAGAAATATACAAAAAGAAAAGATAGAAACAGATAAGAGACGAAAACATTTCTTCCATACTTTCCTTTATTTATATGGTGCATGGACCAACCAATGCTACGTCCCAAGACGCAGCGTGGTGCCCAAAACACCAGACAGCAAAATGATGTTGTTGGTTCGACGGACACTTCCTGACGAGACTCGGTTCACAGAAAACCTGAGTATTTATCTCTCTCCACCGGCTCCAAATTCGCCACTTCAAAATCCTTCTAATTTTGGCGCGACCGCTTCCCATTAGCTACTTGACTTTTTATTATTTTTCTTTTTTTCTGATTTTTAACCGGCTGGATGCGTGGAGCCTTATGCGTGGCGATGCGTTTATACATTTTGTATGTGGCAGCCGACGAGTCAACATCCGGTTGGGAGTTTTATTGTTAATTCCTAAATCCCTACAGTCTAAAATGTTATCTATTTGGCATGATATAGCCTAAAAAGGTTGATATGCCATAAAACCCAAACTACCAACCAACCAACCATCCTGTTGTTCTATTAGATTTTCTTTCAGACAAATATTCTTGGGAAAGGCAGAACTCTCTTATCCCCTTGGCTAGGGATTAAATAGGACCACTGCAGTTCAACAAGGATTGCTTTGGCATTAAATAACCCATGAAAGTTGATATGCTATGAAACAAATAAGCCAAAATAATAAACTTTTACATAAGAATTAATTAATAACTATTTTCCAGCAACTCGTATCACCATTTTCAGGACAGCATGACCAAAAATAAGTTATGTCTATCTTCCAAGCAAATAAGTAATAAACACTTCTGTTTTAGAAAAAAAGCCATTGGAATGTGTATTGTTTTTATTATTTCTCTCTTCTATCAGCAACAGTATGGCCACTTACTTTCCATCTCACAAACTATCCAAGGACAACAAATAAGACGACCTGGGCATTGCTTGTGAATTAAAGACAAACTCATAAAACAAAGTTCTTTTAAGGACCCCAGCACATGTACCGACCAATATTGGCTGAGCAGTAAAGAACTATGTACATTAACACTGCGTAGACATTGGATGCAATCAAAAAATCCTACCAGGAGTAATTGACAATAGGGATGGACGACGAGAGTGAGTCAGGAAATGCTGAGCTATCGATAGTACTTGATGATAATAATGATGATGAAGATTGACTAATTTTCACCAAACAATGATGACGATGATGATCATTGACTTTTTTCATGTGAATCTGTGTTGTATACTCAATCAAACATAATGAACGAAACACACTTCTTTATAAAAATATATCTCTCATTTTATTCTTGAAAAGAGCCCACTGTCGTTAGTTTGAAAGATAGATGGAGAGACATATACTTGCCCCATATCTTCTTCCTGAGGCCAGTGGGTGCCAACACTCGCACCCCCTTGCAAGCAGTATCGTCAGAGACCCTAATGCCTCTGCTCGGCTGCATGTTCCTCGCTCAACTCTCGATTCTCTGCACTCTGTCTAAATCTGACCGCGTGGTTATCACGTGGTCTCCTTCCGGTAACACACCTGTTCGACCTGACTGCCCCGACACACTGTCATCTTCCGGTTTACTAGGCACAAGCTGACAGCCTGTCAAAGCACATGGGGTAACTAGGAACGAACCGAAAATCCATGTCATATGTTATATAACATCTGTCCTTGGCTTTACTCTAAATGCAGTGTAAATTTTGGGTTTGAAAACATCATATAAACTATATGAATTACTATTTTTAGTCGATATATACCAGATAAAAACAGGCCATTAGAACATGCCGACAGCATCTCTACAGAGAAGTAAGACAAACACACACCCACCCACCCAACACGTGTCTTGTATATGACTCTAAGCTGAATCTGATGGTTCAGGAGCTTTGGGGAATGTAAAGTACCCTTTCATTACCATTACTCCCAAGTCCACTCTCGTCAGGAGCAGTAGAACCTTTTAGGGTCCTATTTATGGATTGAATAGAACTGTTTAAACATTTAACTGTGTGTAAACAAAAAAGTGAGGTTAAATTGAATTTTAGTGTTACATAGCAATGCTTGAAACCATTTAACTGTGTGAAAATAAAACTATTGGTGTTAGATAGCAATACTTGAAGCCATTTAAGTGTGTACAAACAAACAGTTAATACTAAGTAGAATTATTCATATTAGATAAGAATACTTGAAAACATTTAACCCTGTGCAAAAATTGAATTGTTAGTATTACGTAGCAATACTTGGAATGATTTAACTTGGGCAAATGAATGAAAGATGCTGAATAGAATTATTTGTATCAAATAATAATACCAGAAACCTTTTAACAGAGAGCAAATAAAACTTTATGTATGAGTCATATTTAAAACAACTCAACAGTGAGATAACAGGTGTTACATATCCACAATTAACGCCATGTGCGAAATAGACATGGCATGTTGGTAACACATATACATCGAACATATAAAGAACATAGGAATCTCGAAATTCGAAAACACGTGACTTCTTGTTCAGGTACGAAACCTTTTTATTAACTTTGAGTTAAAGGTTTCGACATAAGGAGGAGAGACACAATCTCGCTATGCCGTCTTATTCATTTGGCCCCTATCTCGTGCAGCACCCACGGCGCGCAAATCCGTCTCGCCTCAGCGAGCCCCAAAAGTCTCTTTCTTCAAATTTTTCACAAATCTCTGCGGGCTTCCGGTGCGTGACGTCATTTGCACTCCGCCACCCGTTTCGTCTTGGACTGTTGTGACATCTCTAAGTGACCCGTCCGCCCGCACGCGTGTTAACACCAACATCAAGTTTGTACCTAACTAACTCATGTGCTGAGCCGAAAGGTTCTCAGCCTAACTAAACCCAAAGGTATGAACCGAAATCCCTCGGCCATTACGTTACACAGGTAATACTTAATAGAATTATCAGTATTGGATGGAAATACTTTAAATCATTTAATTCCGTGCGACAAGAGCCATACCAATGTACAAACAAATTAGTACAAACTTATCTAAAAATAAAATTAGCATCAAATTATTCACTTACTAATCATAAATGTATAACCATTTAACTGTGCTAACGACGGACTGAAGTAAAATTAAATTGTTTTGTGGGGAAAAAATGGTTAATATTAGATAAAACTATTACTGTTTGATCAGAATAGTTAAAACTATTAGTGTGCAAACAAGTAAGTTAACAAAAAACTATCTATTTACTAATCATATATATTTAATATATATATGTAAAAAACAGGATTTGGTATTAAATGGCCAACAAGGATTTACATACAATAAAAGCCAACCAACCAACAAACAAACACTTTCTTTAACAATCATATATATTTAATATATATATGTAGCAAACAGGATTTGGTATTAAATGGCCAACAAGGATTTACATACAATAAAAGCCAACCAACCAACAAACAAACAATTTCTTTAACAATCATATATATTTAATATATATATGTAGCAAACAGGATTTGGTATTAAATGGCCAACAAGGATTTACATACAATAAAAGCCAACCAACCAACAAACAAACAATTTCTTTACCAATCATATATATTTAATATATATATGTAAAAAACAGGATTTGGTATTAAATGGCCAACAAGGATTTACATACAATAAAAGCCAACCAACACAAAAAGCCAAGTAATCAACACACAAACTATTTATCTACAAATCATATACTTGGCTTTTTGTTGGTCATTTAATAGCAAATTCTGTTCACACACACACACGCACACACACATATATAGATATTAAATATATATGATTTGTAAAGGAATAGTTTATTTGTTGGTTGGTTGAATCTTATGGTATGTAAATCCTTTTGTTCATTTAATGCCAGATCCTGTTTTACACATAAATATATATATATATATATATATATATATATATATATATATATATATTATTGGTGAATAAATAAGTTGTTGCTTGCTTGCTTGCTTTTTATTGTAAGTTAATCCTTGTCAGTCATTTAATACTATATCCTGTTTTAATATATATTTATATATATACATATACATGTATATATATTGAATATATATGATTTGTAAATAAATAGTTTCTTTGTTGGTTGGCAAATGGTATGTAAATCCTTGTCAGTTGTTTAATGCCAAATCCTTTTTACACACAACACACACACACAGACACACACACACACACACACACACACACACACACACACACACACACACACACACATATATATATATATATATATATATATATATATTTATGTCTGTCTGTCTGTAAACAGGATTTGGCATTAAATGACTGACAAGAATTTACGCACCATGAAGGCCAACTACCTAAACAACCACAGAAAAAGTTACAGAAATATTCAATTTAAAAAAAAATTATCTGCTTCAAAACCTGAAACATCAAAATTATACATGAGAGATTTTTTTCCAGAATTTATAGCCAAAAGTTAGTGGTGTATATTTGACAGGAAGTCTGTTATACACAACTAATTATGGTATTTGCCCATAGCTGGAGGGAGAATACTTAAAGTTGTTCCTTTCCAAAGCATGTGCTATGTGAAATACAGACATCCTCACTTGGGTGTGAATATGGGCAGCCTCTGTGACACTATATCCAGGTTTAGCTCTATGTATGTAAGTGTGTGTGTGTGTGTGTGTGTGTGTGTGTGTATATGTGTGTGGTTGAGGGTTGGCCAGAAATAGGAATGTTCACCTATTCATTTCTACTGGTCAACCAGGGTAAAATGCAGAGGTCAACCAGAGGACAATGAAAAAGGAGGGAATCTGCCACTTTAAGTGGGAGTGGGGAGACTAGTGCAGGAGAAGACACAGAAGATGGTCAGTTGGAAAGGACCCACCAGTCAGAAGACATGAAAAAGTGAGTCAAAGAAGTGAGTCTGCTACAACACAGAGATACAAAGATGAATTGAAAGAACAGAGACAGAAAAGATGGGGGGGATGAACCCCCTTATCTCTCCAACTATGGTTTGAATAGTAAGTGTTCTAAAACAAGCATGACTCAGGCAAAGATTGATATGCCATCAAACAAAGAAACCAAATAACCCCGCAAAGGTTGACATGCCACAAAACCAATCAACCAACCAACCAACCAAGCATTACAATATCTGTTTCTAATCAACAAGACTTAATTCCCAGTTCTCCTCTTTGCTGCTTCTCTGGTATGAGATATGGCTTCTATTCAGGAAATCAGTAAACACCTGCTTGTTTTAAGGATCCAGCCACAGGTTCAATCACCTGGATCATTATACATTTAAAAGGCTGCCGTATTCCTGATTGTGAAGACAGAATTTCTCAGTAGAAGACTCTCGAGCAAGAGGAATGCTATTAGTTTCATCTGGATTTTATAACCAAATGACATCTGCCTTATTGTTTCCATTAGGTGCTTCCATACAAAAGAATTTTTTTTTTCTGCTTCTGTCTCAAAAGAGATCATACATTTAGTATATATACTTATCCAACCTTTTCACCCCAAACAGATTGTGACATAAGGTCAATTTTTAAATGGCTTCAAGCATTCCTGTTCATATTTATATTTACCCAACCCCTCCGCTTGGGCAGGATATGACACAAGGTCAATTTTTAAGCAGAGTTTAACAGGTTTGAATTCAGAGTTTTCCTTCTCCCAGACTAGTTGCCTCACCAAGGCTGAAGAACCTAGTCTGTCCTACTATTTACCCATAGCTGGAGGAAGAATAACTGGATTCATACCTTTCCGAAGGGTATTAATGCTAAGTGAAATGCAATCAGTCTCGTCCAGGATTTGAACTCGCATCGTCGTGTCCATTTCCTATGATGCTCACCATTACACCACGGGCATGTTTTATAATAATTTGCATTTTTTTGCATTATTCTGATTTCAATTCTGACGTTTCTTTCTCTTAGACTGGTTCCTTTCCAAGGCTAAAGAGCCCTGTCTGTCCTAGTATTTTCTCATGGGGTAGGTATTAGCATAATGGGAAAAGAAAACAACCTTGTCCAGGATTTAGATAAGGATTTCTACATCAATTTTCTAAGACAATAACTGTTATATTAAGCTCATCTCCATATTATGCGAATGAAAAAACAAGTATAGGAACTTGAAGTGTTTGATTCACATTAGGTGTCTCATAATTTGGGCTTTGTGCTAAACTAAGTCACCTGCCCATACGCTCCAAGAGAAATGTTTCTTATTACTTGATAAAAATAAGAATTACACAATATATTTTTTTTTATTTGGTTTGGTTTGAGGGTACATCAACCATTATAGGTTATTTAATGTCAAATCAATTTTTATACCACAAAACAGTTCTATTTCAAACAATTCAGTTTAGCATGAGTACACAGTTCAAATATCAAAACAGTTCCATTTCAAACAATTCAGTCTAGCATAAGTACACAGTTCAAATGTCAAAAACAGTTCTATTCCAAACAGTTTAGTTTAGCATAAGTACACCATTTAGATCTGTTTAACCAATTGATAGGACCCTATCAGGTGCTACCACTCCAGAAGTGATGATAATAAAAGGGCAATATACATTCCCCAAAGCTCCAGCATTACTAGAGCCTCACCATCAGCTTGTTTAGTGTCATATCCAGAACACTTTGGGGGTTGGGGGGCTTCCCCCTTTGCTGAGATGCAGTTGATGTATTCTGCTGCCCCTGCCAACCAGGCCATTAATCAAGATACAGATTTCTTCACTGGTCAACAAATAAACAAACCAACACATACTGAATAAAAAGAATGATTTATTCAAATATATATCTTAATAATAGGATAGATAGATTTTAACGAAACATCAACCTGTCTAGGGTGATTTTATGTCTTGAGATAAGAAATTTACATTCATTGTATGCTGATATTTATATTTTTCATCTAATTGTTTCATAAGATTTTTTTTCTTGCACACAGTCCTACTGAATTGTAATAATTGTTAAACAGATCTATATAACCCATAGATGAGACCCTAACAGGTATGACCACTCTAGGTCCGAGTGGAGTAATGACAATCAAAAGGTATACCATATTTCTCAGAGCTCCAGAACTAGAGCCTCACCCTCAGATGCAGTTTTGTATCAAATCCAGGACATTTCTATTTTGGCAGTGTTCTTACTCTTTTGCAGATATAGTCATTGAACTCTAAGACGGAGTATTTTTTATATATAGTAAATTCAATAAAAATCTAGAAATTTATAGAAATAGTTGCTCTTACTAAATACTTTACATACAAAAAAATATCAGTTTTCATCAAAAGGGGTTATGAAAAGTACAAAAGAAGAAAAAGGAAAATTTATCCCATTGTTGAGTTTGTTTGTGCTGGTACAACTCATGTTGCATGTTTTGAGTAGAAAGAGCCTGGCAGAGCCTATCCCTATCCAGGATTAAATCCAGAGTTTTCATTTTCTTAGCCTGGTTGCCATACCAAGGTCAAAGAGCTCAGCCTGGCCTACTATTTATCCATACCTGGAAGGAGAATAGAGCCAAGCCTTTCTTAGAGGTATTTGGGCTATGTGAAGGACAAAGTTTTGTTCAGTATCTGAACTCAGTCCACTTTTTATGATGATAACCTTTACACGACAAGCATCAGGAGACCTGAGGTGACTTGCTGTCTCTCAGACTCCAGTGAAAGACCACCAGCTAAATCTGATGTGAAACATTCACATAATAATAATATAGAGAGGAGAATCTGGAATATTGAAACATCTTGCTGTCACTTGATGCCTCACCAAATATGTCAGAATATGTTCTTGTTTATAAATAGACAGAAATATTCAAAACAGAATGCAGTTTAGAAATGTCTCTGTGATTGCAGACTAGTTTTATTTTTAATATGTTTTTTCTTTATCAGGTTTTGATACAGTCACAAACAGGATATATTTTGTGCCATGAAAAAAAAAACAGTTTACAAATCAGGCCTAATGTCAAACATTTCATGAAACTTGTGGAAATCTTTTAAGATTATAAGGGGTTAAATAAGAGAGTTATTCATTTAAAACCTTTTTCTTATTGATACTGAGTATCATAAGAATTTTCAAATTTATAGAAATTAATACTCTTACTAAATACTTAACAGGCAAAGAAAAACAACTTTTATCAAATGTAGTTATAAAATAGGTTTATAAAAAAAAACATTATCTGAAAAAAAAAATACAAGAGAGAAAATCCAAAGTTTTTTATTGTATCTTTTTTGTCACTCATTAGAAATGTTTCGCTGCCGTATGGCAATATGCATCTGACTAAATGATAAGTAGCAAAATTCTCAGAGTTGCGTCAGCTGTCAGGCATACTGGATCGAGCATATCAAAGTGACTACATCTCTTCAGCAACAATTTATCAAGATGAAGAATAGTGGCATATCTCTCTGCAGTTTTGAGAGGGCTGGACCAATCAGAGAATGTCATTTTAAGGATGTTGAAATTAAGAAAAAAAACGAAGCTGGTTGACCATGAATGTATTTCCCAGAACACTCTGTCAAGGAGTCATGCATTCAGTTTTTAAACAGAATCTTGGTCGGGGTGTGATTGAGTGTAATTTTGGATTCTAAAGTTGTTTCGTCTAGATCGACTCCTAAGGATGGCAGCGGTTGTGGAATCTACAGTTTCAAGAGAGCTGGGCCAATCAGAGATTGTCATTTTAAGGATGATGAAATGAAGAAAAAAAAAATGAAGCTGGTTAACCATGAATATATTTCCCCAAACCCTCGGTCATGGAGTCATGCAGTCAGTTTTTAAACAGAATCTTGGTTGGGGTGTTACTTAGAGTAGTTTTGGATTCTAAAGTTCTTTCATCTGGATTGACTCCTTAGGTAGGCATCAATTGTGAAATCGTTAATGAAAATGTAAGCAACTGACCTTAGTTTTGATGAAAGTTCAGGAGCAGAAACAAATACAAAAGTGTACATGAATAGAATCTCAAATTTATTACATGTACCAAACAAGTTTCTGTTGTGTATCTGAAGGCCATTGAACTAGGACTCCTGAACTATTTATTAAATCATATAGTGTAAATCATGAGAGAAGGCAGCCTGGAAACAGGTCGGGATTGCCGATGGAACAGGTTGGATGTTGCAAGACCCAAAATCTGTAATGATACCTGTGTGACATCATTGATGACCTCCTTTAGTACATTTTGACAATGTTTAATAAGATTACAGATTTGATTTCCAAATTTTTTTTCTTTCTCATAGATCCATTGTCATACCAAGGTTAAAGAAAACAGACTACCCTACTATTTACCCATAGCTAGAGGGAGAATAGATGGATGCATAATTTTCCCAATGTGAAATGCAAACTGCCTGGTCCTGGAATTGAACTTATGTTCCCAAGTTCATTTCCTCCAATGAAAACCATTACATCAATTGAGCCTATTTTTAAAACAGATTTTATTGAGGATAAACCAATTAAACCTTAGAATCCAAGTGGCAAGTATTTGTGCTGCTACCGAGAAATACAAAAGCCAAGGCGGCCTGTAGTCTGTACAGGAAATCCCTATTTCTACATCGCTGCTGCCTAGCAATAATACAATCTGACTGTTGAATGATTGATTGAAACATTCTAGATTTTTTACTATTTTTTAGCCAGGAATCAGGAAGGGCATGGGAGCATGGGGATCATCTTTAATACCTTTAGTACAAATAATACGCATGTTTTGCTATGAAAATATCTACATTGTCTTTGTTTTCTCTCATTTATATAAGGAAAGTACTTACATTTATATATAAGAAACATGCTCATATATATCTCAAGATCATCCTTACACACATATGCATAATTTATACACACACACATATATATGTGTGTGTGTGTGTATATGTACAGGACACATGCTCACAAACATACACACATTCATACATACATTTATGCAAAATTTTTATATATATATATATATATATATATATATATATATATATATATGGAAGAAAATAATGGATAGTAATCCGACAGTTTGTGAAGAAAAATTGACAAGTAATCCAAATAGAAAGGGAAGATTTATTGAGAAACAAAGTCGACACTATAACGTTTCGGTTCTGCTGAACCATCATCAGGACTATGGGGGGTTATATTAGTGAGGTTAAGTATAGATGGATGTATAAAAAGGGTAAAAATATATAAAAATTTGGAAAAGATGTATGACAAGAAAAATTGGCCGTTTGATCAATGAATCAGCTTTCATTTCTTTAAAATACGTCACCTGATATTAGAAACATTGTGCAGAATCCACGTTTCATTAGTTCATCGAGAGATTTCGATGAAATTCAAATCATATAAATCAGAACTTCTTTTCTTTTTACATTAATGTATATGCCTAGGAAAATCCTAAAATACGAATATAAGCTTCAAGGCACTATCTTATGGAATCCAAGAAAATGTTGAGATAATATATATATATATATATATATATATATATATATATATATATATATTAAAATCTGATGAAATGAAAAAAGAAAATACAGAAAATTTAATTGGCATATTTTGCAACAAGTTTAGTTATATTGGAAATGACAATATTTTGTTAAAAAAAAGTCTATGTATGAATAAAGCTATCCTTATTATCATGAAAAAGTACAACTTAATTGATCAAGTTGTCTTCTTTTTCCAATTTATATATATATATATATATATACAAGGGATAAACTCTTACTCATACACACATTCACACAGACACACACACACACACATATATATATATATATTTACAAGAGCCATCCACCAAATAATGTGAATTTTGCCTGAGGAGTTTCAAATGGGAAACTCTATTTACCGTTCCACCTTTGTCAAGAAAATTGATTGTTATGTGTCCTTTTATGTCCTAAAAGACTGTCAGCAAGACTTTCTTAATTGAACACAGTACCCAGAACTTTTTCTTTGCCAAAGTGAATGTTTCTAATGCATGTAAAGCCTTTTTGATTCAGGCTCATAGTGGCAAACCCATATTTAGCCCATTTATAAACATTTTTTGATTAAAACGTGTTGTCACACATTTTTCAACAAATTTCCTGGTGTTTGCACTTCTCATCTGCCAAGGATTTGATAAAAGACTTCTGCAGCACTCTGTGTAAATTGCTACCATTTTGAATAGCCTCAAAACAACAAATTTTTGTGAGATTGATTTTGTTATAGACCTCTTCCAAACAATGCACAGTTGACATTTATGGAAAAAAATTCTGAAAAAAATTCTATGTCAAGCCACCAACAGAATTCAACATGATCAAGAACTGTGTTTACTCCATCCCTGGCAGTTAAGGTAAAATATACAAAGATGAGACAGGTCGACTACTAAAAGGTAGGCTAGAAGATCATCAGATGGCAGTAGTACGAGGTGAGATTGAAAAGTCGGGTATGGCGGACCATATATAGAAGCAAAAGAGAAACCATCTGTCCTTATGGGATGAAGTTGAAATAATTGATAGAGCTGAACATTGGAGGATTAGACGCCTTAAGGAATCAGCACATATGTTGGGCTACAATGACCAGCTGAGTAGACCAAGTATAGGGATGAACACAAGATGGGAAACGATAATTGAAAAAGGTTCAATAAAAAAAAAAATCTAAACATGGGCACAGGAAAAAAATCATACATAATTGTAGTAATCCTTGTCAAGTAAGAACATTAAGTTTATAAGTCCCAAAAATTAACTCTAAACTGTCCAGCAGGACACATAGTATAACACTTATAGGCATTGGTTCCCTAAGCTTTTAAGGAAACAAGCATCTGAAAGTTGCAGGTTCAATCCTGACTGCAGGTGAGAAACAATACAGGAATACATAATACTTGTACCTGATTATGACTAACAGAATCAGAATAGGTGATCCCAGTGGATTCAATAAAGGACGTAGTTCAAAGATCCGTGTAAGTTTCTGAGTTTGACAAACACCTGAAGAAGGCCGGAGGACATATCAGCTGAAACATTGTGGAAATATCAATAATGATGAAGACAAGAATACGAAAACCCTTAATCATAAAAATCATCAAGCTTTTTCTCAGAAATTTAGACCATTAAAAAGAATTTATTTTGATTTTCTCCCCCCAAAATAAAACCCCTATTTATTGAACAACCTATATATATATATATATATATATAAAAAGGTAATGGCTATCGTCATAGGAAATGGACACGGTGACACATGTTCAAATCCTAGATGAGACTGATTGCATTTCACATAGCACTTATACCCTTGAGAAAGGTATGAATCCAATTATTCTCCCTCCAGCTATGGGTAAATAGTAGGGCAGACTAGTTTCTTGAGCTTTGGTTAGGCAACTAGGCTAGGAGGAGGAAAACTCTGAATTTAAACCAGTCAAACTCCACTTAAAAATTAACCTTGAGTCATATCTTGTCTGAGTGGAGCAGTTGGTAAATATATATATATATATATATATATGTTTGTGTGTGTATATATATATGTGTATATATAAGGCTTTAGATATGGTTTGACAACCGAGAAGTCTAGACTTGACTTCTTGGAGAAGTTTAAACTTGACTCCAAAACAGGTATACTGCACTTAAAAAAATGAAGCAAGTATCACATTCTGCCCATAGTAGAATGTTGGGTTAAATACATTCAGGCATCTCCCTCGCAGCAGGACAAGATGAGCCTTAATCCCATCAGACCAGTTCTCTCCATTTGTGTCTGCACCTAAAGAAAATCCACACAAAAGTTTATTGTAGTCTTCGTTTATCAAGTGTATGAAACATATTATTGCAATGTATTTATTCCCAATTAAGCACCAAACCTCCTAAGGCTGGTTTTGCAATTGCACATAGCTATATATACGTTCCCAATTGGGCCCTGCACCTCCTAAGTCGAGCCAGCAACAACATATATATATATATATATATATATATATATATAAAAGGTGGAGGTGCCCGTGGTGTATTGGTTATCGTCGTAGGAAATGTACACGGCGACACAAGTTCAAATCCTAGATGACACTGATTGCATTTCACATAGCTCAAATACCCTTGGGAAAGGTATGAATCCAATTATTCTCCCTCTAGCTATGGGTAAAATAGTAGGGCAGACAAGGTTCTTCAGCCTTGATGAGGCAACTAGTCTAGGAGAAGGAAAACTCTGAATTCAAACCTGTTAAACTCCGTTTAAAAAATTTACCTTGTGTCATATCCTGCCCGAGCAGAGGGATTGGGTAAATATGTATATATATATATATATATATATATAATGATAGAAGAAAAGAAGAAAGAAAAATTAGAGGATATTTTACATAAAAAGAGTTTTCAAATTTATTAGAGTAAAGTAGGTATAAAACTTGTACATGATAGAATTATGGACAGTATAATAAGTCTCTTTCTTGAAATTTCTGTTATTTCAGATGGAAATGGAAGAAAAGTAGCTGGTTAAGTGTCTTAATTAGTCACTTTTCTCTTGTTTTTCTCTGAAGATAAAATACATACATCTCTAAGTTTAAATAATGGATATATAGTGTCCATAATTCTACTATATATATATATATATATAGTACAATTTAATAGAGCCTCAAACTCGGTTAAATCATCATAATAAATTTATTTTGGCAGAGAATATTATTGCTATACTCTCCGTCTCATCGAAATCTGACAGTATTAGAAAATAGAAAGACAGTACTGAAAATCAACTTGATGGTTCACACAAGGTAATATATATATATATATATATATATATATATATATATATATATATATATATATACATCACAGACTTTAATCCATTGGCTTGTTCAAATGCATCATGCAAAAATCAACAAGGAAATAGCTTTTAGCATTATCAGACCTGAGGAATCCATTCCAGGTTACAAACAACACTTTCCACAAGAGATATTGTCAATATAAGCACACGTAAAAAGACAAAAAAAAACAATGTAAGTTATTTAAGTGACCCTGAATCTCAGACCTCAGGACTCTCTAATTCTACAATATATATGCATCAGCAGCCAGGAAGGATTATTCTCCTTAATCCTCAAAAAGTGTCTTTGCAAGTAAAGAAAGCTATTGCATGCTTCCAATAGCACCATGGAAGACCTTACTAATATATATATATATATATATATATATATATATATATATATATAAGGCCTATATATATATATATATATATATATATATATATAAGGCCTATATATATATATATATATATATATAAGGCCTATATATATATATATAGATATACTCAAATATATATATATATATATATATATACATACATATATACATATATATATATACATATATATATATACATATTCTATCGTAAAGTTAGACGGGTTTCGATCCCGGCTTCGAGCGTCCTGCGGGTCTAGCCACACTGAAGAGTTCTGATAGAACGAAACAGTCTGTCTGTGGATGACAATATATACGCTCCCCCATGGGGGTTGAGCACTCTGGCGAAGGAATTGTCGGCCGCCCCTAGCGTAATGCAAAGCTCTTCATAAGAATTGAGCACCCTGGTAGCCGATAGGGTATTAAAAAATGTAAACAAAGGCTGCTGCTGCTGTTGCTAAAAATAAAATACCTTAAAATTCCCTTAGCCAACGTAGTCCACTTGTAGCCGTGTGCTCTGAAACCTTAATCAATCGTAAAGTTAGACGGGTTTCGATCCCGGCTTCGAGCGTCCTGCGGGTCTAGCCACACTGAAGAGTTCTGATAGAACGAAACAGTCTGTCTGTAGATGACAATATATATATATATATATATATATATATATATATATATATATATACATATATATATATATATACATATATATATATATACATATATATACATATATATATATATATAAATATATGTATATATATATATATACATATATACATATATACATATATATATGTGTATATATATATATATATACATACATATATATATATATATATATATATGCATACATATATATATATATATATATGAGTTCAAACCCCAGTCCCACTATTACGTTCACTTTCAGATAAATACCCTTGAGAAAGGCATGAACCTCTTATCCATCCAGCAATGGGTTAAATTGTATCACTGTGGTTTTTATTGATGCATTGCTTTGGCATTAGATAATCCACGAAGGCTGATATGCCATCAAAAAAATGAAACAAAACAAAATACTGAGAGTCATCCAAAACATATACATGATTTCTGGGTAATGGCTCTGTTCATTACTTGAAATATAAGTATATTTAAGTTTGTGAGTTTTATATATACATTCTTTTTTTTCCCCTTGGACCAATAAAAATTTATACACACACACACATACATATATATGTATATACCGTGTATCACAAAAATGAGTACACTGGTTAATGGCTATATTTTGACTTATTTTAAGGGGAAAATAAATTAACTCTGTTATATAAGCTGCACACAGACTACTTTTCATTGTGTCAAAGTGTCATTTTGTCAGTGTTGTCCCATGAAGAGATTTACTCAAATATCTGCAGAAATGTGAGGGGTGTACTCACTTTTGGGATACACTGTATATATAAACAAATGCTGTGACAAAAAAACAATATATGTAAAAAAGAAAGAAAAGACAATCATATAAGAATGTTTCATGTAATAAAATGGTCAGATACCAGAAGACACGGCAAAGTAAAAAATAAAATAATTATTACCTTAGCTGATCAGTTAGTATTAGTTTCAAGCATTAACAAAAAAACCTGCTCAATCATCAAACATAATTGTGGCGGAAACAATCAATTAAAAAAAATTATTGCATCTAAAAAGATTAGTCTAACAATTTATTTTTGTTTGGGTTTGTTGCATTGGGAAGGTGATAATCATTTTTTGCCTTTTGAATCGAGATTAAAGCTTTTTCTTTTTGTCGTTGTTGTTAGCAGATGCTAATTTTCTTACGAGAAAGTTGATTTTTCATGCATTTTGTTTAAACTTGTGTGGTGTTCATATTTTTTATTGTTAAATGATGCTTTGTGTGTATGGTTTCTCTGTTTCTATGGGCCTTCTGTTTCTCAAAAATATTTTTCAATGTTTTCTTTAGATCTAACAGTGGCTTGATATACTACAGAGGTGCCCGTGGTGTAATTGGAGGTGCCCGTGGTGTAATTGTTATCGTCACAGGAATTGGAGACGGCGACACGAGTTCAAATCCTGGACTGATTGCATTTCACATAGCACTAATACCCTTGGGAAAGGTATGAATCCAATTATTCTCCCTCCAGTTATGGGTAAATAGTAGGGCAGACTGGGTTCTTCAGCCTTGGGGAGGCAACTAGTCTAGGAGAAGGAAAACTCTGAATTCAAACCTGTTAAATCCCGCTTAAAAAATTGACCTTGTGTTATATCCTGTCCGAGCGGAGGGGTGGGTAAATATGATATACAACATTTATTTGTTGGCTATTTCTATTTAGAGCACATTCAGGTTTTCTATTGTGGTTAGAGTGTTTTTCTGTTTTTTTCTCTTTGTAGTGTGTTATAGATGATTTGATGAAGCATTTTTATCACTTGCTGTATATTTTCAGTTGCAATAATTTTTAATGTATTTTTACTGAATGTTTTCTGTTGTTAATTTTTTATGTAGGGAAGAGTTTGTCTATTTGTTTTATGAATATTTACTTATATTTGTTAGTACATTTTCATTGTACGATAGGTTGAACCAAATTATCTTTGTATTTCAACTAGATAGTCTTTTTTCTTCTGCTAGAGGTGGATTTTAGTTTGTATGAGAATCTGCTCATCTTTATTGCTGTTTTGTAATATTCTTTCATTTATCTATATAAAAGTTATAACTCAGCTGACTATAGCTGAGAGTGACTCAAAAGTTCCCTTTTTAATAGCTACCACACCAAGGCGTAGAGTGTGGGAGCTACCTCTTTCACTGGATTGCTATATTGACTGTTAAGCAAGGAGGCATCAAGTACCATCTTTTGAGTCTTTGGTATGACATGACCTGGGCTTGAAAGCTAACCTCCCAGATCATCGGCAAGCACTTAACCCACTAAACCAATTGGTCAGTTTTATATATATATATATATATATATATATATATATATATATATATATATATATATATATATATATATATATATATATATATATATATATATATATATATATATATATATATATATATATATATATATATATATATATATATATATATATATATATATATATATATATATATATATATATATATATATATATATATATATATATATATATATATATATTAGGGTAGGTTGATTTTTCACTTTTTTTTAAATATCAAAAAGAATAATGCACTGAAAGTTGTGTATATACCTATTAAATACTCATACCAAAAATTAGATCTGAATTTTCAACAGTTTTTTGCTAATTTGGCATGAAAGATTTTGAATAAACACATACTGAAAAGTCCTCGATTTTGCCAGATTTGGCCTAAATATTGATGTAAAAACCAAACAATTTCAGTATTTAAATTAGGAAATCTTATTTTATCTTATAGAAATATAATAAATAAATTATAACAAACTTCAAATTGAAAATTGAACCCCTACCCCATCCTGCTTTACCTGTGTCGAATCTAAAATGCTATTATTCAAGCAGTAATATTCGAATATATTGAAAAAAACTTTTTCCTGATATGAATTGAAATACAACAAATAAACAAATATGGAAAAACAAATAATTGTTTTATAATTTTTAATATATGGAATCAAATAGTTCCATATATGAGCCCTTAGATGAAAACGCTGGTCTCAATTGTTGGCACAAAACTTTTGCAAGTATGTGCTGGTGCCTTGCTTCAAAGCCATACATGGATTGAGAAACCTCCGTTACTAACTTAACTGCCCGTTCCACACGTGGGAATGTGAAGGGAAATCTGGCAAGTTAATCTTTTCACAGTTAACAATGAATTCTGTAATTCATTGTCAGAAAAGTCTAGTGTGAGTGGTGGCTCACAGACTCCATTTACTGACAAATCAATTAAATCAGTCCGGTGCACAGCTTTAAAGTTGATCATTGGGATCTTTTAAAATCTTTTCATGACTGGCTTCCCTCTTCTGAAAGAATATAAAAAATAATTTGAGTTTAATTTTTAAATGCAATTTGTTCTGCTTTAATAATATTTTGTGAAATCAGATGTAATCTTTAAAATGTTTCAATAAATTGGCACAAGTACTTCAACCAGTTTTGTATGAATAGATATTAATGTACCTAATGGCCAAAATTCTTTTTATACCCTCTTCTCTCACTTCAGGTTCATTAAATTTCACCATTGAAAATAAAACATTCTCCAGAAGTAATGCCAAGGCATTATACTGGAGGTTTTTTAATGTAATCCTTTGAACCTCAATTGGTTTCTTTCGTATCCTGTCAATCATATTGTAAATATAAATTTGCTGGTGATGGAACTTGTTACTTTTTTTTTATATCAAACCAGCAAATAGCATAAACATTCACAATAAAATTTATCAAACAATATAGTTTGGTCGAACGATTCTGTGGATATGCCCCACGAGTCCATAGGCACATGAGCCTGATGGCCAAAGTTAACCACCTTGCCTGGTTTAATGGACCAATTTTCCACGATGCAAATCTAGGGTCCACCTTACCTCTAGAAATACCAACTGTATATTCATAGAGTAGTCTTTGGTCACTACTAAGGCTATCCATATCTTTCATTCCAAAATGAAACTCCAGGGGATTCTCAACAGCTGAAAAAGATTTTTGGGGTAAATCATGGCAATCATTTACACATAATTTACCCAATGGAGCATTGAATGTAGTGTGACTTTTTGTGGTGTCATCTAAATGTTTGAATAGAGCTCTAAATGGAAGTTCATTTTGATGTAAGGAGCAACCAATTGTGTGAAGATTTTTTTTTTTTTTCTAAAAGTGTAACAAGTCCACCTTCACAGCCTGTATTTGCATTCGTGTTGTCAACAAGGACAGCTTTAATAGTGTACCAGTTGCACCAATATCAGGAAGAACCCTGTGAGTCAAATATACACTCTCATTTGGTGTCTCCTTTGTGATTGTCAAGTGGCATTCAGGTCCTTTGGCTTTTTTCAGAATTTTACTTCCATTTTCCTCCACTGATTCCTTGTAGTGTAGTGTGTCTTTGTCTATCCTCCCATCAACTCCTATACAAAGAAGATTCTCCACATTTTCATTATGCTTTTCATAGGCATTTGTTTTCACTTTAGCCTTTGCTCTATTTTATATTTATCCATATAGATATTCTTTATATCTATATTAGGGATAAAAAGGCCAATAGCCCTCAAATCCAAGAGCAAGGCATGGGGAAGGCTGGCTCCAAGATTAGAAAATATATCACCCCTGACTAACTCGAGCATAGCTTGGAATTTTTGTGAGGTTATAAGGCACTTGGAGAGGACTATCTAGCTGTTTATAATCCTCTGTTTCATCACTTGGAGAAGATGAGTAAGAATGGGAAGAATCACCCTGAACATAAAATGCTGAAGCTATTGGTGGGGATATCTTCATACTTTTTTGTTGGCTTTTTTTGTCAGAGGACAAGTGCAGATGATATGCTTAGTCTGGCAATTTTCTTTGGTGCATTTGACATTAATATTGTCACAACTTAAAATTGGCAGGTTGCATGAACATGATGATATATCAAAAAATGTATCCAACTTTTCTTTCAAGAATTTTGTTTGGGCAGCAGGTAGATGTTTCATACTTATTTGCTTTGCCTTCTGAAAACATAGAATTTTCACCTTGTTGACAACACTAATTTCCTTTAACAAAGGCAAACAAGGGTTGACAGCCTTCCAAATATCTATCATGTCCTTTGCTATTAATTTAGAAATACCTAAACAAGAAAGGTGGGGATAAGTGTTCATTAAAAATAGCTGTATTAAATTATTTGTCGACAAGTTCATGGCTCCGTTTTATCCAATGGTGATGGTAAACCTGAAAATTTAATTGCACCTTTACTTCGAGTGGAAACTCCAGTGTTTTTTCCTGCCATTTTTTAATCAAAATATCTGTAAAAAGAATATATATATATATATATATATATATATATATATATATATATATATATATATTGTCTGAAAATACACGAAGATGTTTTAAAAAAATTGTAAATAAATTTCGAAATTCATTAAAAAAAGTAATGATGTTTACTTACCAAACAACAGTATTGTATTGTTTAGTTCCAAAATTAACTCGTAAACCAACTTTTCACTTAAAAAAACACTAAATTTTAAAATAAAAATAAATTACAATAATTATAAAATGTTTAAATATTTTGATAGTATGTCTACTTTGTGAAATATATATATTTGCGTTATGGATGCACCACATGGACGCTTACGAAGCGGCTGGAGAGGAGGCTGGACGGAAATTATACAAGAATGTTGAGAGCAGTATTAAACAAGTCCTGGCGACAACACCCCACGAGACTCCAACTATACGGACACTTGCCCCATCACAAAAACTATACAAGTTCGACGAACCAGACACGCAGGACACTGCTGGAGAAGCAAGAACGAGCTCATAAGCGATGTACTCCTGTGGACCCCCGCACATGGATGTGCAAGAGTGGGACGACCAGCACGAACCTACATACAGCAGCTGTGTGAGGACACGGGATGTAACCCTGAAGACCTGCCGGAGGCAATGAATGATAGGGAAAAATGGCGAGAGACGGTCAGGGATATCCGCGCAGGCGGCGCGACATGATGATGATGATGATAAGGGTAAAAAACATAAACAAACCGAAGTGCTTCGGAGAGATAATTACCACCGGTGAAAGCCGAAAAAATATCCAGTAAATACAATGAGGTTTAGTAAGTCGTTATTTGTATTTTAAACTATATATTTTAATGTATTTTATTTTTGTTTTTGGTCATTTAATTAAACATAATATGAAAATGGATAATAAACTTAAAAATATCAACTATTTAATAAATTTTATTATTTAATTTTCCTTAAGTCTCAGTTTTAATTTTATGGATACAGGTTTCCAGCGTCACCGATATCATGACTAAAATCACAAAATATTCTGTCTTTAAATGCAATTTCGCAAAAAAATACAAAATTTTGGAAAAAAATATTTCATGGGGTAATTTCTGATGTTATTTTGCAACTTTCACCGCGTTATACTTTTTACAGTTTCAAAATCGACCTACCCTAATATATATATATATATATATATATATATATATATATTTTGTGTTTTTAGTTTGATGTATATATATATATACATATATATACAAGTAAAGTTGGTGTCTGTAGACAAGGGTGACCCAAAGGCTCCCTTTTCAATAGCTACTACACCAAAGTGTAGGAAAGGCTGCTACTCTTTCCCAGGATTGCTACACTTACCCTTGATCCATACCTTATAATACTGAGTATTAAGCAAGGAGGCATCAAGTACTATTTTTTGGTATGACTCAACATGGGATTAAACCCTGGTCTCCCAAGCCATAGGCAAACACTCAACCCACAAGGGATATATATATATATATATATATATATATATATATATATAAATTATATTAGATATGAATTGAAAGAATTGCTAATTTAATTCTTTTTTTTTTCCCCTTACAATTTGTTTTTCTTTTCTCCAAACATTTCAAATCAATAGTTTCTTATCTATGATTGTTTTATTATTTTGTCACAGAAAAAATAAATGACTTCTGATAGATAGATAGATAGATAGATAGATAGATAGATAGATAGAAACTAATTGAGAGATAGACAGATAGATAGATATGAACAAACTGAGATAGATAGATAGATAGATAGATAGATAGACTGAGAGACAGAGATCAGTATATGGAGAATCAGACTGTCAGACAGACGAGATAGATAGATAGATAGATAGATGGATGGATAGATAGATAGATAGATAGATAGATAGATAGATAGAAACTAATTGAGAGATAGACAGATAGATAGATATGAACAAACTGAGATAAATAGATAGATAGATAGACTGAGAGACAGAGATCAGTATATGGAGAATCAGACTGTCAGACAGACGAGATAGATAGATAGATAGATAGATAGATAGATAGATAGAAAAAAGAGAGAAAGAGAAAAATAGGTAGATAAACAAAGTGAAAAACAGCCAATTATGTAGACAGACTGAGACAGATAGATAAATAAATAGAGAGATAGAAAGAGACTGAGATAGATAGATAGATAGATAGAAAGAAAGAAAGAAAGAAAGAAAGAATTGATTGATTGATAGCTCAATAGATAGATAGATCTGAACAGAGATAGATAGATAGATAGATAGATAGATAGATATGAACAGATGGAGATAGATAGATAGATAGATAGATAGAGAGATATGAACAAACTGAGATAGATACATAGACAGATAGATTGATAGTTTGAGAAACAGAGATCAGTATATGGAGAAGCAGACTGACAGACAGATGAGATAGATAGATAGATAGATAGATAGATAGATAGAAAAAAGAAAGAAAAAAATAGAAAGAGAGAAATTGGTAGATAAACAGAGTGAAAGACAACCATTTATGTAGACAGACTGAGACAGATAGATGAATAAATAGAGAGATAGAAAGGGACTGGGATAGATAGATAGATAGACAGACAGACAGACAGGGAAACAGACAATATATACACTGACAGAGAAGTCAACTAAATGACCAAAACTAAGTTATATCTATATCCAAACCATGTTTGACACCCTTACAATGAAATATCCACTGAAATGTGTGTTTCTTAATAATTATGTTCCTCCCCAATGTGAACTTTTTTTTGCTGCAATCTGGACGCATATGTGTAAACATGTGTTTGCTCTATACTTCAAGACATAATTTCAACTGTATAAATTCTCTATTTTTTGTCCGTACAAACAGATAAAAAGTTAAACAAATTCTAAATTTAGGTGAAATTTAGCTGTTAAAATTTCTAAAAAATCAGTGCATATTATAAATGAGAATTTTCTACCAGAATTTTGTAATCCAATATTAGGAATATGTGTTATACATTAGTGCATATTATACATTGGTGCTTATTATACAAAAATAATCATTTTTTTGTACACAGTTATGATATTGAGTAGTCCTAGTTTGGAGGTGCACGTGGTGTAATGGTTATCATCGTAGGAAATGGACACGGCAACACAAGTTCAAATCCTGGATGTGACTGAATGCATTTCACATAGCATTAATACCCTTGCGAAAGGTATGAATCCAATTTTTTTCCCTCCAGCTATAGTTAAAATAGTAGGGCAGACTGGGTTCTTTAGCCTTGGTAAGGCAACTAGTCTAGGAAAAGGAAAACTCTGAATTCAAACCTGTTAAACGCCGCTTAAAAAAATTGACGTTGTGTCATATCCTGCTCGAGTGGAGGGGTTGGTAAATATGGATACTGAGTAGTCCTATCAAATACAAATAGTTCACAGTTGTATGTGAAAAAATTTGGTTCTTGTTGCATAAACTTATGGCTGTTAGGTCTTAGATACTAGTAAAAGTTAGTTAAGTTGGTGACTGTAGTGGAGGGCAACCAGAAGCCTCCCTTTTCAATAGCTACTACACTGTGTAGGGGAGGGAGCTACTCCTTTCCCTGGATTGCTCCACTTTACCCTTGATACATACCTTATATTACTGAGTACTAAGCAAGGAGGTATCCAGTACCATTTTTAAAGTCTTTGGTATGACTCGACCTGGGATTGAACTCCGGTCTTCCAGATTATTGGTGAACTCTCTATCCACTTGGACAATAATTAGAAGCAAAGAGTCTGTCTGTTCAAATACTTATGAGATGTGCTGTATATATCATTGCATTTATACATTTTTTTAAATACTTTTCTGGCTAGAAAGTAATCTTTTAACCTTTTTCATTTCGCTCCACTCGCAATACAAATAAAGAATAACAATTATTCAAAAGTTTTATTTAATACTAATTGAATTTTATACATTTACCCTTATACATTTCATAATATTTCTAGAATACACACACACACACACTTACACACACACACACACACACATATATATATATATATATATATGGAAACACATGCACATGGGCACACAAAAAACCACATACATAGATAGATAGGTAGATAGATATCAACAAAGGAACATAATATATATATATATATATATATATATATATATATATAGAGAGAGAGAGAGAGAAAGAGGGAGGGAGAGATACAGACATGTATACACATGGTTTAAATAAATTAACGATGTCAACATCTCTGGTATCCCCATTACATGTTTAAGAAATGAAATTGAAATTAGATTCCAAAAACTTTCCCTGAAGATTTCAAAGATGGAAATGTCTTGGAAAACATGAAATGCAATTGGTGAAAAATTAGATGACTGTAAGAATGCAGGAGGTAAACAAATAAGGAAAAAAAAAGGAATAAAAAAAAAAAAAAAGATGAAGTGAGAAATTAAGAAGAATTAACATGAAAAATGAAAAAAAATTTGAGACGAGAAAGAAAGAAAGAAAGAAAGAAAGACTGTGAAAGAAAGAAAGAAAGAAAGAAAGAAAGAAAGAAGAAGGGAAATGTAAGGTGAAGGAAAGTTAGGAAGAAATGACCAATATGAAAGAACAAGGATCAAAAAGGAACAAAGTAAGGTAAAAATGTACAGAAAGAAAGAAGGAAATGAATAAGAATAAGAATAAGAAAGAAAGAAAGAGTGAATAAGAAAGAAAGAAAGAAAGAAAGAAAGAAAGAAAGACTGTAAAAGAAAGAAAGAAAGAAAGACTGTAAAAGAAAGAAAGAAAGAAAGAAAGAAAGAAAGAAAGAAATAAAGACTGTAAAAGAAAGAAAGAAAGAAAGAAAGAAAGAAATGAATGAAAGAATGAATAAGAAAGAAAGAAAGAAAGAAAGAAAGAAAGACTGTAAAAGAAAGAAAGAAAGAAAGAAAGAAAGAAAGAAAGACTGTGAAAGAAAGAAAGAAAGAAAGAAAGAAAGAAAGAAAGACTGTGAAAGAAAGAAAGAAAGAAAGAAAGAAAGAAAGAAAGAAAGAAAGAAAGAAAGAAAAAAGATTGTGAAAGAAAGAGAGAAAAAAGACTGTGAAAGAAAGAGAGAAAGAAAGAAAGAAAGAAACAAACAAACAAATAAACAAACAAAGAGAAAAAATAGAGGAAAGAAAGAAAAAATACCTTTACCCATGGACCAAAAAGATATAAAGAAAAAATGAAGGACCCAAAGTTATGAAGTAAGCCAAGTGTGAAAAAAAACGTTGAAAGATAAGCCATGAAGAAGAGTCTAAGAAAGAAAGTTGAAGGAAAAAACCAGAAAAAAGAAATGAGACTGAAACAAGAAAAATACAAAGAAGAAATTAATTTAAAAAGTATAAAAGGGAGGATAAAAGGGATGTATGAATGAAAGAAAACAAAAGAATGAAGGAGTGAAAAAGAAATGAGAAAAAGGAATGGTCATAGAATTAGTGTAAGAAAGAAGAATTAAATAAGACAAGAAGAAGAAAGAAGAATGAAATAAGACAAGAAGAAGAAAGAAGAATGAAATAAGACAAGAAGAAGAAAGAAGAATGAAATAAGACAAGAAGAAGAAAGAAGAATGAAATAAGACAAGAAGAAGAAAGAAGAATTAAATAAGACAAGAAGAAGAAAGAAGAATGAAATAAGACAAGAAGAAGAAAGAAGAATGAAATAAGACAAGAAGAAGAAAGAAGAATGAAATAAGACAAGAAGAAGAAAGAAGAATGAAATAAGACAAGAAGAAGAAAGAAGAATTAAATAAGACAAGAAGAAGAAAGAAGAATGAAATAAGACAAGAAGAAGAAAGAAGAATGAAATAAGACAAGAAGAAGAAAGAAGAATGAAATAAGACAAGAAGAAGAAAGAAGAATGAAATAAGACAAGAAGAAGAAAGAAGAATGAAATAAGACAAGAAGAAGAAAGAAGAATGAAATAAGACAAGAAGAAGAAAGAAGAATGAAATAAGACAAGAAGAAGAAAGAAGAATGAAATAAGACAAGAAGAAGAAAGAAGAATGAAATAAGACAAGAAGAAGAAAGAAGAATGAAATAAGACAAGAAGAAGAAAGAAGAATTAAATAAGACAAGAAGAAGAAAGAAGAATGAAATAAGACAAGAAGAAGAAAGAAGAATGAAATAAGACAAGAAGAAGAAAGAAGAATGAAATAAGACAAGAAGAAGAGTTTATGAAGGAAAAAAGAAGAAAGAAGATTGATTAAAACATGGAAAATACAAAATAAAAAGAAATTAAAAAAAGAAATTAAAACCAGAAACAATCTGAAAGTAAAAAAGCAAATGAAAAAAAAAAAGAAGGAAAAAAGAGAAAGAATAAAAGGAAGGAAGAAAGAGATTGAAATAAAGAAGAAATGAGCAAAAGAGGTGGCAGTACAAGAAAGAAAAATGAAATAAGCCTCGATGAAGAGTGAAAGAAAGAAAGGTGAAGCGAAAGAAAAAAAAGGGGAAGAGGAACTGAATTATGGAAAATATTTAAAAAATGTAAATAAAAGGAACAACAAAAATTAAAATCATAAACAAGAAAGAAGTAAAAAAAACAAATGAAGATGGAAAAGAAAGGAAGGAAGAAAAGAAGGAAGGAAGGAGTTTGGTTTTATTTGGTTTAGTTTTATGGCATATCAACCATTGCAGGTTATTTAATGCCAATTCATTTTTATACATATAAACAGTTCTATTTCCATTTATGTATAAGAATACAGTATAAATGTCAAAAATAGTTCTATTTCAAATTATTCAGTTAAGTCCACAAAGTTAAATGGTTCCAAGTATAGCTCTGTATAACTAACAATCTACTAAACATCACTCATTTATATGCACACAGTCAAATGTCAAAACAGTTCTATTTCAAACAATATAGGACCCTATCCAGGCCAGAGTGGATCTGGGAGTGATGGCAATGAAAAGGTACTCTGCATTCCCCAAAGCTCTTGCATTACTGGAGCCTCCCCAGCAGATTGTTTAATGTCATATCCAGGACACTCATTTGAGGGGGTGTTACCCCACTGCAAAGATGCAGTCAGAGTATTCCACAGCCCTAGCCGACAGGGCAAAAATATACTGTTAAATTTGCATTTGAATATATGTATTTACAAACCACTCCACGTTTCAATTTCACTATTTTTTTCTTTTGTTACATGGCAATGGAGGGGTACTCTGCATTCCCCAAAGCTCCAGCATTACAGGAGCTTCACCATCAGATTGTTTAATGTTATATCCAGGACACTTGTTGAGGAGTTGTACCCCTTTGCAAAGATGCTGTTAGTATATTGTGCAGCCCCAGTTGATTCGGCCAGAAAGAAGGAGAGAAAAAGAAATGAGAAAGAGAGTGGCAGTAGAATTAGAGCAAGCAAAGAAGAATGAAATAAGCAAAGAAGAATGAAATAAGCAAAGAAGAATGAAATAAACAAAGAAGAATGAAATAAACAAAGAAGAATAAAATAAGCAAAGAAGGATGAAATAAGCAAAGAAGAATGAAATAAGCAAAGAAGAATAAAATAAGCAAAAAAGAATGAAATAAGCAAAGAAGAATGAAATAAACAAAGAAGAATGAAATAAACAAAGAAGAATAAAATAAGCAAAGAAGGATGAAATAAGCAAAGAACAATATAATAAACAAAGAAGAATGAAATAAGCAAAGAAGAATAAAATAAGCAAAGAAGAATAAAATAAGCAAAAAAGAATGAAATAAGCAAAGAAGGATGAAATAAGCAAAGAACAATATAATAAGCAAAGAAGAATGAAATAAGCAAAGAATGAAATAAGCAAAGAAGAATAAAATAAACAAAGAAGAATGAAATACGCAAAGAATGAAATAAGCAAAGAAGAATGAAAGAAGCAAAGAAGAATAAAATAAGCAAAGAAGAATAAAATAAGCAAAGAAGAATAAAATAAGCAAAAAAGAATGAAATAAGCAAAGAAGAATGAAATAAACAAAGAAGAATGAAATAAACAAAGAAGAATAAAATAAGCAAAGAAGGATGAAATAAGCAAAGAACAATATAATAAACAAAGAAGAATGAAATAAGCAAAGAAGAATAAAATAAGCAAAGAAGAATAAAATAAGCAAAAAAGAATGAAATAAGCAAAGAAGGATGAAATAAGCAAAGAACAATATAATAAGCAAAGAAGAATGAAATAAGCAAAGAATGAAATAAGCAAAGAAGAATAAAATAAGCAAAGAAGAATGAAATAAGCAAAGAATGAAATAAGCAAAGAAGAATAAAATAAGCAAAGAAGAATGAAAGAAGCAAAGAAGAATAAAATAAGCAAAGAAGAATGAAATAAGCAAAGAATGAAATAAGCAAAGAAGAATGAAGTAAGCAAAGAAGAATGAAAGAAAGATGGAAATAATACGAAGAAAGTAGAGATTTGTTGATTTATGGATTGAACAATTGCTTGATTTGTTTTGATGTCATGTCAACCTGTCTTGGGTTATGTTATACCTGGAGATTAAGGAATCTTTTTCAAGAAAGAAGAGAGATTTTTTTAAAAAATTAAATGAAAAATATCAGATAGATGAATTGATAAAAGATAAAAAAATAAAATAGAATAAGGTAAAAAGAAGAGGAAGAACAAAAGTAAGGAAAGAAGAAATTAAAAAAAAGTGAAAAAAATCTGTAAGAAAAGAAAAAAGACTAACAACAGTTAAAGAAACATATATATATATATATATATAAGTAAAAGTAAGTAAAGTTGTCTCCCTTTGTTGAGGGCGACCAGAAGGCTCCCTTTTCAATAGCTGCTACACCCAGGTGTAAGGGAGGGTGCTACTCCTTTCCCTGGATTGCTCCACTTTATCCTTGATACGTACCTTATATTGCTGAGGGTTAAGGAAGGAGGTATCAAGTACCATTTTTAAAGTCTTTGGTATGACACAAAATGGGATTGAATCCAGGTCTCCTGGACCATTGGCGAATACTCTACCTTCTTGGCCAATAAAAATGTGAAAGTGCAAAAGAAATGAGTCAGTAAAAAAAAAATGTGTTGGTGGAAAAAAATATATGTCGGTGTATCACATAAACAATTTTGTGTCGAGACTTCAATGTAAATGTAATCATATTTGAATTTACACTGAGATAGAAAGAATGTAGACTGTGGTTATGTAACACCTCCATATAGATTAGTTTTTATCAAAATGAAAATAGAAAAATATAGTTTTAAAAGTAGCTCTAAAAACATTTCAATCGTACAAGGATCATTAAATAAGTTTCCAGACTTTTTTCGTATGGACACTTTTATTGAGAGTACACACATGAAACTATAGTCCCTTTCAAAGTAATCTCCTCTGGCTGCGATGCACTTGTTGTACTGTTCCAACAACTTCTGGAAGGCCTCTTGTGTGAGCGTGTCAATGACCCTCGTCACAGCCTCTTTCATCTCCTCAATTATATCATAACTACAGCCTCTGAGCTTAGGGAATAACCAAAAGTCACAGGGAGCAAAGTCTGGATTATAGGGACGCTGAGGAACTGTCTTGATGCCCATCTTGGTCAAATAGTCTGTGACAAGGATGGAGTTGTGGACTGGTGCATTGTCCTGGTGGAAATGTCACTGTCCCGATTTGAAGAGTGCTGGCCTCTTCCGACAGAATCTCTTCCTGAACTCCCTTAAAACCTCAACATAGTAACCCTAACCCTAACCCTTTGGCCAATCAACTGTGGTGTATTGACTTCCTTACTCCTGCCACACCTCTCATCATCCCTCACAGACTCCCTGCCTTCCTTGAATCTCTTATGCCACTCAAAAACTGATGCTCAATTCATGCAAGATGGTCAAAAAGCAGTCTGAAGCATTCCATACATTTCTGTGGCATTTTTTTCAAGTTTAAAACACAATTTTATTGCGTATCATTCTTCTAAAGTGTCCTGACGTCCAGATTGAAATTCATCATCTGTGACAATCAGGCTTTATTAGGGTGTATTCCAATTGCTGCTGTAGCTGTTTATTTGAAGCTGAAATCATAAAAATTGGTCAGTCATCTCATAATATGTATAGCAATAACATACTGAATTTTCAAGAGCCTACATATCAGAGTAGTGGCAGCAGAGGTTCCCATATAACTTATTCTCCATGTGTTTTGCTGTCCTGCATCCATGCAGTAGTACTGATACAGCCACAACTGGGAAAAAATATTGTTCTATTTTATTGGCTGGATCATATTTCTGTATGATCAATAACCTGTCAATAATAGTCCATGCCTTACCTAAGTGTATGTTGACATCACTTTCTGTTGAACAGTAGTCAAACAGTAGAAGGGATAGGAGAAAGCTTTGCTTGATTGTTGTGACAGTATTGAAGCAGTAAGCCTGCATCGACTTTCATGCAACAATTGTTCATATCATTTATTTGGCATTAAATAACCTACAATGTTTGATATGCCATAAAACGCAACCAAAACATCTATCTCAACATTTACAGGTAAACTGGCATATACTGAGTTTTACTAACGTAGACTGGTTTCTGCCCACTTGATTGGCTACTGCGATATTATACAAACGGAAAAAACAGAAAATTCTTGAAGATTAACAAATCTTTCTTAAGCAAAATTTAAACACTTTTCCCTTCAATTCTTCCTTTTACCTCTAGTAAAATCCTTTTCTTCCGTAAATTCCCCTCCCATTTATTCTTCCTCCAACTCTCCATATAAATATATATGATTCATCATTGTGTTTGCTCTTTCATTATTTGTTCCCTTGAAGATAGCTCCAGTTTTGGGAAATGTATGCTACCTTCCTGATTTCATTCCATCCAGCAGTTAAAAAACCTCATATGAAGACTTGAATGGATCAAAGACAAAATATTTAATCAAACATATATATATATATATATATACATATATATATATATATATAAAGTAAAAGTAAAGTTGGCGACGTTAGTCGAGGGTGACCCAAAGGCCCCCTTTTCAATAGCTACTACACTGGGGTGTAGGGGAGGGCGCTCCTCCTTTCCCTGGATTGCTCTACTTTAGCCTTGATCCCCACCTTATATTGCTGAATGTTAAGCAAGGAGGCATCAAGTACCATTTTTTGAGTCTTTGGTATGACTCAACCTGGGATTGAACCATGGTCTCCCTGGCCACTGACGAACACTCTAACCATCATGCCAATGTCCGGTATATCAATGTTTGATTAAACAGGACAGACACTTCATATCACCATATATATATATATATATATATATATATATATATATATGTTTTGTTTTTTTTTACACCAGCATTAGTATTATTATTGCTATTATTATTTTTATGGCTATCATTGTTGTTATTATTGTTGTTGTTGTAATTATTTTTTTTTTTTATTATTGTTGTTGTTGTTATTGTGATTTTACTCCTGGCAATTTTTTTCACACCAGTATCAGCTGATGGTTTTTTACTGGAGTCTGAGTGACTGCAAGTGTCCTCAAGTCTCCAGGACTCGTCTCAGTATTCTAGCTGATTTTGGTAATGCTGTAGTCTGGATAGCCTCTTCTTGTTCTCTGATTTTTAGGTCTTCAAGTCCCTTTATCAATCCTTTGGGGATCATTCCAGGTGCTCCAACTACATTTGGTATCACTGTCATCTTTATGATCCATAGCTTTTTCAACTCTCTTGCAAGATCAGGATTATTATTATTATTATTATTATTTTAGATATTCATTGCTTTTTTGTTTAAATTTAAACAACATTTTTTTTTCAAATATATATATATATATATATATATATCTGCTCGCTGATGCTGAACCCTTTTTTAAAATTCTTTTTACACTTGTTTCAAAAAATGCTCTCCTTGTTAATTATATATATATATATATATATATATATATATATATATTAGCTTCCAAGATCTTTGGCAAGCTGAGAAAGCAAGTCTGGCTCAATGAAGAGTTTTCCCTAAAAACCAAATGTGCAGTGGAACACGTCAGAGTTCTCTTGACCCCAGCCCTGTACAGTGCAGAAATTTGGACAGTTTATAAAGCAGGTAGCCAAAGTCTTCACATCTACATGATGCATCACTGGCTCAAAATACTGAAAGTCAAGTGGAGGTAGCAAATCCCAAATAAACTACTTCTGGAGAAACTTAAACTCCCTGGCATGTATGATATACTCACCCAACACAACTTAAGATGGACTAGCCACTCAATCCTACTTGATGACAGCAGACTGCCAAAACAGATCCAGTACTCTCAACTTAGAGAAGGATCATGACAAACAGGAAGACCAAAACTCAGGCATAAATGTTATATAATTAAGGATTTTGATTAAGTTTTTTATTTAATTATTTTATTTTAGTAACAAATTGTACGCTAGTTAAAAAAAATTGAATTTGACTTCATAAGTACAAGTTCATGTTGGAAAAGTCAGGCAGATGGACCTTGGGTACGTTCACATGTCAACCCTTATCATAATAAAGGTTGTTTAGAAATTGGATGTTGATGAGATATTAAGATAGACTTGGGGATACGATTGTCCTGGCCCTTCAAATTGCTCTTGTGGCAACCCTATTCTATCTCAAAGGTACTAGAAGGCTGAGGGTCAACTACACTAAGTCAGCAATACTTGAAAATACTTAACTATGTGCAAACAAATGATTAATATTAAATACAATTAATAGTGTTAAATAAAATACTTGAAACCAATTCACGGTGTCCAAACAAATGACTAATATTACTTAAAATCATAAGTGTTAAAGAGTGATTCTTTAAATCATTTCACCATATGCAAACAAATGATAAACAATTTGTGTCTAAAGAAATGATCAATATTAAATAGAATTATTCAAGTAATGTTGCATAGACTCCAGTCTGTGTGGCTCATCACACAGATCAGATCGGTCGTGTCTTGGCTACAGTGGCAGTTGGCTGATGCCATCTGACATGGGTTCAGGGAAGCCGACATTCATGTCCCATGCACTAAGACCAGCACTACTTGAGCCTCAGAGGACTGTGTACCCAAGCTCTGACCTTCTCTGGAAGGACTAGGTTTATTGCCTGGCATCCCTTTTTTAGGGGAACACCGATGGGGCTCAATGCATTTTTGGAATTGCCAGGCATGAGTGGGCAATGGTCCTGTACCTGGTTCCCACATTAGAAATGGGCCATGTGCCATACTTGCACATATGTTGGGTACTCGACATATACTGAGTAAGTGAACAATAATTGAAATAGAAATCAGGGCATGATACTAGATTTAATCTGATTGTGAGGCTCCAGTTTTGGAGCTTTGTGAAATGTGAAATATCCCTTCATAACCATTACTACCAGGTCCACTCTGACTCAGGGTGGTAGTATCTGTTAGGATCCTATCTTTGGGTCAACAGAACTGTTCAAGTATGTACAAAGGATTATAATAATTACTTATTCAAAACAATACAACTAAGAGCAAATTGTTCATATTAGAGATGATTTACTCATGTATGACATGTAACTGGAAAGTTTTATGTTAAAAAAAATATGGTTAAGAAAATAATTAGAAGAACTGCTGGAGAAGCAGGGACAAGCTCGTAAGTGACATACTCCTGTGGACCCCCACATATGGCCAAGCAAAAGCAGGACGACCTGCCCGAACTTACATACAGAAGCTATGTGAGGACACAGGATGTAACCCAGAAGATCTGCCAGAGGCGATGAATGATAGGGAGAAGTGGCGAGAGATGGTCAAGGATATCCGTGCTGGCGGCACGACATGATGATGATGATGATATATAAGAAGAGTTCTAAGAGTCAGAGTTGGAGTTGGAGTGAGTTGGGCAGTCAATTGTGGAGTCAATCGGTTGGTCAGTCGGTTGGTGAGTCAGTTCAAGTGGGGTTGAATTTGAGTTCCAGTCAGAAACCGGTAACCTAACTCTTATACATTTACATGACCCCACAGCGTAACATAAAGACATCATCAAAAGAAACCTGAAGGTCATATGAATGGGGCATCCAATGAGACTCAAAAGGAACAGCTAGCTAGTAATATATATAAACTATGGTGGGTCAAATCAAGATTTTGAGGGCATGATCCTAGGCATAGAGACAATGCCTATGAGAAGCTCTAGAAGAGTATCAGGCGAGGTCATCATCTCACAACCCAGTCTAAAATGTTTGCAATGTTCTAATTCACAGCTTCAGATGCTTTTGTTGAGGTCTTGAACGTTTGTTTTGGTTTTATGGCATATCAACCATTGTTTGTTATTTAATGCCAAATCCTCTTTATACATATATGTTAAATATATATGATTTGGTTTGGTTTAGTTTTACGGTATATAAACCATTGTAGGCTATTAAATACCACATCCTCTTTATACATATATATTAAATATATACAGGCCATTAGCCTAATGAGTAGAGTGTTCGCCAATGGTCCGGGAGACCTGGGTTCAATCCTAGGTTGAGTCATATCAAAGACTCAAAAAATGGTACTTGATGTCACCTTTCTTAACACTCAGCATTATAAGGTAAGGATCAAGGGTAAAGTGGAGCAATCCATGAAATAGACTAGTGCCCTCCCCTACACCTTGGTGTGGTAGCTATTGAAAAGGGAGCCTTCAGGTCACCCTCAACTAAAGTCGCCGACTTTACTTCCTTATGGCATATAAACCATTGCGGCTATTTAATGCTGAATCTATTTTTTTACATATTAACAGTTCTATTTCAAACAATTCATTTTAGCATAATTACACAGTTTAGTCCTATTTAACCCATAGATAGGAACCTATCAGGTGCTACCACTCAGGGCCAGAGTGGACCTGGAAGAGATGGTAATAAATGGTTAATCTGCATTCCCCAAAGCTTCTGCATTACTGAAGCCTCACAATCAGATTTTTTATTGTCATATCCAGGACTCTCATTAGGGGAGTCTTACTCCTCTGCAGAGATGCAGTGGGTGTATTCTGCAGCCCCCACTAACTGGGCAAGGTCTTTAAAGTGATAAAGTACATTGAATTGTTAGATGCCTAGCCTTATACTTTTAAAGTGCTACTCACTGAATTTTCTTCTATGGTGTGGAGTTGTAGGAGGTTATATTGTGTTTTTAGGTTTAATTTCCATTTTTGTGGTGGTATATTTAGTTTGTTTTTATATGTGGTTGCGTGTTCTCATAAGTAGGAAGGTAGCCATTTATAGCGATGGGGATAACATTATTATTATTATAATTATTATTATGATTGTTTTTTTTTGGTTTAAGGTTTAAGGTTTAAGTTGGTTTTATTGGTATTACTTTAGTTGTGTTGGTATTTCATTGGTAGTTATCCCCTTGCTAAATGTTGATGGAAAATAAAGGTGGTGGAGAAGAACGAAGACGTCGTTAAGTTTTAAAGGAAGGTTTAATGGCAGCATGAAGTAAAGGGTTTTACACTGGTATGCTGCGAACCTCATAGTAAAGAAAGAAGGTAGGAAGTTGTTAGAGAGTATCATCTTATTTGTTTTTAACTAGAATCCTTTGGTCAAGAAGAATAGACCGAAGGGATCCATAAACTAGACACTCCCGTCATATTGGTTGATGCGGCTACTCTATTCAGGAACAGACGTTAAGACATCCGTTCCCATTGAGGATTTCTGACCGAGAGAGAGATTTGTAGGCTTTCTTCAATTTTTACTGCTGCTAGGAAATATGGTTTGGGCTGAATAGGAGAAGTCATCCTGATTGGGTGAAAATGTTCGGCAACTCTAACGGTCAAATTAAATTATGCGCCAAACAAAAATTTAAGTTTCTTTCTGCTACATTGTACAACTTAGGAATCCCTGATTTTAGGCTTATCTGACCCTGCTCAGTTGTAGAGGTTCATGTAACCCGAGTGAAATTACGTGAATCCTCTGGTTACTATATTCTGATCAACCACACCTTTACTTTTTCACAACAAATGTTTTTGGTTGATTCCACAGCTTTATGGCCAAGTGTGAACTCATGACCCATAAATTTCCAAATGAGACAATATGTTCATCTGAACGGCTATCATATCCTGCTTGAAGGGAAGCAATGTCAATATCATGAAGCAACTACCTTGGTTCTACGAACCAAAGTGGGTATCTTCCCCCATTTCAATTGTTTCAGTCGCATGCCACAAACTAACACACACCCAGCACAGTCAGCTAGAGCTGTAGAATACACCAACTGCATCTCTGCAGTGGGGTAATACCCTCGCACAGCCAGTGTCCCGGATATGACTTTAAAAGATCTGATGTTGAGGCTCCAGTCTTGGAGATTTGGAGAATGTGGAGTACCCCTTCATTGTCTTTGCTTCCAGATTCATACCGACCCAGAGTGGTAGCAACTGCTAGGGTCCCATCTATGGGTCAAATAGCACTGTTTGACTATCTAAACTGCGTTCAAATAAATGGCATACATTTAACTGAATTGTTAGAATTAGAACCCTTTGATGATTTTACTGTGTGTAATCAAATGACAGATTAATTGAATTGTTAGTGATACATCTCAATACTTGGATGCATTTAACTTTGTATGAACGATTGAATAATGTTGAATAGAATTTTTAATGTTAAATAGTAATTCTTGAAACTGGATGACTATCAACAAAATGTTACAAACCATAAAAACCATCCAAACCAAATCATATATATCTAATATGTATGTATTATCAGGATTTGGCCTTAAATAACCTACAATTGTTGATATGCCATAAAAACCATCCAAACCAAATCATATATATCTAATATGTATGTATTATCAGGATTTGGCATTAAATAACCTACAATTGTTGATATGCCATAAAAACCATCCAAACCAAATCATATATATCTAATATGTATGTATTATCAGGATTTGGCATCAAATAACCTAGAATGGTTGATGTGCCATAAAACCCAACCAAACCAAATCATATCTATTTAATATATATGTATAAAGAGGATTTGGCATTAAATAACCTACAATGGTTGATATGCCATAAAACCAAACCAAATCAAACCAAACTAGCACATACCAAAATATTGCAAAACTTTTGACTCACCTTAGTATCAAATTTACATTTGACCTAATACCAAGAAATGTGTGTTTGTTGTATATGAGGGAGGGTACTAGAGATGTTGCTCAACAGCCAAGGAGTGGCGGTACAAAATATCTGAGAATCCTTGTTCGATATGGCGTACTAAAATTTTCATGAGAGCCAATAATGGTAACCAGAACATTGTATATGTATGTTTGTAGCCAAATGTATATATTTAGTAAAATTAAATCTCTTTTATTTACAAATAAAGCAAATAACCTGTCCATCTTTTGACAGGGCAGTCAATATATCAATATAATGTTCACTATTTATGACAATAGTGAAGTACATTTATGCAAGTAATAATGTCTCTACTAATATATCCAACATTCTAACACATACAAATCATATATATATATATATATATATATATATAAGAATTATCTTTCAAGTATATAAGTCTGATTCCTGGCAACACATCTTCAAGACAATATGCTCTCTCTATCATATAAGAAAATTGGCTTTATATATGAATACTTATATGAATTAGCAAGTTGGCCAACCATAGTTGAGAGTACCCCAGAAGCTCCCTTTTCAATAGCTACTTTACTGATGTGTGGGAGGGTACTACTCCTTTTCCTGGATTTCTCCACTTACCCATGATTCTTATCTTATAATTCTTTGTGCTAAGCAAGGAGGCATCAAGTAACATTTTTTGAGTCTTTGGTACAACCAGACCTGAGATTGAACCCTGGTCTACTGTACAATCAACTTGCCCAGTCAGCTGGGGCTGTAGAATACACAGACTGCTCCACTGCAGAGGGGTAAGACCCCCCCAACGAGTGTCCTGGATATGACACTAAACAATCTGATGGTAAGGTTCCAGTAATGCAGCAGCTTTGGAGAATGTGGAGTACCCCTTCATTATCATCACTCCCAGGTCCACTCTGGCCCAGAGTGGTAGCACCTGATAAGGGTCCTATCTATGGGTTAAATAGAACTAACAGCATTCTTATGCTAAACTGAATTGTTTGAGTAAACTAAATAGCAGCTTGAAATAGAAATGTTTTTGAAAATTAAACTGTACTTACATTTAAAGTGCGTGCTTATGCTTAACTGAATTATTTCAAATAGAACTGTTTTTCGACATTAAAATTGTATTTACACTTAACTAAATTGTTACATATAACTTCTTAAATAGTTTGAAATAAATGTTTTTGACAATTAAACTGTGTATTTATGCTAAACTGAATTGTTTTAAATCGAACAGATTATTTACATAAAAATGGATTTGGTGTTAAATAACCTACAAAGGTTGATATGCCATAAAACCCAACAAACCAAACCAAACCTGTACTATCAACATACACGCTAACCATTATGCCAGTGGCCCAATCAATACTTATCTGGATAGAAGAATTTTGAAGTTTCATTTGGAGCAAAGTCACTGATATAAGGCACACAGTGACGATCAGATTCACAATATTAGTGCAATCAGCTGGCAAACAATCAGGTTATCTATTTATCTATTTACATACAGAGATCGATAGTAAAGAAAAAAAGGAGATAGATAAGAAGAGTATGAAGATAAATGAATAAATAAACAGACAAAAAAATTGAAGTTAGATAATATGATAAACCCTGTCGACTGGTGTGGTAGAATATACAGACTGCACCTCTGTTGAGGAGTACGACTCCCACCCCAGTGAATATTTTGGATATAACACTAAATAATCTGATGATTTAATTTCAGTCCAGGTGCATTGGGGAATGTGGAGTAGCCCTTCATCACTCTGACCTGAAGTGGTAGAACCTATAAGGGTCCCATCTATGGATCAAACAGAACTACCTAACTACTATCCTTGAAGTCATTTAACTGTGTGTAAACAAATGAATTATATTGAATAGAATTATTGGTATTAGATAGGAATACTTGAAACCATTTAGCGTCCTAGGTATGACATTAAACTGCATTTGATGATGAGTCTCCAGTCTTGTAGTTCGGGGAATTATTTTCATGTCAAATGAGACTTGGATTTGTAGTACCTCTTAGGGTACCATCTATGGGTCAAATAGAACTGTTCAATCTTTTACAAGGTATTATTATCATTAGAATTATTAGAGTTAAATAGTAATACTTGACACCATTTAACAGTGCGCAAAGAATAAATAACAATAATTGAAACCATTTAAATGTCTGCAGATTTATATATATATATATATATATATATAAACAGAATTCGTCATTAAATAACCATCGAGGGTTGAGATGCCACAAAACACTACAAAAAAAAAAAAAAAACAAATCATATATATATGTATATATATATATCAATATGACTTATTATTAAATAACCCACAAGAGTTGAGATGCCATAAAACACAACTAAACCAAAAGAAATATATATATATATATATATATATATATATATATAAACAGAATTTGGCATTAAATAACCTACAAGGGCTGAGATGACATAAAACATAATCAAACCACACCAAATAAATAACACTATATAACAAAATTTTTACCTTTTCCTTTTTGCTTGACAGAACACATTATTTTTCAATTGCTTATATCTAAAATGAATAGAAAAGATCTTTTTTTTTTTTTCAAACTTTGGTTTTGTAACCTGAGTAATGAAATTTCAAAACAAGAGGTGACTATATTCAGATGCTTAAAATAGAAAAAAATATTAATTCAAATAAAAAAATATTCATTGATTCATATCTCTAATACCGTGACATATATTTTCATGATATCATTTCTACTAATGAGGATAAGAATAACAATTAATTAGTAATTGTATTTTTATACCTTTCCACCTATTTTTAATAATAATACCAAAAAAAACTTCCTTAATATTATCAATATGTTAACCATTTCTTTCTCTACAACTAAAATCAATACCATTACGTAACAAATTTTTTGGCTTATTTTTTCTTGTTCCCGGAGAGAAAGTAATATTGCACAATTGTTTACACCTAAAGTAAATCGAGAAGATTTCTCTTTATCACCAAACTTTGTTTTTGTGGCTTGAGTAATGTCATTTTCAATTTTATAATTAAAATTTTATGCAACTGAAAATAAGCCCATTTTCGCCTAGAAAATTAGTTAATTTCTAAATTTCATTATCCAAGGTACAATAACAAAATTCAAAAGAAATAAGAACTATTTTCGGTACTTTTACAATATAAGCAATGAAGAAATGTCAAAGACAGCCCAAGAACAAGATTTTTGTTCTATAGTGTTATACGGGATACAAAAGAAAAGTTTAAAGGAGATAATGACCATTTTCAATACTTTTACAGGGTGGAAAGATAAAATTGTCGCTCAAGAAAAGACAACATGATTCCATTTCTGTTAAAAGAAAACCACTTCTCTTTTTTTGTTGCAGACCATCTACTAGTTGGCCAGTTGTGTACAAATCCCAAAAGCGATAGGAGCCTTCTATCATGTCTGAAAGTGACACAATGTCCAACGAGCCAGATCGGAGATGCACCGCTGTATAACTCATCTACTAATCCAAGTTATGACAACAGGACCATTGCCAGCACCCTCAGAATGCAAATCTGGATGGTTCAACCTTGAGGGCACAGCTCAACGCATTGGATGAACCTTTGGAGGTGGTGGAGCAGAAGGACACTGCCAGGAAGTCCCGGACCAAGGAGTCCATGGAAAAGGTCCAGGCAATCATTGATGAAACTCCTCAGCGGCCTATTTGGCAGATTGCCAGAGATTTTGAAATCTCACACACAACTGTGAATGTATGTGTGAAGGAGGACTTGAAGTGTAGGTCCTACAGGTGCCAGACAAGCCAGATCTTGATTGAAAAGACAAAGAACCTCAGGCTAATCAAGTCCGTCAGGCCTCCCTCCTCCGACCTGAACCCACTGGACTACTTCATTTGGTCATACGTCAGGAACTTCACCAAAATGACCTCCCACAACACATCCCTATCCTCTTTATTCACAGATATGTATCTTGTCTTTATCTCATGTTTTCCTTCATTTCTTCTTTCTTATTTTTAGGTTTCCTTTCTTTGTTTTCTTTGTTTGTTTTCTTTCTTTCTTTCTTTCTTTCTTTTGTCGCATATCTTTTCCTTCTCTAATTTATTTTCATGCTTTTTCTTTCTAACCTCCACACTGCCTTTATTTCTTTCTTTCTTTCATTCTTTCTTTCTATCATCTCCCATCTTTTTCTTCTCTTTTTCTTTCCTTTCTTTCTTTTCATCTTCATGCCTATTTTCTTTCTTTCTTTCTTTCTTTCTTTCTTTCTTTCTTTCTTTTGTCGCATATCTTTTCCTTCTCTAATTTATTTTCATGCTTTTTCTTTCTAACCTCCACACTGCCTTTATTTCTTTCTTTCTTTCATTCTTTCTTTCTATCATCTCCCATCTTTTTCTTCTCTTTTTCTTTCCTTTCTTTCTTTTCATCTTCATGCCTATTTTCTTCTTTTCTTTCTTTCTTTCTTTCTTTTGTCCCATATCTTTTCCTTCTCTAATTTATTTTCATGCTTTTTCTTTCTAACCTCCACACTGCCTTTCTTTCTTTCTTTCTTTCATTCTTTCTTTCTATCATCTCCCATCTTTTTCTTCTCTTTTTCTTTCCTTTCTTTCTTTTCATCTTCATGCCTATTTTCTTCTTTTCTTTCTTTCTTTCTTTCTTTCTTTCATCTCCCATCTTTTTCTTTTCTTCCTCTTTCTATTTTTTCTTTTCATCTTCTTTCATATTTTCAGACTTTCTTTCATTACTCCCAAGTCCACTCTGACCCAGAGTGGTAGTACCAGTTAGGATCCCCTCCATGGGTCAAATATCATTTGTATTAGATAGGAATAATTGAAACTGTAAAACTCTATGCAAATCATTTGTATAAGCATTGTCCAGTTGGCTGGGGCTGTAGAATACACCATCTGCATCTCTGCAGAGGGGTAAGACCCCCTCTAACAAGTGCTCTGGATATTACACTAAACAATCTGATGATGTGGAGCTTTGGGGAATGCAGAGTACCCCTTCATTGGCATCACCTCCAGTTCTACTCTAACCCGCAGCGGTAGCACTTGATAGGGTGCGACCACTATGGTTCAAATAGAACTGCTATGTTTCAAATAGAAGTAAACTGCATACTTATGCTAAACTGAATTGCTTGAAATAGAAGTGTTTTTGACATTTACTGTGAGTAATCAAAACTGTACTCATACTAAACTAAATTGTTTGAATTATTACTGTTTGACTAAACTGAATCGTTTGAAATAGAAATGTTTTTGACAATTAAACTGTGTTCTTATATTTAAACTGCATACTTATGCTAAACTTAATTGTTTGAAATTAAATTCTTTTTTAAGCTAAATTGAATTGTTTGAAATGAAACTGTTTTGACATTGAAACTGTACTTACACTAAACTGAATTGTTTGAAATGGAATTGTTTTGACATTGAAACTGTACTTACACTAAACTGAATTGTTTGAAATGGAACTGTTTTGACATTGAAACTGTACTTACACTAAACTGAATTGTTTGAAATGGAACTGTTTTGACATTGAAACTGTACTTACACTAAACGGAATTGTTTGAAATGGAAGTGTTTTGACATTGAAACTGTACTTACACTAAACTGAATTGTTTGAAATGGAACTGTTTTGACATTGAAACTGAACTTACACTAAACTGAATTGTTTGAAATAGAATTGATTATTTGTATTAAGATGGATTTGGCATAAAATAACCTACAAAGGTTGATATGCCATAAAACCCAAACAACCAAACCATTTTCATAAGGAATAATCACTTGAAGCTATAATAGTTTACAGATTATTATTATTATTACTTACTTACTTACTTACTTACTTGTAATTATTTGCTTTCAAAGTGATGTTAGATAGAAATACTTGAAACAGTTCTATTTCAAACAATTCAGTTTACTGTAAGTTCACAATTTAATAGTCAAAAACATTTCTATTCCAAAAGCTTCAGTTTTGTTAGACAGTTCCAATTCAAACAATTCAAAGTATAGTTTTTGTTTACATACAGTTAAATGTCAAAATAGTTCTATTTCAAACAATTCAGTTTAGCGTAACTACAGTTTCAATGTCACAAATAGTTCTATTTCAAACAATTCAGTTTAGCATACAAAAACAGTTCTATTTCAAACAGTTTAGCATAAGTACAGTTGTTTGTTGCCCACAGTTAAATGTAAAAACAGATCTATTTTAAAAAATTCACTTTTGCATAAGCACACAGTTTAGTTCTATTTGACTCATAGATAGGACCCTATTAGGTGCTACCACTCAGGGCCACAGTGGACCTGGGATTAATGGTAAAATAAGGGGGTACTCTGCATTCCCCAAAGCTCTTGCATTACTGGAGCCTCACCATCAGATTGTTCAGTGTCATATCCAGGAGACTTATTGGTGGGGGTTTTACCCCTCTGTAAAGATGCAGTCAGAGTATTCAACAGCAGTAGGTGAATGGCCAGATTTGAATCTAAGTTGCCAATCCCATTTAATTTTACAATAAAAATTAAACTAAGTATGCCTCCATTATATATATATATATATATATATATATATAAATTGGTGAAAAAGTATTTGAGAAATCAGTAATATCATTCAATAAAATACTGCCTTGTTACTTCTACCACACTATGAATATGCAATGAAGAAAAGGAGCAACAAACACTGAAAGATAATCTTTTAATTTAGTTTTGGGAGTATGTGAAAATCCTCATATTGTTGAAAGTGGCTCTTACATACCAATATTGACCCCACCACTGCTACCACCAGCACCAGAAACATTAAATATGCCTTTTCTTGACACCTTCTAAAGCCTGAACATTTTCAAACACAAGCTTCGTAAACGATAGTGTATTTGCATTTTATGATGCATCGATTGGTACTAAATGATCTGATCCATTGAGGTTAACATCCAGGGAGCGGATTTGGCTGGGTTTTACATATCAGAAATATTTGCTGCTGGGTGAAATCTCTGGAAATATCCTCAGTTAATGACCGAAAACATTTTTGCCTCCTACCCCCAGGGCTAAAAGCAATTCTTTTAACCTCTTGTAAGGTTCATAACAATGTCGAGGAAGGGGGTTGAGCATTTTATGATGTGTCAATCATGAATGATGCTGGTCTCTGTCTTGGCCATATGAAGTATATGTTTGTATCTCTAACCTTGAAGAGCATCAATTCTTTGAAATTGACAAGTGCTTTAAGATTGCTGGGACATATTTTTGTACTTAATAGATATTATGAAACTGAGTAAGGAGATACTGTGAAACTGACAATAGTGACACACACACATAGATAGATAGATAGATAGATAGATAGTGAAAAACTATAGAAGAAGAGGAAAGACTAAGATACATTGGTAGGAAAAGACTAAGATAGATAGATAGATAGACAGGAACAGACTAAGATAGATAGATAGATAGATAGATAGGAAAATACTAAGATAGATAGATTGATAGATTGATGGGAAAAGACTAAGATAGATAGATAGATAGATAGATAGATAGATAAGAACAGACTAAGATAGATAGATAGATAGATTGATAGATAGAACAGACTAAGATAGATAGATAGATAGATAGATAAGAACAGACTAAGATAGATAGATAGATAGATAGATAAGAACAGACTAAGATAGATAGATAGATAGATTGATAGATAGGAACAGACTAAGATAGATAGATAGATAGATAGATAGATAAGAACAGACTAAGATAGATAGATAGATAGATAGATAAGAACAGACTAAGATAGATAGATAGATAGATTGATAGATAAGAACAGACTAAGATAGATAGATAGATAGATAGATAGATAAGAACAGACTAAGATAGATAGATAGATAGATAGATAGATAGATAGATAGATAAGAACAGACTAAGATAGATAGATAGATAGATAGATAGATTGATAGATATGAACAGACTAAGATAGATAGATAGATAGATAAGAACAGACTAAGATAGATAGATAGATAGATAGATAGATAGATAGATAGATAGATAAGAACAGACTAAGATAGATAGATAGATAGATAGATAGATTGATAGATAGGAACAGACTAAGATAGATAGATAGATAGATAGATAAGAACAGACTAAGATAGATAGATAGATAGATAGATAAGAACAGACTAAGATAGATAGATAGATAAGAACAGACTAAGATAGATAGATAGATAGATAGATAGATAGATAGATAGATAGATAAGAACAGACTAAGATAGATAGATAGATAGATAGATAGATAGATAGATAGATAGATAGATAAGAACAGACTAAGATAGATAGATAGATAGATAGATAAGAACAGACTAAGATAGATAGATAGATAGATTGATAGATAGGAACAGACTAAGATAGATAGATAGATAGATAGATAGATAGATAAGAACAGACTAAGATAGATAGATAGATAGATAAGAACAGACTAAGATAGATAGATAGATAGATAGATAGATAAGAACAGACTAAGATAGATAGATAGATAGATTGATAGATAGGAACAGACTAAGATAGATAGATAGATAGATAGATAGATAAGAACAGACTAAGATAGATAGATAGATTGATAGATAGGAACAGACTAAAATAGATAGATAGATTGATAGATAGGAACAGACTAAGATAGATAGATAGATAGATAGATAAGAACAGACTAAGATAGATAGATAGATAGATAGATAGATAGATAAGAACAGACTAAGATAGATAGATAGATAGATAGATAAGAACAGACTAAGATAGATAGATAGATAGATAGATAGATAGATAGAGTTAATAAAACTAAATTGTTCAGGAAAGTTTTTAAGATTGTTCAAATTCTGCTACAGAACATATTTAAAATCTGAAATTATAATTATACAACCACACCACATCAAATATATAGACACACACACACACTCACACATATGCATGTATGGTCACATGTTCATATCTATCAATCCATATATATATATATATATATATATATTCATATATGTACGTATGTATGTACGTCATGCATTCAATAAGTTTTCAGACTTTTTTGTACAGGTATTTAAAATTGTCGTAGACTCTTGAAAATTCACTATGTTATTGCTATACATCTTATGAGATGACTGGCCAATTTTTGGATTTCAGCTTCAAATGAACAGCTACAGCAGCAATTGGAATACGCCCTACTAAAGCCTGATTGTCATAGCTGGTGAATTTCAAAAATGCAATTTGGGCATGAGGACACTTTAGAAGAACGATATGCAATAAAATTCTGTTTTAAACTTGGAAAAAATGATGCCACAGAAACGTATGGAATGCTTCAGACTACTTTTGGAGCATCTTGCATGAATCGAGCATCAGTTTTTGAGTGGCATAAGAGATTCAAGGAAAATAGGGAGTCTGTGAGGGATGATGAGATGAGTGGGAGGAGTAAGGAAGTCAATACACCAGAGTTGATTGGCCAAAGTGTTAGAGTTAGGGTTACTATGCTGAGGTTTTAAGGGAGTTCAGGAAAAGATTCTGTTGGAAGAGGCCAGTACTCTTCAAATTGGGTCGGTGGCATTTCCACCAGGATAATGCACCAGTCCACAACTCCATCCTTGTCACAGACTATTTAACCAAGATGGGCATCAAGATTGTTGCTCACCCTTCTTATAGTCCAGACCTTGCTCCCTGTGACTTTTGCTTATTCCTTAAGCTCACAGGCTGTTGTTATGAGACAATTGAGGAGATGAAAGAGACGAAGGTCATGGACATGCTTACACAAGAGGACTTCCATGGGGTCTTCCAGAAGTTGTTGGAACGGTACAACAAGGGCATTGCAGCCGGAGGAGATTACTTCGAAGAGGACTTGAGTTTCATGTGTACTATCAATAAAAGTGCCCATACGAAAAAAGTCTGGAAACTTATTTAATGAGCCCCCTATGTACACTACCTGTTGGTTCGATGTAATAATATTTTTGATATCGGATACTTATAATTTTCTATTATATCAACCAAGGCAATAAAAAAATTGACAACAGCAATCTAAACTCCTGTATGCCAAATATTCTTCAAAAGGATAAAGTCAATTACTTATAGCATATTATGCATCATGGTAGTCCATAAAATCAGATTTGGCTCAATTGCCAAGGGATGTAGAATACGCCAACTGCATATCTGTAGAGGGATAAGACTTCCTCAATGAGTGTCCTGTTTATGACATTAAAAAAAACTGATAGTGATGCTTCAGTAAGGCAGGAACTTTGGGGAATTCAGAGCACTCCTTCATTGCCTTTGCTCCCAGGGGCACTCTGGCCAAGAGTTGTTGCACTTGACAGGGTCCTAACAGAGAGTCAAATAAAATTAAACTGTGTGCAAACAAATAGTATGCTAAATTGAATTGTTTGAAATAGAACTGCTTGATTATTTAAATGTGTATAAGCAAAAGACTGACGTTTAATTGAATTGTTAGTGATATATAGAAATACTTGGAACCATTTTGGTCCAGTCGGTTTGAACTGCAGAATAAACCAACTGCATTTCTGCAGTCCTGGATATGACACTAAACAATCTGAGGGTGAGGAATACAGGGTACCCCTTTATTGCCATTGCTCCCAGGTCCACTCCAGCCCAGAGTGGTAGCACCTGATAGGATCCTATCTAGTGGTCAAATAGAACTAAATTGCGTACTTATACTAAACTGAATTGTTAGAAATAGAACTGTTTTTACATTTAACTGTGAGTAAATAAATGTCTGATGTTTAATTGAATTGTTAGTGATACATAGTAATGCTTGGAACCATTTAACTTTGTCGACTAAATTGAATAGTTTGAAATAGAACTGTTTTTGAATTTTAAACTGTGTACTTATACTAAACTGAATTGTTTAAAATAGAACTTTTTATATGTATCAAAATGGATTGGCATCAAATAACCTACAATGGTTGATATGCTATAAAACCAAACCAAATTTATCTGTGTGTAGACAAATGATTTTAATTGAATTGTTACTGATACCTAGCAATACTTGGAATAATTTATCTTTATTGACATGCTAAATTGAATTGTTTGAAATAGAACTGTTTGATTATTTAACTGTGAGTAAATAAATAACTGATTTTTAATTGAATTATCAGTGTTAAAAGGCAATGCTTGAAATCATTTAACTGTGTGCAAAAAATGAAATCAGGCTTGTTTAAAAATGTTATCTACAAAATGTGTTTAGAAATCATATTTAATGTATATGTATAAAAAGTATTTGGCATTAAATAACCTACAATGGTTGATATGCCATAAAACCAAAACAATACGGAAAACGGAACCATTTAACTTTGTTGACTTATGCTAAACTGAATTGTTAGAAATAGAACTGTTTGATCATTTAACTGTGTGTATTTACAAATCATATATTTAAAATATATGTGTATTTACAAATCATATATCTAATATATCTACAAAAACAGGATTTGGCATTAAATAACTAACAGTGGTCGATATTCCATAAACCAAACCAATCAAAAGAGCAAAGTCAATTACTTATATCATTCCACGCGTAATGGTAGTCCATAAAAGCTGATTAGTAGATGTAACTAAGACATTATGAGTCACAGATTTGAGTTGAAAGAAGAGGGGCTCAACTTTTCTCCATACATATTTGTCGAAGTTACATATTTTAAGTATTTCAAGCAACCAATCATTATCATCATCATCATCATGTTGTGCCGCCTGCACGGATATCCCAGACCCTCTCTCATCACTCCTCCCTATCGTTCATCGCTTCTGGCAGGTCTTCAGGGCTACATCCCGTATCCTCACAGAGCTGCTGTATGTATGTTCGGGCTGGGCATCCTGCTCTTGTTTGGCCATATGAGAGGGTCCCTAAGAGTACATCTATAATAATCCTCATCTGTTAACAATCATAGTTTTAATCAACTTGTCTTAATCCAAATCCTTTTCATGGCTTAAAGTATTCCTATCTAGTACGAATAATATTCTAACAGATCGATTTGGTTTGGTTTGGTTTTATGGTGCATCAACCATTGTAGGTTATTAATGCCAAATCCATTTTTGTACATAAAACAGTTCTATTTCAAACAATTCAGTTTAGCATAAGTACACAGGTTCAATGTCAAAAACAGTTTTATCTCAAACCATTCAGTTCAGCAAAAGTTTCAATGTCAAAAACAGTCGTATTTCTGACAATTCAGTTTAGCATAAGTACATAAGAAAAGATTCTGTCAGGTACTACCCCTCTGGGTCAGAGTAGACCTGGGAGTGATGGCAATAAAAGGGTACTCTGCAATTCCCAAAGCTCCAGCATTACTTGAGCCTTTTTATCAGATTGTTTAGTGTCATAACTAGGACACTCGTTGGGGGAGTTTTACCCTCTTGCAGAGAAGCAGTCCTTGCATTCTACCACCCCAGCCAAGTGGGATATTTTTAACCAAGGTTCAAGGCGCTCTTTCAGGAAGGTTATATAAGAATCAGCAGTCATTTTAATTCTGTCACGCACTTTCCACAGATTAACAATGATACCTTTAATTATACCAGCCCAAATCATGATACTTCCTCCTCCTTGTGAGGGTCTCAAGTGTTGATGAGGATCTTATCCGTTTACAACTCATCCTTTGCTCCAACTATCAGGGCAACAAAGTGTATCATAATGTCAATGACGATATCAGTGACTGTTCTTAAGCAATGTAAACTGATTATATTATCAAAACTTAAATGACAAGAAGGATGGTCTACTTTGTGAAGTATTCTGGGAAGGACTTTCTGGAATAAATATATATGTGTGGTTGGTTGGGTTTTAAAGCATATCAACCTTTGTAGGTTATTTAATACCAAATCCATTTTTATGTAAATAATCAGTTCTATTTAAAACAATTCAGTTTAGCATGAGTACACAGTTTAATTGTCAAAAACATTTCTATTTCAAACTATTCAGTTTAGTCAAGCAGTTCTAATTCAGCTAATTCAGTTTTGTATAAGTACAGATTTTGTTTACACACAGTTAAATGTCAAAACAGTTCTATGTTAAACAATTCAGTTTAGTGTAAATACAGACTCAATGTCAAAAAACAGTTCTTTTTCAAATAATTCAGTTTAGCATAAGCACACAGTTTAAATGTAAGTACGGTTTAATTGTCAAAAACATTTCTATTTCAAGCTATTCAGTTTAGTCAAACAATTCAGTTTAGCATAAGTATGACGTTAGTTCAATATAACCCATAGATAGGACCCTTATCAGGTGCTACCACACCAGATTGGACCTGAGAGCAGTGGGATTGAAGGAGTGCTCCATATTCCCCCAAGCCGCAGCATTGCTGGAACCTCACCATCAGATTGTTTAGTGTCATATCCAGGACACTCATCGGTTGGGGGTCTTACCCCGCTGCAGAGATGCAGTAGGCGTATTTTAAAGCCCCAGCCGACTGAACAATATATATGTGTGTGTGTGTGTGTGTGTGTGTGTGTGTGTGTGTGTGTGTGTGTGTGTGTGTATTAACCTACCCCTCAGCATATACAGGATTTAACACAATGTCAATTTTTAAGCAGATTTTTAGAACACTCTAACCAAATGCCAATATACATATATATATATATATATATATATATATATACACACAAATATCACTTATTTATAAATAAACCTCATATTTATCACCAAGGACCCTATAATACATACAGGGAGTACATTAAAAAACAACAGACGGAACAAGTTTTCTACTACGAACCATTATTTTTCAGCATAGACATCTCAGTTGTGTCGTCTTCTTTGTTGCTTTTTTGAAGTTTATTTTACTTCAAATTAAGATATTATCTTTATCATCTCAATTATCCAGTCTGGAAATACCATTTTTGATTTGTCATATTTTGTTTTCTATTTTTACCATTTTCTTTTTCTTTTATCATATCTTTTTACACATTTTTTCATTCATTTTAAACCATTTTTCTTTTTCTTTTTTATTTTTCTTAACCATTTCTTCTTCTTCTTCTTCTTCTTCTTCTTCTTCTTCTTCTTCTTCTTCTTCTTCTTCTTCTTCTTCTTTATTATTTCTCTCGCTTGCCTTTCTTCTTCTTCTTCTTCTTCTTCTTCTTCTTCTTCTTCTTCTTCTTCTTTACTTTTTACTTTTTCTTTTTTTACTTATTATTTCATTTGTTTTAAACCATTTTTCTTTTTCTTTCTTATTTTTTAACTTTCTGCTTTTATTTTCATCTTCTTTCATATTTTTCACCAATCCTCTACTTTCTTTTTCTTCTTTTCTTCTTCATATTTTTTATCTTGTCATTTTTTCAACTTTCCTTTTTCTTTTTCTTTTTTTTCTTTTTCTACTCAGTAGGGACTGTATGAAAATTCTTATAAATTGTTTTGGTCGTTTCTTTACGTTTTTTTTTTTTTTTTTGCTTGGTTATATCATGATTGTATATTACCGTTCAAAAAACAAAGAAGAAAAACATATGAAAAAATAAATAACAGATTTTGGCAGAATTAAGAAAGTTTCCACATGTGGGATTGTAATACTGGAACATTTCCACCCCTCCCTGGCCTTTGATACCTGGATTTATTTCAATCAAACTTTATTTATGATCGCATGAAGCAAAATTTTTTTTGCTTCATTTTTCTATTGTTTTGTTGGAAGAAGAAGAAGAAGAAGAAGAAGAAGAAGAAGAAGAAGAAGAAGAAGAAGAAGAAGAAGAAGAAGAAGAAGAAGAAAAGAAAGAAAAAGAAAAATGGTTTAAAACAAATGAAACAATGAGTTAAAAAAAAAAAAGTAAAGAAGAAGAAGAAGAAGAAGAAGAAGAAGAAGAAGAAGAAGAAGAAGAAGAAGAAGAAGAAGAAGAAGAAGAAGTTAAAAAAATAAGAAAGAAAAAGGAAAATGGTTTAAACCAAATGAAACAATGAGTTAAAAAAGAATAAAGTAAAAAGTAAAGAAGAAGAAGAAGAAGAAGAAGAAGAAGAAGAAGAAGAAGAAGAAGAAGAAGAAGAAGAAGAAGAAGAAGAAGTTAAAAAAATAAGAAAGAAAAAGGAAAATGGTTTAAACCAAATGAAACAATGAGTTAAAAAAGAATAAAGTAAAAAGTAAAGAAGAAGAAGAAGAAGAAGAAGAAGAAGAAGAAGAAGAAGAAGAAGAAGAAGAAGAAGAAGAAGAAGAAGAAGAAGAAGAAGAAGTTGATTATCATGGAGATGGTGATTAAAAAGTTTGTGAAAAATAAAGAAAAGTGGTATCAAAAAGAAGAAGAAGAAAGGTCAAGAACAAGAAGGAGGAGAAGAAGATGTGGAGAAGAATGAGTAAAAAAAGGAATAAGAAAAGAATATATAAAAAAAAAACCAATGAAAATATTGTAAAAGGAAGAAAAAGATTAAAAAAAGAAGAAAGTTAAACATCAAAGATGGTGAAGAAAAAGAAGGAAATATTGGCAATGATAAAGAAAATATGGAAGAAGAAAAGTAGAAGAAAGAAAGGAAACAAAAATATCAGAAAAGAAAAAGAAAATGAAGAAAATATAGAAAAAATATGGAAGAAGAAGAAGAAGAAGAAGAAGAAGAAGAAGAAGAAGAAGAAGAAGAAGAAGAAGAAGTAAAAATAGATATAGAAAACAGAAAAAAATATGAAAGAAAAATAAAAATAGAAACCAGAAGTTAAAATATTGAAGAAAGATAGGAAAGAAAAATAGAAGAAAAAATGAAAACCAAGAAAAAAAGAGAAAAAGTGTTGATGAAGAAGGAAAATTTAAGAAAATATGGATGGAGATTATAAGAAGAGAAGAAATAAAATATGGAAAAAAAATAATGAAGAAAAAGTATAAAAATGAAAGAAAAGAAAATATGAAATAAATATGAATTTAGCTGTAAAATAAAATATAAAAATATCATTAAAGATTAAATATATTAAAAGAAGGAAAATATAAAAAAGAAAAAATGAAATTTCTCAAAGAAAAAGAAAAAGAAAAACACAAAAAAAAGAAGAAAAGAACAAAAACATAAAAGAAGAAAAAATATCGAAAATTCAGGAGAAAATATAAAAGATGTTAAAAATATAAAAGAAGAAAAATGAGAAAGAAAAATTTAAAAGAAGTAAAAGAAGAAGTTAAATGAAGAAGAAAGATAAGAAAAATACAAATGAAGATAAAGGAAAAAAAATATAAAATGAAGAGAAAAATGAAGAAAAATCTAAAAGATGAAGAGAAAGAAGAAAAAATAAAGTAGAAGTAATGAAAGCCAAAAAAATAGAGATTGAAATATGGAAGAAGAAGAAGAAGAAGAAGAAGAAGAAGAAGAAGAAGAAGAAGAAGAAGAAGAAGAAGAAGAAGAAGAAGAAGAAGAAAAATATGCCCAAAAATTAAGAAGAAAAGGAAGATTGAAATATTGGAAAATGAAGAAAGAAAAAGTCGAATATCAAAAAAGGGCAAAGATAAATTGATAAAGAAGAAGAAGAAGAACAAGAACAAGATAACGAAGAAGAAGAACTGTTTTAAGAAGAAGAAGAAGAACTGTTTATAGAAGAAGAAGAAGAAGAAGAAGAAGAAGATGATAACGAAGAAGAACTGTTTATAGAAGAAGAAGAAGAAGAAGAAGAAGAAGAAGAAGAAGATAACGAAGAATAAGAACTGTTTATAGAAGAAGAAGAAGAAGAAGAAGAAGAAAAAGAAGAAAGTTAAAATGAAAAACCAGAATCCTCTAAAGATTTCAAACAAATGTGCCTTTTGATTATTTCAGACGGTGTGTCCAATTCCAAATTGTGTCTATTTATCAAAAAACAGGAATCCACAACATCTGATCTTTTGCCAGCCAAACGGTTATGCCAGTGGGTATTTGTAAATGATTAAACTCCCCCCACTAAAAAAAGAAGATTAAAAATCCCAGAAAAGGAAACCCATGATAAACAGTAGGTACTTTAGCGGGACTTTATAGGCACACCAAGTTTAGAATTTCTATTGTAAATTTGAAACTGGCTGTTGGAAGAAACGAGTCAGGGTGAATATTAAGTAATTTCAACTTTATGAGCATGTTTCAGTGTGGCTCACTTCCAAACAAACAAATTCCTTAAAGAAACACTGACACCGATCGAATTTTCTTTTTTTTTTTGCTTTTTTGGGTATTTATTTTTTTTTATCTTTATTTTGTTTATTCTTGGAATCACTCTGGGATCTGTGACAGACCCTCCATATCAGACAGTCATAGCACCAAGCAAAAAAAAAAAAAACCTGATATAAAGTACCTGATAACTGAGGTTGTTAATCTAACTCGTCATATTTAGAGGCAACGATTAAGTAGAACATTCGCCCTCCATCCCGCAAAAAAAAGCTTTAAAATAAGGAAACTAAAAGCAACAAAAAAGAACAATCTTTAATCTCAAAATATAAGGAACGCCATTGTCTATTAAGTGTTCATATACCAACTTGCAGATTATTTGAAAATCTCAAAAGACACTTGGAGCATTTAGAGAATCTTAAATCAGATGGTTACAAGAGAATGGGATTAGTTTTACGTAAGTGAAGAAGAATGAACACCCCTGATCACATTTTCATCTTTTCAAGATGAAAATATTATTGCAGGAGTATCATGTCATTTATACAGGTTGTGAGTTCAATCCCTATTCAGGGCATGAGATTTGATGAAGTTTATGTATTAGTCAGTCAGTGATTCGATTGGAGGCTCTTATGGTAGGAAGGTTACCGTCATACGAAGTGGACTTGGATACCAAGTTCAGATGCTGAACAAGGCAATTTTCATTTGACATTGCAGTAATATTCTTAGAAAAGGTATGAAACCAACTATTCTCCTTTCAGTCATGGGTAAAATTGTGGGGCAGATCAGGTTCTTTAACCTTGGTTAGGCAACTGCAAAACTCTGAATTCAGACCAGTTGAAGATATTTACCAACCCCTCCGCATGGGCAGGATGTGACACAAGGTCAATTTTTTTGCAGAGTTTAACTGGTTTGAATTCTTCTAGACAGGTTGTCTATCTAAGGCTTAAGAACTCAGTCTGCCCTACTATTTACCCTTAGCTGGAGGGAGAATAATTGGATTCATACCTTTCCCAAGGGTATTTCTGCTATGTGACATGCAATCAGCCGCATCCGGGATTTGAACTCGTGTCACTATGTCCATATCTTATGATGATAACCATTACACCACAGGCAACTCCAATTATAGACTGGGAGAGGGATGGGATCAGACAGTAATAATACCACAATCAAACCAGATTACTGGATAAGTTTCTCTCATTTCACTGGACACATTCTCTGAGCACTTTGAGTGGTATAATGATAAATTAATTTAGGGGATCAGAGTTAGGGAATCCAATTCTCACTGTGTGCTCACTTCTTCTGACTTTGTGCTTAACAAAGTGAAGCTTAGTATATATTCACCCAACCCTATGGGCAGAATGTGATACAATGTCAATTTTTAAGCAGAGCAAAGCTGTTTGGAATTCAGAATTTTTCCTTCTTTTAGATTGGTTGTCTAATTAAAGCTAAAGAACCCAGTCAGTCATACTATTTACTTGTTGTTGGTTGGTTGGATTTAATGGCATATCAACCTCTATAGGTTACTTAATGCCAGAACCTTTTTACGTGTATATATTATATATATGATTTGTAAACACATATTTTTAGGTTGGTTGGATTTTATGGCAAATTAACCTCTTAAGGGTCACCGAGTGTCCAACTCTGATATATATATATAAAAAAAGTAAAGTTGGCAATCGTAGTCAAGGGCGACCAGAAGGCTCCCTTTTCAGTAGCTACCACAGCGAGGTGTCGGGGAGGGTACTACTCCTTTCCCTGGATTGCTCCACTTTTCCCTTGATACGTACCTTATATCACTGGGTGTTAAGCAAGGAGGTATCAAGTACCATTTTTTGAGTCTTTGGTATGACTCAATCTGGGATTGAACCCAAGTCTCCTAGACAATAGGCAAACACTAAACCCGCTAGGCCAATGAGACTTCAATTTTGTAAATAAACAGTCTGGAATTAGCATTTTAAAATAGGTCAAAGCTTTTTGTTTGTATACACTTGATGGGTGAAGGTGTTGGTAACATAGTCTATATCTTTAATAGGAGGCCAATTGTTTTTAAGTTGATTTTGTTTTTGAGAGCAAATTTTTTTATCACTTGTGACAAATGGCTTCATGCCTGTCCTGGAGGTATTAGTTGAAAGTGAAACGCAAGCAGTCTCATCCAGGATTTGAACCTAGGATGCCAATTTCATTTCCTATGGTAATAATCACTGAGCTTGAATCTCTAATTAGTCACAGGACTTTGAATGATGTAAAGATTATGGGGTTCAACTATCTGATCATGGTAAAAGAGAATGATTTTCACTTGATGCCCCATAGTCAGGGCCTTCTGCCAAACTAAACACTTCTTAGTCAATGAATAGTTTGCTTTGGTTTGGTTTCTTTCTTTAATGGCATATCAACTTTTGTGGGTTATTTAAAGCTAAAACCATCCTTGTAGAAGAACAGCAGTGATACTATTTAATCAATCACTGAGGGGATAAGGGGGTTTATACTTTTCTAATGGGTATTTGTCCAAAGGTTAACATATTGGTATGGCAAGGGTTTGAACTCACTTCCTATGATGTTACTGTCTAGCACAATAGCCACTATGCCATGATGTGTTCCCCCTGGTCAATGATTAATGAGAAAGGTTTGTAGATCATTGTCAAAAACTTAAATTCTTACTGAGTGCCATCAATTTCTGGTCTTTTGCCAAACTAAGTTAAACTGGCTTTCATCTACATTGCTTCATTGCAGTTTTAATAAAACTCTAGTCCCCTTTGAAGTAATCTCCTCTGGCTGCAATGCACTTGTTATACCATTCCAACAACTTCTGGAAGGCCCTATGGAAGTCCTCTTGTGTGAGGGTGTCAATGACACAGCCTCTTTCATCTCCTCAATTATCTCATAACGACAGCCTCTGAGCTTAGGGAATAAGCAAAAGCACAGGGAGCAAGGTCTGGACTATAGGGAGGCTGAGGAACTGTCTTGATGCCCATCTTGGTCAAATAGTCTGTGACAAGGATGGAGTTGTGGACTGGTGCATTATCCTGGTGGAAATGCCACCGACCCGATTTCAAGAGTGCTGGCCTCTTCCCTAGGAATCTCTTCCTGAACTCCCTTAAAACCTCAACATAGTAACCCTAACCCTAACCATTTGGCCAATCAACTCTGGTGTATTGACTTCCTTACTCCTCCCTCACCTCTCAACATCCCTCACAGACTCCCTGCCTTTCTTGAATCTCTTATGCCACTCAAAAACTGATGCTCAATTCATGCAAGATGCTCCAAAAGCAGTCTGAAGCATTCAATATGTTTCACTGGCATTTTTTTCAAGTTTAAAACAGAATTTTATTGCATATCGTTCTTCTAAAGTGTCCTCACGTCCAGATTGCATTTTTGAAATTCCCCAGCTGTGACAATCAGGCTGTATTCCAATTGCTGCTGTATCTGTTCATTTGAAGCTGCAATCATAAAAATTAGTGAGTCATCTCATAAGATGTATAGCAATAACATATTTAATTTTCAAGAGTCTACAACAATTTTAAATGCCCATACGAAAAAAGTCTGGAAACTTATTGAGTGCGCCTCATAACATGATAAAAGTAAGTGGAAAAGTGGATAAACCAAACACTTACAATTGGTTTAGTAGCGATATTTCATTCTTTATTCAAGGACTATAGCAATGTAATTATTATATGGTTGGCAGAATGGTCATTTTTTTTTATTGCATATCAACCCCTCTGGATTATATGATGCGAAATCTTGATTGGGATAATGGCCCAGTAGACCAGGATTCAATCCCAAGTTGAGTCATACCAAAGACACAAATGATGCCTCCTTGCTGAACAGTCAGCATTATAAGCTATAGATCAAGGGTAAGTGGAGCAATCCAGCAAAAAGCGTAGCCCCTTCTCCAACACCTCACTGTAGTGGCTATTAAAAAGGGAGCCTTCTGGTCACCTTTGGGTCACCATTGACTGCAGTCTGCCAACTTGCATAACATAAATATACATTTGATTTGTAAACTAATTAGTTGAAGTAACTTTATATGAGTTAGAGATCATTTGTTTTACTCACAGTTAAATGGTTTCAAGTATTTCTATCTAATACTAATAATTCTATTTTTCAAATTTTGCCAATTAATATACACAATTTGCATATAGCAGTTTTGTTTCAAATAACTAATAATAATAATCCTTAGTAAATGAGTGAATAGTTCTATTTAACGATAGATTTGACCCAAACAGGTAATATCACACAGGGTCAAAGAGTAATGGTTTGGGCTGATTGGTTCAGTTTTATGGTATATCAACCTGTTTTTCCATATATATCAAATATATAATTGGTAAACACATTTTGTCGATACACTCAGTTAAAGGATACAACAGTTCTATTTCTTGCAATACAAATTAGCAGAAGTCAACAAAGTTAAATGGTTTCAAGTATTGCTATGTATCACAAACGATTCAATAAAACCTCAGTCATTTCTTTATAAATAATAAATGATCCAACAGTTCTATTTAAAGAAATTCAATTTAGCATAAGTTAACAAAGTTAAATGGTGTCAAGTATTATAATGTATCATTAACAATTTAATACAACCTCAGTCATTTTTTTACATAGTAAAATGATCAAACAGTTCTATTTCTAACAATTCAAATTAGCATTAGTCATTTGTTTGCACTAAGTTTAAATGCCAAACAGTTCTGTTTGACCCCTTGATAAGATAATATCAGGTGCTACCACTCCAGGCCAAAGGGTACCTGGGAATAATGGCAATGAAGGAATACTCTGCATTCCTCAAAGCTCCAGCATTACTGGAGCCTCACCATCAAATTGTTTAATGTCATATCTAGGGCATTCATTTGGGAGGTTTTTTTACTCCTCCACGGAGATGTAGTCAGTGTATTCGATTGCCAACTGGGAGAAATGGTAATAAAGGGGTTCTCATCATTCCATCTAAGAAACCATCTATGACATAAGTGATATTCTCTTGTGGACTTCTATGTATGGACACGCCAGTGTTGCCCAAACAGTAAAAAATTTACATCCATCAGTTCTGAGAAGACAGTGAGCATCATCAAGATTATCTACCAATAGCTGACTGGGCCACAGGACTCTCATTGGTAGGGTCTTACCCCTCTGCAGAGAAACCGTCAGTGAATTCTCCAGCCCCAGCTGACTGGGCCACAGGACACTTATTGGGGGGGGAGTCTTACCCTTCTGCAGAGATGCAGTCAGTGTATTCTACAGCCCCAGCTGACTGGGCCATAGGACACTCATTGGCCACAGGACACTCATTTCCACAGAGAAACAGTCAGTATATTCAATAGCCCCAGCCAACTGGGCCACAGGATTCTCATTGGTAGGGTCTTACCCCTCCACAGAGAAAGAGTCAGTGTATTCTATAGCCCCAGCCGACTGTGCAAGAAAACTCTAGTAATTCTTGTATGCAAGCAAATTAACTCTAACTCATTTGAAAATAAACAACAAATCATTTACTAACAAATCATTTGTATAACCATTTAACTGTACGCAAACAAATGAGCAATAGCTTATTTAAATATGTTTTCTCAGACAATGCATCCACTAATCATATATGATATACATAAACATGATTTGGTATTAAATAACCAACAATAGTTGTATTTTTATCACTAAGGTTTTTCGGACTATTGTCTTCATCTTTATTGTTATTTTCACATTTCGGCCGATATGTCCTCCGGCCTTCTTCAGGTGTTTGTCGAACTCAGGAACCTTCACAGAACTTCGAACTACGTCCTTTATTGAAGGTTTCAGGTTCAGTCCTCACTACAGGCGAGTAACAATACTGGAATACTTAACACTTGTACCCTGTTATGGCTAACGGAATCAGAACAGGTGATCCCCGTGGTTTCAATAAAGGACGTAGTTCAAAGTTCTATGAAGGTTCCCGAGTTCAACAAACACCTGAAGAAGGCCGGAGGACATATCGGCCAAAACGTTGTGAAAATAACAATAAAGATGAAGACAATAGTCCGAAAAACCTTAATGATAAAAATCAACCAGCTTTGTCTCAGAAATTTAGATAATAGTTGTATTTATCGTATGTCCCACCAACCAGACAAGCATGGTACAAAAGTTTTTTTAAGGATGAAAGTAACCTACCATGGTTGATATACCATAAAATCCAACCAAACCAAACCAAGCAGTTCGTAGGTAAGATTATTATTAAACAAACCAGAGCTTATTTGTTTGTACACCGTTAAATGATTTCAAGTATAATAAATCTTTTGTTCCATTTGATTCATCAATGGGACCCTAACATGTATTATCCTTCCAGGTTAGAGTGGACTTGGAAGTAATGGCAATGAAGGAGGACTCCACATTCCCCACTGCTACAGGTCTGGATCCTCACCATCAGTTGGTTTACTGTCTTATCCAGGACACCCACTGGTGGGATGAGTCTTAACTCTCTGAAGAAATGCAGTCGGTATATTCTAGAGACCCAGCCAACAGAAAGACCATATTTATTGAATAAATTGAATTAACTATGTGTTTTAATGATTTAATTCCAAAACAATGTTAACAAATTTAAATCATCTTATTCAATTTTCATTCTAAAAAATTTCTTGCTTGCTTAGTCTGTCCTCACGATCTGGCCACCTACCTGCTTTTGCTTTGTTGAAGTAAGATCTTCAACTCTCACAAAAACATGTCAATCATTTATTGCTTCAGAGTCAGACTTGAAATTTTATTCTATCTATCTATCTATCTATCTATCCTTATTTGTTTTGCTTTTTGTTTTATTTTTGTTTTTATGAAGGGTTTTTCATTTTGCATCCTCCTACCACATGTTATTTGAGTGTTCAGTTACCAAAACACTGATGTTTTGGTAAAAAAAAAAAAAACGACATTAAAGTGTATCGCCTTCAACAAAAAACAATGCTACCATCAATAAACATTTGTGTTTATCTTTAAAATTCAAATTATTTATCATTTTATTTACCAAATGTGTGCAAATTATTAGTGTTTGATTGGAATACTTGAAAGCATATAATTGTAAACAAATTATTAGTATTAGATTTTGTTTGTTTGTTTGTTTGTTTGTGTGTTTAGGTTTTATGGCATATCAACCTTTGATGGTTATTTAATGCCAAATCCATTTTTATACAAATAAACAGTTCTATTTCAAACTATTCACTTTAGCATAAGTAAACAGTTTAATTGTCAAAAACATTTCTATTTCAAGTTATTCAGTTTAGTCTAACATGCAGAGTACCTCTTCATTGCAATCACTCCCAGGTCCACTCTGGCCAGGAGTTGTAGCACCTGATAGGATCCTATCTATGAGTCAAATAGAACTAAACTGTATACTTATACTAAATTGAATTGTTTGAAATAGAACTGTTCTTACATATAACTGTGTAAATGAAAAACTGTACTTATGCTGAACTGAATTATTTGAAAGAGAACTGTTTATATGGATAAAAATGGATATGGCATTGAATGACCTACAATGGTTGATATGCCATAAACACCAACCAAACCAAACCAACACTTTATACAGGGAAAATATATACATATAAATCTAGCTGTGCTGAGACATTCAGATATATGGTTTGCTTTGATTTTTTTGTTTAATGGCATGTCAACCTTCATGGGTAATTTAAAGCCAAAGCCATAATTGTTGAAGGATAGAAGTGGTTAATATTTGACTTATAGCAGAGGATGAGCATAAGGGGTTCATGCCTTTCCTAAGAGTAGTCATCTAAAAGTGAATATAATTGGGTAACAGGAGTTCAAATATGTATAAATAAAAATAAGCAACCATAGCGTAATGGTTATTGACATCAGAAATAGAACTGGTGACATGAGTTCAAGTCCTGTATGAGGTTATTTGCATTTTGCTTTACACAAATTCCCTTAGGAAAAGCATGAATCTCTCTGTTCCAACTCCCACCCAAAACTAAATAGTGGGTCAGAATGGGTTTTCAGGCTTTGGTTAGGCAATTTGTCTTAGAAAAGCAAAGCTTTGAATTCAAACCAGCTTTACTCTGCTTAGAATTCAAATTGTTACATATCCTGCCAACGCCAGATGTTTTGGTTAAATTCACACTCACTGACACATACACACACACACATGCATACACTCACACTCACACACAGCAATTCGAAAGGATTACCAAAAAAATATGTAGACAAAAAATGTCTATTATATTCAATTAAGTAAGTATTGAAGAAATGCTACCAAAATATACATATATATAGATATATACATTTCTCTCTCTCTCTCTCTCTATATATATATATATATACATGTCTATATAAGAACAAACATATACATCTATATATACACTTATGCATATGCATGTATATACAGTTATACATATATTATGTTGCAGATGCTTGTAGCATAATAATTATTGTCAAAGAAAATGGACTCGGCATGTTCTGGATGCAGCTGTTTGGTTTGCTTGGGTTTTATGGCACATCAACAATTGTTGGTTATTCAATGCCAACTCCTGTTTATTCATATTCATTAAATATAAATGATTTGTAAATTCATTTTCTAGATAACATTTTTAAACGAGCTGATTTTTTTGCAACCAGTTAAATGGTTTCAAATAAATTCTATCTAATGCAAATTCTATTTACAATTCATCATTTATTTGTACAAAATTAAATGTTTTCAAGTATTGCTATGTAACAATAACATCTTAACATCAGTCATTTGTTAGTACGCAGTTAGATGGATATGCATATATGATTTGAGGTGCCCGTGGTTATCGTCGTAGGAAATGGACACGGTGACACAAGTTCAAATCCTGGACGAGACTGATTGCATTTCACATTGCACTAATACCCTTGGGAAAGGTATGAATCCAGTTATTCTCCCTCCAACTATGCATAAAATAGTAGGGCAGACTAGGTTCTTCAGTTTTGGTAAGGTAACTAGTCTAGGAGAAGGAAAACTCTAAATTCAAACCTGTTAAACTCTGCTTAAAAATTGACCTTGTGTCATATCCTGCCTGAGTGGAGGGGCTAGGTAAATATGTATATGTGATTTGTAGGTGAATAGTTTTTTGGTAATTTCATTTTTAAATGAGGTGGAACTAATTTGTTTGCACACTTGTATTGCTTTTTTTTTTTGACACAGTTAAATGGTTTTAGTTATTTCTATCTAACACTAATGATTCTATTGTCTAAATTCCTAAGACGAAGCTTGATGATTTTTATCATTAAGGGTTTTCAGACTATTGTCTTTATCATAAGATCAATATGTAATATAATGGCTGAGGGATTTCGGTTCATGCCTTTGTGTTTAGTTAGGCTGAGAACCTTTCGACTCAGCACATGGGTTATTTAGGTGCAAACTTGATGCAGGTGTTAACGCGTGCGCACACAGAGCAGACGTGTCACTCAGAGATGTCACAATAGTCCGAGATGAGGAACAGCATGATGGAGTGCGAATGACGTCACGCACCAGAAGCGTGCGGATTTCGAAGAAAGTTAGAGAGTTGAAACTAGAAGCCGGACGAGACGGTTGACTATGGTACAAATATTGAAGCTGGGATCTTTATCATAAGATCAATATTGAAGCTGGGATCTTTATCATAAGATCAATATTGAATATTATTATTTCCACAACGTTTCAGCCAATATGTCCTCCGGCATTCTTCAGGTGTTTCACGGAACTTTGAACTACGTCCTTTATTGAATCCACGGGGGTCGCCTGTTCTGATTCTGTTAGCCCTAACCAGGTACAAGTGTTAAGTATTCTTAATTAGCAGTTCCCATATTGTATTCAACTCTATACTTGGTCTACTCAGCAGGTCATTCTAGCCCAACATATGTGCTGATTCCTTAAGGCGTCTAAATTCTATTTGATATTAATCATTTGTTTGCACACAGTTAAATGGTTCCAAGTATTGCTGTGTATCATCAAAAATTCAATTAATCATCAGTCATTGGTTTACACACAGTTAAATGATCAAACAGTTCTATTTCAAATAATTCAATTTAGCATCAGTCATTGGTTTACACACAGTTAAATGATCAAACAGTTCTATTTCAAATAATTCAATTTAGCATCAGTCATTGGTTTACACACAGTTAAATGATCAAACAGTTCTATTTCAAATAATTCAATTTAGCATCAGTCATTGGTTTACACACAGTTAAATGATCAAACAGTTCTATTTCAAATAATTCAATTTAGCATCAGTCATTGGTTTACACACAGTTAAATGATCAAACAGTTCTATTTCAAATAATTCAATTTAGCATAAGTCAACAAAGTTAAATGGTCCAACAAGTCTATTTCTAACAATTTGATTTAACATAAGCCATTTGTTTGCATATAGTTTAAATGATCAACCAGTTCTATTAGACCCATAGATAAGAACCAATCAGGTGCTACCACTTTAACTTAGAGTGGACCTCAGAACAGTAGGGGGTGTTTTTATGGTGTAATGGTTAAAGCACTGGACTGTGGAATTGTAGTAAACGAGTTCAAACTCCAGCCACGCAATTACGTTCACTTTCAGACAAATACCCTTGGGAAAGGTATGAACCCCCTTATCCTCCCAGCTATGGGTTAAATAGCATTGCTGCAGTTCTTCATGAAGAATGGCTTTGGCATTAAAATAACCCATGAAGGTTGATATGCCATGAAAGAAAGAAACCAAACCAAACCGAAACAATATCAGTGAAGGGGTGATCCACATTCCCCAAAGCTCCAGGACTAGAGCCTTCCCATCAGATGCCATTATCAGGACACTCGTTAGGAGGAAGTAACTTACCCCTCCGCAGATATGCAGTTGGGGTATTCTACAGCCCCAGCCAACTGAGTTGGGAGGAGACTTTTCGGGCATTACTTCACAGAACAACACTCCTCACTTTTTTAAAAGTCCTATCAACAAATCTTAGTATACACTAATTCAGTAGAAATGTAAGACCCCTCTTATAAGAGGTGTCCTGGGTATGACACAAACCTCCATCCACCAGTGAGCTGCTGTTTTTGTAGCTCTGGGGGAGTTTGAAGTACAATTTCATTGCCATTACTCCCAGGTCCACTCTAACTTTAAGGGCACTAATTAGAATCAAATAGATTAAAAATTATTCATATTCAATATGACTCTGAAACAACTTCTTAAAATGGGAAAATATAAACATACAAGGAACATGATTCCCTAACCTCAAGGCAAAAATAACCCTAAACAGTTTGACATACCATTAAAATTAATCAATCAATCAATAAAAGATTGATTACGAAAATGTTTCATTGCAGAATTTAAATAATATCAGGTATATTTCGCCATAGAAAATACAATAAATGTCAGATATAGCAAGTTTTCAGCTACAAAATATTTTTTTTTTCTAGATATTTTTCATCACCGGCTATGAACTAATCAAAAGCATTTATGCTATGCTTGTGAAAGTTTGCTCCAGTGGAGGCATCCCTCTTTGTCATGGTTATAATGATAGAATTATTGTCAGGAAAATGTTGTCCACACAGTCCATCTTTCACTGGCCCAATATTGATGGATCAAATAGACATAAAATAGACATCAAATAGGCATAAAATAACTCTTGATGGGTTGACATGCCATTAAGATCAATCAATCATTCAATCAGATTTTAAATTCAGAATTTTTCTTTCATTTAGACCTGTTGCTATACCGAGGCTAGAGAGCTCAGTACACTCTATCTTGGTCAACTACCTTACTAACAATGTCTTGCAACACTAACAACTAGTGTATAACATTTTCTATCCGCTCACTTTTTGGTGAGTTTCTGTTACTTGGTAAGTAACTTCCTTCTTCTGAAAATCAAATACAAAATGAAATTTATTTAATATTTGTTAGCCAAGACTATCTTTGAAAAAAAATCCATATAAATTTCTTGGACATTCAATTTTAAAAGAAAGGAAGCTGGATCCTAATAACACTAGAAGAGAAGAAACTACCCTTACTCGACAATGCATTGGACACACTTGACTGACTCACTCCTTCATTCTTAAAGAAGAATCTCCCCCAAAAGAATGTCCATGTGGAAACCAATACTCAATCAAGCACATTTTTATAGAATGCACAAAACTAAACCACACCAGGAAAAAGTTTTATAAGGCAGAAAGCATGAAGGAACTATTTAAAAGAATTGCTCTCAAAAACATAATCAACTTCTTAAAAACAATTGGCCTCCTATTAAAGATATAGGCTATGTTACCAACACCTTCGACCATCAAGTTTATACAAACAAAAAGCTTTGACATTTATATATACACACACATACATATCAGAATTTGACACTCAATGACCCTTAAGAGGTTAATTTGCCATAAAACCCAACCATCACCAACCTAAACATTTGCATTTACAAATCATATATATATGTGTAAAAAGGCTCTGGCATTAAATAACCTATAGAGGTTGATATGCCATTGAATCCAACCAACCAAACTTGGACATTCAGAGATAATTAAACTTACTCTCAATTGCTTTCAAGATGAGTATACTAACTATTGCACCATTATTTTTCTAATGATTTATATCTGTTTCTTGTTTGTCTCACTGCCTGAAAAGCCTTTAAACAGGACTCGAAGACACATTCCTTGAAGAAGGAGCTCTGGGCTGGATTAAGAGACGTACACTGGTATCATGATACATGCGAAACATTGACACTAGATCCAACTCTTGCCAGCTGTTGGTGGAATGGTTTAAGGTGGTGGTAGGGGTGGTGATGGCTTTTGGTAGAGGTGAAGGTTTTCTTCCTTTACTGCTGCTTTCGTTCGATATGAACCCCATTCACTGCCTCCTTTCTAAAAGCATTAGTTAAGCTCCTTAAGACCTGTCTTTCTTCGGAAAACGCTCCTTTGCACACAACGACCATCTTTTGACAGCCATCTTTGCATTCCCCTACCAACCTTCCTGCCCAACCACTTTCTTTTCCCTTTCTTGGATCCTTTCTTTGTTTTGCCGTGACATTGAAACGCATTCATACTCAGGTAAATTATGCACGTGTACATATACACACGTCTAACCACGGGTGTAAAGAGACAGCAGTAAGCCTACCTAAAGGTGGATTTTCCTAATCCCGTCAAGATACTTACCATCAATCGTTTGTTGCAGGAGGAGAATCCTGGTATGTTTTGAGGATAAAAGTAACTTCTAAAACCCTATTTATATAGCGATATTTATTAGACTAAGCCATATTAGCTATAGGGTCAGATTTGTGAAGTACCCTCTGAGCAATAAGTTCACTTGCAATGACTTGCAAAACTCGCATTTTAACTATCACTCATGGGCAAGTGCTTAAAAATGATTTTGGTCTAGAAAGTAATGAGACTGATTTCTTTATTTTTCAGGTTAGCAACTCTGATTGAAAATTAGCTGCTCAGTACCAACCTTAAATTCATATGAAAACATTTGGTTTATGTTAGCCTAGCTGAGTTCATATTCATATTAAAAATTTTTGCAATACTTTTGAATGTGCTGGTTTGTATTACTTATATCACATGACCTAAGCAGTTCCCACCATGGAAAGTACTCACAAGGGTTCGTAGTTTTGTGGATGTCTGCATGCTGTGCATTGTGCATGATTTTAAAGCTGCACATATTAAATTTGAGAACCACTCTCTTATGGGTTTGAATTAAGCCATAACACAGGGATTGTAACCGAAAACCTTTACTGTGTCAAAGGTCATGACACAGTAGATCACAATAATCAAATAGTTCAAGAAATTTTTCTTAGGAGGAAAGAACCTTGACAATCCGACTAGGTCAGGTTGACTTAAAAGTTTGAATTTCAAGACAACGCTCAAAGATATTTCAGCAAATCTAGAGAGTAGTATATGGAGAGTATCAGGCAAGTTTGGCATCTCTCAATTCAGGGTAGATCATCACCTTTATGACCTCTGGAGCAGTCAAATTGTGCCACATCCAACCAAAATATTACAAAACTTTTAACTCATCCACGTTTTAATTGAATTACAGAAATGGAACACAAGATCAAATTATTTATTTGCAGTTAAATGGTTTCAAGTATTTCTATCTAACACTAATAGTTCTATTTGCGTACAGTTAAATGGTTTCAAGTATTTCTATCTAACACTAATAGCTCTATTTGCATACAGTTAAATGGTTTCAAGTATTGTTATTTAACATTTATCATTCAATTTAATATTAATAATAATCCCTGGTAAAAGATTGAACAGTTCTATTTGACCCTTAGATGGGACCCTAACAGGTACTACAACTCTGGATTGGAGTGGATCTGGGAGTAATGGTCATGAAGGGATGAATTCACTCTTCCCAAACTCCAAGACTAGAGTGTCACCATTACATGTCACTTAATGAGATACCCAGAATACAAAGACATAAGTGTATGGACCTCAGTGGAATACAATATCCAAATTTGATATGAAATGCCAGGAACAGATATATCTAAGAGTTTTATTTTTATAAATGAAGATCAAATTTTATCTGGAGCACAGAGTTTAAGGTTTGCAAAAGGAATTTTTGGATGGACATTTTTGCAGGAACATTCTTAGTTTAACCTCATTCTGGTCAACTGATCACGTTATAAATTAAGAGAATGATAAGAAAAATTTTTTTTTATTAAATTTGACCAATGTTAACGAATGATTAGTGATTGGTAAGCAATAATAGTGAATTGGTAATTTTAAATGAGGGTTGTCAAACTGAAAAATCAAAAATCAATCTGATTACATTCACTAAAATTCTACTCATGCAGTCATTCAAGTTCAAGTGATTTGAACTCACAACAATTTATTTTTTCAAATAATTTAACATTTTATGAAGGGATTTACTTTTAATTCAATGTATAATGCTTACCCACTCCTGGAAGGGTTAACATTGTAAAATGCAAGTAATCAGACAGGTCAAATTATTTTTGATTTTTTTTTACTTCAAAAGAGGCCACAGGGTCCTATTTTTAACACTTGTCCCCGAAATGGATGAACATTCTACATTGATGGCCCAGTCAGCTGGAGGGGCTGGGATTGCAGAATACACTAACTGCATATCTGTGGAAGGGTAAGACTTCTCACCAATGAGTGTCCTGGATATAATACTTAGCAATATAATGGTGAGACTACAGTAATGCTGAAGCTTTGGGAAATGCTGAGTGCACCCATATTGCAATTGCTCCCATGTCCACTCTAGCGCAAAGTATATAGCTCCTGATAGGGTCCTATCTATAGGTTAAATAGAGTTATTTAACATTTAAGCTGTACTGATGCTTAACTGAATTATTTGAAATTAAGAGAAACTATTTAATTGTGTGCAAAAAAGTTGTGCTCAGGCTTGATTAAAAATGTTATCTACAAAATGTGTTTATAAAGCATATTTTAATATATGTATAAAAAGGATTTGGCATGAAACAACCAACAAGGGTAGATATGCCATAAAACCAAACCAAACCAAATTATATATATTTAGTATATATGTATAAAGAGGATTTGGCATTAAATAACCTACAATGGTTGATATGCCATAAAACCCAATCAAACCAAATCATATATATTTAATATATATGTATAAAAAGGATTTGGAATTAAATAACCTACAATGGTTGATATGCCATAAAACCAAACCAAACCAAATTATAAATATTTAGTGTATATGTATAAAGAGGATTTAGCATTAAATAACCTACAATGATTGATGTGCCATAAAACCCAATCAAACCAAATCATATATATTTAATATATATGTATAAAAAGGATTTGGTTTTAAATAACCTACAATGGTTGATATGCCATAAAACCAAACCAAACCAAACCAAATTATATATATATTTAGTGTATATGTATAAAGAGGATTTGGCATTGAATAACCTAAAATGATTGATATGCCATAAAACCAAACAAACTCAAACCAAACCCAACCATTCTATATGTGAAAGTGAAAGCCTCTTATAAAATGTAAAATAATTTTTTCTTTGAAAAATAAAAAAATTACAGTGAATTTGAGGGTCTAATTAGTTCAAACCACATAAAAAAAAATTACTTGAAAATTTTTTCCCAGTAAACTAGTGAGTAAATGAGATTTTTGACTAAAAAGAATATTTCTATGAAATTACACAAGGTCTTTGTGACTATTTCCTGTTCATAAAAATTGAAATCCCAGGGTATTTGAAAACCATATGGGAATAGTTGAGAACTTTCAACAGATTGTGGAACCAATAGTGAATGGTTACTCAAGAGAAGAATTTTTAAAGAGGTTGACTTTATTTGGTCTCTGTTTCGGTTTCTTTGTTTAATGGCATATCAACCATTGTAGGTTATTTAATGCCAAAGCCATTCTCCTAGAAGAACAGTAGTGGTACTATTTAACCTATAGCTGGGAGGATAAGGGGGTTCATACCTTTCCCAAGGGTATTTGCCCAAAAGTGAACATAACAGTGTGACTGGAGTACAAACTCGCTTACTACGATTCCGCAGTCCATCGCTTTAACCATTACGCCACGAGGACACCCCCGACTTTATTTGGAATTACATGAATAAACATTTTTACATAGACAGACGTCTTTACTATCAGCTGTTTGCTGTTTGTATGCTGTTTGTTTGTTTAATGGCATATCAACCTTTGCAGGTTATTTAATGCCAAAGCTATTCTTCTAGAAGAACAGTAGTGATACTATTGAACCCATAGCTGGGAGGATAAGGAGGGTTCATACTTTTTGCAAGGATATTTGTCCGAAAGTGAACGTAATAGTGCGACTGGAATATGAACTGGCTTACTACGATTCTGCAGTCCATCACTTTAACCATTACACCACGAGGACACCCCCTTCTTCACTATCAGATGAGGTTGAGAACTTATATAAGCAAAAAGTTGGCGACTGTGGTCGAGGGTGACCCAAAGGTTCCAAGGTGTAGGGAGGGTGCTATTCCTTTCCTTGGATTACTCCATTTTACTCTTGATCCGTACCTTATAATGCTGAGTGTTCAGCAAGGCAGTATCAAGTACCATTTTTTTGAGTCTTTGGTATGACTCAACTTGGGATTGAAAATGGGTCTCCTTGGCCATTAGTGAACACTCTAACCATTATGCCAATGTCTGGTGTGAATTAACTACATCACATACACAACAAAAAACAAAATGATGCTGATGTAGCTTTCATGATAAAGAATCTAAGTGAATTGATTGAGCTGAATTTGAGTTGATTTTGTCATGCACAATGAGTTCTGACATGCCAAGAATAATAGTTATCATATTTACCAACCCCTCCACTTGGGCAGGATATGACACAAGGTCAATATCTTAAGTGGAGTTTAAAACGTTTGAATTCAGAGTTTTCTTTCTCCTAGACTGGTTGCCATACCAAGTCTAGAGAGCCCAGTCAGTCCCAATATTTTTCCAATAGCTAGGAGAAAAGTTTGATTCATACCTTCTTCAAGGGTATAAGCACTCTGTGAAGTACAAACAGCCTTGTTCAGGATTGAACTCGGGTCACCATGTCCATTTCTTATCATATTTAACAACCCCTCTGCTCATGCAGGATATGACACAAGGTCAATTTTTAAACAGAGTTTAACAGGTTTGAATTCAGAGTTTTCTTTCTCCTAGCATAGTTGCCTCACCAAGGCTGAAGAACCAAGTCTGCCCTACTATTTACCCATAGTTGGAGGGAGAATAATTGGATTCATACCTTTCCCAAGGGTATTAGTGCTATGTGAAATGCAATCAGTCTCGTCCAGGATTTGAACTCGTGTTGCCGAGTCCATTTCCTACAACAATAACCATTTCACCACGGGCACCTCCAAGAATAATGGTTATTGCCATTGTAAATGGGATTGGTAGTCCAAGTTCAAATCCTGTATGAGGCTGATTATGTTTTGCTTTGCACAAATGCCCTTGGGAAAAGCATAAATCTGTTTATTCTCCTGCAAGCAATGGGTAAATTCTATGCTGTTGCAGTCCAGTAAATAGTAGGGTGGACTAGGTTCTTTAGCCCGATATACAAACTGAAGAAAAACTCTGAATTCAAACCAGTTATAAGGCCTAATTAGCCGGAGCTGCAAAATACACCGTCTGCTTCTCTACAAAGGGGTAAGACTTCCCCTACGAGTGTCCTGTATATGACACAATTAAATCTGATAGTGAGTCTCTAATAATGCTGGAGCTTTGAGTATCCCTTCATTGATATTGCTCCCATGTCAACTCTGACACAGAGTGGTAGCACCTGGTAAGGTCCTATCTATGGGTAAAAAAGAACTGTTTGATATTCAAACTGGGTACTAAACTGAATTGTTTAAAATAGAACTGTTTTTGACATTTAAACTGCACTTTTATCAAATTGAATTGTTTGAAATGGAACTGGATTTGGCATTATATAACCTATAATGGTTAATATGCCATAAAACCAAATTCCATATACCACTTACAAAATGACTGTGTCACATGCGACCTTGGGCAGAGGAGTCAGGTAAATACACGCTAATATTAAATGATACAGATGTCCAGCCTTTGGTTTTAAAATGATGCTGATATATATATATATATATATATATGTATAGCACCCAAAATCTACAATGCCCTACTATGAAACCGCATAGAACTCAAAATAGACAACATCCTTAGGAAAAACCAAAATGGCTTCCGGAGAAATAGATTCACAACCACAAATATTAACCATCCGTAGAATCCTTGAAGGCATTCGGGCAAAAAAACTTCAGGCGATATTACTATTTGTCGACTTTACCAAGGCCTTAGATTCCATCCACAGAGGGGAAAATGGAACAAATGCTACTAGCATACGGCCTACCAAAAGAAACCGTAGCAGCAATAATGATTCTCAACAGAAACACAAAAGTGAAAGTATGTTCACCAGATGGAGACATGGAATACTTCGACATTGTTGCAGGAGTACTACAAGGAGACACGTTAGCCCCATACCTCTTTATCATTTGTCTAAACTACGTGCTTAGAACGTCGATCGACAAAATCAGAGAAAATGGCTTCGAGCTGACTAAGAAAAGAAGCAAAAGGTACCTCTCAAAAAGAATCACAGATGCCAACTATGCTGATGACTTGGCGTTACTGGCGAATACGCCTAATCAAGCTGAGACACTACTGCATAGTTTGGAACGAGCTGCAGCAGGCATTGGCCTCCATGTCAATGCGCACAAAACTGAATATATGTGTTACAACCAAACGGGCAACATCAACACACTAGGCGGAGCCTCTCTGAAACTAGTAGACAAATTCACCTACCTAGGAAGTAGCGTCTCATCAACCGAAAACGACATCGACACACGACGGACGAAAGCATGGACGGCTATCAATAGGCTCTCGATCATATGGAAATCAGACCTGACCGATAAAATGAAATGCAGTTTCTTCCAGGTAGCGGTTGTATCGATACTGTTAAATGGATGCACTACATGGACGCTAACTAAACGGCTGGAGAAGAAGCTAGACGGCAACTACACAAAAATGTTGCAAGCAATATTGAACAAGTCCTGGCGACAACATCCCACCAGACACCAACTATATGGCCACTTGCCTCCCATCATGAAAACTATACAAGTTAGACGAGCCAGACACGCAGGACACTGCTGGAGAAGCAAGGACGAGCTCGTAAGTGATGAACTCCTATGGACCCCCACATATGGCCAAGCAAAAGCAGGACGACCAGCTCGAACTTACATACAGCAGCTATGTGAAGACACAGGATGTAAGCCTGAAGACCTGCCGGAGGCGATGAATGATAGGGAGAAGGGGCGGGAGATGGTCAGGGATATCCGTGCTGGCGGCATGACATGATGATGATGATGATGATATATATATGTATATATATAGGTGACATCACAGTGACTCCAGATGATCTGATGGAGCTGGCATCATTTTGTGAATTGAATTGAATTAGCATAACCAAAAAATTCGGCAAATAACTACGTATGACATACAGAAACATTGGACAGCTGTTTCGACCTTATTTGGCCCATCAGCAGGGTATACCATGATCTCCATCACTGGAGATCAAACAAGAGACTGCAGATTGCAGAGCTGAAATTCTATAACTGACCTACAGTCCATGTCGCACACAAGTGACGCCAAATTATCTGGTCATGGTAATTGTGTGGCCAATTGACCTGAATGTATCGTGCAAGTTACATCCGTACTCTTTGCAGAGGACATGGTCACCTCCAGGGCCACGTCTTCCATGCCTTCAAGGTTAGAAATATGCATCTGCATAATTATTATGACCTCAAGGGCAAGGATATAGATCTACATTCTTTTCTTTTTTAAGTAGTGGAATTATATCATGAATGGAATTATCATTCATGGAGATCACAGTATACACTGCTGATGAGCCCTAATACGGTCGAAACAGCTGTCCAGTCTTTCCATATATTGTGTTAGGTGTTCACTAGATTTTCTGGTCATAGTAATTCAATTCACAATATAATTCCGCTACTTGAAACAAAAAATATAGATTGGAATCATTTTGTTATGCAAGATAAGTTAGGATAGGATTCCCAGGTCCAATTAGCATAATGTTTATCATCATATAAAATGGATTTTGCAACACGAGTTCAAATCCTTTCAAAGGCGTTTGCATTTTACTTTGAACCAATACTCTTTAGAAAGACACAAAACCATCTGCAAAGTTATGAGTAAATTGTCGAGCAGACTGAGTTGTTTAGCCTTGGTTAGGCGGCCAGTCTAGGATAAGAATCTAAATCTGCAATATGACATTGAAAAATTCCCCTTGAGTCATAAGATGCCTATGAAGAGGGGGTTAGGTAAATTAAACATAATATAAATAAAAACAAAGTACTTGTAGATATTCCCCTGTGTTTGTGAATATATATATATACGTATATATATATATATATATATATATATATATAATTCAAGAAAAGCAAATTATGAAAACAAATAACGGTAACAAGAGCATTTTGGCAATGAAAGCAAATCTGGCCATTTTAAAAGGCTTCTTTCATATATCAACTGACATCATAAAAGAGAATCACCTCTTCACTTAAACATGTCTCTCTCTCCCTCACTCTATATATATATATATATATATATATATATGTTTGTGTGTGCATGTGTTTATGTCCATGTATATGTATATTTAAAACTATATATGTGAATATACAGATAGCTGTGTCTCTATATATATATATATATATATATATATATATTATGCATATGTGCATGTATATACATATATATATATATATATATATATATATATATATATATATATATATATATGATGTATATTTATTATGTTTTATATATGTATATATCATATGTGTATATAAATATGTATGTAGATAATTAAATATCACAATCATAAAAATGATATTTTTCTCCTAAATATATACATACATACATACATATATATATATATATATATATATATATATATATATATGAATGAGAAAAAAGGATTACAATACACAGACATATGCACACACACACACACACACACACATATATATATATATATATATATATATATATGTATATGCATATTTATGCACATGTATATATAAATTTATATAAGTATATATATATGAATCATTTTATACTTATATATATATATATATATGTATTTACATAATGAATTTACATATATATATATATATACATGAAATTATTTGTGTGTGTGTATATATATATATATATATATATATACGATGTATATTCATTATATGAATTATATATGCATAGAACATATGTATATGTAAATATATATATATAGATAATTAAATATCACAATCATAGAAATAATCCTTTTTTCTCATATATATATATATATATATATATATATATATATATATATATATATATGAGAAAAAAGGATTACAATTCATAAATACACGAGCACACTCACTCACGTACACACACACACACACACACACACACATATATAAATATATATATATTTATGTATGTATTTATGTAGGTATATGCATCTAGACTGATGCGTATATTCATATAATCAATATATGATATATGTTTATTCATATATATTAAGATGTAAAAGGAAATGGGGATATTCAGGGAACTTAAATTTAAATGCATTTGTAATGATTTTCTCTAATACTTAAGTGAATTGTCAATCAAATATGAATTTTCCCAGCAAGAGATTTAAAAAATAAGATTTGATTATACAAATATTTTTTCATACTGATCATAAAAGTAAGTGGGATTTCGAAACGTCAGTCAAAATGTGGTGCTGAGAAAGGCCACTTCAATTTAAAATAAATGTCTGGAATGTACCTGCATTTTCTCTATGTTCTGATGAATAAACACTTTAGACACACATTCATGTGAATATATATATATATATATATATATATCCTCACTCACAGACATGTATATATATATATAATTTGCTGAATAAACATACATATAGACAAATTATTAAATATACATATATAAACACAATATCATGCACATATATATATATATATATATATATATATTCATATATAAATACATATGCTCAGTTTCGTAATTTTAGTTATAGTATATGAACCTTCATGGGTTATTTAATACCAAAGCCATTCTTAGAGAACAATATAATAGATAATATTATTTAACCCATAGCCGTTGGGATAAGGGGGTTTATACCTTCTCCTTGGCTATTTTCCAGAAAGTGAATGTAATAGCCCAACGGGTGTTCGAACTTACTTACTTCAAGTTTATAGTTTAGCATTCAGCCAATATGCCATTTGGACTCCCCCATTGGTATAGTGGGTAGTGTGTTCACTAATGGTCCAGGAGACCTGGGTTCAATCCCAGGTCGTGTCATACCAAAGACTTTAAAAATGGTACTTGATACCTCCTTGCTTAACACGCAGCAATAGAAGGTACGTATCGAGGGTAAAGTGGAGCACTCCTTGGTGTAGTAGCTATTGAAAGAGAGCCTTCTGGTCACCCTCAACTACAGTTGTCAGCTTTACTCACTTTTACTATACATATATATATATATGTATATATATATATGTATGTGTATATATATATATATATATATATATATATATATATATCTGCAACTTTGAGAAAAGCATGTAAAAAGTCATCTGACGAGATGGAGAGTATAGAAATATTCTCCGCCGATATAATTTCATAATTACAACTTAACCAGGTTTGAGTTTCCATTAGATTACACTGTATATATACATATATATATATATATATATATACATACATGTTCATTCAACAGAATATATACACACAAGCACACACACATACACACACACACACACATATATATATATATGAGTGTGTCTGTGTGTACATATGTGTGCGTGTGTATGTATATATTCTCTTGAATGAACATGTATCCACACACATGCTCTTACACACACAGTCACAATAACACACACACACACACATGTAGACACATACTCAAGTAACCTCATTCACTGACTATGATAATAGATGCTATACCACAAAGGTTATTAAGGTTATATTAATTGAATCTCATAATACTCTCAGCATTACGATAATTCTTTGTGGCCTAATTTGCTGCGGCTGTAGAATACCCCAACTGCTTCTCTGCAAAGACGTAAAACTCCCCCCAGGAGTTTCCTGGATATGACACTAAGCAATCTTATGCTGAGGCTCCTGTAATGTTGGAACTTTGGGGAATGCTGAGAACTTCTTTACTGCCATCGCTGCCTGGTTCACTCTGACCCAGAGTGGTAGCACAGGATAGAGTCCTATCTATGCGTCAAATAGTCCTAAACTCTGTATTTATGCTAAACTAAATTGTTTATATGAATAAAAATTGATTTAGCTTTAAATAACCTCCAAGGGTTGATATGTCATAAAATCAAACCAAACCAAACCATATGGTTATATATATCTGCTGATATATATATATATATATATATATAGGAATATATTCTTGTGGGTCATTCAATAAATATAGGGTTATTTTTTGGGGAAAAGCAATATAGAATTTTAATTAGAAGTTTTTTTTCTGATGACTAAAATCTGAACTATTTGGAATTGGTTTAATGCATAAATTATTTTATCATATTTACCCAACCCCTCCACTTGGGCAGGATATGACACAAGGTCAATTTTTAAGCGGAGTTTAACCGGTTTGAATTCAGAGTTTTCCTTCTCCTACACTAGTTCCCTCTCCAAGGCTGGAGAAATCAGTCTGCCCTACTATTTACCCACTGCTGGAGGGAAAATAATTGAATTCATACCTTTCCCAAGGGTATTAGTGCTATGTGAAATGCAATCAGCCTCGTCCAGGATTTAAAGTCATGTCGCCGTATCCATTTCCTACGACAATAACCATTACACCATGGGCACCTCCATAAATTCATGTTTAATGCCTTGCAAAGGTCAAATCCGTGCACAGGTGGTGACCAGGTTAAAACAAATTATGTCAAAATAATGTTGGAGAAAACAGGATATGATTGATAATCAAGTTAAGGTATGGGGAAATAAAAGTTGATAACACGTGTTCTAATATGACTTGCTGGTGTAATAATCAAGAAGATATTATATAAGAAAAGATCATTTTGGTTTCAGAGGGAGTTGAAGTTTGAAACCCAAATAGAAAAGTTGGGTTTGATGTTGGGTCAGGGGAGGTGCTTCTTTGTAGCTGCGAGTGAGGTTAGCTCATATATCCTTACAAAGTCTTCCTCACTCCTCGTGTTTGCGTCGGACTACTATACCGAAATGTAGACAGTCAGAATAAAGACTTTTCATATATAAATAACCAAGGCTCGTATTATTATCTTTTTAATAATTTAACAGATGTGCCATTGTTGGCCTACCAGCAAGAATTTATTTATATCAACTCTGTGTGGACACTGGATGTAGTTTGGAAGACCTGTCAGCAGAGCTGGATAATAGTGATGGATAGAAAGAGAGTGAGTTAGAGAATCTGTGCTGTCAGTGCAGCTTGATGATGATAATGATATATAAATGTACCCAAACACTCGTATCTTCTGCCATAACCCATTCAAAATGGAACATCAAGTTGCTATCGAAGATGTAGAATTAACTTTAAATATAAATAGGATGGTTGGTAATAAGTTTCCACCAACAATATTGGTAGTCAAAGGAATGCTCAAGAATTGTGATTGGTTTGGTTTGGTTTTTTTGTTTAATGGCATATCAGTCTTTATGGGTTATTTGATGCCAAACCTATCCTTTTAGAGCAACAGCGGTGAGGCTATTTAACCCATAACTGTGGGGATTACTGTGTTCATACCTCACACATAATGTCATGTTTTGACCTTTTGACCCGGTCAAAAATGCCATTCAAGGTGATGCACCGGAAGGAAGTGATACATTCTAATGGCAGTTATGAGAGGAAATCGCGTGGGCGGAAATTGGCTGATGAAATGGGACGAGCAAGAAAAATTCCCATGGTACACTACAGAGTGATGCACCGGAAGAGAGTAACCTCTGAACTGCATGACAGTTATTTCCGCTTAATGACGATTAAACATTCGATTTCAAAGATCGAGTGGGCGTCGAACGATGATATAATTGAGTTGAGTTCGACGAGCCAGTTGAATTGAGTTCTGGTTCCAGTTGAGTTCGACGCCCAGGGGGGCAGTCAAGTTGAAGATTGGACGGAGTTATAGAGGGAAAGCCACATCAGGCCGAAGGGGCTTTTGGGCCCTGATGAGTGGGCCCTAGGCCTCCGGTTGAGCCGCACTAAAGAACGAGAAAGACACAACGTGACGGTCATAACAGTGGGGTCAAGATATTGCAGTCATGTTTGATCTCCGGCTCCCTCTCACATGCAACCCTTGAACAACCCTTTCGAACTCTTGCAATAAAGTGAGAGGTAAAATATTGCTAAAGAAGTCTTCCTGCGTCTTTGTCATTATCATGCTTGCGTCTGATTAATTCATTGCGTCGGTATGTATCCAGCATACATATGTATATTTCTGCATGAATCAGCAAATGACAATACAACAATAATAGCGTGACTAAATTTGAACTCACTATGATGTCGCAGTCAATCATAGTGGCCACTACCACACAGGGATTCACCTCTGTGATAAAAGAAATACACAATATCGAGGAAAGCAAACAACATAGTACAGTTGTTGGACAATCAAAACTTTTTGCCTGGACCAGGTGAGATAATATCAAAGAAACCTGTATTACATACAAATGCTAGTGAAATCAAAATTGTGGAAGTCCAAAAAATCTGGCTGATGTAATATATGTAGGAAGACTGATAACTTCAAGCATATTCACAGTAGACAGAAGTATTTGCTGAAAAGCGACATATGGAAATATACCCAGGTGTTGCTGATCATTTCTGAGACTACAAAAATATGTTAAAGAAATAAATTCTAAATAAAATAAATTTGGTAAAAGTTTAGGTAGTATAAGATGTTCAGCATCCAAATCTTGCGATCTTGTTTACATCATGGAAAGAGAGTGAGTTTGAGAATCAGTGCTGTCAGTGCAGCTTGATGATGATGATGATGATATAAACATGTACATGTTGGAAGATACTTTTGAGAAAATAATACACACACATATATATATATAAATATATATATATATATATATATATATTGTCATCCATAGACAGACTGTTTCGTTCTATCAGAACTCTTCAGTGTGGCTTGACATGTAGGACGCTCGAAGCCGGGATCGAAACCCATCCAACATTACATTAGAGTAAGTCTGTTGGTGTTACTGAAAGTATTTATGATATTTATGGTCTCCGACTATTTAATGTTTAGTTTGATATATTTATAGAATAAGGTTTAGTAGTTATGCTTCCCCACAAGTTTCATGTTTTAGTTTAGAATTAAGGTAGAATAAGCACATGGATAAAACAAATGAATGAATAAAGCATATGAAATAAATGAGTGAAGATATGAAACAAATAATGGTTGTAAAACGGCGCGGACAAAATGAACATTTAAAACAAGGCGACGAACAAAAACAAGTTTATATATTAAAATAATAAAATTTACTTTGATACATAAAAATATTACTAACTCTACTAACAAAATAATAGTGTGTGTATATGTGTGAGCTTGTGTGTGTGTGTGTGTGTGTGTGTGTAACACAACTAAGCTACAAAAAGAATTGGAAGTTTAAAATGTCCTTTTTTATGGTTAGAAACGGGCAGTTTCTCAGAGACGGGAAAGCGTCTCATAGTCCTTGTATATGAATGTCTGCGAGGCCCATCCATGGTGTTGCTTTTCTCTCCTGTTGATTCACGCTGAAGGGAGTGTGTTGCTGCTGCGAAGAAATTTGGTCAAAGAGGACAAGGGTGTTTGAAGACAACGTATTTATAGAAAATATGCATCTTGTTGGTGGCTCAAAAACGCAGGACTTGAATTTACGCGCGGACCTAGTTTTAAACATGTCACGTGGTCCTCCTGGCCAATGGTTTCCCGAGACTGAATATTGAGCATCCGCCATCTTTGTGGGAACAAGTGGCATACCGCCCAAAATAATTTATAGGAGTGTAAAGTCTATAAGTCTCAGACCGCTCAGCCAACAAGCGAACCACGCTTGGCTAAGGAAATTGTTAAGGTATTTATATAGCAACAGCAGCAGCCGTTTGTTTACATTTTTATACCCTATCGGCTACCAGAGTGCTCAATTCTTTCAAAGAGTTTTGCATTATGCGAGCGGCGGCCGAAAATTTCTTCACCAGAGTGCTCAACCCTCATGGGGGAGTGTATATATTGTTATCCACAGACAGACTGTTTCGTTCTATCAGAATTCTTCAGTGTGGCTTGACACATAGGACACTCGAAGCTGGGATCGAAACCCATCCAACTTTACATTAGAGTAAGTCTCAGACCACTCGGCCAACAAGCATACCACACTTGGCTAAGGGAATTGTTAAGGTATTTATGTAGCAACATATATATATATATATATATATATATATATTTCCATTGTTCTGATGACATATTGCATAAAATGACCTACAAGAGTCATTCCTCTTCCTTACATATCCATAAATTGATATTTAGTGATGTTTGAAGTGAGTATTATTGTTTAGCGAGAGGAAACCATTTTTGTAGCCAGAGTTTTTGTTGTTGGTAAGCGAGGAAAAGTTTGTTTGGTTCAGCGAGGAAGAGGGTGTAACGTATGTGTGTTTACGTTGTATCGTTTCCTCGCTTAGTGTTGTTGGATATATAAAGGGTGGTTGAAGATGATGAAGATGAAGTAGGTCGAAAGGTGTTGTTATGAATAGTTTTTAGTTGACTCCCAATTCAGAAGGTGCCATGCGGGGTTACCAATTTGTAGCGGTTTTTAGGATAACAAAAATGAATTACGAAACTTTGCTTTAACAACACAACAACGAAAGTTCTTTATTTGCAGCTTTGAATATGGTTTGCTTTTGGTGCTGCAAAACTCGTGGTGTTTAAGCTTGTTAGTGTTGGAGACGAAATGGCTTAGCGGGATGTTGAGATGGCAGCCTGTTGTTGGACGTGTGAGGGATATGTTTAAAGTTACCGTGTAGTTTTGTATCTGGTTTTTGGAGGAGAGTCTGCGATATCTCCATGTTGTCGAGAGCGGGGTTACGCTCGGATCGACATAGTCAATTTTGGGGGTGACATGAAGTGGTGCCTGTGGAAGGCATGCTGAATGTTTCTAATTTATGTTCAACTGGGATTCCTCGTAGAGAATCCATAAATTAGATGGTTCCCTCGTTGAGTGTCCATGTTGCTGCTGCTAGCATTAAAGCCACAGTGAGATGTCCACACTGGGTGGCTTGTTTAGCTAAAAAGCATCGCTAAGCAGGGACGATCAGAGGAACGTCTGTTCTGGTCGCCGTCTCACGCCGAAGAGAGTGGGTTTGGCCGCTCACCCGTTTTGCAAGCCGGAAATGAAGGTCCGGGCTGAATAGGATAAGTCATCCTGATTGGGTGAAATTCATGTTGAATTAAATTGCGCGCCAAACCAAAATACGAGATTTTTCTCTTCTCTACAGATATATAAAGAAACATCTATATAAATGTCGGTAATTTCAGATTGGATGATGTTTATATCTGTGGTTTTTAAAAGGGTTTTTTGAAGGTCAGGGGCTAAGGGCAAGGCTGTGTTGCCGTAAGATATCTGACTCCGTATTTTGGTTATATTATTTTACCCCACGTTGACTGGCCGGTGCAATGCCTTGTCCAAAGAAAGCCCAAAAGAAATATACAAAAAGAAAAGATAGAAACAGATAAGAGACGAAAACATTTCTTCCATACTTTCCTTTATTTACTTGGTGAATGGACTAACCAACGCTACGTCCCAAGACGCAGCGTGGTGCCCAAAACATCAGACAGCAAAATGATGTTGTTGGTTCGACGGACACTCCCTCACAAGACTCAGTTCACAGAAAACCTGAGTATTTATCTCTTTCCACCGGCTCCAAATTCGCCACTCCAAAATCCTTCTAATTTTGGCGCGACCGCTTCCCAATGGCTACTTTACTTTTTATTATTTTTCTTATTTTTCTGATTTTTAACCGGCTGGATGCGTGGAGCCTTATATATGGCGACGCGTTTATACATTTTGTATGTGGCAGCCGACGAGTCAACATCCGGTTGGGAGTTTTATTGTAAATTCCTAAATCCCCACATATCTATGCTTCTACGACATGACACTGTAACTCATCAGTTAATTCCAATCTTACATCAAACTCACATCAAAGACTGAACACTGAAGCCAATAAGACATGTAACTTTTATGCTTACACGAAAAGTCACATTTGATTATAAGTTCTGCTAAAACTAGGAGAATGTGACACAAGTGAAACACCCAGTGAGAATGTAACTCACTATCTTGAAAGACTATACTGAAAGTTTCATTAACATTGGGCAAAGTATGTATTTATTCAACCCCCTCTTCTAATTTGATAGATTCTTTTTATATTTGGCCTTTCAACTATTTCCCTACATTGTCTTTCTCTTTTAGATTTTCATTCTCCTTTTTTCCTATCTATCTATCTATCTGTTTATATATATATATATATATATATATATATATATATATATGTGTGGGTGTGTGTGTGTGTTTGTGTGTGTGTTTCAGCATCTATTAAAACCACTTTCTATCTATCTCTCTTTCTTTCTATCTCAATGTCAGTCGTTATCTATCTATCTGTCTATCCATCTATCTATCTATCTAGCTAGCTAGCTAGCTAGCTAGCAAGCTAATTATCTCAGCCTGTACCTACCTACCTATCTATCTACCTATCAATCTATCTATCACTTAACATATATTCTCATATTCCTCTGTCAGTTCACAGTAGAATTTCTTTATCATATTTAATCATCCACCGAAATTTGATCATATCTATCTATCTATCTATCTATCTATCTCTTTGGCCTTATACAAGAATACATATTGATACACACACACACACACACACACACACACACACACATGCACACACGTAGATATATATGTGTAAGTCTATCTATCTATCTATATATTTACAGAGAGAAAGAGGGAAAGAGACAAAAAGAGAGAGAGATAGATAGATAGATAGATAGATAGATAAGGAGTAGATGAGATAGACAGATAGATAGATAGATAGATAAGGAGCAGACTGAGATAGATAGATAGATAGATAGATAGATAAGGAGCAAACTGAGATAGATAGATAGATAGATAGATAGATAGATAAGAAGCAAACTGAGATAGATAGATAGATAGATAGATGGATAAGGAGCAGACTGAGATAGATAGATAGATAGATAGATAGATAGATAGATAGATAAGGAGTAGATGAGATAGATAGATAGATAGATAGAGATAATGAATTGAATAGAGGTTGACAGACAGTTAGATAATGAATAGACTGAGATAGATAGATAGATAGATAGATAGATAGATAGATAGATAGATAGATATGCACAAAATAGGACAGATAAATGTTTAGATAGATATTAACACAACATTGTTAATAGAAAGATAGATATGAACAGACACTGAAACATTTGGTCCTCCATTAACTTACCAAGTACGCTAGTAAAGACCATAAACCTCTCTACTTATATATATATATATATATATATATATATATAGTATTATAAAAGCAGACAAAGTAATGTCTGCTTTTAGTAGATCTGGTGTATATATATATATAGATATATATTTCTTTTAAATACCCTGTCTGGTGGCAAAAGCTGCTTGGTAGCGCCAGGAGTGGCAGTACCGCCTTAAGCTACCGAAACTGTGTTATCACCCTGGTTGGCGGCTGATGAGGACAGAGTATCGCATGTGCTTTCACACATTGTATGATGAAAATTTGAAAAAAAAATAAAGATAAAGAAAATTTAAAAAATGTTGTATGTATTGATAATTTATATATATGTATTAATAATATGTATATACATATATATATAGCAAATAGGCTACATTTACTAAGAAAAAGTTTACAATAATTGACCCTATATATTTAAGTAAAGATAGTGTTGACCTTGTGTCAACACTGGGTGAAGATAAGTTTCTGGCCTCTGCAAAGTTTGATAATCACGTAGGTGAGCAACTCAAACTCAACAGGCACTGTTGACTATATATATGTATGTATGTATGTATGTATGTCTAATATTGCCCAAGAAAACTTCTAACATTTTCCTTATGAAAAGTTTAATCTTTTTTTCAATTAAGAGTACAAGGATTTTATTACGTCAAGAGGAACATTGTACAATGAAAATGCATATTGATGAGTCTTATTTATCCCCAAACACTTCAGCATAAAAACTCTGTGAACAAATTGCCCTGTTGGCTGGGGCTGTATACACCGATTGCTTCTCAGTAGAGAGGAAAGACTTTCCCAATGAGTGTCCTAGTTATGACTCTAAACAATCTGATGGTGAGGCTTCTGTAATGATGGAGCTTTGGGGAATAAGGAGTACCTCTTCATTGCCATTGCACCCAGGTCCACTCTGACTCGGAGTGGTAGCACCTGATAGGGTTCTATCTATGGGTCAAATAGTACTAATTTATGTATTCATACTAGACTGAATTGCTTGAAATAGAACTGTTTTTGATATTTAACTATGTAAACAAAACTGTACAAATACTAAACTGAGTTGTTTGGTGTTAAATGACCCAAAAAAGGTTGATACGCTGTAAAATAAATTCTCTCTTCCTCTCTGTATATATATATATATATATGTTGAGAGAGAGAGAGAGAGAGAGAGAACGAGTGAGAGAGAGAGACTGATAGAGATAGACAGACAGTATTTAACTGAATTCAGTAAATTTATCTGAACTTAGTAAATACAACTCAATTAGTAAATGAGCTAGTTTTAAGACATTGATACTAGTTAACTGGCTGATTACCGAGGCTTTCGGTTGGATTTGGCGGGAAATAGGCATATATACTTTAATGTTCGTCCGGGGAGTCTTATTTACATATGTCTTATGGTGAGTATTCCTTCTTATATTCCAATATATATATATATATATATATAGAGAGAGAGAGAGAATATATATATATATATATATATATATAGAGAGAGAGAGAGAGAAACGGAGGGTGAGAGAGAGAGAGAGAGAAAGAAAGTGAGAGAGAAAGTGAGAATGACAGCAAGTGAGATAGATGGGTATATATAAAGAGAGAGAGAGAATATATATATATAAAGAGAGAGAGAGAAACGGAGGGTTAGAGAGAGAGAGAGAGAGAGAGAAAGTGAGAATGACAGCAAGTGAGATAGATAGGTATATATAAAGAGAGAGAGAGAGAGAATATATATATAGAGAGAGAGAGATAGAGAGAGAGAGAAACGGAGGGTGAGAGAGAGAGAGAGAGAGAGAGAGAGAGAAAGAAAGAAAGTGAGAGAGAAAGTGAGAATGACAGCAAGTGAGATAGATTGGTATATATAAAGAGAGAGAGAGAATATATATATATATATATATATATAGAGAGAGAGAGAGAGAGAAACGGAGGGTGAGAGAGATAGAGAGAGAGAGAGAGAGAAAGTGAAAATGACAGCAAGTGAGATAGATAGGTATATATAAAGAGAGAGAGAGAATATATATATATATAGAGAGAGAGAGAGAGAGAAACGGAGGGAGAGAGAGAGAGAGAGAGAGAAAAAGTGAGAATGACAGCAAGTGAGATAGATAGGTATATACGAACATAATGAGAGAGGTGGGTGGGTAGATAAATAGAAACAGCATGGGGTAGATGGTAAGAGTTGGAGACCTTAGCCAAGGGTAACCCGAAGGCTCCTTTTCAATAGCTACTACACTGTGGTGCAGGGAAGGGCATTATTCCATTCCCGGTATTGCTCTACTTTACCCTTGATTCTCACCTTATTGTGCTGGGTGCTAAACAAAACGGCATCAAGTACCATTTTTTGAGTCTTTGGTATGACTCAACCTGGGATTGAACCCCGGTCTACTCCTTAGGCCAATTACCTAGATAGATAGATAGATAGATAGTGTTTTGATGAACTACTAAATAAAACTGAATTCAGAAAGTTTGAAGATATTGATACTTATTGACTGCATGTTTACTGTGGCCTTGTGCCAGACTTGGTTGGAATTAAGCATATACACATTAATGTTGGTCCATGGAGTCCTATTTGCACATGTCTTATGATAAGTATTCTTTCTTATATGCAAATATATAAAGCTTCCATTAAAATGAGTTGGTCCGGGTGTCATAAACTTAGTAGTGTTTGTATTAAATTCTTATTTTGGAGCTTTTCCAAAATTCAGAAGTTATAATGATTTATAATCTGTCAAAGAACATTAAACATAACATTGAAATTTTGGAATGATCCCAAAACAAAGAGATAAAGCTGTATTTTCAAACTTATGAATTATCTCTCTCTCTCTCTCTCTACCTCCTCTCACTCTCTCTCTCTCTCTCTACCTCACCCCTCTCTCTCTCTAACTTAATATAAATAAATATATATATATATATTTATATACATATTTGCTTAAAAAAATTTAGAAATAGTAGAGACTATACATACATATCTATATATATATATATATCTATATATATATATATATATATATTCATTGTATCTTCTCATATCTATCTATCTATTTATCAATCTATCTACAATGTTTGTTTTATATCTATCTATTTATGAATCTCTCTGTCCTTTTATCCATGTAAATATCTATGTACCATGTTTGTATCTATCTATCTATCTATCTATCTATCTTGTCTGTTTCTATCTAGTTATCTATTTATCTGTAATATTTTGTTTTTATCTATTTCTCTTTCTGTCTGTGTGCCTGTCTCTCTGTCTGTGTCCTTGTCTCTGTCTCTGTCTGTCTCTCACTCTGTCTCTGTCGGTCTATCTTTCTCTCTCTCTCTATACATATATATATACATATATATATGTTTGTTCATATATATTTATCTATCTCTCTATCCTATTTTTTTCATATCTATCTATCTATCTATCTATCTATCTATCTATCATTTCTGTTTCTATCTATTTATCTATATTTTTGTAATGTTTTGTTCTTATCTGTCTGTCTGTCTGTCTGTCTGTCTCTCTCTCTTTCAATCTGTCCGCCTGTTTGTCTCTCTTTCTCTCTCTCTCTCTCTCTCTGTATATATATATATATATATATATGTCTGTTTTTATATATATATATATATATATATATATATATATATATATATATATATATATATATAGTCATCCACAGACAGATCTGTTTCGTTCTATCAGAACTCATCAGCATGGCTAGACAGTATCTTCCCATAGCTGGGATCGAAACCCGGTTGACTCAAACATCAAACCATAGCTTCTAAACATTCAGCCACAAGGAGATATTAGCTGTGAAGATATATATATATATATATATATATATATATATATATATATATATATATATATATCTTCATATATATATATATATATATATATATATATATATATCTTCATATATATATATATATATATATATATATATATATATATATATCTTGTTTATTTATCTATCTATCTATCTATCTATCTATCTATCTATCAGTCTGTTTTTCTATCTATCCATTATATATATATATATATATATATATATATATATATATATATACATATATATATATATATATCTTGTTTTGTTCATATCTATCTATCTATCTATCTGTCTGTTTTGTCTCTCTTCCAATCTATCTATCTATCTATCTATTTATAGTCATTATTCTGGATTTGGACTGTGATCTTTCTTTGATAGATACTTCATAAAAAATGAAAGGGAGTATTTTGAAAGTCTACAAAAAATTTCACAAAAACCGAATAAAGAATTATGGGATACTCCTCATCAATAATCTTTGATCAAACACTCTTCTATCAATCTATCCATCTATCTACCTATGCAGAGGGATAAGACCCCACCACCACCGTCAACAAGTGTCCTAGATATGACACTAAACTATCTCATGGCAAGGATTCAGTGTTGGAGTCCTGGGGAATATGGAGTAGCCTTTCATTACTATTATTCACAGGTTCACTCTAAACCAGAGTGGGAGTACCTGTTAGACTCCCATCTATTGATCAAACAGAAATCTTTAACTATTTACCTGCACGCAAATAAATGACTTTATTAAATTGTGGTTACATATCAATGCTTGAAAGCGTTTAACTGTGTGCAAATAAAACTATTGGTGTTAGATAACAACATATGAAGTCATTTAAGTGTTTATAAACAAATTATTGATATTAGATAGAAATACTTGTGTTTAAACAAATTAGCTCTAAGTTTTAGAAAAAATCAAATTACCAACAAACTATTCACTTATCATCATCATCCTCATCATGTCGTGCTGGTAGCACGGATATCCCTGACCCTCTCTCGCCACTTCTCCCTATCGTTCATCGCCTCAGGCAGGTCTTCTGGACAACATCCGTATCCTCACATAGCTGCTGAATGTATGTTCGTGCTGGTCATCCTGCTTTTGCACGGCCATGTGTGGGGGTCCATAAGAGTACATCACTTATGAGTTCGTCCCTGCTTCTCCAGCAGTGTCCTGCATGTCTGGTTCATCTAACTTGAATAGTTTTCGTGATAGGAGGCAGGTGGCCGTACAGTTGGTGTCTTGTGGGGTGTCGCTGCCAGGACTTGTTCAAGTTTGCTCGCAGCATTCTTGTGTAATTGCCGTCTAGCTTCTTCTCCAGCCGTTTTGTTAGACTCCATACATAGATTAACAAAATCAGAGAGAACGGCTTTGAGCTGACAAAGAAAAGAAGCAGAAGGTACCCCTCAAAAACAATTACCGACGCCGACTACGCCGATGACATCGCAATACTGGCAAATACGCCCAACCAAGCCTAAACACTACTGCATAGTTTGGAACGAGCAGCCGCAGGCATAGGCCTCTATGTCAATGCACACAAAACGGAATATATGTGCTATAATCAAACGGGTGACATCTCCACTCTAGACGGAACCCCTCTTTAACTAGTAGACAAATTCACTTACCTAGGAAGCAGCGTCGCATCAACCGAAAAGGACATCGACACAAAGTTAACGAAAGCATGGACAACTATCAATAGACTATCAATTATATGGAAATCAGACCTAATCGATAAAATGAAACGCGGCTTCTTCCAGGCAGCGGTTGCATCGATATTTACTTATAAATAATGTATATCTAACCATCTAACTGTGTGCAAACAAATGACTGATAGAAAATTAAATTGTTAGTGTTAGATAGCGATACTTGAAACCTCTTAATTGTGTGCAAAGAAATAATTAATATTAAATGGATATATTAGTATTAAATAGCAATACTTGAAACCATTTAACTAAGTGCGAACAAATGATTACTATCAGATTGAATTATTAGTGTTAGATAGGAATACTTGAAACCATTTAACTGTGTGCAAACAAATGATTAATATCAAATAGAATTTTTAGTGTTAGATAGCAATACTTGAAAGTATTTAACTGTGTGCAAACAAATAATTAATATTAAATTAATTTATTAGAATTAAATCATCAGTGTTTCATAGCAATACTTGAAACCCTTTAATAGTGGGCAAAGAAATAAGCTCTGGATCATTTAAAATTAAATGTAACCTACAAACTATTTAGTTTACAAAACATTTATTTAATATATATGTATAAATAGGAATTGGCATAACATAACCGACGAGGGTTGATATGCAATTAAACCCACCAAAACAATCTATCTATCTATCTATCTATCTATCTATCTATCTATTACTCCATATTTGGCCTTATATTGGAATGAGGTACTTACCTGCTTCTTCATATGGGAAAATTTGACACAAGGTTAGTTTTTTATGTAGTGAGCCATCTTTAATCTATCTATCTATCTATCTATCTATCTGTTTGCTAATGGCTGGAACACTGGGGTTCAGTTTCAGGTGAGTCATACCAAAGATGCAAAAAATAGTACTTGATAGCTCCTTGTTTAACACACAGAAATTATAAGGCTTAGATCAAGGGTAAGGAGTAATAACCTCTCCTACACCTCGGTGTAGTAACTATTGATAAGAAAGTCTTTGGGGTGCCCTCAACTACAACTAATATATATATATATATATACATAGATAGATAGATAGATAGATTCCAGGGAAGAGGTCAAATTGTTGGATATATACATATATATATATATATATATATATGTGTGTGTGTGTGTGTGTGTGTGTGTGTGTCCAACAATTTGACCTCTTCTCTGGAATAATGCCCCATTGGTTTGGGCTGTAGAATACATCAACTGCTTCACTTTATAGGGGTAAGTTCCCACCTAACGAGTCTCCTGGATATAACACTAAACAATCTAATAGTGAGGTTTCAGTAATGCGGGAGCTTTGGGGAATTTGGAGTACCCTTTTTATTGCCATTCCTCCCAGGTTCAATCTGGCCTGGAGTGGTTGCACATGATAGGGTCCTATTCATGGGTCAAACATAACTAATCTGTATACTTATGCTAAACTGAATTGTTTGAAATAGAACTGTTATTGACATTAAAACTGTATATTTATGCTAAACTGAATTGTTTGAAATAGAACTGGTTTTGACATTTTAAACTGTGTGTAAACAAAAAACTATACTTATACTAAACTGAGTTTTTTGAAATAGAACTGTTTATATGTATAAAAATGGATTAGGCATTAAATAACCAACAATGGTTGATGTGCCATAAAACCAAACAAAAATTCTCGGGAATAGATGTGTACTTTGATTTGACTTTTCATTCTTTATTTAGAATACTATAAGAGAAGAAGTGAAATGAACTTGTTAGTAAATAATTTCTCAGCTTTAAACTATCAGTTTCTTGCCTATCTGATCATAAATATATATATATATATATATAGATAGATAGATAGATAGATAGATATATTTAGCTAAAATTTGTTCCATATCTTTTTTATGGTCTTCTTTTTAATCTGTGAGCATATATTTACGAAACACTTTCTATTAGTTGCATGTGACACAAGGCCAGTATATTTAAGAAAGAGAGAAAGGAAGAGATAGATAAAGAGTGTGTGTGAGAGAGATAGAGAGAGATAAAGATAATCAGAGAGAAAGTGCATGTTAAAATGAGAAACTGTACCTTCACACAAGAGCACACATGCGCACACTCACACAAACACACACACACACACACACACATACAAACCTGCACACATTCAAAAATACACAGACTCACAAATACACACAATAATATAAACACAAACGTACACACACTCATATTCATGTACGCATATCACACACACACACACACACACACACACACACACACACACACTCAACATTTACATATAGTCACCCCTGACATACTCACACTTATACACCCATATCACACACACTCACTCTCCATATCACACACATGCTCACCACACAATTAAACTCACGCACTCATATCATTCCCCACACACATACTCACACATGTACATTCACCCACAGTCACCCCCTCACCTACTCACTCTAACATTTATACCCCCATATCACATACACTCACTCATCCACATACTCACTTAAACAGTCCCATTCATATGTCCATAACACTGACACAATGATCCACTCTCATACATCCTTCCATATCACATAAACACTCACCCAACACACGCACACTCACACACCTGTATCACTCACACACACACACCCACACTCACTCCCCCATATTACTCACATGCTCACCCACACTCACACACTCAGCCACACTCACACACACCCATATCATTCATGCACTCAGCCACACTCACTCACCCATATCATTCACGCACTCAGCCACACTCACATATCCATTCACTGACACACTCACCCATACTCACACACCCATATCACTCACACACTCAGCCACACTCACACACCCAGATTATTTGGCATTCAGCTACACTCACACATCTATATCACTCACATGCTCCCCCACACTCACACACTCAGCCACACTCACACACCCATATCATTCACACACTCAGCCACACTCACTCACCCATATCATTCATGCACTCAGCCACACTCACATATCCATTCACTGATACACTCACCCATACTCATACACCCATATCACTCACACACTCACACACCCACACACCCAGATTATTTGGCATTCAGCTACACTCACACATCTATATCACTCACATGCTCACCCACACTCACATACTCACCCACTCTCACACACACCCATATCATTCATGCACTCAGCCACACTCACATATCCATTCACTGACACACTCACCCATACTCATACACCCATATCACTCACACACTCAGCCACACTCATACACCCAGATTATTTGGCATTCAGCTATACTTACACATCTATATCACACACATGCTCAGCCACACTCACACACTCAGCCACACTCACACACCCATATCATTCACACACTCAGCCACACTCACACACCCATATCATTCACGCACTCAGCCACACTCACATATCCATTCACTGACACACTCACCCATACTCATACACCCATATCACTTACACACTCAGCCACACTCACCCCCCCATATCATTCATGCACTCAGCCACACTCACCCATCCTTATCACTCACACACCCACATTCACTCATCCTTTCATATCATATGAACACTCACCAAGCACTCACACTCAAATATTTATCTACATACACGCACATATCTGGAAAGTAGTCTTGAAGAAAAACTCTGAATTCAAAAAAAGATTACTCCACTTAAAAATTGACCTTGTGTCATATCCTGCTCATGGTGGATGGGTTTAATAAATGTTTAGATAAATAAAGAGATAATTAGTCTCTGACTTTGTACATGACCTTTTAACAACTTTTTCTTCTTATTTCAATTTTCTTTTTAGTTAATAAAAATAATTTTTAAAGAAAAAGGAAAAGAAATTAAACTAAAGAAATTCTATTGGCATCATCTTCACACTTTTGGATAAAGTTGTTATTGATCTTTGGACCGTCTTTATGGCATCTACAACTTCATATGTTTCCTTGAGATCTTCCTCTCATGGTCTTGTTTGCCCAGGTAGTGTTATTACGAACCCATGAACCATTTTAACTGCATTGATGATCACTGATAGCGTTCAGATAGTTTTCACATCACGTTGGTATTCATCACATGACTGTGACATTAAATGAATGAACTTTTTGTTGTGGACCAGCAAAAGGTCCGGAAGAAAGACACAAACTTGGGATTACGTGAAACAAGTTTATAGAACGAAAGTTTAAATACAGCAGAGGTAAAAGAGTGTTGAACGTCAGTCTGACTGCCAAAGTGTTAGGCTGGACTTAACTCAACACTGAGATGAATATTTTCCCGGTATTCATAGTAATAGGAAGAGTTCATTATAGTCCGTAAGGTAGGTACCATAACACTTTTCTTTATACAACTGTTAATATTAGAGAATATTAATGTTCTAATTACTTACAAGTAAAGGTTTTGAAACTTTTGTTTTTCAATAAACTTTTCACTCAAATTAAGGAAATAGACTTTATTAAATCTATCGATCACTGTTTTATTCACTCATTTACACACCAGCTCATTAATCTAGTGGGTAGAGTATTCACCAATGGTCTGGGAGACCGGAGTTCAATCCCAGGTCGCGTCATACCAAAGACTTTAACTTATACTTGATACCTCTTTGCTTAACACTCAGCAATATAAGGTACGTATCAAGGGTAAAGTGGAGCAATTCAGGGAAAGGAGTTGCACCCTTCCCTTACACCTTGGTGAAGTAGCTATTGAAAAGGGAGCCTTTGGGTTGCCCTCGACTTTGGTCACTAACTTTACTTACAATATTTATTCACATACACTGAGGTTCATTTCCACCTCAGGTGGGTGACCCTTTAAATGGTGACCTTGCAAGACTGATCAAGGTTGATTAGTTGTGTGTCACAGCATCTCAACCCTTGTAGGCTCTTCGATACCAAATCCTGTTTATATTAAATATATATGAGTTGTAAACGAATAGTTTGTAGGTAATAATTTCATTGCCTACAGAAGGCTAAATGGTTTCAAGTATTGCTACATAACACTAATAATTCTATTTGATATTATTCATTCATTTGCACACAGCTAAATGGTTTTCAAGTATTGCTATGTAATACTAATAATTCAATTTAACAGTCATTTGTTTGCACATTGTTAAACATTTATATATCATTTTTTAAAAAATCCTCAAGATGCAGTGAAATCATTTACTTTGCATTGGAGGGTTTTTTTTATGCATTGGAGGGTTTTCATAACAGGGATATACGAGGATCATTAAATAAGTTTCCAGACTTTTTTCGTATGGGCACTTTTATTGATAGTACACACATGAAACTCTAGTCCCCTTCCAAGTAATCTCCTCCAGCTGCAATGCCTTTGTACGGTTCCAACAACTTCTGGAAGGCCCCATGGAAGTCCTCTTGTGTGAATGTGTCAATGACCTTCGTCACAGCCTCTTTCCTCTCCTCAATTGTCTCATAAGGACAGCCTTTGAGCTTAGGGAGTAAGCAAAAGTCACAGGGAGCAAGGTCTAGACTATAGGGAGGCTGACGAACTGTCTTGATGCCTATCTTGCTCAAATAGTCTGTGACAACGATGGAGTTGTAAACTGGTGCATTATCCTGGTGGAAATGCCACTGACTCGATTTGAAGAGTGCTCGCCTCTTCTGACGGAATCCCTTGCTGAACTCCCTTAAAACCTCAACATAGTAACCCTAACCCTAACCCTAGCCCTTTGGCCAATCCACACTGGTGTATTGATTTCCTTACTCCTCCCACACCTCTCATCATCCCTCACAGACTGCCTGCCTTCCTTGAATCTCTTATGCCACTCAAAAACTGATGCTCAATTCATGCAAGATGGTTGAAAACAGTGTGAAGCATTCCATGCGTTTCTGTGGCAGCATTTTTTCCAAGTTTAAAACACAATTCTATTGCATATCGTTTTTATCAAGTGTCTTCACGTCCAGATTGCACTTTTGAAATTCACCAGCTGTGATAATCAGGCTTTAGTAGGATATATTCCAATTCCTGCAGTAGCTGTTGATTCGAACCTGAAATCATAAAAATTGGTCAGTCATCTCATAAGATGTATAGCAATAACATACTGAGTTTTAAATGCCTGTACAAAAAAAGTCTGGAAACTTATTGAAGGTAACACGTATAACAAATTCTTTTTTTTTCTAAATATCTAAATTATGACATATTTTGATTTTTTTGGAATAATTGAATTATGACCCATGAATCTTTACATACAATAAAAATATTCCCACTGAGTTAAGCCCAAGAAAAGAACTTTTTTCAAATCCATCTGAAAAATCCATCAAGAACAGATGAAATAAATTTATAATTGAATATACTTATACATTTTATCATTTCGCAATGATATTTTGCTCTACATAAGCTTATTTATATATGTCTACATATTGGCATAATGTTTAGAGTGTTTGCCACAGGTCTGGGAGACCGAGGTTCAGTCCCAGGTTGTCATACCAAAGACTCAAAAAATTGTACTTAATGCTGCCTTACTTAACACTCAGCATGTTCAGGTTCAAATCAAGATTAAAGTGGAGCAATCTAATGAAAGGAGTTGTGCCCTCCCCTACACCTTGGTGTAGTAGCTATTGAAAAGGGAGCCTTTCAGTCGCCCTTGACTACAGTCGCCAACTTTAATTTTACATGCATTATGCAGTTTTCGCCAATAGCCCGAGAGACTGGGGTTCAATCCCAGGTCGAGTCATACCAAATGCTCAAAAAATGGTACTTGATGCCTCCTTGCTTAACACTCAGCATTAGATAAGGATCAAGGGTAAAGTGGAGCAATCCAGGGAAAGGAGTAACGCCCTCCTCTACACCTCAGTGATGTAGTTATTGAAAAGGGAGCCTTCGAGTCAGCCTTGACTAAGGTCACCAACTTTACTTTTTTTATAAAATTTACATAGAGCACTCAATTTTGATAATTCCATTTAAGTATATCTATAGAATCTATTGACAATATATATATATATATATATATATGTGTGTGTTGCATGATACATCTGTAAATTCTATTTTTGACTTGTAGTGTAGCATTCTAATTAGGTCCTGAGCAGTTAAACTAGTGGGGAAATACATGAGTCAAGCAGTTTGATGGACAGCTATTAAACTTGGGGTCAGTTTGCAACCACTGCTCTCATTAGATGGTCAGGTGACCAAATCAGTTCAAGTGTTAGAATAAATTAGTCAGTAAGAAACACCTAACCTGTGTAATCAAATCTTCCATCTCCACTCTTTGGCTGAGCCGGTACTGATTAAATGTGGCCAGTAAATAAAGGTAATGTGTGCATATAAAGATGTGGCAACATTGTCATTCATCATCAATGAACAAGAACAAAGATGGCCTCATGAAAGAGACATCAAAGTAACCAGGGTGACAAGATAAGAAACTGGAGGAAGGACAAAGTGAAGTCAGGTAAAGAGATGGGAGCTGATTGATGGTCGGAGAAAGACCCAGATTATATATGCAACCATATACATAATAGAACGGTACAATAAAGGGCTAAACAATACACAGATAGATAGATAGATAGATACTGAAGAAGAAAGAAAATAGATAGATAGATAGATAGATATGAAGAGTTTACAAAAGAAAGGAAAAAGAATCATAGATAGATAGAAAGATAGATATGAACAGACTGAGATAGATAGATAGATAGATAGATAGATAGATAGATACTGATAAAGAAAGGAAAAAGATAGATAGATAGATAGATACGAACAGACTGAGATAGATAGATAATGAGAAAGAATGGAAAAAAATAGATAGATAGATAGATAGATAGATAGATAGATAGATAGATAGATATGAACAGATTGAGATAGATATAAAGACTGAGATAGATAGATAGATATGAACAGACTGAGATAGATATGAACAGACTGAGATAGATAGATAGATAGATAGATATGAACAGACTGAGATAGATAGATAGATAGATAGATAGATAGATAGATAGATATGAACAGACTGAGATAGATAGATACTGAGAAAGAATGGAAAAAGATAGATAGATAGATAGATAGATAGATAGATAAGAACAGACTGAGATAGATAGATAGACAGATAGATAGATAGATAGATACTGAGAAAGAAAGTAAAAAGATAGATAGATAGATAGATATGAACAGACTGAGATAGATAGATAGATAGATAGATACTGAGAAAGAAAGAAAAAAAGATAGATAGATAGATAGATAGATAGATATGAGCAGACAGAGAAAGAAAAAAGAAAAGGTAGATAGATAGATAAATCGACTGATAGATTGATAGAGTTTTATGTAAATGTCTTTTTAAATAAAAATGCATGGCTACAAATATGCATTTGGAAAAAGAAAAAAATTCTTTAGAAATTCATTGTCAATACTGAAACGATGACATTGATGTTAAAACCACAGCATAAATTTTTTTTAAAAAGATGAGTAAATACAGTATGCATAAAAAACAAAATGTAAATTGCAATTCTTATCAAAGATCTATTATACATATGCATTGGTATATGAATGTCATCAACTCATATTTGTACATGACCTCAGAGGAAATATTCAAATAATTTTTTAAACGTATTTTCTGTATGTATTTTTGATACCAAAGTCTATCTTGGCATGTGCCCCAAGTGTCTTTTCTATGTAGCCACAGGATTCAATCCATATATTTTTCTCCTAATTTATGCATGTATGTATATATGTGTTGTTGTTGTTGTTGTTATTGTGCGTGGTGGTGGTGTATGTATGAGCGTATGAGAGAGTGCCTTTCTGTTGTAGCCCTTCTTTGATTGATATTAAGTAAAAAAATACAGCTTCCTGATTTTTCTAACAGCATTATATATATTAGTTTTTTTCTGGCATTCATCAGTGTTCCTGCTGTTTGATCTCAGTGCATGCCTGGGCAAGACTGTATCGATATTCAGCAATTGCCAATGCAGCAAGTCTTCCTTCTTCGGTAATATATTGCCTTGACCTGCAATGAACCTTGCGGGTGTAGTTGACAGATACATCCAGCCATAGATAAAATTAACAAAATGATTACCAAAAAACAAGCAACGCATGGGTGTATGCTGTGACCAATGTAGAACAAGCATTGCATGGGTGTAAACCATGGCTAATGAAAAACAAGCATAGCACGGGTGAAAAGGCATGGCCAGCTGAGTTGTGTGAAAGTTTTAAGACTATATAAGGTTTAGAATTTTGACTGAAGTCAGATTGGGCTGGCTGTTCCGACTTCTGCGTGTGAGTGTAAACTGTTTCCAACTGCTCTTCAGCTCCACGAAAGCATTACCAGCAAACAATAGATATTAGATTATATTTTTATATAAACATGTTCCTCATTTTTCATCAAGATCTAGAGGTAGTATACTACTCTTCTTCATCCCAATGTTATCCATGAAATAAGCAAGATGCTATACAAATTAAAATTAGTACCGTTGCTGCAGTTGCCAGATTGGTTTAATTTGGTTTAGTTTGGTTTGGTTTGGTTTGGTTTTATGCCATATCAATCCTTGTAAATTATTTAATGCCAAATCCTCTTCATATACATATCTATGCGTAAATATGCGTAAACCATCATTGCTTGAGGGCTGCATGGACTGGCACATCACAACCGATTTAAAACATAACTTCATATTTCCAACTGAAATAGCGTTAACAACAAAGTGTCCAGATATTGTCATTTGGTCCTTTAAAGCAAAAAAAGTTCTCGTTATTGAGTTAATGGTCCCTTTTGAAGAAAATTTCAACTGGGCACATCGGTGTAAGTTGGAAAAATATGAAGATCTGTGAGAACAATGTGTCAGAAATGGCTAGATAACAAATGTATTTCCTATCGAAGTCAGATGCAGAGGTTTTATTGCCAACTCAACCTCCGTTTTCTTACCTAATCTCGGACTTCCTCCACCGGACAAGAGAAAATATATGGAAAATATCCAAGATAAGGCTCTAATGGCATCAGTGTGGATCTGGCAATTCCACAGAGCGACAACAATCTGACAAAGTCTGGTGGTGTCGTGAGATACTGCTGGGGCGCTCTGGGTTAGTGGTAATGATGCTTCAGCCCCAAAACAATGCCTGAACCCAGAGTCATCATCTGATGAAGGCGTTGTTAGAAGCAATGTTGTTGTATAAACATCAGTTATTGTATGATACCTTCTATATGTATTCATATATACATATGTGTGTGTGTACATGTATATATATAAGTGTGTGTGTGTAATTTGTAAGCAAGTAGTTTGTAGGTAACATGATTTTTAAATAAGTCAGAGCTCATTTGTTCACACACTGTTTCAAGTATTCCTATCTAACACTAATAATTCAATCTAATATTAATCATTTGTTTGCACATAGTTAAATAGTTTCAAGTAATGATATAAAATACTAATAATTCTTTTTAATATTAACCATTTGTTTCCACCCAGTTGAATGGTATCAAGTGTTGTAAAAAATTAACTACTTCTATTTGACCTTTAGATAGGAACCTAACAGGTACTACCACTCTAACTTAGAGTGGATCTGTGAGTAATGGCAATGAATGGGTATTCCATATTCCCCGAAGGTCCATTAACTGGAGCCTCATCATCAGATTGTTTAGTGTCATACCCAGAACACTCATTAGGGGAGTGGGGGTATCCTCATGGTGTAATGGTTAAAACGATGGACTGCGGAATCGTAGTACGCGAGTTCGTACTCCAGTCGCGCTATTACGTTCACTTTCGGGCAAATACCCTTGGGAAAGGTATGAACCCCCTTATCCTCCCAGCTATGAGTTAAATAGTACCACTAATGGATTTGACATTAAATAACCTAAAAAGAGTTGATATGCCATTAAACAAAGAAACCAAACCAAATCATTAGGGGAGGTCTTACCACTCTGTAGAGATCCAGTTAGCGTATTCTATTGTCCAATCTGACAAAGCAGGATATTGCCAGAATGAAAGTGAACACGACCTGCTTGAGTGACCTAGGTTCCCATGTTACCATATCATGCAATGCTGTAAAGTGTTTTTATAATTCAGAGTTTTATTTCTCCTAAAATAATTGGTCTTACCAAAACTGCCCTATTATTTATCTATATTTGGCGAGAGAAATGTGCAGCACACAATAAAACATAAACAGCCACATCCATCTTACACTCTAAGTCATACCACATCAAGGTGGTTTGTGGTATTTTAGGACATATCAAACCTTGTTGGTTATTTAATGCCAAATCCTGTATATATATATATATATATATATGTGTGTGTATATATACATTTTAAGTAAGATGACCAACCATAGTGGAGGGCAACCCAAATCCTCCCTTTTCAATAACTACAACACCGATGTTTAGGGGAGGTTACTACTCCTATCCCTGGATTGCTCCACTTACTTTTGATCCATACCTGAGTGTTGAGCAAGGAGACATCAAGTACCATTTTTGAGTCTTTGGTATGACTTAACCTGGGATTGAACCCCAGTCTCCCGGATAATTGGTGAACACTCTAATATATACATGATTTGTAAATATGTACTGGGTAGGAAATAGTTTTTAAACCAGCAAGAGCTTATTTGTTTGCACACAGTTCAAGTATTGCTATTTAATACTAGTTTTATTTACATACAGTTAAATGGTTTCAAGTATTGCTATTTAACACAAATCATCATCCTCATCATGTCGTGCTGCTAGCACGGATATCCCTAACCATCTCTCGCCACTTCTCCCTATCATTCATCGCCTCCGTCAGGTCTTCAGGGCTACATCCTGTATCCTCACATAGCAGCTGTATGTATGTTCGAGCCGGTGGTCCTGCTTTTGCTCGGCCATATGCGGGGGGTCCATAGTAGTACATCACTTATGAGCTCGTCCTTGCTTCTCGAGCAGTGTCCTGCATGTCTGGTTTGTCTAACTTGGATAGTTTTCGTGATGGGAGACAGGTGGCTGTATAGTTGGTGTCTTGTGTGGTGTTGCCACCAGGACTTGTTCAATATTGCTCACAACATTCTAGTATAATTGCCGTCTAGTTTCTTCTCCAGCCATTTAGTTAGTACCCAAATAGTGCATCCATATAGCAGTATCGATACGACCGCTGCCTGGAAGAAACTGCATTTCATTTTATCGGTCAGGTCTGATTTCCATATGATCGAAAGCCTATTGATAGTTGTCCATGCCTTCATAAGCCGTGTGTCGACGTCTTTTTCAGTTTCAATTATTATTATTCAACATTAATTATTCTATTCAACATTACAAAGTTAAATGTTTTCAAGTTTAGAAAATGATTAGATATTTCTATTTGACCCATTGATAAGATACAAACAGGTCAGATGCTAACTAGGTCAGATTGGATGAGGGAGTAGTGGCAATGAAGAGGTATTCTGTATTCCCCAAAGCATTGGGACTAGAGCCTCACCACCAGATAATGTTTAATGTCATATCCAGGACACTCATTGGTGGAGATTCTTACCCATCTGCAGACATAGCCAGTGAATACTAAAGCCCAATTATATAACCGCACAAGACAACTGGTGACTTCACATTCAGCAGACATCATGACGAATCAGTTGAATGACCCCTTTTGGCCAATTAAAAGCACCTCAAATAGTACCTTCAAATCACATAATTATACCAAGATTTCCTCTCTTACTCGTTTTTCTCAACAGACAGAGCTGGCGACAACTTTTTGTTTTGATTAGGTTTCTTCATTTAATGGCATATCAAACTTCATGAGTTATATAATACCAAAGAACAGGCCGTGTCACACAACTTGATACCCCTTCTTGTAGCATCATTATGTAACAAACTGATGAATTACAAACACACCAGCCCAGTCAGCTGGGGCTCTAGAATACACCAACTGCATCTCTGCCAAAGGGGAAGACCCCCACCTCCATGACATCAAACAATCTGATAGTGAGCTGGAGCTTTGGGGAATGCTGGAGTACCCCTACATTTCCATTGCTCCCAGGTCCACTTTGGCCATGAGTGCTAAACCCTGATAGGGTCCTATCAGTGGGTCAAATAGAATTATTTGACATTTAAACTGAGTGCAAATAAATGACTTATGCTAAATTAAATTGTTAGAAATAGAACTGTTTGATCATTTACCTGTGTGTATCTAAAAATTTGTTAACAAATCATATATTTAATACATGTGTAAAAGCAAGATTTGGCATTAAATAATTGTTATACTGCTGTATGGATGCACTATCTGGACACTAACAAAACGGCTGGAGAAGAAGCTAGACGGCAATTACACAAGAATGCTGCGAGCAATCTTGAACAAGTCCTGGCGGCATCACCCCACAAGACACTAACTGTATGGCCACCTGCTTCCTATCACGAAAACTATTCGAGTTAGACAAACCAGACATGCAGGACACTGCTGGAGAAGCAGGGACGAACTCATAAGGGATGTACTCTTATGGACCCCCACACATGGCCATGCAAAAGCAGGACGACCAGCATGAACATACATTCAGCAGCTATGTGAGGATACAGGATGTTGTCCTGAAGACCTGCCTGAGGCGATGAACGATAGGGAAAAGTAGCGAGAGAGGGTCAGGGATATCCGTGCTAGTGGCACGACATGATGATGATGATGATGGTGACATACCCCATGACATCATTGCATGGACCCTCCCTGACACTATAACAAGTGAGTGACTTTATAAACAAATTAAGTGAGTCTAGTCAGTCACCAGTAACCATTACTGTCAGTATTTCCATAAATATATACTGTTGTGAATTTTACATCTCTTTGTGTTATTCATTTCTGGTCCTTCAAAACCACAAGAATAAGCAACAATGGTTGATGTGCCATAAAACCGAAACAAACCAAACCAAAAAACATACACACATACAGGACCTTCAATCTAAGCACTTACAAAAAACCGGCCATGCAACAAAACCAGTTAGTGCACATAGCTACTCTCAACTTTGTGTCATATTCCTGGAACTCCATTCAACAGTTCTGAAAATGTGAATATACAGCATAGCAAATGTGCCACATAAAGACCCCTTCAAAGGGCTATATTCTGTGATGGCTCCTCCACGCTGACACTTGCAACCTTCAATTATGGTCCTAAACATGTTCGGCATATATGTGTAACTTATCCTCCCCCATGAAGAATATTCATCTACTCCAAAATTTACTATGTTACCCATAAGAACTGCTCGGAACCATGCGGCAAAGCTAAACTTCATTTTCTATGACTGAAGCGAGTCAGAATACATGAAAATCTTTGCTTTCAACATCAAACTTCCCTTCCCACTGTTACTGTCTTTCTATGTGCCCTTAATGGCGTCAAAAATGGAACTTTTCATTGAATTGACATCTTAACTACTGAAAGAAAGTCATGAGCCGCAGCCTCAAAGTAAATGAGTTTGAACTCCATTTGTGTTATTAAATTCCCTTTCAGACTAAAGTCCTTTGGGAAAGCTATGAACTCCCTATCTCACAAGCTATGGGTTAAATAGTGTCACTACCGCTTTTCTACCAGAATAGCTTTGACATTAAATAACCCATGAAGGTTTATATGCCATAAAACAAAAGAAACTAAACCAAACCTTAACAATAGAATTGCTTGTATATTCATCATAAATCCACCTTTCTTTGTTTTTTCGTAAATATATCTCTTTTCAGCATATATTTCTTTTCAGCTGTATCTCTCACTGTCTCTGGTGAGACGATGAGAGATACAGCTTTGTCTTTATCAGCCTTCTTTTCTCCTGTTTCTTTCTTTCTTTCTTTAAATTAAAATACTCAAATGTAATATCCAGAATTTGATTGCTCAGTCATCTGGGGCAGTGGAATACTCTGACTGCATCTCTTCAGAGGGTAAGACTCCCCCAATGAGTGTTTTCCACGTCGGCAGAAGCTGTAGAATACACCGACTGCAACGAATATCTTGGATATGACTCTAAACAATCTGATTGTGAGGTTCTAGTAATGCTGGAGCTTTGGGGAATGCAGAGTACCCCTTCATTGTCATTGCTCCCTGGTCCACTCTGGCCCAGAGTAGTAGCACCTGGTAAGGGCCCTATTTATGGGTCAAATAGAAGTAACGGCATACTTATGCTAAACTGAATTGTTTGACTAAACTGAATAGCTTGAAATAAAAATGTTATTGACAATTAAACCATACTTACATTTAAACTGCATGCTTATGCTAAACTGAATTATTTGAAATGGGACTGTTTTTTGACATTGAAAATGTATTTACACTAAACTTAATTGTTTAATATAGAACTGTTTTGAAATTTAACTGTGTGTAAAGAAAATCAGTACTTATACTAAACTGAATTAGCTGAATTAGAACTGCTTGACTAAACGGAATAGCTTGAAATAGAAATATTTTTCACAATTAAACCGTACTTATATTTAAACTGCGTACTTATGCTAAACTGAATTGTTTGTAATAGAACCGATTATTTACATAAAAATGGATTTGGCGTAAAATAACTGACAAAGGTTGATATGCCAAAAGATCCGACCAACCAACCAACCAACCAACCTAATGAGTGTCCTGGACATGATACTAAACAATCTGATGGTGAGGTTCCAGTAATGCTGGAGCTTTGGGGAATGTTGGGTACTTCTTCATTGCCATCACTCCCAGGTCCACTCTGGCCCGGAGTGCTAGCACCTGATAAGGTCCTATCTATGAGTCAAATAGAACTAAACTGCGTGCTTATGCTAAACTGTATTACTTGAAATAGAACTGTTTAAATATTTAAACTGTGTACTTATGCATAACGGAACTGCTTGAAATAGAACTGTTTTGACATGTAAACTGCGTACTTATGCTAAACTGAATTGTTTGAAAAAGAACTGTTTTGACATTTAACTGTGTGTGGACAAAAACTATGCTTATACAAAACTGAACTGTTTGACTAAACTGAAGAGTTTGAAATAGAAATGTTTTTGACAATTAAACTGTGTACTTAGATTTAATCTGTGTACTTTTGCTAAACTAAATTGTTTGAAATGGAACTGTTTTGACATTCAACAGTGTGAAACAAAATTTGTACTTGTGCTGAACTGAATTCGCAGAATTAGAACTTTTTGACTAAACTGAATAGCTTGAAATAGAAATGTTTTTGACAATTAAACTGTGTACTTATCCTAAACTAAATTGTTTGAAATAGAACTGTTTATTGTATAAAAATGAATTTGGCTTTAAATAACCAACAAAAATTGATATGCCATAAAACCCAAACAACCAACCAGAATTTGAACACGGCTTTCAATGTCCATTTTACATGACAATGACCACAATATTCCTTCCATTTCATTTTTTTTTTCATGGACAGAGTTGCTAGTTCTCTGCTTCCTGGTTGGGAATTCAAAAATTCTTTTTTCCCCTCAACTAGTTTGCCCATTTAAAAGGTAATCCAAGAAGCTTCTATCTTAACTCTACATTCAAAATAGGAAATTATTGCAATAATGTTCACCAGGCATTGGCATAATGGTTAGGAGGCCTGGGTTTAATCCCTGGTCGCGTCATACCAAAGACTCAAAAAATAGTACTTGATGCCTTCTTGCTTAACATTCAGCATTATAAGGTACAGATCAAGGGTAAAGTGGGTCAATCCTGGGAAAGAAGTAGCGCCCTTCCCTACACTTTCGGGTCTCCCTCGACTAAGGTCACCAACAAAATAAAGGTCTTTTCTATATCAAGTTACTATTGAATTATTTCAACAAGATCAAGTATGAATAATTTTTAAACTAATCTATTTTTCCCAGGTCGGAGTGGGTCAACAAATAATGGCTCTCCCCCAGATATCCTGAGCTGGATCGTCACAAGTTAATGAATCCTCTGTAGGTGATATTCTAAACCCTTGTTTTACAATTTACCCATTGCAGGAAGGAGAAATAGTTTCATGCTTTTTTCTAATGGCATTAAACCAAAGTGAAATAAAAACAGCTCTGTCCAGGATTTGAACCAAGACTGCTAGATTGATTCCCTAACTACAATAACCATTATGTATCTCCTTCTCAAAATTGGGGATGTTGCTAACTCTAAAAAAATATTATGGTGCCGTTTCTTATTATATCCAAAGGAGGACTTTCAGAGGTGCTTCAACCAACAGAAAAATCACTGAAATAAGTGTGTTAAATGCCAAAGGAATTGTTTTGAAGAAAACTTGATTCTTTAATAAAGCTTTGCTCGAATCAGGATAGCTTCCTCTTCCACATTCTCGCCCTATCTTTCCTTAAAGAAACATAAATGAATATAACGGTAATTATAAACAAAATTATATATATATATATATATATTATTATGTGTGTGTGTGTATGTGTGTGTGTGTGTGTGTGTGTGTGTGCATATACTAAGAAAACTATCCCCATATATATATGTGTGTGTGTGTGTGTGTGTGTGTGTGTGTGTGTTTGAATCTGATAGTTCTGTTGAAATAAAACAGGAATTCTTACAAACTGTGGCCATGTTGGTACTACTGTATAAATGCATCTCTGGGATTCTATTGAAATGCTAGGAGAAAAAGCTAGTGTTGTGCAGTGTGTAAATAAAGTCAAGGAACAGAAGCCAAAAAACATCTTTACAGTTCAAAGAATAGAGAAAAAAGAAACCAAGATGGATTCTAAATGTCACCTTGTCAAATCCAAGAAAGACAATAAATATCTCACTATAAGGTAATAAAAAAGTACTCTCAAAGTGATCATGTGAAAAGGCAAGAATTTAACACTGGAGGAAATAGTCTGATAGCCTGACACAAGGTATTCAGGTAACTTTATTTGTAGACAATAAAAAGCAAGAAGAAAAAAATGATAAAAGAAAGAGAGAAAGAAAACAGCGACCTCGATTCCTTTCCTTGGATTTATAAAAAACATGATGCTTTGACAGATGTTCTGATTATTGAGTTTGATCCTCACCCAGTGCTCTATAATAGTGGCCTTGTACCATGTTTCATAGATAACAATCATGAAAGCATGTCATGACCTCTATAATGTACTTTGTATCTTGTACTGTAGATTGATGCTGAGGGGCACTATGCATAATGTAATGGATAATGAGCCATACTAGAAGATCATAATGAGTACTAGGATGAGTCAAAAGTTTTGAAATATTTTGGTAACATGAAACACAATTCAGTAGCTCTGGATACTTTTGCTTTGATTGGTACGGTGATGAATCACAGGGTTGGTTGGTTGGTTGGTTGGGTTTTTATGGCGTATCAACCATTTTAGGTTATTTAATGCCAATTTCTTTTTTGTACATATAAACAGTTCTATTTAAAACAATTCAGTTTAGCATAAGTATAGTTTTTTGTTTATACACAATTAAATGTAAAAACAGTTCTATTTCAAACAATTCAATTTAGCATAAGTACATAGTCTAGTTCTATTCAAGCCACCGATAGGTCCCTATCAGGTGCTACCACTCCAGGTCAGAAGGGGGCGATGGCAATGAAAGGGTACTCTGGATTTCTCAAAGCTTCATTTTTTTCCTCGAGCCTTGCTATCAGTTGGTTTAGACTCATAAACAGGACACTTGTTGGGGGAATCTTATATCTCTATCTAGTCGGTGTATTGTATTCTGCAGCCTTGGTGGACTTGACCAAAATCACAGAGTAATTAAAAAGTACTCTCAAAGTGATCATATGAAAATACAAGAATTTAACAATTAAGAAATGGTCTGATGGCTTAGCACAAGGTATTTATGTAACTTTATTTATAGACTATCAACTTCAATGTGAAGGTGCCCATGGTGTAATGGTTATCGTCACAGGATATGGACACAGCGATACGACTTCAATTCCTGGACAAGACTGATAGCATTTCACATAGCACTAATACCCTTGGGAAAGGTATGAATCCAATTATTCTCCCTCCAGCTATGGATAAATAGTAGGGCAGACTAGGTTCTTCAGCCTTGGTGAGGAAAACTAGTCTAGGAGAAGGAAAACTCTGAATTCAAACCGGTTAAACTCCGCTTAAAAAAATTGACCTTGTGTTATATCCTGCCCGAGTGGAGGGGTTGGGTAAATAGGATCAACTTCAATGTGACTTTAAAACAGTTTCCTCCATCTTAGAACAATAAATTACAAGTTCTGCAATATTTCCGTAGCATGAAGCAAAATTCTTAAACTCCAGGTGTTTTTGCCAAGGTTGTGAAGGTGATAAACCACACTCGATTGTAAGATGCCAAGCTCGCCTGATACTCACTAAATGCTACTCACTAGATTTGTCATTATAATTTGGTGTTGGAATTCAAACTTTTCAACCTATCTCCCCTAGCCTGATTGTTGAGGTCTTTGAACCAAAACAAAATTTCTTAAACGGCATGTAATCAAATGAACCTTCACCTTTCACACCACAAATATTTTTGGCTGCTTATGCAGCATTATCGCTCAGTTAGAACTCATAAAACATATATTCTTGATTTAGACTACACTGCATAACATATCAGCACACTAACTACCACAATACTAGTAAACACAGTGAGCACTTAGCACCGCCTGGACTGCTTTGGCGATGGAATATATACACCACAAACTGGTATATACTAGCAAAATATTGCAAAACTTTCCGCTTACCTAATTAGACATTTTTGCCAAAATTCAAGATTTGTGCAGCTTGATGTGTTTCACATGATTCCCACAATCTCTGAGCTGGTAAAATTTGTATTCAACATGTGATCTTTAAAAACAGACTGAATGTTAATCAGGAGACAAAGTCTTTAAGAGCACCTGTTGCCATTTTGATTTGTGACTGAAATTATTGGTTCTATTGACATCTGTACTCTTGCCTAATTCTTTTTGGCATCAAAAATGGTAAGTAGGTTTTTGCTGAATACTAATTTCAAGCCAAACTCAGTTTATTTCTTTGCAAACATTCCAACCTACTTCAGGTTTTCTTCTCTTTTCTTTTACGAACCTTTCACAGCTGCGGTCAACTATTGTCAAATTCCTCATTCTGTGTTTTATGCTATGTTCACTTTCACACTAATACTATTGGGTAAGATATGAACAACACCCTTATCACCCCAGCTATGTGTTCAATAGTACCATCACTATTTTTATACAAGAATAGCTTTGGCATTGAATAACCCATAAAGGTTGATATGCCATTTAACAAAAAAATTTGTACATTACTATATTTAGATTCCTCATCCTATGCAGTGTGCAAATTTAGTAAAATTTTTTGTGTTGGCAGTGTGCAAATAGTGTCAAATTTTTAGTTTTGTGCTGTGTGCAAATAGTGTTGAATTTTTAGTGTTGTGCAAATAGTGTCGAATTTTTAGTGGTGTACAGTGTACAGATATTGTCAAATTTATAGTGTTGTGCAAATAGTGTCAAATTTTTAATGTTGTGCAGTGAGCAAATAGAGTCAAATATTTAGTGTTGTGCAGTGTGCAAATATTGTCAAATTTTTAGTTTTGTGCAGTGTGCAAATAGCGTGAAATTTTTAGTGTTGTGCAGTGTGCAAATAGCATCAAATTTTTAGTGTTGTGCAGTGTGCAAATAGTGTCAAATTTTTAGTGTTGTGCAGTGTGCAAATAGTGTCAAATTTCTAGTGTTGTGTAGTATGCAAATAGTGACAAATTTTTAGCTTTGTGCAGTCTACAAATAGTGTCAAATTTCTAGTGGTGCGTAGTGCACAAATAGAGTCAAATTTTTAGTGTTGTGCAGTGCGCGAATAGTGTCAAATTTTTACTGTTGTGCAGTGTGCAAATAGTGTCAAATTTCTAGTGTTGTACAATGTGCAAATAGTGTCAAATTTCTAGTGTTGTACAATGTGCAAATAGTGTCAAATTCCTCGTGGTGCGTAGTGCAAAAATAGTGTCAACTTTTTAGTGTTGTGCAATGTCCAAATAGTGTCAAATTTCTAGTGTTGTGCAGTGTTCAAATAGTGTCAAATTCCTAGTGGTGCGTAGTGCAAAAATAGTGTCAACTTTTTAGTGTTGCGCAATGTCCAAATAGTGTCAAATTTCTAGTGTTGTACAGTGTTCAAATATAGTCAAATTTCTTGTGTCGGGCAGTTTGCAAACACAGTCAAATCTTTAATGTTGTGTTGTATATAAATATATTCAAAATTTTAGTGTTATATAGCATACTGTTAAATTACTAGTTATGTGAAATTTGATTACAGTCCCACAACTGGACAGCACATGAAATTTGATAATTATTTTTTACTTTTCTTTTTGATTAACACATTCAAAAATATCTAAATGAAAATGTTTTAAATGTTCATCAAATTAATATCCATAAATTGGCTTTTTGGCATGAAAAAGTTGGTTTGGGCTGAATTTTAATTGCAAGATGAACTCAGGTTAATTATTTGGAAAAAGGGAAACCATCTGCCCTTATGGGATAAAGTTGAAATAGTTAATAGGGCTAAACATTGAAGGATTAGACACCTTAAGGAATCAGCACATATGTTGGGCTACAATGACCAGCTGAGTAGACAAAGTATAGAGTTGAATACAATATGGGAACCGATAATTAAAAAGGCTAGATAAAAAAAAATCTGAATATGAGCACAGGTAAAAAATCATGCATAATAGTAGTAATCCTCGTCAAGTAAGAACCTAAAGTTTATAATTCACTTGGAATTGTTCAGCAGGACACATGACGTAACGGTTAAAGGCATTGGTTCCCTAAGCTTCTAAGGAGACAATCGTCTGGAGGTTGCAGGTTCAATCCTGACTGCAGGCGAGTAACAATAGAAGAATACTTAACACTTGTGCCTGGTTATGGCTAATGGAATCAGAACAGGCGACCCCCGTAGATTCAATAAAGGACATTGTTCAAAGTTCCATGAAGGTTCCCAAGTTCAACAAAAACCTGAAATACCTGTGGAAATAACAATGAAGAAAACCCTTAATGATAAAAATCAGAAATTTAGACAACTAATTATTTGCATATATTTCACTTTCTAAATCCTTGCAGTGTGCAACTATTATCCAACTTTCAGTGTTGTGCAGGGTGCAACTATAATCAAATTATTAGTGTTGTGCAGTATGTGAATGTAATCAAGTTTACTTGCATTTTGTGTAACAGTGATTGATTTTTTGTGTTGTTAGTGTGTGACTCAATTGAAATTTTTAAGTACTTGTATTTTTTAATCAAAACAAAAAACAAGAAATCATAATCAAATTTCTTAGGGTGTGCAGTGTGCAACTAAACACAAATTTTAAATTACTTGTGCTATGCTTTTTGCAACTGTGATGAAATTAATGAATTATATCGAGTGTTGTTCTGTGTGCAATGATAATGAGATTTCTAGTGTTGTGCAATGTGCAATTATAAACAAATTTCTAACTCCATGTATGAGTATTGTTGTCTTATGTTCTTCGGTGAAACTTCATTGTTCAGGGGTCTATATTTTACCTCTCGTAAATAATTTTTTAGAGTAGCGTTTTCTTATTTAGATACCAAATTTTGGTCATTCCAGCTATTTTTTTATGGGCGGGATTATTATCATATGAACAGTTAGATTTAAAAGATTTCTTTCATTTTGTACTCAATTAATTCTGGAAGGAATTATGAAGAATTCAGATTCAGGATACAAACAGATTTGAAACTACAGGAAAAAAAGAATCAAGTTATGGAATTGACTAATTTTAAATTTTGGCATAGATAGATAGATAGATAGATAGATAGATAGATAGATAGATACTCCAGTAAACAGACAAAAAAAGAAAGAAAGAACATTGACATAGATAGATAGATAGATAGATAGATAGATAGATAGATAGAAACTGCAGTACACAGACAAAAAAAAGAAAGAAAGAAAGAAAGAACATTGGCATAGATAGATAGATAGATAGATAGGTAGATAGATAGATATATTTAAACTGCAGTACACAGACAAAAAAGAAAGAAAGAAAGAAAGAACATTGGCATAGATAGATAGATAGATAGATAGATAGATAGATAGATAGATAGATTTAAACTGCAGTACACAGACAAAAAAAAAGAAAGAAAGAAAGAACATTGATATAGATAGATAGATAGATAGATAGATAGAAACTGCAGTACACAGACAAAAAAAAGAAAGAAAGAAAGAAAGAAAGAAAGAACATTGGCATAGATAGATAGATAGATAGATAGATAGATAGATAGATAGATAGATTTAAACTGCAGTACACAGACAAAAAAAAGAAAGAAAGAAAGAACATCGACATAGATAGATAGATAGATAGATAGATAGATAGAATCTGCAGTACACAGACAAAAAAACAAAGAAAGAAAGAAAGAAAGAACATTGGCATAGATAGATATATAGATAGATAGATAGATGGTTAAACAAATAAATAAATATTTGAATAATGGTAGGTAATAATTAAAAGTGATGCCATGTACATATTGACTTTTTTCGATCTGGTAAAGAATATTTGTTTTGTGCCCTACCCACGATACTCCTAATTTTGTTGGGAAGTCTTACTCCTCTGCATGTGATATGGGGGGATAAAGTTAGTGTATTCTAATCACTGACAACAGGGTGTGGTAAATAAAAAGTTTCAATTAATAAATGTTATAAAATTCCTCTGTTGACAATTTTTCTAGCTGGTAAAGAATACTTGCATTTTTCTAACATTAAACCTTCTTTTTTGTGTGTGTTAGTTAATTCAGAGACTAATACACGAATCTCATTGGATAATTCTGAGACAAATCTCGTTGGATAATTTTATTTGATGAGTTTTATTTATCCCTGAATTTTTCAACCAATAGAAACAAACAAAAACCCAATCAAAATGGAGGACTCATAATCTTCTTAGCTCACAACGCATATTTAAAATTTCTTCTATTTTTCTTGATTTAATTGTTTGTACTTAAGGAAAGATACAAGACGAAAATCACTTCATGCATCACGGACTTGTACACACATGATAAACTTCATGTCAGTTTTCATTGTTTCATGAATCTGGGCGGAAACACCATTTACAAATAACGATAATCAGTTCACAGTTCAAATTTAGAATTGCTTAAGCTCATGGTTATGACTGCTTAATTTTCTGATTGATTTAACAGAAATTCCAATCCAAAATTCACTGACCATTTCCTTTTAAAATATCTTCTTTTTTTTTGGTGGGGTGGGTATTTTGTTGTTCTTTTTTTTTTTGGTAGGGTCGGTATTTCATTATCATTTTTTTACTTTGATTTTTAATCCTTTTCTATAATAAAGAATTTTTTCAGTGAAAAATGCTAAAAATTGCGTATTGTATAATGTGTACATTCCTCTTGCTGGAACGTCTTTAAATCATGTAGGCTTATGAGAGGCATTTTTTTTTATAGCAGGGTAACAATCTTCGAAATCAATGCCCTCTCCATATCACCCCCAATACAGAATGAGTTTATTGCATGTATGCTCTAAGATTTTTTTTTGCCACCTCAGTTATTTGTGTTGAAGCCTCTTTTTACTAATAAGAGGGAAAATCAGTTCATAGCTTTAACAATCTTAGCACAAGGGAAAGAAAAGCACTAAAAAGGAAAGATACCTAAAAAAAAAAATAAAAATAAAAATAAAAATAGTCAGAAGAAAAGTACTGCTCAAGAATTGCAGATTGCAAATTGTTGTTCGTATATCGCTTGTCATTATAAGGGTGGCAGACAAATTACAGTTTGTCAGGAATAGAGGGATAAAAAAAAAGAAAGGAAAGAAAAATGGTGGAAAAAGCAAAAAAAAAAAATAAAAGGTCGAGAAAACGAAAAAAGGCGGGAAAGGCAAAAAAGGCGGGAAAAGCAACAAAAAAAAAGAGAGAAATGTTGAGTAGAACATAACAAAAACTAATGGCCTGAAAAGGTTGATATCTTCTCTATTCATTGGTGTAAGCTTGCTAATGCCGGCACGTTCACAGCATTGGAGAGAAAAAGCGATCGAAAGGGAGAACTGTCCTGAACTGGCGACATTCAGGCCATGTGGGAAGATATGCTTTGTTTGTTTCCGGTATCTCGATTCGGAAGCTGTTTGAAGTCGGCGATCCATGCAGGCTACCTCCAGCACTGGCCCTGATCGCACAACTCATAAGTCTTTCGCAAAAGTTGTTCATAGAGTGAAACTATAAATGACAAAATCTATGATTGCAGGAAAAGAACAAAAAGAACAAAAAATAAATAAAGAAAAGAAAACAAAAAAAAATGAAGTATTTGATTTCAGTGTGAAGACACTAAGGTTTCCTGGCATGAGATAATGGAATCGGTAAAGGGGAAGGGATACCTTAGTCATGGGATTGGGACAGGATCTGTTTAGGGGGAGAGTTCAAAAAGAAGAGAAATCAAGTGTAAAGTATTTGCACAGTACTGCAAGATTAGAGTGGGCATCTGGTGTCCAAGCAGAATGGTAAATCGGTAGAGAGGGTTAGGAGTTGATTAGGGAGGGACGTTTCCAAAAGGTCAAACTCAGTTGAACATCTCTTTGTTGTCTCATTGCTTTGTCAATGGGAAGAATTTGCTTTTGAGAAACTAAAATCTTTGGTCATACAATTTATATTGAATATTGTTGGAAAGACTAACAAATTAATAGAAAAAATGGATGGGTTGGGCGATTTTTAAAATTTATCTCCCCAGATTTTTTTTTATTTGGCTTCTTTTTTTATTTCGGATTCATCAAAAATATCTATTAATTTCTTTAGAATAAGAACAGTGTATCATAAAAGATCTAAAAGTACTTTTATTCAAATTTTCAGGATCTTTTTCAGAATATAAGTACTTTTATTGAAAATATCTGGGTCTTTATTGAAAATGGAAGTACATTTATTGAAAATGTCTGGGTCTATATTCAAACTAAAAGTACTTTTATTGAAAATGTCTGGGTCTATATTCAAACTAAAATTACTTTTAATGAAAATGTCTGGGTCTTTATTCAAACTAAAAGTACATTTATTGAAAATGTCTGGGTCTTTATTCAAACTAAAATTACTTTTATTGAAAATTTCTGGGTCTTTAGTCAAACTAAAAGTACTTTTATTGAAAATGTCTGGGTCTTTATTCAAACTAAAATTACTTTTATTGAAAATTTCTGGGTCTTTATTCAAACTAAAATTACTTTTATTGAAAATGTCTGGGACTTTATTCAAACTAAAAGTACTTTTATTGAAAATTTCTGGGTCTATATTCAAACTAAAAGTACTTTTATTGAAAATTTCTGGGTCTTTAGTCAAACTAAAAGTACTTTTATTGAAAATGTCTGGGTCTTTATTCAAACTAAAATTACTTTTATTGAAAATTTCTGGGTCTTTATTCAAACTAAAATTACTTTTAATGAAAATGTCTGGGTCTTTATTCAAACTAAAAGTACATTTATTGAAAATGTCTGGGTCTTTATTCAAACTAAAAGTACTTTTAATGAAAATGTCTGGGTCTTTATTCAAACTATAAGTACTTTTATTGAAAATGTCTGGGTCTTAATTCAAACTAAAATTATTTTTATTGAAAATGTCTGGGTCTTTATTATGAATCTGAGTACATTTTTAATTTATAGACCTTCATGCAGAATGTGAGTTCTTTTGTTCAAAAGAAATGGAAATAGTTTCATAAATACTTTTGCTTAAAACATCTGAAACTTTAATCAGAATATAACTACATTTATTCCAAATATATATACATTTATTCTAAACAGAAGTATCTTTATTTGAAATAGTTTAAATTCAGAACAGAGATTCAGAACATATTTTTTCAAAATGTATGTACCATTATTCAGAACATAGGTACCTTTATACAAAATATATGGTTCTTTATTCATAAGATTATTACATTTATTAAAAATTAATGGACTTTTATTCGGGACATATTCACTTTTCTGATAAACAAAGATTGTTAAAATTTGGAAGCATTTCCGCCAAACTGTGGAGTTAGACAGTTTGATAAGAGAGATGAATATCTTAAATGAAGTAAAATAATGTAGAATATAAAGTTGTCAGTAGTACAGATAAATAATGGAGTACTAGAACTAATGGAGAAATTAGAAATTGGAGCATAAACCTAATTATTATGACAATATTGTTAAAATCAGCTAGAATGTATGAGAGAGTGCCTGAGATTAGGGAAAACACTTTAAATGTAAATGAGAAGAAAAAGCGCTGGAAACTTTTACAGAGGCTTAGTAATTATCATTTCCCTACATTTGACTATATGCCAAAGAAAGATAAATTGATATCTCCTCAATACACACACACACACACACACACACACATTCTCAGACAAACAAAAATGCACTCATTATGATATCATACCATTTTGTCCTAGGAATGAAACTAAACTGCATCTGATGGTGAGGCACAGGTTCTGGAAATCTGATTGGTTTGGTTTCTTTGTGTTAATGGGATATCAACCTTTGTAGGTTATTTAATGCCAAAGCCATTCTCCTAGAAGAACAGTAGTAGTACTATTTAACCCATAGCTGGGAGGATAAGGGGGTTCATAACTTTCTCAAGAGTATTTGTCCGAAAGTGAACGTAATAGCACAACTGGAGTACAAACTCGCTTACTACGATTCCACAGTCCATCGCTTTAACAATTACACCACGAGGACACCCCCTGGAAATCTGAAGAATGTGAAAAACTTATTTGTTGCCAATACTTCGAGGTTCACTCTGACCTAGAGTGATAGCACCTGTTAAGATCTCCTCTATGGATCAAATATATCCATTAAAAATTATTCATATTATTTAGAAATGCCATATATTTGATACCATATATCTGTGTGCAAATTATTTGTATTAGGTATAGTTACTTGAAGCTATAACTGTTTATAATTATAATTAGTTGGAACCTCTCTGAAACTGGTAGACAAATTCACCTACCTAGGAAGCAGCCTCTCATCAACTGAAAAGGACATTGACACACGGCTAACGAAGGCATGGACAGCTATCGATAGGCTTTCGATCATATGGAAATCAGACCTGACCGATAAAATGAAACGCAGTTTCTTCCAGGCAGCAGTCATGTCGATACTGCTATATGGATGCACTACTTGGACGCTAACTAAACGGCTGGAGAAGAAGCTAGACGGCAATTACACAGGAATGTTGCGACCAATATTGAATAAGTCCAGGCAGCAACACCCTACAAGACACCAACTATACGGCCACCTGCCTCCCATCATGAAAACTATCCAAGCTAGACGAACCAGACATGCAGGACACTGCTGGAGAAGTAGGGACGAGCACATAAGTGATGTACTCCTATGGAACCCCCGCATATGGCCAAGCAAAAGCAGGACGACCAGCTCGAACTTACATTCAGCAGCTCTGTGAGGATAGAGGATGTAGCCCTGAAGACCTGTTAGAGGCAATGAATGATAGGGAGAAGTGGAGAGAGAGGGTCAGGGATATCCGTGCTAACGGCACGACATGATGATGATGACTGGAGATCATATAACCGTGTGCAAATAAATTATCATTAAAAAGAAATAGTTATTTATAACTTATTTGTACAAGATTGGTATGATTAATTTAATATATAGCTATCTTTAGAAGCACTCTTAAGTATAAATACAAACTCAGTGTATATGATTCCCTTATCTCAAGGGAGGTTGACATGCCATTGAAATAAATTAATTAATTGTTTTACATTGATCAAGATAAGGTATCTACAGGGTGGAATGATAAAATTGTCGTCCAAAAGAAAACAACTCTATAGCTTTATTTTAAAACTTTTATTGAAAAAATCAATTCAGGTAACTTGATTATGTAGTAGAGCTGACATCTATTCAATGTAGCCGCCTTCAGCCTCAATCACCATCTCGATATGGATCCGGAACTGGAAGTATGCCTTTTCCACAAGCTGCCGGCAGGAGCTCAGTGAATACTCGGCGGATGGTGGCGATCAGGCTGGCTTTGGTGTTGTGGGAGGTCATGTTGGTGATGTTCTCGATGTATGACCAAACGAAGTAGTCCAGAGGGTTCAGGTCGGGGAAGGAGGGGGGCAGTGAGAGAAGGGTACAAAGTCGTAGCTCTCCTTCTGAAGCCAAGCCTGGGTCTCTTTGGACTTGTGGGCCGGTGCTGAGTGCTGCTGCCATACCCAGGGTCTGCTACCGGCCACCTGATTGCACCAGGGGATCACCACACTCTTCAGCACATCCAAGTACACTTTGGTATTGACTTTCAAGCCGACTTCGAAGATGTGAGGTGGCATGATGTGGCCCTCACTTGAAACCATACCAAAGACCTTACCATAGCTGGAAACTTTGTTTTCCTGGGCACGTTGAACCGTCTGGATTTGCATTTTAATGGTGCTAGCAATGGTCCTGTTGTCATAACTTGGATCGGTATAGAGCATGAGTTGTACAGCGGCGCATCTCCGATCTCACTCGTAGAACATTGTGTCACTTTCAGACACGATAGAAGGCTCCTATCACTCTTGGGATTTATACACAACTGGCCAACTAGTAGATGGTCTGCAACAAAAAAAGAAAACTGGTTTTCATTAAACGGAAATGGAATCATGTCGTCTTTTCTAGAGCGACAATTTTATCGTTCCACCCTGTATAAAAAAGTGCTGCGACTGAAACTATAGTTACCAAGACAAAAAAAATGAATGAAGCATTAATTTTTTTTAGAATAGTCCACTTGGTGTTCAAAGCACCTTTAAATCTTCTTTTTTGAAATTGTTAACTTGCTCATTGGCATAATGGTTAGAGTGTTTGCCAATGGCTTGGGATACTGGGGTTCAACTCCAGGTTGAGTCATACAAAAGACTCAGAAAAAAAGTACTTGATCCTTACTTGCTTAACATTCAGCATTATAAGGTATGGATCAAGGGTAAAGTAGAGCAAACCATGAAAAAGTGTAGTGCCATTCCCTACACCTACCTTTGTGTAGTAGCTATTGAAAAAGGAGCCTTCTGACTGCCTTTGACGACTGTTGCCAACTTTACTTACTTTATGAAGCTGTATAATGGCATTTTTTTTCATTGCCACAGCATCCTCAAATCTCTTTCTTCTAAGATTAATTTAAGAAAAAAGAAAAATGTGACACAGGCTTCAGTCCAGTGAGAAGTGGGAAGAGACTTATTGCACTTGCACAATCTTGTTTTTCAACAAAAAAGTTTCCTTCAAAAGCAATGAAACTTTGGTCAATTTGTTCGAATAGGCATTGATTTGTCTTAACCAAGACAAATTCTTCAAAAAGAAGAATATATATATATATATATATATATATATATATTCTTCTATCAGTGAGATGCCAACAAAAAGAATACACACACACACACACACACACACACATATATATATATATATATATATATATATGAGTGTGTGTGTGTGTGTGTGTGTGTGTGTGTGTCTATACATATTCTTCTTCAAAAAGAAGAATATATATATATATATATATATATACATATATATATATATATATATATATATTCTTCTTTTTGCTGACATCTAAACTGCAGTCTTGACATGTAGATATTATCACTTGATTATTTAAGTGTCTCAGATGTTCATTGAAATTTTAAATTTTAAAATTTAAAATTATGTTATTTTTCAGTCACATGTACAATGTCTTTGTTTTATCTATTTACCCAACCCATCCATTGGATGTGATATAAGGTCAATTTCCAAGCATCATACTGCAGGTTTGAATTCTGAATTTTCCTTCTCACAGACTGGCGGCTAGAGATCCAAGTCTGTCCAATTATTTTTCCATTGCTAGAGGGAGAAGAGATGTGTTCATAGCTTTTGTATGGTTTGGTTTAGTTTGGTTAATTGGGTTTTATGGTATATCAACCTTTGTAGGTTATTTAACGCCAAATCCTTTTTTATGTAAATAATCTGTTCTATTGAAAATAATTCAGTTTATCATAAGTACAGTTTAATTGTCAAAACATTTCTATTTCAAACTATTCAAGCAGTTATATGTAACAATTCAGTTTAGTGTAAATACAGTTTTAATGTCAAAAAACAATTCTCTTTCAGATAATTCAGTTTTGCATAATCACGTAGTTTAAATGTAAGTACGGTTTAATTGACAAAAACTTTTCTATTTCAAGCCATTCATTTTATTCAAACAATTCAGTTTAGCATAAGTATGCTGTTAGTTCTATCTAACCCATAGATAGGGCCCTATCAGGTGCTACCACGCCAGGCCAGAGTGGACCCAGGAGCAATGGCAATGAAGGGGTACTCCACATTCCCCAAATCTCTAGCACTGCTAGAACCTCACCATCAGATTGTTTAGTGTCATATTCAGGACACTCGTTGAAGGGGGTCTTACCCCTCTGCAGAGGTGCAGTCAGTGTATTCTACAGCCCCAGCCAACTGGGCAAGCTTTTGTATGAGTATTTGCATGAAAATAAATTCAAGCTGCTTTGTCCAGGATTTGAACTAGGGTTACTGATTCCTTTCTCTACAATTATGTGAAGTGTGCCACCTGAAGGTTTTACAGTAAAATTTCACATGTGTACCTGTTCAAGTTCACCAGGAAAAAAACTCATCAAACAATTTCTTTTGTGTGATTTGAACTAATTAGATCATCAAACTCAGTGAGTCTTTTTTATTTAAAAAAAAAAAGAACCCTTATCTTACAATCTATGAAGAGAGTTTACTTTCACGTTTTTATTATACACAGAATAATCATCGAATCTGGAATAGTTAGCACTGGAAAAGACAAATAACCAGACAAATAGGGGTAGAGGTTAACCTTTTTCCAAGATTTGTTGTGGAAATGGATGACCATTTGATATTGAATTACAATGTGAAAGCAAACCCCATATATAAAATTTGAAAAATTTTTTTTTTAAAATAAAAAAATTATCAGTGATTTGGTATAAGTACAAATGAAAAAACAAAAATTGCTTGAAAATATTTTTTTCAGTCAATGTAAATGGCTGGTCTGATAAAATAAAACACATTTTTGTTGATATTTTTGTATTGTAATAAACATATTGAATTTGTAAACATTTAAACCAAATATTTTGGACATTCCCTGTAAATATATATATATTTTTATGTGTGTGTGTGTGTGTGTGAGTGTGCAGTGAGATGCCAGCAAAAAACAAATATTATATTCTTCTTCAAAAAGAAGAATATATATATATATATATATATATATATGTGTGTGTGTTCTTCTATCAGTGAGATGCCAACAAAAAGAATACACACACACACACACACATATATATATATATATATGTGTGTGTGTGTGTGTGTGTGTGTGTGTGTGTGTGTGTGTGTATACATATTCTTCTTCAAAAAGAAGAATATATATATATGTGTGTGTGTGTGTATGTGTGTGTGCATATTCTTCTTCAATAAGAAGAATATATATATATATATATATATATATATATCCTTTTTGCTGGCATCTTACTGCACCCACATTCGTGAATGTTCATATGCCTAATTTTTTGCTTCTATCTTAATTATTTGGATGGATCTTATCATGGTAGATTCGTTGAGGAGGGAGATCTTTTTTCTTCCCAAAGAAATTCATATTCAGCATGCCTAGGTCTGGCCACATAGTCTTTATCTCATCTATCCATGTCACATAAGGACAAGGAAATATGTAAAAGGCAACAGTTCTTGTATTTTCCCCACCCCTTGCCAACACTGACATTCACTTACCCTTAATATCTAAACAGATCTTCTTACACGTTTCCCATTCTTCATTACTGACAAACTAAGAGAAGCCCAAAATCTTCAAAGATAAATAAGATTTAAATACATATACATATATATATATATATATATATATATAGAGAGAGAGAGAGAGAGAGAGAGAGAGAGTCACCGGCACTTAGTCATTGTTAGCTTCTCTCCTATGCAATTATCAGATCAAGTGTTTCCCACTTGGTGGGTATCCATTTATATACTATTGCAGGATACATGATAGAAAGAATGATCTATTTTGCAAGGCATTCTGGGAAGGGTGATTTAGTTTGTGTGGAATTCAAGGAAGGGTGATTGACTTTGTTGGGTATTCTGGGAAGGCTGATTTAGTTTATGGGGCATTCTGGGAAGGGTGATTCAGTTTGTAGGGCATTCTGGAAAGGGTGATCTAGTTTGTGGAGCATTCTGGGAAGTGTAATCTAGCTTGTGGGGCATTCAAGGAAGGGTGATTTAGTTTGTGGGGCATTCTGGTAAGGGTGATTTAGTTGTGGGGCATTCTGGGAAGGATAATCGACTTTGTGGGGCATTCTGGGAAGGGTTACTTAGATTGTTGGGCATTCTGGGAAGGGTGATTTAGTTTGTAGGGCATTCTGGGAAGGGTAATCTTACTTATGGGGCATTCTGGTAAGAGTGATTTAGTTTTGGGGGCATTTTAGGAATGATTATCTTGTTCTTTTTTTTGGGCACTTTGGAAGGGTGATTTAGTTTGTTGGACGTTTTGGGAAGCATAGTCAAGTTCATAAGGTATTCTGAGATGGGTGATCTAGTTTTTGAGGAATTCTGGGATGGGTGATTTAGTTTATGGGGCATTCAAAGAAGAAGGATTTAGTTTTGCGACATTTTAGGAAGGGTGATCTTATTTGAGGAGCACTCTGGGAAGGGCGATCCTGGTCATTGGGTATTCGGGGAAGAGTGATCTAGTTCCTGAAGCATTTTGGGACTGGTTATCTAATTTGTGAGACATTCTGGGAGGGGTTATCGGTTGTATTTCAATTATTTTTATCCATTATTATTTTCCTCTTAATGAATTTTTCACACCAGAACTTGCTGGTGTTCTTTCATGGTAATCTAAGTGACTGCTCGTTTCTTCAGCTCTTCAGGACTGTTCTGAATATTCTTACTGATCATAATAATGTTGTGGTCAGTATATTTTGATTCTTCCTCTGATCTCCAGTTCCTCCAGTCTTTTTTTTCTAGCCCTTGGGAATTGTTCCAAGTATGTCAACAACTATTGGTATCACTGTCACCCTTACGTTTCATTGTTTTTTACAGCACTCTGGCAAGATCCAAGTATTTGTCTATCTTTTCACTTTTTTGATTTTTACTCAGTGGTCTGCCAGAACAGCAAAATTTACTCAATGACATGTTTTTTTTGGTAAATTTCTGGTCTTCTGGCTGAGATTAGGTGATCGATTTATTTCTCCAAATCCCAGAGAATTTTATAAGTCTCATTTTCCTGGACAGAGTCTGGTTTGCACATTGGCCATTTTTTGTAAGGTCAAATCGTAATCTCTTGCATAGTTTCCAATGAATTGCCTCTCCTATCCAATATGCCTAGTCTTGTTTTCCTTTTCTACTAGTTTGCTGCATTCACTTATCATGTGATTAACTGTCTCATCTCTGTCTTCACATAATCTACACTTTTTGGCTTTATTTTGTGCTGCTATTAAAAGAGGTTCAGTTTCTCTTTTGAGGTGTATAACATCCACAATAAACTCTTCCAAATTCAGCCCACCTTAGGAGAGTGGAGACCAGCATCAAGAAAATTAAGAAGAGAACAAGTTGTTATATCCCAATTGCGAATTGGTCATACAAGGCTTACTCACTCTTTCATTTTGAAACAGAAACCACAACCACAGTATTTAACCTGCCAGACAACTTGCACGGTTAAACACATTCTTATAAAATGCAGAATTTTCACTGTTATCAGAAAGCGATTTTTCAAAGTAAATAACTTAACCGATCTGTTTGAGAAGGTCAAAATAGATGACATTCTGTCCTTCTTGAGAGAGACAGAGTGGTACCAAAAAATATGACAACTTAAAACTGGTTAATCTTGTGCAAACAAATGAAATTCTGCTTATAGAAAATTCTACCTACCTAAATATTCGTTTTGAAATCTTTCTTTGAATATGTATGTATAGACAGAATTTGGCGTTAAATAACCTACAAAGGTTGATATGCCATAAAACACAAACCAACCAACCAACTCTTGAGGTTTCCTTTTCTTAGCCATGTTCTGGTCATCTTGTGTGCAATCTCACCAATTTGTCTCTTGAATGATCCAAACAGTTGTTTTTCTTCTTGTTTTTGTTTTCCAGTTTTTGTTCTTTTTCTGTTTGCACTTAAGTTGTCTATTCCTGTTGTAATTAGTTTTTCCTTGTTATTACAATTATAATTATTATTTTAAGACTTTGAGAGTTTTTCACAGTAGCATTAGCTGATGGTCTTCCATTGGAGTCTGAGTGAGAGCAAGTCTCCTCAAGTCTCCTGGACACCTAGTATTATTGTAACATATTGACCCGGCCGAGCTGTCAAATAAGAAATGCACCTGTGTAAATAACAGGTGCATCCAGTCGAAGATATTAGGGGATACCTTGACTGTCAACAGGTTCAATTGAGTATGAATTGTGATGCCACAGGAAGTGTGTGGGCGTAAAACAATGATATAACCTGGGTGTGACAGGAAGTTGAGTCAGTTGGAGATTAGAGTTTGAAGTCAGTGTTCTAGTTCAAGGAGTGAGAACTAGACCCAGCAGAAGCTGGGCCCCCAGGACCTCGGTTGAGCAGTCAAGGAGAACGGGAAAGGAATGCTGCTATAGCCAGAAGAGTGGGGTTCAATATGTTGCAGTCTTTGTTCAGTCTCCAACTCACCTCTCACATGAAAACCCTTTCGTAACCCTTTCAAATAAAGTGAGAGGTATATTTTTCTAAAAAACTGTGTCCACTCATCTTCATTGTGTTGACTATGTTTCTGCATGCATATGAGTATGTTCCATTCTGGCTGATCTCAATTATTTTATTTAATTAGATTATTTCCACTTGTCTTCTTATTTCCAAGTTTTCCAGTCCCTGTACCAATCAGTTACCTAGTAAGATCCAGGTATTTATCTCTCTTTACGCTTTTTTTTCAGTTTTACCCTGTGGTCAACCGGAACAGCAAAGTCCACTATTCTGTAGGTTCACTTTTTTTTGTTGACTATCTCTTGGTCTCGTCATCTTGGCCAAGTTTGTATCTTAAAATTGCTGAGAAGTTTGTGGATCTCATTCTTCAGGATTCTGTGTTGTGCATATACCATTTGTTCGTTGGGTTAAATTAAAAACTTCTTGCTCAATTCCCAGTGGATTACCTTTCCCACCCAGTCATGTCTAGCCTTATACTCCTTTTGCACTAATTTGATGTATTTGCGATTATCATTATTATTCATTTATTAATGTATTTATTTTTGCTTATATATTTTCTTAGTATTTTTTTAGTCCTTAGAGTTTGTAATTTTCCGGTGGCTTAGTAGGATTTTGTTTTCCTGCCTATATTTAGATGTAAGTTCTGATTGTTTATCAAAGAAGTTTTTTTGTTCTTAGAAGAGGATTATATTAGTATTTTGAGGTGTTTTAAATCGTTAATTTTCTTACTTTTCCAGGTTATTCATGATGTTTTTTATTAGATTTTTCAAGGTTCCATGTGTGTCTAGAAAGTGTTGAGTTGTGTTCATAATTTTTATTGTTAAAGGATGCTGTGCATGTATAGCTCCTCTGTTTCAAGGGGTCTTATATATATATATAATCATCAAGTCATACTGATCGTAGAAATTCCCTTGACTCTCTTGCTCTCTGTCCCTATTGTCCATCTTTCTTAGCAGCTTTTCTAGATTGCATCCAGTGATCTCATGGATCTGAAGAATAGAAGTCTTTGCTGGTTGGCTAACACTTGTTTGTCCATGTATGGCAGCCCACAGAAGAACTTTGCATATGTTTTCATCCCTATTTCCCTAACAGTACTCAGCATGTTTAGGATATTTTATGAAATGAGAGGAAAGTAGCCACACAGCTGCTATTTTGTGGAGTGCTGCTTCCAGGCTTTGTTGAAAACAGCATGCAGTATCCTTGCATAGGTACTATCAAGCTTATCCTCCTAGCGCTTTGTTAAAGTCCAAGTAGTGAAGCCATACAATAGTACTGACAGGTTTATAGCTGGAAAGAATTCCTGAGAGATTATGTTGTATACTGTGAACATAAACAACAACACTGATGTACAAAAATGAAAAATTCTATTGGCATCACAAAGGCCCTTTCATTTGATATTTGTCAAGCAACATCAGAAGTTATTTAAAAACAATGTACAAAGTAAAGTAAAGTTGGCGACTGTAGTCGAGGGCAACCAGAAGGCTCCCTTTTCAATAGCTACTACACATAGGTGTAGGGGAGTGCACCACTCTTTCCCAGGATTGCTCCACTTTACCATTGATATGTACCTTATATTACTGAGTGTTAAGCAAGGGGGTATCAAGTACCATTTTAAAAATCTTTGGTATGATGCGACCTTGGATTGAACCAAAATCTCCCGGACCATTGACGAACATTATACCTTATAGGTCAATGAGCCGGTCAAAAATTTAAATAGATTAAATTGATTAAAAAGGGGGTGAAAATGAGAATGATAGCAGGACCAGGGGGGGAATGCTATAGTTAATTGTGCGGTCAATTATAACGATGAGTGCTTTAGTGTCTCGCATAGAGCTGGGACAAAACAACATTTAGTTGTCCTAGAGGCCCTTTACATCCTATTTTATAGGCCAATTCAGTGCAAGCAAAATCCTAAGCACTCCTTAAATGCAAAAGTAAAGTTGGCGACTATAGTAGAGGGTGACCAGAAGGCTCCCCTTTCGATAGCTACTACACCATGGTGTAGGGGAGGGCGCTACTCCTTTCCCTGGATTGCTTCACTTTACCCTTGATCTGTACCTTATAATGCTGAGTGTTAAGCAAGGAGGCATCAAGTACCATTTTTAAAGTCTCTGGTATAACTCGACCTGGGATTGAACCCAGGTCTCCCGGGCCATTGGTGAACACTCTAACCATTATGCCAATGTCCGGTCTTGATTAATTCATTTTTTTTTCTTTTCTCCCACCTTGGTCTTGCTATCATTCTCATTTTCATCCCCTTTTTACTCAATTTAATCTATTTATATTGTTTTTAAATGACTTCTGATGTTGTTGCTTGTCAAATATCAAATAAAATGGCCCTTGCAATTTGAATAAATTTTTTTTTTTTCATTTATTGCTATCTCCCTAATTGCATAGGTCTCTTAGTATAATAATTATTATATACTTAGTGGGTACCTTCTACAATGATTTATCTTTTAATTATTTACTAATAAGTAACTAATTTAGAGAAAGTTTTAATATTAAACCGAGCCATTGGCCTAATGAGTAGAGTGTTTGCCAATAGTCCGGGAGACTGGGATTCAATCCCAGGTCGAGTTACACTAAAGACTCAAAAAATGGTACTTGATGCCACCTTGCTTAGCACTCAGCACTATAAGGTGAGGATCAAGGATAAAGTGGAGCAGTCCTGGGAATAGAGTAGTGCTCTTCCCTACACTTCAGTGTTGTAGCTATTGAAAAGGGAGCTTTTGGGTTACCCTTGACTAAGGTCACCAACTTTACAATTAATATCAATTTATCTCCCTTGAGTAATTACAATGATCAGCATGGGCCTAAGGACAAAATAAGCATTATTAATCTTAAGTTGATAACTGAACAGAAAATTGCTCTATTCACTAAGATTTTTTCTATTGCTCTTATTACAATGTGCCTTTTTGCTCTGTAATAGTTGATTTTCTAAAATCATTTTAATGTTGTTGCTCTAAAAAATCACTCTACGATGTGCCATCTTTGCTTGGTTTTGCTAATATACATAGAAAAAACAAAACTTCATGATAAAATGTGATTAAAAAATATTGGGAATAAATCTTTAGAGGAATTAAATTCCAAATTTTAATTTAGAATGAAGATGTGAGCACAGCAAAGATAATTATATAATAAAGTGAATATATTTAGACATTAGTTGTCTAAATTTCTGAGACGAAGCTTGATGATTTTTATCATTAAGGGTTTTCGGACTATTGTCTTCATCTTTATTGTTAGATCCACAACGTTTCAGCCGATATATTCTCCAGTCTTCTTCAGGTGTTTGTCAAACTCGGGAACCTTCACAGAACTTCAAACTACGTCCTTTATTGAATCCACGGGGGTCGCCAGTTCTGATTCTGTTAGCCATAACTGGGTACAAGTGTTAAGTATTCCTGTATTGTTACTCACCTGCAGTCAGGATTGAACTTGCAACCTTGAGATGATTGTCTACTTAGAAGCTTAGGGAACCAACACCTATAGCCGTTATGCTATGTGTCCAGCAGAAGAAGGCCGGAGGATATATCGGCCAAAACATCGTGGAAATAACAATAGAGATTAAGACAATAGTCCGAAAGCCCTTAATTATAAAAACATTTAGATATCTAAACTGCCATTTGAATACTTACATGTGTCTGAGTCCATTTAAACAAAGATTAAGAAGCCAGTTGATACTTTTTAATCTTTATTGAAACATTATTGTGGATCTTCAGAGGTACATTGACCAATGGAAAACTCAAGGGAATAAGTGCATTGAATTCTAAGGAAAAACTTTTGAAGAAATCAATTTCCATACCTTCATTTGGTGGACAAATTGATTTTAATGGTATATCAACTTGTCCAGGATTATTTTATTCAAAGATTTTAGAGAATTATATTCATTATATGTTTGTATTTATATTTTTTATGTATTCGTTTCTTTTTTTTTTTTTTTTTTGCCCACCGTCCTATCAAATATGAATAACTTGCAAACAGATCTATTTGACTCATAGGTGGGACCCTGACACGTACTATCAATTCTAGTCAGATTTGGCCTGAGGGCAATGACTATGAAGGGGTAACCCACACTCCCCAGATCTCCAGAAAACATATTTAAAAGATAGAGGCCCTGTGTTTATTTAGCCTTCAGCTATAGTTTCTTTAGCTAATAAGTTAGTCCAGCATTGTTTATCCCATTAAGCAATACCCAGAACACACAAGAACTTCATGTAACATCAATGATGTTAGTCTTTCTTATGTATCCCATAATACAACACATATTTTTAAGGTGCACCGTACATAAATTGTCAGATTAATGTACATTGACAATGACAAATACAGGAAAAGATGGATAACTTTCTGCCTTTCATTTAATAATCCTTATAATTTATTTTCCTACATTTTATTTTTATTTTTCTCTTCTCAGTGTTCATTCCCAATCCATCATGTCTTCCGTACATTTTCTTCTACTTTTATCTTTTTGCCGACAACAAACAAAGATAATATTTTTCCGTCTTTGTTCATTGCAAGCAAATGTATCTTATCAATGATGACTACTGGAAAATCTATGCTGACCAAGCTAAAATAGTCTAGCCATTTTGATTTTTTAGTGAATTTTTTTTCAATTATTATTATATTTTTGGATATCTTATGGTCATTTTCCAATTATTTCTTTTAAATAGTTATTTAACTTTAATTGGTTTGATTCATTTTTTTTTTTTTTTGCTTATTTTTTAATCATTCCTGTTTTCTGTTTTTCTTTGACATCAACTACAGTTTTGTTGGAGATTTGGAAGTTGCCCTCGAAAGAGTGACTCAACACTTCTTATGTTATATGACATATGCCATGGATTTTCGGTTCATTCCTAGTGACCTCTTGTGCTTTGACAAGCTGTCACGTTGTGATTGATAAACAGGGCAGCACAATCAGGGCACTCGGGTACAACAGGTGTGTAACCAGAAGGAGACGACGTGATGAGAACCATGTGGTCAGATTTAGAGAGTGCAAAGAATCGTAGTCAAGCAATGGACACGCAGCCGGTCAGGTAGTCTCTGATAAGCTTGCCAGGGGATGCAAGCGTTGGCACCCCCTGGCTCCCGGAAGAAGATATGGGAAGAAGTCCTCTCTCTGAGCATATGTCTCTCCATCTATCTCTCAACAACAACTGTTGGCCCTTTAGAGAATAAAATGAGATATATATTTAGAAGAAAGTGTTTCATTCATATCTGTACTGTTATTATTGAGATCACCAAATCGATATTAGAGTTTGAGAATTGGGGCCTGATTACCAGATGCAGTTTAGTGTTGTACTCAGAACACGCTAGGATTTATATGACATGAATGATGTTTATGTTTACCCAACCCATTCTCCAAAGGGATGATGTGAGACGAGGTCAATTTTTAAATGGTGTAAAGCTGGTTTGAATTCAGAGTTTTCTTTCTCTTTAACTGGTTGCCCAACCAAGGCAAAAGTACGCAATTTGCCTGACAAATGTCTCATAGCCAGAGAGAGAACAAATGGATTCAAGTCTTTCTAAAGAATGTTAACATGAAGTGAATGATAAACAGCCTTGTCCAGGATTGTTTCCATTTCCTGTTGTGATAACCATAATACTAAAATGCCTCTTTAAAAAAATAATCGTTCATGTTAGTTTTTTTCCTTCATGTCTATTAATTTTGGGTTACAGAATTCAAATGCTAGGGATGAAATAAATCTATTTGAGATGATTTTTAAAATGATTTTGAATAACATATATAAACTGGCTTTTAAAACAATGATATTATAAATATATATAAAGGGTTTACATATTTAAGATGATTGTGAACTACACTCATTTGCTTACAAATTATTTAAAGGAATACTGGAAACCGTATATTTATGTTAAAATTATTTATATTTGATAGAAATAAAAGTAAAGTTAGCGACCATAGTCGAGGGTGACCAGAAGGCTCCCTTTTCAATAGCTACTACACCGAGGTGCGCAGGAGGGCGCTACTCCTTTCCCAGGATTGCTCCACTTTACCCTTGATATATACCATATATTGCTGAGTGTTAAGCAAGTAGGTATCAAGTACCATTTTTAAAGTCTTTGGTATGACGCGACCTGGGATTGAACCCAGGTCTTCCAGACCATTGGCGAAATGTTGTGGAAGGTACTACTCCTTTCCTGGATTGGTCCACTTTACCCTTGATACATACCATATATTGCTGAGTGTTAAGCAAGGAGGTATCAAGTACCAATTTTAAAGTCTTTGGTACGACGCAACCTGAGATTGAACCCAAGTCTTCCAGACCATTGACGAACACTCTACCCACTGGCCAATGATTATAATCTATTGGGTTGATATTTTATGTACGATGTATTTTTCCTTTTGTTTTATCTTATGAAAAATGATTTATGATTCCTTAAACGTATAAATGAAGATAAGACATATTTCCTGGTATAGCAGTAAAAACTTTATCTAAAATTGTTCACCATCAGAAGAATCAATCTGGTAGCAGATTGTTGAAATAGATTTATAATGGATTACATTGTTTGCACATAGTTAAATGGATTCAAATATTCTAACAGGAATAGGTCTATTAAGTATTATTCATTTGCTTGGACTCACTAAAATGTTTTCAAATATGGCTATCTAACAAATAGTTTTATTCGTAAACAATTAGATTGTTTCAAGTGTGTGTGTGTGTGTGGGTGGGTGCATATTACCTAGTAAAGTGTAGGGTTGTCTGTTATTGATATGGTAAATAGAAAAGGCAAACAAAATTTTTAGGTTGTTTATTAAATAAACGACATAAAAATTTTGTTCACTCAAAATCTAAATCTGTTTCACCCGCAAAACAATATTCACAGGGTCCGATAAGAACAAGAAAAGCTTAAAGACTTGAAATTACAAACCAACATGATTTTTATTGTTATTTCTACAAATCTCTGATTTATAAAAAGATGATATATTTTTATCCTGGCAACTGAATTTTATGAAGATTTTCCCCTTCAATTTTGACATTTTGAAGCTAGAAGTCCATCAAGAACAATTGGTTTATTCGAAGCGCACAACTTGGCACTATTTTTTAAATTTTTACTGTTTACTAAAACCAAAATGTTTTCAAGTTGACTTTCCTTTATAATGAATTCATCACTTGGAGGTACCCGTGGTGTAATGGTTATCGTAATAGGAAATGGACACGGTGACACGAGTTCAAATCCTGGATGAGACCGATTGCCTTTCATATAGCACTAATACCCTTGGGAAAGGTATGAATCCAATTATTCTCCCTCCAGCTATGGGTAAATAGTCGGGCAGACTGAGATTCTTCAGACTTGGTGAGACAACTAGTCTAGGAGAAGAAAAACTCTGAATTCCAACCTGTTAAACTCCACTTAAAAATTGACCCTGTGTCATATCCTGCCCGAGCAGAGGGGTTGGTAAATATGATAAATTCATCACTTTTGGATTACTTCATTTTTCTATTTTCTTCATATATATATATATATATATACTTACCCATAAATGTAAATGTAAATATATATATATACATACTTACTTATAAATCATTAATATTGAGTGCTATTTAACAATACTGCAACATTTGGTCCTCCAAGTGAGCTAGCAAGAACCATAAAACACTTTTATACTCTTATATATATATATGTATATATAGTCATCCACAGACAGACTTTTTGTTGTATCACAACTCTCCCGTGTGGCTAAACATGTCGGACACTTGAAGCTGAGATCAAATCCCGCCCAACTATCTTACCACTCAGCCAGCAAGTGATATATATATATATATATATATATATATACACTTACTTTTATCTATCTATATATATATATATATATATACTTACTTTTATATATATATATATACACTTACTTTTATATAGAGCTCTGTAGCTCAGCAGGACGCACCCCTTTTTTACCCGCGCGAAGAGCGATGCGGTTTGTGTATGTGGTTTGAGTGTGGGTCATGGTTATCTTTTGATGGTTGTTTTATTCTCTTCTATAGAAGCCACTCTTATAGAGGAGCAGCAGTAGTTCCTCGATCGAACTAACGATCCTGAGCGTAAAGTCGTCAAACTTACATCCAGGACCCGTTTAGGTATTGAGTTTGGTCGCCCATGGGTTTATTCAAATACCTTTACATACATCATGCTGCTTCCCATGTGTACGTATATAAAATGAAAAAAATAAAATAAAATAAAATAAAATAAAAATAAAAAATAAAAATTTAAAAAAATAAAAAGGGGGCGTAAATTTGATTGAATTTTTTTTATTTTTTTTTTTTTATAAGTTTTAACTTAGTTAAAGTCCAAGATCAAGGTACTTTCGAATGACTTTCACTGGGACTGAATTTTTTTTTATTTTTTTTATTTTGCGGTATTGGGACATTTTCCTAGGCTTTAGTTTTTTTGCTTTTTTTTTTGTTTTTTTTTTCTCTATACTACCGTTGGGAACCTAGAAAGCTTCAGGAATTATAGAGCTTTTACAATTGCTTTTTTTTTTTTTCCCTGGCGTTTTAGGCTTTTACTTTTTCTTCTAAACTACTGTTAGGGCTTTCTTTAACAATTTTTAAATTATATTATAGAAGAGATTCAAAAACATTCTGCCGTGTTCGCTGACATTAGGACAGAGAGAGTCTTTAAAATCAATTTGGGTTTACAGTAGATTAAGCGTATCTTTACATTTAAAACGCATAGTTTAAGCATTATTTTACAAACAAAATACAGCATAACATTTTGTAAAAATTTAGCATTTTAAATTAATAGGACTTAAAGACATACTGACCAATATTGATACATTTCTTCCTCTGTTGACTCGTGTGTTCAAATGTTTCTTCTTTATTTAACGTTTACTTACTACTGAATTTTAGGGACGGTCTGTTCTATTCGGGGGGGGGTAATTTCATTTTTTTTCTTTTCTTTTCTTTGGTGGGGGGCTGCGGTGGCATTAGGTGTTTTAGGCTTTTACTTTTTCTTCTAAACTACTGTTAGGGCTTTCTTTAACAATTTTTAAATTATATTATAGAAGAGATTCAAAAACATTCTGCTGTGCAAGCAAACACTACAAATAGCCACATTTAACGTAAGAACCTTAAATAGAATAGAACAACTACCAGAGCTAATCGCATCGGCCGAAGAACATAAGATTGACATAATATGCATACAAGAACACAGATACACACACACCGAAGATATCAAATATCACGAAACTGGCAATGGGTGGTCGCTCGTCACCGTATCCACATGGAAAAACTCTGTCAACGCTGAAGTAGGAGGGGTAGGATTACTTATAGGACCTAGAGCATTAAAAACGATAAATAGCGTTGAGAAAATACATCCTAGAATGATGGCAGCTACTTTTAACGGCAACCCCAGAGCAACAATCATCTCATGCTACAGCCCCACCAATGTTAGTGAAGAAACTGAACTAGTCACCTTCTACGATGAGTTATCCTCATTAGTGCGTAGCATCCCGAAACACAACATGTTAGTCATTGGCGAAGACATGAATGCCCAAATCGGGAAAAATGGAAACAACAAATACAGCGTCCACAACATGTCAAATAGGAATGGGCAACATCTAACAGATTTCATGATAGAAAATAGATTAGCATGCCTCAATACAAACTACCAAAAAAGGGAGGGAAAACTATGGACATACACGTATGCAAACAATACTAAAGCTCAGATAGACTACGTCCTTATAAACAAGAAATGGAAAAATAGTGCAATGAATTGCGAGGCATACTCCTCTTTTGAGGGTGTGTCCACCGATCACCGAATAGTCACGGCAAAAATACGGTTAAGCCTACGAAAAAACGCCAAACGAACAGCGACCACCAAACACTACGACTGGGCCCTACTGAACAACAGAGATATAAGAGATAAATACGTATTAGAATTAAGAAACAGATTCGAAACACTACAAGAAAAGACGGAAAAAAGTACACCAAATGACGAATATGAAAACTTCGTCAATGCACACCTCAAGGCAGCAGCGAAATGCATTCCAACAAAACTCAAAACTAAATATAGAGTCCCTTGGGAAACATTAGCAGTGAGAGAAAAACGTGCACTAGTGAAAACAGTCTCCAAAAACTATCGAAAAAACCCAACAAACACAAATGCCTTAAAACTAAAAACGGCACAATATCAATTAGCTGGCGTATATATAAAGGAACAGACAGAATACATTCAAAATCAGATAGATAAGATAAGAGACTCGGTGGAAGATAGACAATCTAGGATAGCCTGGCAAACAATAAACGAAGTGAGTAGAAGAAAGAACACAGTCAAAGCAAAACTGAAAGCAGCAAACCAACAAGAAAGAATAAAACTGTAGAAACAGCATTTCGAAAACTTACTAGGAAACCCACCGAAAATAACGCATGAACCAATCACCAGAATAATTAGCAAACAATTAGACATTAAACTAGGACCGTTCACACCAGAAGAACTCGACTCAGTTCTCAGAAAAATTAAAAATAGGAAAGCTGCAGGGCTGGACGAAATTCCCCCGGAAGTATGGTAGACCAGACAATTCGATGACATACTGCTCCGACACTGCAACGCAGTATACAATCAAAATCCGATAGATAGATGGATGAAGGGATGCATGCTCCCCTTCCCTAAAAAGGGGGACCTCGGATTAGCCAAAAACTACCGAGGCATAACACTTACATCCATAGCAGCCAAAATCTACAATGCCCTACTACGAAACCGCATAGAACCCGAAATTGACAACATACTTAGAAAAAACCAAAATGGCTTCTGAAGAAATAGATCCACGACCTCACAAATATTAACCATCCGTAGAATCCTTGAAGGTGTACGGGCAAGGAACCTACAAGCGACATTAATTTTTGTTGACTTTACCAAGGCTTTCGATTCCATTTACAGAGGAAAGATGGAACAAATCCTACTAGCGTATGGCATACCTAAAGAAACCGTAGCGGCAATAACGATTCTCTATAGAAACACTAAAGTAAAAGTACGATCACCAGATGGAGACACAGAATCATTTGTCTAGACAATGTACTTAGAACATCGATTGACAAAATCAAAGAGAATGGCTTCGAACTGACGAAGAAAAGAAGCAGAAGGTACCCCGCAAAAACAATTACCGACGCCGACTACGCCAATGACATAGCAATACTGGCAAATACACCTGACCAAGCCAAAACACTACTGCATAGTTTGGAACGAGCAGCAGCAAACATAGGACTCTATGTTAATGTACACAAAACGGAATATATGTGCTATAACCAAACGGGGGACATCTCCACTCTAGAAGGAACCCCTCTTAAACTAGTAGACAAATTCACTTACCTAGGAAGCTGCGTTGAATCAACCGAAAAGGACATCGAAACGAGGTTAGCGAAAGCATGGACAGCTATCAATAGGTTATCGATTATTTGGAAATCAGACCTAACCGATAAAATGAAACGCAGTTTCTTCCAGGCAGCAGTCACATCGATACTGGTATATGGCTGCACTACATGGACGCTAACAAAACGGCTGGAGAAGCTAGACGGCAATTACACAAGAATGCTACGTGCAATCTTAAACAAGTCCTGGCGGCAACACCCCACAAGAGACCAACTGTACGGCCACCTATCCCCTATCACGAAAACTATTCAAGTTAGACGAGCCAGACATGTAGGACACTGCTGGAGAAGCAGGGATGAACTCATAAGTGATGTACTCTTATGGACCCCCCACACATGGCCGTGCAAAAGCAGGACGACCAGCACGAACATACATCCAGCAGCTATGTGAGGATACGGGATGTTGTCCTGAAGACCTACCTAGGGCGATGAACGATAGGGAGGAGTGGCGAGAGAGGGTCAGGGATATCCGTGCTACCAGCGCGATATGATGATGATGATGAATTTTATATATATATATATATATATATATCTATATACACTTACTTTTATATATATATATATATATATATACATATTAATAATTATTTCATATATATATATATATATATGTATATATATATATATATATATATTCCTTACTTACTATATATATATATATATATATATTTATATATATACTTACAATTATCCAATCCATGCCTTTCCTCATGATATTAGTTAAAAAGTGAATGTAACATAGTCTTCTTTCTTTCTTTCTTTCTTTCATGGCATTTCAACCTTCATGGCTTATTTAATGCAAAAACCAACCTTGTATAACAACAATAGAGTATTATTCAATAACAAGTGGGATGACAGGGTTCACACTTTTCCTTAAGGGTTTTTGGTTTACTTTGGCTTTATGGCATATCAACCATAGTTGGTTATTTTATGCCAAATCCTGTTCAACGTATATATTAAATATGTGATTTGTAAACACATTTTTAGATGCACACAGTTAAATAATCAAACAGTTTTATTTCTAACTATTCAATTTTGCATAAGTCAACAAAGTTAAGTGGTTCTAAGTATTGCTATGTATCACTAACAATTCAATTAAACATCAGTTGTTTGTTTACACAGTTAAATGATCAAACAGTTCTCTTTGACATTGATAGGACCCGATCATGTGCCACCAGAATGGACTGGAGAGATGTGACAGTGAAGGGGTACTCTGCATTCCCCAAAGCTCCAGCATTACTGGAGCTTCACCATCAGATATTTTATTTTATTTTTATTTACCCCTCTGTAGAGATGCAGTCAGTATATTCTACAGCCCTAGCCAACAAGGTTACCCAAAGGCTAAGTTGACCTTAGTCGAGGGTGACTCGAAGGCTCCTTTTTCGATAGCTACTACGCCAAGGTGTAGGGGAGCATGCTACTCTATTCCCTGGATTGCTCCACTTTACCCTTGATCCTTACCTTATATTGCTGAGTGTTAAGCAAGGAGGTATCAAGTACCATTTTTTGAGTTTTTGGTATGACTCAACCTGGGATTAGTCCCAAATTACTATAATAGAGAGTCTAGAGTTCAATCTCACTTACTTTAATGTTGCAGTTATGCACTTGGGTCATTAGAATATATTCTGTATTTTCAAAACAAGTTTCATGGCAGCATAACATGAACTAATTTAAGCGGGTTTTGAATTTTGAGATATATACATATTTACTTATGTAGTGTCACCTGTCAAAAGATTATCACTACATACCTCTCCTTCAATAAACTATATTTCCCAAACTTTGACTAATTGAAAGATGACATTTTAACAAATTTCCCTAGATATTTTTGTCAGGTCAGCCTGCTGACTGAGAAATGATTTTTTTTTTCATTTTTTTTAATTATTAGAATCTTTTTTGATTTTTTGTGGTTATTCTTAAGTTATATTTTTTAAAAGCTAATTAGTCTCATTGAAAAACAACAGAAAAAATAAACAAACATCCAAAAATAATTCCTTCTTCTTTCTTATTAATTCATTTTGTCTGTTTTTCTCTTGCGTCTACTCGAGTCCATTCAGTAAACTTTTTTTTTCTTTTACCTCAGTTTCATTTACTTTTTATTTTTCCTTTCTCATCAAAACTGTAGGAAGACGCTTTGCAGAAACAAGACAACGTTTTCTTGATTAGCACCAGGAAGCCAGTGGGATCAATATTTGTTGCTTTTGATTAACATATAGTGAGCAAACACTGGATAAGTTCAACATAGTGTAAAAAAAACACACATAGCAATGATTGAGATATATATATATATATATATATATATATATATATATGTGTGTGTGTGTGTGTGTGTGTGTGTGTATCTCTGTGTGTGTGTGTATAAAGTTTTTTTCTTTTCAGGTATAGAAATTCCATTCACTGGAAAAAAAAATGTGTTTAAAGATTAAACATAGAATTTTGAATTCTTTCTAGACATACAGTTAAAATTTGGAATCAGCACAATGAGATTTAGCCAAGTTATTAAATTTTGCAATGATATGAATTTTTCTGAAACATCCTGAACATCTCAAATGATATCAAGTTTTTTTTTTTTTTTCATACCCTATGTATGAAATTTATCGAGAAATGATACTCTCGTGCTTTGTTGGTGGGCCTACCGTATCTTATTGCATCCGCAACAGAGGGGTAAAATTCCCCCGCCAAATCTGTCTGGATATGCTATTTATTAAACTTCATCTGGTGCTGAGACTTCAGTTTTACAGCTCTTTTTTGCCATTACTTCCAGGTTCACTCTGACCTGTTGTCATGATATGGATTATCTTATCTTGTTTTGTTGTTTTGGTTGCACGAGATATATGCTCTTAGGACAGAATAATAAAATGGCTGTTCCTACCCAACACACGTCTCGTTATCTATTCTCTGTTAGTGTTATTTGTTTGTACTAATAAATAGTACCATAAAAGGTACAATACCTGTTAGAATTCCATCAATGGGTTTTAAACTACATTAATAAATTGAGTCATATATCATCAAAGCAGATATGAAGTGGTTATCAGTTTAAAATGATTGTGAGGTCATATTTTTGTACCATATCTGATTAAAGTCAATAGTTATCAAACTCACTTTAGTATATAATAATCCAACAAGGATTACTGGGGTTTTTTTTTTATGCAGTAAAGTTTGTTAATAAGAATCTTATAATATCCATTTTGTTCTACAATCTTCCTCTTGAAATAATAAATTGCCCAGTCGGCTGGGGCTGTAGAATACACTGACTGCACCTCTGCAAAGGGGTAAGACCTCCCAACAAGTGTCCTGGATATAACACTAAACAATCTGATGGTGAGGTTCCAGCAGTGCTGGAGCTTTGGGGAATGCGGAGTACCCCTTCATTGCCATTGCTCCCAGGTCCACTCTGGCCCAGAGTGGTAGCACCTGATAAGGGCCCTATCTATGAGTTAAATAGAACTAACAGCATACTTATGCTAAAATGAATTGTTTGAGTAAAATGAATAGCTTGAAATAGAAATGTTTTTGACAATTAAACCTCACTTACATTTAAACTGCGTGCTTATGCTTAACTGAATTATTTCAAATAGAACTGTTTTTCGACATTAAAACTGTATTTACACTTAACTGAATTGTTACATATAACTGCTTGAATAGTTTGAAATAGAAATGTTTTTGACAATTAAACTGTGTACTTATGTTAAACTGAATTGTTTTCAATAGAACAGATTATTTACATAAAAATGGATTTAGTGTTAAATAACCTACAAAGGTTGATATGCCATAAAACCCAACAAACCAAACCAAACCTTGAAATAATAAAATCTTGATGCATTTGGTGGAGAAGATAGTTCAGTTATTATTGAAAAAGATCGTAGAAGTGTATTTATTCAAGGGGATACATTATTTTTTTATATTTTCTTGATAGATGCAGCTTTAACTGTTTTTCTTGGCTATGTGGATTTTCAATTTTACATAATTGCCCCAGATATGTACTTTAGTTCTGGAGCATGGTATTCTATACCACAGGCCACTTCATAGCGACACAAGTCATTTGACTAGGGGCCGGTTTTATTGTAGAGAGAGAATTAGGTCGTTTTAGTTTTAGTTTGTGCTAACTGCTGTGTACTGTGTGTATATCCTTATGTTGTTGGCTCAAGAAATTCAAAGGAATCTTTCAATTTTACCTTTGGTTGGAATATCATTTAACTTATTTAATTGAATTAAGTATATTTGATTATTTTTGTTTGAGCTGATACATTGATTTTATCTAAATTGTAAAAAGGAAACTTTGGGGCTTAAATTCACTTGCACAAAAAGATTTAGTTAAGTTTAAAGCTTTAACATTTTTAAATTAAAGTTTTGTTCATTTTTGGCATTTTCCCTCTTAAAGTTTGTTCCACATTTTTAATTAAAATTTAAAGAATTTTTTATTGATAAAATGAAATTCTTTTTAAGCAATTTGTGTTATTTTAAGAAGCAAAACAATAAAAGATTAAACAAATTTGAATGGAATTTAATTTAGTTTATTCAAAGACGTAAAACCAACTACTTTTATTATAAAATGAATTAAAAATGTTTTTTTTTCATAAATTTAATGTCAATACTTGATTTAATATTCATTTTTGATATCGCTTAAAAAAATGTTGTTAGTGTGGGTGAAAATGTAATGTCAATGAAATAAAAGTTTCATTTTCTCAAGTTTTTAACCATGATAAAAATTAGCATACATAACTTTTTTTATTTAAAGTTTTAAAAATTATTTATAGATAAAATGCAATATTTTTTAGCAATTTGTGTTATTTTAAAAAGCCAAACAATAAAACATTAAACAAATTTGAACAGAATTTAATTTAGTTTCTTCAAAGACGTAAAGCATATTTTTGATATCATAAAAAAAAAATCATTAGTGTGGGGAAAGTGTAACATCAACGAAAATAAAGTTTAATTTTCTCAAGTTTTTAACCATGATGAAAATTAGAATAAGTCAACATTTTTCAATTAAAAGTTTAAGCTTGAATAATAAATTTGAATAAAATTTCAATAGAGAAAGGTTCATTAATATTTCTCTATTAAAACTCTATCCAACATTTCCATTAAAAGTAAAAAAAAGCGAATTTCTTCATGCTTTTATTTCCCAAGTTAAAGAATAAATTATTATTTTTACTACATTAGTTACTAACTGGTAAACTGTAATGATTTTATTTATTAGGATTATATAAAAAACAAAATTAATAGATGTTATTATATGGAGTTTAATTAATTTTTTAGAAAGGTCTCCTTTTATGTCTTTGGACATTTTCATTTTTTGTGCTTGTTTTAATGTTTTTACTGCCAAATTTATTTTAAAAGAATAATAATAATACCATTTTATGTATCACAATATTTTTCTGATATTGTTGTAAACGGAAGAAATGCATTATTTTTACTTTTAGTTGTTTTGCTTTAAAATAAAGAAAAAGTTATATATTATGTATATGTTATAAACATTTTATATATATTATACTTATATATTTTATATATATTTCATATATATTCATATTTATATTCTTTAAAGCATATTAGAATAACCAAAATAAAGGAAAGGCTACTTATGAATGTTTTTAAATTTAATATAAAGTTTTAAAATTAGAAAAACTTTTTAATTTCTAGTATAATGCAACTATTTTTATTTTTTGTTTAATTTAAAACAATCTTATTGATGATTAAACAATTAATAATATTGTTCAAAACTGCAAACCTGACAGTATTTCCTTATTAGAACCATACCCATCCAATTTTGTTTTTAGATTATAAAGTGGATTCTCAAGCTGAAGGCAACTCTCTAAAATTTTTTGTTTTAATTTATTGTTGTATGTATTTGGGTAGGGTGGGAGGATAAAAGCTGTAATTAAGAATGTAAATAATTTAACTTGAAAAATGTACCCCTAAATAGAAGTAGTATGAGAAGTATTTGTTAAAGTGGTTTAATCTACCATTTCAGATATTACTTAATTCCTACCAATGTCCCAGAAGTCCAGTGTGTTTGCTTGCAAAACAAATTACAGATGCCAGCAAGACAAAACTATGTGTGGTGAGTTAATAAAATACCAGTTAATCATTTTCCAAAAAACAAAAACGAGAGAGAGCAATGGTTAAAATCAGTTCCAAATGCTGATCTAAATGTTACTAACAATACTGTTATTTGTCAACAATATTGGCCTTCACATTTTTATTCCACAGAAGTTCATGGAAAAATACATTAAAAAAATCCACCATCTCCATGGTCAGGTGTGCCAAGTAGACAAATACCAACACTCTCAGCTGTTCAAAGGAATATAAAAAACCTCCAGTGCTGTCAGAAATCAAATTGGTGATGAACTTAATGCTTTTTTAGAATTAGATAAAATTAATTATACAAATTTGAAAGAAAATCTGCTTAACAACAAAAAAGACTTTATATTTTCAGTTATAGTATTTTTGGATGAAAATATTTTAACTGTTCAATCATCAAAATTTGTTGATGGTATTCCTCTCTTTATGTCGAGAATTTATAACAATTTGAGCTTTGAAACATTTCATTATGGAGTTAAATGTTATATTAGCAGTCTGTCCTAGAACCGTATAAATAAAGTTGATACTTGGTCAAAACTGGAAGAAATCATCCGATATTTAAATTCTATGGCTTTTGATCACAAGAAAACTATCCTGAGTCAACAATTTTTAGCAATGGCTTCCAAAATGGTTGGAATAAAGTACAGCTCAGATGTAGTTATACATTCTTTTGGGTTCGATGCAACATCACGGAGATTGTATAATAGATTAAGAGATGATTTTCAATTACCCTCATCAGCTACATTAGGAAAGATGACGTCAAAAGTTTCAAAACTTAATGAAAAATCTTTTTGTTATCTATATATAATATACTCTTGATACCAGTCAAAAAGGATGCATAATTTTCCATGATGAAGAATACATCAAAAAATGTTGCTACATCATGGCAAACAACTATTTGGTTAATTAGTAGACAATCTATCTCTAATTGCTCAAATAGTACTTGCTATAATGTTGATATGTCTCAATTGAGGTCCACAATTTCTTACAAAATCTATTCCAATTTCAAAATTAAAATAAGCCTTTTTATCTGAACAAAGTGAGTTAACAGTCCAGCTAATGTAAAGGCAATTATATATGATGGCAACCGAGTAAATTTTTAAAATTATATCCTACACTTCCTGAAAAACCTTGGTTAACTGAAGATATTAAACATTTGCTTTTTGATTATGTTCATCTCTTGAAAAATATTTGCAATTTGTGGCCGACAGAAAAAAACGGAGAACTAATCTTTGATGATGATGGAGTAAGACGAGTTGCAAAATGGGCACATCTTAAAGAGTTATATCGTTTTAAATCTGAAAGACTTATCAAATTTTGAGATTTAAATGGAATTTCCATTGCTTTGGAGCAACGGGTTTCTACTTGCCTCAGAATGTTTTCTAAAAAACAATATTATACACATCTCCCAAAGTCTGGAAGAAGTGTAGATAAGAATGATGGTGCCCTTTTCTTAAATAATATTTTGACATGGAGGAAAATTTTAAATGTTTAGTTTTTTCAAATTGATAAATTACGTAAAGATCCTCTACGAGCAGAAATCAGATCTTCAAATGACACCTGATTTGATTTGGTAAAATGGCTCTTAATATGGCTGGCAGTCAAGGTAATTGTAAAAAACAATAATCTTAAAATACTGCTACTGCCATACATCATACTTGCAATGGAAATGTTAGTCTATGTCGACACCTTTTAGTTACAAGTCATAAATATGTACTACTTGGGCAATTTTCAATTGATCCATTACAAAAAGAATTTGGTAAACTCTGCCAAGGATCAGGTGGTACCTATTTTATTAATGTTCAGCAGTGTATTGAAAGGCTGCATATTAAGCAGACATCTTTACTCTTAAATCAAAATGTAAATATTGATGAATTTGATGTTAATCCAGGTCACCAATGTACATCTTGTGATTATAAACTTTGTGAGGAAGGTTGAGAAATATTTGACAAAAATTTAGAACCATCTTTTTCTAATGAAATAAAAATGGCTCTTGTGTACGTAGCTGGATATATTACAAGAAATGATAATCAACCCAGTGAATATGAAACCCATTTTTATTATGAAAAGTATGGAAAATATACCAATTTAATTGACCGTGGAAAACAAAAGTTCCTTCTGACCACACTTGCCAATGGTTATTTTTTGGTTTCATCCTTTTCCATAAAATAGGAAAAGGTTTGCTATAAATCATTAAGTAACATTTTTATGCTTATTTTTGAGTTTCATTTTTTCAACATGGAGAAAAAGCATGCTTCTATTTTTGCAAATATAGTTTTGAACATTTTTTGCAAATATGGCACACCCAGATTAGAAAAAGAACGAGCTCTAAAAATTTTGAAACTTTCCTAGAATGATTTTGTTTTATTTGTCTATATTTCTGAGATAGTTGATTGTTATATACACACTTTGGCTGATGTCTTCCAGCCGACTCGGGTTCTGTTTGTCAAACCCAGTAACTGTAATGTAAATTTAAACCAAACTCTTTATTCATTCGCTGGGAATAGATTGAATAAAGAGTTCAGTGATACCAGTAAATAATATGAATATTTCTGATTCAATATTATGGGTATTTTATCTTTTACCAGAAATCATAATTATCCATTTGTGTTGTTTAATAATTATCAGTGTCCATAGCAAAAATACATATTTTGATTATTATCTCTTAGCACATCCTATTATCCTCAGGTGTGAATCAAAATGTTATTCTAAGTATTTTTAAAAGTGGTTGATTTAATTTTCTTCCAAAATTTCTGAAAATCATACATTTTTCAATAGGCCTCCAGTTCTGGCTCTCAGTTGCTCCGTGAGGTGGCCTGTAATAGAGAACACCATGTTATGGAGTTAATAATTTCATTTTAGTTCTCTTTCACTTTTTAGATATCCCCCGTTTAATCCGAGTTTTCTGTTTTTCATCCACAATAATTAGGACCATGTCTTAATGTTTCCTTTATTCCCATCTTTATAAGTTTTCTTTCCTTTTTAACCTCCTTTATTTTCTCTTAATCTTTTAGCCTTCATCTTATTTTCTTTCTGGATCCTGATCGCAACATTAAGATAACGGGCCATACCTTGAACGTATCAATTGTGTGTGTCACACAAGGAAAAGGGGAGAATGCATCAAAAGAAGAAAAACTTTATGATTATATCATATTTTTTTTGTTTTTATCTGGCAATTTTTTCTTCCTTAATTTCATCTGATTTTTCAATGCGAATAAAGTTATTTACGTAGCTTAGCTTAGCTTAGCTATGGCACAAGGCCAGAAGAATGAGACACCCAATGATAATCAAACTCACTAACAATGGTCTGTTACCTATGCATGATCCCTCAGGGGTCATCGTCAGATAACTACTTTAATTTGCCATGAACCTTGTTTAACAAGATTGCAGACATTTACGCATACACAGAAATTCATACATTCACACACACACACACACACACACACACACACACAATTACATAGACTCACACATATACACACTCTCTTATACTAACACACACTCATAAACATGAATACACACACATACTCACGCACACACATACTCACGCACACACATACTCACACACACACATACTCACACACACATACTCACGCACACACATACTCACACACACACATACTCACACACACACACATACTCACGCACACACATACTCACACACACACATACTCACACACACACATACTCACGCACACACATACTCACACACACACATACTCACACACACACATACTCACACACACACATACTCACGCACATACATACTCACACACACACATACTCACGCACACACATACTCACACACACACATACTCACACACACATACTCACGCACATGCACGTACACATGCATGAACACACACACACACACACACACACACATACACACACAGACATGCGCTCATACACACACATATAAATATTCACATGCACATACATGCTAACATAAATGCACATACACACACAAACTCACACTCATATCCAGTCCCTCACATACATGCATACTCTCATATAATACATACAGTCACATATACAATCACACACACATAATCACATACATTTACACATCCATATACACTGTCTCACACACACTCTTACTCACAAATAATCATATATTCACACATATACACACTTTCCTACACATACTTACACACACATACATATACAAACTCACAAATGCACTTACACACACACACACACACAAATAATAACCTGATGTGAATTTCAATTTAAAAAAAAACAACTAAAATTCAAAAAATAAAAGAAAATACTGGTCAAACTTTGTATAAAAAATATTTAGAAATTTTCATTAACTTTTTCCATAGCTTTCCTTTCTTCTTCTTCTTCTTCTTCTTCTTCTTCTTCTTCTTCTTCTTCTTCTTCTTCTTCTTCTTCTTCTTCTTCTATTATCTCATTTTACTTCTCTTTCCTTTCTTCAAAGTTTTTTTCTATCATTTCATTATGGCCCCCTTCTATATCTACAAAGTCCACATCTCACTTTCTTTTTAATTTTTACACTGTTTGCAAAGAATATATCTGCAGCAGCAGCAGCATTCAAAATAACCAACAAATAATCAAATCAAAATCACAAAACAGGAGCAATAAATCAAACCACCTCACCTCTGCACCGAGAAAGGGCAAGGAAAGAAAACCAAGTATGAAAGAAAATCTGAAAGATATTAAAAAATTAAAAAAGCAATATCTATCTATCTATCTATCTATCTATCTATCTATCTGTCACAGTCAGGTCATTATCTATCTATCTATCTATCTATCTATCTCAGTCTGTTCAGATCTATCTATCTATCTATCTATCTATCTATCTATCTATCTATCTCAGTCTGGTCATCTATCTATCTATCTATCTATCACAGTCTGGTCATTATCTATCTATCTCAGTCTGATCAGATCTATCTATCTATCTATCTATCTATCTGTCACAGTCAGGTCATTATCTATATATCTATCTCAGTCTGTTCAGATCTATCTATCTATCATAGTCATCATATCTATCTATCTATCTATCTATCTATCTATCTCAGTCTGGTCATCTATCTATCTATCTATCACTGTCTGGTCATCTATCTATCTATCTATCTATCTATCACAGTCATCATATCTATCTATCTATCTATCTATCTATCTATCTATCTCAGTCTGGTTATCTATCTATCTATCTATCTATCTATCTATCTATCACAGTCTGGTCATCTATCTATCTATCTATCTATCTATCTCAGTCTGGTCATTATCTATCTATCTATCACAGTCTTGTCATTATCTATCTATCTCAGTCTGTTCAGATCTATCTATCTATCTATCTATCTATCTATCACAATCTGGTCATTATCTATCTATCTATCTATCTATTGAGAAGGAGAAGATGGAGTTTGGCATTGACCTCTGGGTGCATGAGATATGGGTGGGTGGCATGAATTCAATTCTTTTATGTGATAGATTATGTCCATATATTTTGACAGATCTGCTGGGATTTGATTCCATTTTTCAGCAAGCAATCATTCAGGGCAGTTGGTGAAGAGTTTTAAAACAATCATGCTTGCAATCACAGTAGAAAATGTTGACTGATGTAATTAGTTGAAGCAGATTATGTTTAGGCCAGTGTTGAAGGAGAAAGAAAGATGAGAATAACACAAATTCCTGGCAGTGAAAACCTGGAGAAATAAAAATAGTAAAAGGTGAAGAATTTTAAAAAAAAGAAAGAATCAAAAACGAAAAAAAAGAAAACAAATAAAAATGCTGGGAAAATATTTTAGAGAAAAAGATTATTGGATAAATATACACTGAATAAATAGATAAGTAAAAAAAGAGTGTGATAAAAACTTTAAAAGATAATGTATTTATACATAAACTGCACTGTGACTATATATATATATATATATATATATATATAGTTTTGTTATATATATATATATAATTCCAAAACAGCTTCTCTCGCAATTCCATCCAATGACAAAAACACCATGATGGCTCTTTTTGATTTATCAAGTGAAGTTACGAGCTCCCATATCTTCATTTCTTTCTGCCATGTACTGTATTTATCTTTAAGCAATGCGAGTGGAGGAAAATACTTTGAATCCATAGCGTCTTTTAGCTCTGCTACCATTGTTAAAAACAAAGAACTCAGGCGATAACACTCTGCATACGGAGACGCCTTTATTACAACCTTCTTCTTACACTCTAACCATAAACCAATATGGCCTTTTGTTTACTTCCGGTCCCTGAATAACGTCTTATCTTCTTGAGAGTATCAGGGGAGGTAAGTTCATGTCTTAACATATATATATATATATATATATGGAGAGAGAGAGAGAGAGAGTTTTGATTATTAGATTGTTCATTCAGTCTTTATCATAAATATTTCTATTCACCTAATCCCGGCCAGAAGACCAGACCTCATAATAATCAACAAAAAAAAGAGAATCTGCAAACTTGTAGACTTTCCCGGTGGACCACAGAATAAATCTGAAGGAAAGTGAAAAGAAGGATAAGTACCTCGATCTTGCTAGAGAATTGAAAAAGCTGTGGAACATGAAAGTAACAATTGTGCCAATTGTCATTGGTGCGTTAGGCACAATAACTAAAGGGTTATTAAAAGACCTGGAGGATTTGGAATTTGGCGGATAGGTAGAGACTATCCAAATGACAGTATTGCTAAGAACGGCCAGAATCCTGAGACAAGTCCTGGAGACTTGAGGAGACTTGCTGTCACTCAAACTCCAGTGAAAAGCCATCAGCTAACACTGATGTGAAAAACTCTAAAGGAGTAAATAATAATAATAATAATAACAATGGAAGATGAAGAAGATGGTGATACAAATTGTAATTGGTGTACTTGGAATGATCCCCTAAGGCTTAGTAAGATGACTGGAGGAGTTAGAAATTGAAGGATGAGCTGAGACCAGCCAAAGTACGGTATTAATGAGGTTGGCTAGAATACAAAGAAGAGTCCTGGAGAGTTGAGGAGACTTGCTGTCTCTAAGAATCCAGTGAAAAACCATCGGCTAACTCTGGTGTGAAAAACTCAGAAAACAACTTCTCACATAACAAAACCTGGACCTGGCTAAGAAAAGGAAACTTTAAGAGAGAAACAGAATCTCTCCTAATTGCAGCACAAAACAACACCGTAAGAACCAATCATATCAAAGTGAGAATAGATAAGACGCAACAAAATAGCAAATGTAGGCTATGCAGTGACAAGGATGAAACCATCAATCGTATAATAAGTGAATGCAGCAAATTAGTGCAGAAGGAATATAAGACTAGACACGACTGGGTCGGTAAAGTGATACACTGGAAGATGTGCAAGGAATTTAAATTTGACGATACGAACAAATGGTATATGCACGACCCAGCACCTGTCCTAGACAATAACACTCATAAATTCCTTTGGGACTTTGACATTCAAATGGATCACCTAATCTCAGCCAGAAGACAAGACCTAATAATAATCAACAAAAAAAAAGAGAATTTGCAAAATTGTGGACTTTGCTGTCCCGACTGACCACAGAATAAAACTTTACAACTTTGATATTATAAGAATAATCAACACCTTGGTCTAGTATAGCCACAATATGCTACCCAGAAAAAATGATATATCCAAATTAAAATAAATGTGTGACTCAAATGATTGTGATAAGTGTCATGATTAGCTACACCTCCCTCAATAGCCAACAAGGGAATCCGATCGGCATCCTGTGAATGTTGGTTGTTCTTATTTCAGGTACAGAAATGACATCAAAGGAAAAAATGTACTCAAGAAAACAACTAAAATGTAATACACTGTTATCTTAGAAGTAATCCTACTCAAAAACTGCCCAGACAGTTTGGGCTGCAGAATACACCGACTGCATCTCTGCTGAGGGGTAAGATCCCACCATCAATGAAAATACTGGATATGACACTAGACAATATGATGGTGAGGTTCCAGGAATGCTGGAGCTATTGGGAATCCGGAGTACCCCTTTCTTGCCATCACTCCCAGGTCCTGGCCTGGAGTAGTAGATACTGATAGAGACCTATCTATGGGTCAAATAAAACTAAACTGTGTATTTAAGCTAAACTGAATTACTTGAAATAGAACTGTTTTGACATCTAAACTGCGTACTAATGCCAAACTGAATTGTTTGAAATAGAAATGTTTTGAAATTTAACGGTGTGTAAACAAAATACTATAATGTTGTGAGACCAGAACTTACCTGCATCATCGACTCTTCTAGCACTATATTACAAGAGAGATAACACTCTTAGGGAGCAGTATCAAAATATCATAGTATTAGCTGGAGTACTAGTTGTACGCAGCAGTGTACGACTACCAATATTGGATACCATTGGATAGTAAGCTCCGCTTACCTTTACACTATCCTTTGTAACCTTTTGTTAATATATCTTTTTTACCTGTAATCCATGTGCCATGTTTTCCTTCTGTGGTCCCAACCTTGGGTCCACATCATATACTTATACTAAAATGAATTGTTTGAATTAAAACTGTTTGACAAAACCAAATAGCCTGAAATAAAAATGTCTTTGACAATTAAACTGTGTACTTATGCTAAACTGAATTGTTTGAAATAGAACTGTTTATTTGTATAAAAATCGATTTGGGATTAAAAAACCTATAAAGGTTGATATGTCATAAAACCCAAACAATCAAACAAACCTACTCTAAGAGGTTATTGGAAAAAAATGATAGAAATTGGTCAGAATCCACTGAACCTAACACAAGCCAAACACTTGATATCTTAATGAGGCTAATTTGAAAAAGAGGCTTATTTTCTGATTTTGAGTTGTTAGAAAAATGTGGACAGGAAAATCGTGAATAATGTGCCCAAAAAGAGCCTCCTACACACACTGAATCAGAAAATATTGAAAAGCAAAATATGTCATATAATTTGGTGATGTCAGTAATAATAATACAGATATAAATACAAGTGGACTCTTTCATTTCAGATATGAACGGTTTTGTTAGTTTCTGGCTTTGGCCCATGGCAACACAAGGAGAGAGACATAATTCTTAAAAGCCTATGCTAACCATACTATGCTGACCCCACCCCAACGTGCGGCGCATCTTGTGATGTATAAGATCTCAATTCATCACTGCCAGTTGAGATCCGACAAACTCAACCGCATGCCCCAATGGCCGAAAACTCAACTGCATGCCTCAATGATTGAATCTCAACTACTGTTCTTTCAAAATCCTCAAATTCTCAGGACCATCTCTTCTGGGCATGACATCATCCACACTCCAGCCCCATTTTCTGTCTGGGGGTTTATTATAACAAATGGTGTTTGTCATATTCTTTCTGTGTGGGCATAAGACTGCACCAAATGACTATGCACCTGGACTAAGAGACCCGAGTGGTTCAAAGCCTAACCAAACTGAATGATGAAATATAATTCGCAAAAACTGATTAATATAAAAATCATTCCTTAATTGTATAACAAATACCACTGAACCAACAAACGAGGAAAGAACTAATGATGAGTTAATAAAAAAATATCATCTCAGAAAAGTAGTCAATATTACCATCTCTAAAAAATGAGGACTGGAAAAAAGGCAAGGTAGAAAGTACAAAAATAAATAAACTATTTGATAATATCTCAGTGCACAACATCCCCAAAGTAAACAGGGTAATCTACAGAATTTTTCGTATGGGCATTTAAAATTGTCGTAGACTCCTGAAAATTCAGTATCTTATTGCTATACAACTTATGAGATGACAGATCAATTTTTATGATTTCAGCTTCAAATGAACAGCTACAGCAGCAATTGGAATACACCTTACTAAAGCCTGATTATCACTGCTGGTGAATTTCAAAAATGCAATCTGACACTTTAGAAGAACAATATGCAATAAAATTCTGTTTTAAACTTGGAAAAAATACCACAGAAACATATGGAATTCTTTAGACTGCTTTTCAACCATCTTGCATGAATCAAGCATCAGTTTTTGAGTGGCATAAGAGATTCAAGGAAGGCAGAGAGTCTGTGAGGGATGATGAGAGGTGTGGCAGGAGTAAGGAAGTCAATACACCAGAGTTGATTGGCCAAAGGGTTAGGGTTAGGGTTACTATGTTGAGGTTTTAATGGATTTCAGGAAGAGATTCCTAGGGAAAAGGTCAGCACTCTTCAAATCGGGTCAGTAGCATTTTCACCAGGACAATTCACCAGTCTACAACTCCATCCTAGTCACAGACTATTTGACTTTTGGTTATTCCCTAAGCTCAAAGGCTGTCATTCTGAGACAATTGAAGAGAGGTAGTGACGAAGGTTATTGACACGCTCACACAAGAGGACTTCCATGGGGCCTTCCAGAAGTTGTTGGAATGATACAACTAGTGGATTGCAGCCGGAGGAGATTACTTCAAAGGGGACTAGAGTTTCATGTGTGTACTATCAATGAAAGTGCCCATACGAATAAAGTCTGGGAACTTATCGTATGCACCTCATATATATGCATATATATATATATATATATTTTATGTTAGTAATACCTCCCATATATCAAACTGTCACAGGTGTGGTGTGAATGAATTTATGCACATGTTAATTGTAGCTCCATCTATCTTATCCTTTTTTCTTTTTTTTTTAGATATGATCAGTTACCATTAAGACTTGGACTGGTGCACACTGTGCGTTTGCTGTTGAAAGATTTTTTTCAAAGGCTGGTGAATCTGTAATTGTTTCTCACTGAGCTTTTCATTCTCTTTCTATGCAACATCAGAATTATGTGGTTCCAGAAAGAAAATTGACTGTTTTAATAATAGCAATGAATCTGTCGGAAAAGCAGAAATGCGTGGGCGTGTTTCCCAAGGTGTGGGTGTAAGCCAAGACTAATGAAGAACAAGCAATGCATGGGTGACAAGATAGGGTCATGCGGGTTGCATGGGAGTTTTAAGACTATATAAGGTCTAGAACTTTGAAAATAAGTTTCTGCTGGTCATTCCATCTTCTGACTACCCTTTGTGTGTACAAACTCTCTCCGACTGCTCTCTTGTTCCACCCAGACATCACCATCATAGAATAAAAGTAGTATACTGTGCTATGATTGAAAATTCTCTCCAGAACAGCCGCATCCTGACATAACATGAAATGATTGGTTTCTTTGGTTTCTTCATTTAAAGGCATATCAACCTTTGAGGGTCTTCTAATGCTAAAGTTATTTTGTAAAAAGACAGTTGTGGTACTATTTAATCCATAGCTTGGATGATAAGAAGATTCATGCCTTTTCTAAGAGTATTTGTCTGAAAGTGAATGCAATATGGTAAGAAATTTACTAGATGGAGCTACATTTACCACTTGCCTAAATTCACTTGCATCACACAGGTGATGGTTTAAAATGTAGAAAGTATTTGTGTCATACACTATATATTGAGAGAAAGGAACAGTACTTCTCAATTGTTTAAACGAAGCAGCAGCCTCTCAGATTAATCCTGTTCACTTTATTCTCTTTCTCTGTTCAGATTATTGTTGGGAAATATTTAACATCTTGATAAAATTAACCAAATACAGAACTATTAAGTCTTGGATGATATGAAGTCATATTGTAAAACTAAGTCCTTCAAGATTGTTCAAGCAAGATACAGAAGGAAGATCAATTTCAAGACATATCCAAACAGGTGTCTGATTTTCAATTTGGTTTGGAACTTTGAAGCTCATAGCAATTGAGATCATAGGGCAGTGGATTCTTCACCATCTGGGCCTTTGATCCTTCAAGAGAAATATGCACATGTCTTCAACAATTTTGCATGCTGCATTCAACAGAGCCTTCAAATGAATGGCAGACATCTGGAGCATGTACTCTCGGGCTTCTCTTGATATTTTCTGCTTATGTTTGAGACTAAATAGTTGCAGATCCTAAAATTTTTTCCTTTTATCTTTGAACAATTGTTAATTTCAGTAGTCTATCATTTGTGGAATTATTTTGTGTCTGATTTAGTTGTTTCAAAAATTGTGAAATACATTGTGCATATATATATAATTAGATTTTGCTAATTTATAAACAAAGAGTGCTCAATATTGATGATAGAGAATATAGTGATGTTAGATAGGATTGCATAGACACATTTAGTGACAGAGTTTCTTAACAATGGGTTGGTTGGTTGGTTGATTGGTTGGTTAGATTTTTGGCATATCAACCTTTGTAGGTTATTTAATGCAAAATCAGTTTTTATACAAATAATCAGTTCGATTTCAAACAATTCAGTTTAGCATCAGCACACAGTTTAATTGTCAAAAACATTTCTGTTTCAAGCAATTCAGTTTAATCAAACAGTTCTAATTCAACCAATTCAGTTTAGTATAAGTATAAATTTTGTTTACAAATTGTTAAATGTCAAAGAAGTTCTATTTCAAATAATTCAGTTTAGCATGTGTACACAGTTTCATTGTCAAAAACATTTCTTTTTCAAGCAATTCAGTTTAGTCAAACAGTTCTAATTCAACCAATTCAGTTTAGTATTATAAATTTTGTTTATACACTGTTAAATGTCAAAGAACTTCTATTTCAAATAATTCAGTTTACCATTAGTATGCAGTTTATTTCTATTTGACCCATAGATAGTACCCTATTAGGTGCCACCACTCTGGGTCAGAGTGGACCTGGGAGTGATGGCAATAAATTTCTACTCCACATTCCCCAAAGCTCCAGCATTACTGGAAGCTCAACATCAGATTGTTTAGTCTCATATCTAGGACACTCATTGGGGGAGTCATATCCCTCTGCAAAGATGCAGTTGGTGTATTCTACAGTTCCAGCCAACTGGGTTATTGACAATGGGATTAGTCTGATGATTGTATAGGCAGGAAACTAATAGTCACCAAGCACCACTGATACTATGTCTGTGCTACTCTTATATATATATATATATATATAAGTTGTTAGTAAGTTGGCTGATTGTAGTTGAGAGTGACCCGAAGGCTCCCTTTTCAATAGTTACTACACAGAAGTGTAGGAGAGAGCATGACTCCTTTCCCTTGATTACTTCACTTGACCTTTATCCCTACCTTATAATGCTGATTGTTAAGCAAAGAGACTTCAAGTATTATTTTTTGAGACTTTGGCATGACTTGACCTGGGATTGAACCTCAGTCTCCCAGACCTTTGATGTGAACACTCATCCTTTTCCTGATATATATATATATATATATATGGAAAAAGCCAGCCACTAGTAGAGTATAACAAGCTTGAAAACAGATGGAGGGACACTCAAGAGGCTCTCTCTGAAATAATAAAAAACAAAAATACTTTTGATACACCCTGATAAATATAAAGAATTCTGGTGACTCAGTTTTTATGAGACTCCAACTGCAGGTTGACTCTACAATTGCAGTTTGTGGCCAGAAAGATTTATTTTGACATCAAATGCAGGTGCAATGCATTCAGTGCCACAACCCAAAATTTGTATCATGGTTTACAGTCAAGATCCATAAAACTCTGGGAATGAAATCAAACCGGAACCAGTCTGTATACCTAGGAACGTTAATCATTATAATCATATTATGCTGAGACATTTAAGGGAACCGTTTCTGGAGAGTTTAGGAAATGGTCTAATCATATTACACAGAATTGGTTAAAGAATCAAACTGATCAGTTTGTGGTTGAGAGAATGGCTGAGTTCAATGCCTTCATCTTTGTCTTCTTCTGTCCCTGGAGGGGGGTTACTATCTATAATCCGGTTGAATGCATTATCCAGTAAAATACCACTCACATTACCAGTCTAAAGAATCCATTCCAGGACGCAATTCTCAAAATGCTATCAAATAAAAGTTATCAATGTATATATATATATAAATGAAAAATATTTGAGAAAACTCTCTTACATGGAAAATCTAAGTCATGATAAAAATTCGTTTAACAGTAACAATAAGTATATCAGTATTACATTCGACTATATGAAAAAGAGCATAGTAGTCATGGTACCAGAATGTTTTCTTCAGTAAAAAATGTTTTCTATAGTAAAATATGCAGGATTAATGAATTAATTTACTTTACCACTTTAGTAAACTTTATGTTCACTTTCGGGCAAATACCCTTGGGAAAGGTATGAACCCCCTTATTCTCCCTCCAGCTATGGGTAAATAGTAGGACGGACAAGGTTCTTCAGCCTTGTTGAGGCAACTAGTCTAGGAGAAGGAAAACTCTGAATTCAAACCTGTTAAACTCCGCTTAAAAATTGACCTTGTGTCATATCCTGCCCGAGCGGAGGGGTTGGGTAAATAGTACCACTTTAGTAAACTTCAGAATAAAATAAAGGATAGAGAAAAGCTGTATGAATACCAAAACCTTGCTAGAGAGCTAAATAAGATGTGGAATGTGAAGGTATCACTAATATCAATCATAGATGGAGCTTTTCAAAGATTTTTGAAGACTATGGAAAAGAGATGGAGGCAACTGGAGATGCAAAGAAGAATTGTGATTGTTCTGACGACAATACAGATGAAATCAGTGAGAATGGATAGTAAAGTCCCGCAAAGCCGAAGATACCTGCTGTTATGGAGACTTCAATAAGAAACCACCGATTAAAGCTACTGTGAATAATTCACAAGAGAACAAAAAAGTAAATAAAGTATTGCTATATATCCTAACAGACATTATTAAACAGATTTGGTTAATCTATAGAGGATTAAAACTAATCCGTGATAAAATGGTACTTGCACAAACCAGAATCTGTGCTAGAAAATGAGACAAAATTCTCTGGTATTTAGGGATACAAATGGATCACCTATTCTCAGCCAGAAGACCAGACCTAGTAAATATCAACACAAACAAAACCCAAAAAACTTGTCGTCTACTGGATTTTGGTGTTTCAGCGAATCACAGAGTGAAAATATAAGAAAGTGAAAAGATTAACAATTACTTAGACCTTGCCAGAGAACTAAAAAACTGTGAAACATGTGAGTGACAGTGATACCAATTGTAGTTGGTGTACTTGGAATGGTCACCAAAAGACTGGAAAAAGAATTAGTACAGTTGGAAATCAGAGGAAGAATCAATACTATTCAGATTCCAGCGTTGTTGAGATCGGTCAGAATCATCATCATCATATCGCACTGCCAGCATGGATCTCCCTGACCCTCTCTTGCCACCCATCTCTATCGTCCAGCGCTTCCGGGAGATCTTTCAGGCTATATCCTGTATCAGCACAGAGCTGTTGTATATAGGTTCTTGCTGATTGCCCTGCCTTTGCTCGTCGATGTGACGGGGTCCACAGGAGTATGTTACTTATGAGTTCGTCCTTACTTCTCCAACAGTGTCCTGCATGTTTGGTTCATCTAACTTTGATAGTTTTCATGATGGGTGATAGGTGGCCGTACAGCTGCTGTTTTGAGGGGTGTTGCCTCCAGGACTAGTTCAATATTGCTTGCAGCATTCTTGTATAATCACCGCCAAGCTTTTTCTCCATACATTTAGTTAGTGTCCATGTAGTGCATCCATATAGCAATATTGACACAACCGCAGCTTAGGAAAAACTGCACTTTATTTTATCGATCAGGTCTGACTTCCATATGACCGATAGCCTATCGCTAGCTATCCATGTCTTTGCTAGTCGCGTGTTGATGTCTATCTCGGTTTATGAGATACTGCTTCCTAGGTAGGTGAACTTGTCCACTAGGGTCAGAGGACCTCCCTTTAGAGTGGAGATGTCGCCTCTTTGATTAAAGCACATGTATTCTGTTTTGTCTGCAGTGACATGGAGTCCTATCCCACCTGCTGCCTGTTCCAGACGAGGTAGCAGGGTTTCGGCTTGGGCAGGTAAATTTACTAGAAGTGCTATGTCCGCATCCGTAATTGTTTGTAAGGGGGTATCTTCTGCTTCTTGCCTTTGCCAGCATGAAACCATTGAGAAGAATCCTGGAGACTTGAAGAGGTTTGCTGTCATTCAACCTCACATGAAAGCCCACCAGCTCATTTTGGTGTAAAAAACTTTCCCTGAGTAAAATAATTATAATAATCTAGTGGCCTAATAAGTAGAGTATTTGCCAATGGTCCGGTAGACAGGGATTCAATCCCAGGTCGAGTCATACCAAAGACTAAAAAAATTGTACTTGATATTGCCTTGCTTAACACTCAGCATTATAAGGTAGAAATCAAGAGTAAAGTGGAGCAATCCAGGGTATGGAGTAGCGCCCTCCCCTACACCTCACTGTAGCAGCTACCGAAAAGGGAGCCTTTGGGTCACCCTCAACTAAGGTCGCCAACTTTACTTACTTTTATATATATATATATATTGCAGATGAATCTGTTAAAGAAAATTATGTAATTTTTCTTTCTTAATGACTCAGTTATCAACAGTGAATGGATAAATGAAATATTAAAGAACTAAATGGATAGGACAATATCTAAAAAGTACCAGGTACCAGGTAAAAGGTACCAGATTATATGTAAAAGGTACCAGATATGATGAAAAAGGAACTAGATACTAGGTAAAAGGTACCAGATATCAGGTAAAAAGTACCAGATATCAGGTAAAAGGTACCAGATACTAGGTAGCAAGTACCAGATACTATCTAAAAGGTACCAGATATTGGGTAAAAAGTACCAGATACTTGGTAAAAGGTACCAGATAGTATATATAAGGTACTAGGTAAAAGGTATCAGGTATCAAGTAAAAGGTAACAGATATCATGTAAAAAGTACCAGAAACTATCAAAAAGGTACCAGATCCCAGGCGAAAGATATCAGATATCAGGTAAAATGTAGCAGATACGAGGTAAAAGGTACCAGATATCACGTAAAAGGTACCAGATACTAGGTAAAAGGTAAATAAATAAAGTTAGCGACCTTAGTTGAGGGTGTCCTAAAGGCTCCCTTTTCAATAGCTACTACACCAAGGTAAAAGGGTGGGGTGCTACTTCATTCCCTGGATTGTTCCTCTTTACCCTTGATATGTACCTTATAATGCTGAATGTTAAGCAAGGTGGCAACAAGTACCATTTTTTGAGTCTTTGGTACGACTCAACCTGGGATTGAACCCTAGTCTCCCGGATTATTGGCAAACATTCTACTCATTAGGCCAATAGCCTTGTTCAAGGTAAAAGGTACCAGATATCAAATAAAATGTACCAGATACCAGGTATCAATTGAAAGTTAGGTATCAAGTAAAAGGTACCAGATACTAGGTAAAAGGTACCAGACATCGAGTAAAAGGTACCAGACATCGAGTAAAAGGTACCAGATATCAGATAAAAGTTACGAGATATCTGGTAAAAGGTATCAGATATCATGTAAAAGGTTCAAGATACCAGGTAAAAGGTACCATATCCCAGGTAAAAGCTATCAGATAACAGGTAAAAGGTACCAGATACCAGGTCTCAATTAAAGATATGATATCATGTAAAAGGTATGAGATACAAAGTAAAAGGTACCAGATATCAAGTAAAAGGTACCAGATACCAGGTAAAAGGACCCAGATACAAGACCAGTAAAAGGTACTAGATACTAGGTAAAAGGTATCAGGTATCAAGTAAAAGGTACCAGATACCAGGTAAAACATACTAGATACCAGGTAAAAGGTACCAGATATCAGGCAGGTAAAAGGTCCCAGATACTAGGTTAAAGGTACTAGATATCAGGTAAAAGATACCAGAAAAATTTAAAAGGTACCAGATATCAAGAAAAATATATCAGAAAGATATAAAAGTTATCAGATATCAAGTAAAATGTACCAGATAATAGGTAAAAGGTACCAGATATCAAGTAAACAGTACCAGATATCATGTACAAGGTGCTATATTCCTGTTAAAAGGTACCAGATACCATGGAAAAGGTACCAGATAACATGTAAAAGGTACTAGATACCTGGTAAGATGTACCAGATATCAAGTAACAGGTACCAGATGTCATGTAAAAAAGTTCCAGATACTTGGTAAAAGTTATCAATTATCAAGTAAAAGATATCAGATATCAAGTAAAAGGTACCAGATACCAGGTAAAAGGTACCAGATATCAGGTAAAAGGTACTAGATATCAGTTGAAAATTACCAGATATCAGGTAAAAGCTACTTGATACCAGGTATCAAGTAAAATGTTTCATATATCATGTAAAATGTACCAGATAAAAGGTACTAGATAAAAGGTACCAGATATCAGATGAAAGGTACCAGATATCAGGTAAAATGAACCAGATACTAGGTAAAAAGTACCAGATATCAGGTAATAGGTACCAGATACCAGGTAGAAAGTACCAGATATCAGGTAAAAGGTACCAGATACCAGGTAGAAAGTACCAGATATCAGGTAAAAGGTACCAGGTAAAAGGTATCAGGTAAAAGGTACCAGGTAAAAATAACTGATAATAAGGTAAGGGCTATATCAAATAGTAAATATCAAACGATAGAAGCAACACACAGGGACTCAGAAAAGCCACACAAAGTGCAGTGAATTTCCTAGAAAAGATTTTAATACCATCTTGTTAGAAAATATTTCGCCTGATGCACCAACAGTTTTGAATTCTTCAAAACTTTCCAACGACATCTTACCTCCAAGTAAATATATTTTTGTCTAGTCACAAATTTGACTAATACTGGCATGGGCAGGGATTTTTTTTTCCTAATCAACATCACCAATCTATGATATTTAATACTGAAAAAGAAATAGCGTTTTCTTCATTGACTATTTTTTTCCCTTTTTCTTTTTAAATATTCAAAATGGAGTTTGTTCTTTATTTGTAGCCAGACTTCCAAGGTCTCACCTGATTTTTTTACCCTCAGAAAAACTTTTCCAGGAATAGTCTGGCAATTCTCTAAGATATTTTAGTTTTAAAAAGATAATATCTTTCCTCTTAAAAAGCCTGAGAATATTGTGAAGGTTACTGTTGAAAGGAAAAAGCTGAAGATACCCATTGCTATATATATATATATATAAGTGCAGACTTATATGCACTTATCATAAGTTATTTTGGTAGTTTTGTGGCATGTCAGACCTTATTATGTTATATAATGCTGATGTAAGATTTGTTTAGTAATTATAGGATTTTAAGTATTTCTATCTAATATAAATAATTTGCAAGTAATTATATGACTTCAAGTATTTCTAATACAAATAATTTGAAGGCCGTTATATGGTTTCAAGTATTCCTATGTAATATTAATAATGTGCATCCAAGTAAAAGGTACCAGATACCAGGTAAAAGGTACAAGATATCAGGTAAAAGGACCTAGATACCAGACCAGTAAAAGGTACTAGATACTAGATAAAAGGTATCAGGTATAAGGTACCAGATACCAAGTAAAACATACCAGATACCAGATCAAATGGTACCAGATACCAGACTGGTAGCGTTATATGGTTTCAAGTATTCCTATGTAATATTAATAATGTGCATGTTTCAGGTATTCCTTTCAAATAAAAATATTTTGATACCAAAATAGTTTGCAGAGATAATTTAACAATAACAAAAGCGAAAATAATTATTTGCTAATTGTTACATCTATTCAATCAGCGAATATTACAAAATTGTAATATAAATGCTATAAGATCCAACCTATTGATAAAGTTCTATTATTTTAAACACATAAACAATGCTTAGTTATAATGTCAGTGTTTCAAGAGCCATTTGAACCATTCTGGGACCCTAACAGATACTTTCTGTCCAATGTAAGAGTGGACCTGGGAGTAATAGCGATGAATCGGTGACAGTTTAAAAAAATACTCAGTACCCTCATGCTAATGTATATGATCTCTTTCTCTTCACTTTCTCAGCCCAGTCAGCAAGGGGTGGAGAATACACGGACTGTAGAAGAGTAAGACTCTCCCAACAAATGTACGGGATATGACACTAAACCATCTGTTGTAATGTTAAGGCTTTGGGGAATGCAGAATACTCCTACATTGCCATTACTGCCAGATCCACCTGATTGAGTCCTATCAATGGGTCAAATAGAACTGTTTGACTCGTAAACTGTGTGCAAACAAATGACTTATGCTAAATTGAATTGTTAGAAATAGAACTGTTTAATCATTTAACTGTGTAAACAAATGACTGATATTTAAATGAATCATTAGAGATACATAACAATACCTGGAACCATTTAACTATGTGCAAAAGATTGAGGTCAGGCTTGTTTAAAAACATTTAGTATTTTTGGAAATGGTTAATTTCTCTAACACTATAAATTATTTGGCAATTCAAATGAATAACGGAACTTCTTTTAAACAACATAAGTTGGTCCTTGGTTTGTAGGAAGTTTGTGTGAAGCTCGCAGCTGCGTGTTCTTCAGCGAAGGGGTTCCAAGTGGAATCAGTAGCAGTGGATGTGAGAGAGGTCTATCTGGGCTGCTGGCTAATGGCTCTCTGTCCGTCAACTTGCTACCCAAAAGGGACTCAAAAAATAGTTCTTTAGAGGAAGAAGGAATCAATGCACTCTGCCTGGTCAATTAGTGGCCGAATCACTTGGCGGAAGCATTGATTCGCGAAAGGAAATAGATCTGTGGCTGCTACAAACATTATCAACAAAATGTGTTTACAAATCATTTATATTTAATATATATGTGTGGAAAGGATTTGGCATTTTATTACCAACAATGGTTGATATGCCATAAAACCAAACCAAACCATCTTCTTTCTTTCTTTCTTTCTTTCTTCTCTTTCAATATATTTCTCTCTCTTTCTCTTTCTCTCTCTCTTTATAAATACATATTTTAATACTTGCAGATTAAGCTATACAGTTAGGAATAAAATTGTTATGAATAGATTAAAGCAAGCTTTCTTGAATAAATATAATTATATTTTTTCTAACAAGATAATGAGCATCTCATTGGTGTATAATTATTAGCAATATGGTTTGACTAATTAACCGAGCAGTGATTTTAGTACTTGTAGGGATTACATCCCTTGCCTTCCAAATAGTTCTTCTAGTGGCCACTAGGTAATGTGACCAAAGTAGCATATTAAAAAAGTTCCTGCCAAAGTTGAATGTCTCTCATTCCTTCCTCGGCAACCAGAAGCACACGTGAGAGTGTGCATTTGCTTCAACAAACCTTGTGTCATATAGTGCATGATACCATGTTTTGCTGCAAGTTTTCACATAGCAACATCCATTCAATTAAAGACTCATAACTTAAAACAAAAGACTCTTCAACTACACAATAGGACTTTTCTTAATGATGTTTCTCTTTTACTCTTTTAGACATGTTGTTTATTTGTTACAAATTGTTTTACATTGTTTAATTCTGCTACAAAGTTCTTCAAAAGATATATTCAAGGAAATGTTGTGAAATAAGCAATCTTTTCATTTAAGATATGTTTGAATTATTAATTTATTTGTGTGTTATGTGTGAATATTAAAAACAAATAAAAGAACATAATAACATGAAAAAATAAAACAAATAAAATGCATCAGTAACCGTTTCCCAAGAGGCCTCGAACAGAAAGCACAAGTGGTGAATGTCTAAAAAGAGGGGCTTCCTGGCACCAAAGAGAAAGTCACAAGTTTAGTTATTTTGACACCTCAACCTTGGGGACCTTTTTCTCTCTGCTGCTAGTGGGAAGGCACATACCTGCTGAGTCTTAAAAATAGCAGTGCATTGTCTCTCCTACTTGTAGCAGCCTCTATCAAATGTACCCACAAGAACATGGATACACAAGACAGACCCTTAACTTATAATTTGCAAAGAATAATTCCCTTATATTCTTTAAACACCTTGTCTGGGGAGCCCGACAATTTCTACTGGTTCAGGAAAACATTTCTCATCAGAGTAGTTGTAAACCCTCAAAATAAAATTTGACTCTAACGGTATCCTTCTCTTTTTCCTTCTGTCTTCAATCCCCTTATGGCTTCGACTGACAAAGGAAGACTTATTAATGGAGTCAGAAGAAAAAGGAGTCAGTTTACAAACCTCAGAATTTCCCATCAATACCATCATCATCATCATGTCGCACCTTCAGCACAGATATCCCTGACCCACTCTTGACACCCCTCACAATTGTCCATTGCTTCCAGTAGTTCCTCAGGGCTACACCCCATGTTGGCACCGAGCTGCTGTATGTAGGTTCAAGCTGGTCATCCAACCATTGCTCATCCATGTGAAAGGGTCTACTGGAGTACATAACTTATGAGCTTGTCCCTACTTCTCCAGCAGTTTCCTGCATATCTGGTTTGTCTAATTTTGATAGCTTTCATGATGGTTGGTAGGTAGCCGTACAGCTGCTGCTTTGTGGTATGCTGTCTCCAGGACTTATTCAGTATTGCTCACAACATTCTTGTGTGTAACCATCAATACCAATAATTTACCACGACCACCAGAAAAATCCTTCTTCATATACCCCATAATACTTCTTTGGCATCTCTCCTTTTTACTGTGGGGGTGTCCTCGTGGTGTAATGGTTAAAGCGATGGACTGCGGAATAGTAGTAAGCGAGTTCGTAGTCCAGTCACGCTATTACGTTCACTTTCGGGCAAATAACCTTGGGAAAGGTATGAACCCCCTAATCCTCCCAGCTATGGGTTAAATCGTACCATTACTGTTCTTCTAAGGGAATTGCTTTGGTATTAAATAACCAACAAAGGTTGATATACCATTCAACAAAGAAACCTTAAATAGTACCACTACTGTTTTTCTAGGAGAATGGCTTTGGCATTAAATAACCTACAAAGGTTGATATGCCATTAAACAAAGAAACCAAACCAAACCTTTTTACTGTCTTTTTATATCAAATTTTGGTTTGGTTTGGTTTGGTGGGTTTTATGGCATATCAACCTTTGTAGGTTATTTAATGCCAAAACAATTCAGTTTAACATAAGTACACAGTTTAATTGTCAAAAACATTTCTATTTCAAACTATTCAAGCAGTTATATGTAACAATTTGGTTAAGTGTAAATACAGTTTTAATGTCGAAAAGCAGTTCTATTTGAAATAATTCAGTTAAGCATAAGCACGCAGTTTAAATGTAAGCACGGTTTGTCAAAAACATTTCTATTTCAAGCTATTCAGTTTACTCAAACAAGTATGCTGTTAGTTCTATTTAACCCATAGATAGGGCCCTATCAGGTGCTATCACTCTGGGCCAGAGTGGACCTGGGAGCGATGGCAATGAAGGAGTACTCCGCATTGCCTAAAGCTCCAGCACTGCTGGAACCTCACCATCAGATTGTTTAGTGTCATATCTAGGACACTTGTTAGGGGGGGGGGTCTTACCCCTCTGCAGAGAAGCAGTCAGTGTGTTCTAAAGCCCCAGCTGACTGGGCAATCTTATATCAAGCTTAAAAAAAAAAGAATCTTTACATTGAATGTATACACAATTAACGCAATGTCTTTATACAGATTAAATTTTGTTTAGTAATTCATCTGGTAGTTCTCAAAAATGTCGATTGGGTTGAGTGTTCGCCAGTGGCTGGGAAACTAGGATTCAACCCCATGTCAAGTCATACCAAAAACTTAAAAAATGGTAACTGATATCTTCTTGCTTAACACTCAGCATTATTAGGTACGAATCAAGAGGAAAGTGGAGCAATCCAAGGAAAGGAGTAGCACCCTTCCCTCCACCTCAGTGTTGTTGCAATTGAAAAGGGAACCTTTGGGTCACCCTCGACAACAGTTGCCAATATCTTATTTCTGAAATCACACAATTTAATCTTAAATTCTTTTTTATTCAATTGTTGTTTTCATCTGATCAGGCAATTAGTTCCGAAAATATATTACTCAATTAACAAAAAAATTTAAATGGTTAGTAGACCTATTTTTTAAAATCTGTCTTGATTGCAAATTTTACTACTAATTAGGAATTCCATTAATTATTTTCAAAGTTTTAATTAGATCACCTCACAATCTTCTTTTGAATAAAATAGTAAAGTTGGAAACCATTGTCAAGGGTGACCAGAAGGCTCCTTTTCAATAGCTACTACACCAAGGTGTTGGGGAGGGTGCAACTACTTTCCTTGGATTTCTCCACTTTACCCTTGATACATACCTTATCTTGTTAAGCAAGGTGATATCAAGTACCATTTTTAAAGTCTTTGGTATGATGCAGCCTGGGATTGAACCCAGGTCTCCTGGACCATTGGCAAACACTTAACCCACTAGCCCAATTTCTTCAGTCTCTCTCTGCAACTGTAATCTAAATATATGAATAGATTATAGATTAGTTTTATTCTTTAAAATTGTTTTTTAAACGTAGGATCAGTTGTTACCTATATATATTTTACCATATATCTAGTTGGTTGGTTGGGTGGTTGGTTTTGAGGCATGTCAACCCTTGTTGGGTTATTTAATGCCAAAGTCTGTGTAACTGTTAATAAATACAAGTAAATTGAATACTTTTTCTTTCTTTTTGCCCAGTTGGCTGGGGACGTTGCAGAGGGGTAACCCCACTCACCAAAGAGGGTCCTGCATATGACATTAAACAATCTGATAGTGCGGTCCCTGTAAAGCTGGAGCTTTGGGGAAAGTGGAGTATCCTTTCAATGCCATCATACACAGGTTCACACTGACTCAGAGTGGTAGCACTTGATAGGATCCTATCTATGGGTCAAAGAGAAGTGTTTGACATTTAAACTGAGGACAAACGAATAAATTGCTAAATTGAATTGTGACCTAGTTGGCTGGGCTGCAGAATACACTGATTGCATCTATGCAGAGGTGTAAGACTTTCTCGATGAATGTCCAGGTTATGACACTAAACAATCTGATGCTAAGGCTTCAGTAATGCTGGAGCTTTAAGGAACATGGAGTACCCTTTATTGTCATTGCTCCCTGGTTCACTCTGGCTCTGAGCGGTAACATCTGATAGTGTCCTATCTATGGGTCAAATGAAACTGTTTGACATTTAAACTGTATTTATGCTAAACAGAATAGTTTGAAATAGAACTGTTTTTACTTCTGCATTTTCATATTAGAGAGAAATAAATGAAACAATTTAACTGTGTGAAAAAATGAGCTCAAGCTCATTTAAAAATATTAATTATATATTGAATATATATGTATAAAAAAGGATTTTGTATTAAATAACCTTCAATGGTTGATATGCTATAAAACCAGACCAAACCCTACTAAATTGAATTGTTTGAAATAGAACTGTTTGATCATTTAACTGTGAGTAAACAAAGGAGTAATATTTAATTGAATTGTGATACATAACTATACTTGGAACTATCTAACTTTGTTGACTTATGTTCGCAAATCATATAAATCAAATACATATGTATGAAGAGGATCTGGCATTAAATAACCAAAATTCGTTGATAGGCCATAAAACAAAAATAGAGCCATAAATATAAGATTATGTGGGTATTGGCAAGGTTCCATTAAGTCATGATCAAAAATATTCAACCAAAATATAAGATGAGGCTATTTTTTTATGGATTAAGGGATTTAGTGGGTAGAGTGTTTGCTATGGATTAAGGGATTTAGTGGGCAGAGTGTTTGTCTGAGAGACTGGGGTCCAATCTCAAGTAGAGTCATATCAAAGACTCAAAATATGTTACCCGATATCTCCTTGCTTAACCGTCAGCCTTATATGGTACGTATCAGGGGTAAAGTGAAGCAATGCAAGGAAAGGAGTCGCGCCATCCCCTACATCTCAGTGTAGTGGTTATTGAAAAAGGAGCTTTCGGGTCACCCTCAACTACAGTTGCCAGCTTAACTTTTTTAAGGTAGTATTGCATATGTATCAGTCCTGAATTGTGAGTTCAATTTATAATCGTTACTTCATACCAGGACACTGCTGGAGAAGTAGAGACAAGCTCATAAGTGATGTACTCCTATAGACGCCCACAACCTGCTAGAACATGCATACAGCAGCCATGTGAGGATACAGGCTGCAGCCCTGAGGACCTGACAGAGGTGATGAACAATAGGGAAAAGTGGCGAGAGAGGGTCAGGGATATCCATGCTAGTGGCACGACATGATGGTGATGATGATTGCCATACATCTTATGAGATATGACTGACCAATTTTTAGGATTTCAGGTTCAAATTAACAGCTACTGCAGCAATTGGAATACACCCTACTAAAGCCTGATTGTTACAGCTGGTAAATTTCAAAAATGCAATCTGGATGTCAGGACACTTTAGAAGAACAATATGCAATAAAATTGTGTTTTAAACTTAGAAAAATACCACAGAAACATATCGAATGCTTCAGGCTGCTTTTCGACTATCTTGCATGAATCGAGCATCCGTTTTTTGAGTGGCATAAGAGATTCAAGGAAGGCGGGGAGTCTGTGAGGGATGATGAGAGGTGTGGGAGGACTAAGGAAGTCAATACACCAGAGTTGATTGGCCAAAGAGTTAGGGTTAGGGTTAGGGGTTACTATGTTAAGGTTTTAAGGGAGTTCAGGAAGAGATTCCTAGGGAAAAGGCCAGCTCTCTTCAAATCAGGTCAGTGGCATTTCCACCAGGACAATGCACCAGTCTATAACTCCATCCTTGTCATAGAATATTTGACCAAGATGGGCAACAAGACAGTTTCTTACCCTCCCTCCAGTCCAGACATTGCTCCCTGTGACTTTTGCTTATTCCCTAAGCTCAGTGGCTGTCGATATGAGACAATTGAGGAGATGAAAGAGGCTGTGACAAAGGTCACTGACATGCAAGAGGACTTCAATGGGGCCTTTCAGAAGTTGTTGGAATGGTACAAAAAGTGCATTGCAGCCAGAGGAGATTACTTCAAAGGGGACTAGAGTTTCATGCGTGTACTATCAATAAAAGTGCCCATACAAAAAAAGTCTGGAAAATTATTGTATGCACTTCGTATTACTGTGACAAGAAATTGAAAAAATGTTGCATGTCCTGGAAGCTGATAGAATAACAATAAAAAAAAGCATTGACTTACTTTCTCTACCTCAAAGAATACATTTTTTAAAGACCGTGTTCCAAATGACCACCATTGTTCTTGTCTCAGTAATAAATCATTATCATATTAATGGGTTGCATCTATTTTGAGACACCAAACATATCTAAACATCATAAATGGTTATAATAACTATGTTAAAAAAAATCATTTAAAAAGTAATGCATATTTATACACACACACACACACACACACACACATAGACAAAACTGTATATATATATGTGTCTAGCCACATTGAAGAGTTGTGATACAACGAAACAGTCTGTCTGTGGATGACAATATATACGCTCCCTCATGGGGGTTGAGCACTCTTGCGAAGGAATTTACAGCTGCTGCTCATATAATGCAATGCTCTTTGAACGAATTGAGTACTCTGGTATCCAGTACGGTATAAAATGTAAACAAATGAACGCTACTACTTAATACCTTATAATTCCTTAGCTGACGTGGTACGCTTGTAGGCCGAGCAGTCTGATACTAAGTCTAACGTAAAATTGGGTGGGTTTCGATCCCAGCTTCAAGCGTCCTATGTGTCTAGCCACACTGAAGAGTTGTGATACAATGAAACAGTCTGTCTGTGGATGACAAAAAAAATAAAAAATACCTTAAAATTCCCTTAGCCAATGTGGTCCGCTTGGTGAACGAGTGGTCTGAAACAGTCTAACGTAAAGTTGGACGGGTTTCGATCCCGGCTTCGAGCGTCCTGTGTGTCTAGCCACACTGACGAGTTCTGATAGAACAAAAAAGTCTGTCTGTGGATGACAATATATGCTCCCTCATGGGGGTTGAGCTCTCTGGCGAAGGAATTGCCAGCCGCCGCTAGCGTAATGCAAAGCTCTTCAAAAGAATTGAGCACTCTGGTAGCCGATAGGGTATAAAAAAAATATAAACAAAGGCTGCTGCTGCTGTTTCTAAAAAAATAAAAATACCTTAAAATTCCCTTAGCCAACGTGGTCCGCTTGGTGGACGAGTGGTCTGAAACACAGTCTAACGCAAAGTTGGACAGGTTTCGATCCCGGCTTCGAGCGTCCTGCGTGTCTAGCCACACTGAAGAATTCTGATAGAATGAAACAGCCTGTCTGTGGATGACTATATATATATATATATATCAGTAATATCCAGTAGGTGTCCAATGACTGTGTGTGGACTATTCTTATATAGAATATATTCTATGGGAGTGTTCGATGTATGGCTATTATCATATATGTTTTTCAGAATGTACGTAAGTTATATATCATCATCAATTCTTGCTGTTAGCACAGATTTCCCTGACTCTCTCTCTCTCTCTCTCTCTCTCTCTTTCTATTCCTATCGTCTATTGCTCCTGGGAGGTTTTCCAAACCTCATCCTGTGTCTGCCCAGATATGATGTAGATAAGTTGTTGCTAGTATATATTGTAGTTTGCTAAATTTATTAGACATCCTCTTTGGACTGTGGTTAATGTACTGTACAGTAACATTGTAGGAAGAGAGTTCAAACTCTAGTTGCACTATTACTTTCACTTTTGGACTAATGCCCTTTGAAAAGGCATGAACTTCTTTATAGCCCCTGATAAAATTGATGAAATAGTACCTCTGCTGTTCTTCTACAAAGATGGCTGTAACTTTAAATATTCCTCAAAGGTTGATATGCCATTAAATCAAGAACAAAAACCAAACCTAAATTTATTGGTAAAAGTACTCAATATCAGTGATAGAGCATATGTAGAACTAATTTAGGATTCTTATTTTATTCAGAACATTAAGCAAAAGAAAACTCGGCAGTTTTAGGTCAAGTTATGAAGACGGAAATGAAATTGTGCTTTTTAATTTTTGAAAGCATTTAAACTGTCAGAATGTTTCCTGTTGTGGAAGCTGTGGGGAGAACAGTAATGTTTTACTGAGAATGGAGTACAAGGTCAGGAGAAAGTGGGATGACAGAAGTGTTTTATGTCTTTCTTTCTCTCTCAATCCTCTATTATGGATATATATATAAATATATATATACAATTCCCCCATTTTGCATATGCGACACACATTGGATATATTAAAAAGTTGAAATAAGTCTGTCCAGATCAATTAGTTGCTGGGGTCTGCAAGAAAAACAAAAAAGACTTTGGAGGAGGCTTGCTACCACTTAATCTCCTGCATACATAAGAAATACAAATAATGTCAATAAACACTGAATAAAAAGAAGAAGAAAGTTTAAGAGAAAAGAAAAGATATTGAATAATTATCAAAAATGTGCTGACCAAATCCTGTTTGTGAAGATAATAAAATACTGAAGATTATTGAAGACTTATTTCATTTAATCTCCAGAGATAATCTTTAAGTGTCTCGGAAGAAAATACAAATGCATAAAGTTGATAATACACAGATGAACAGCAAGTGAAGGTTATGGGGTGACATAGAATTAAAGAGTTGCTATGACTGGCTGGGAAAGGCAAGCCACAGGGAATTGTGCAAGGAACTAAAGTCTAGTCCTACTGATAAATGGTATATATACAAACCAGAATCTGTCTTATAAAATGAGACATTGAAAGTTTTTTGAAACTTTGAGGCATGAACAGATTACTCTGGTCTTGCACCGACCATTGTCAAGGCCGACCAGAAAGCTCCTTTTTCAATAGCTACTACACCAAGGTGTCTGGGAGGGTGCAACTCCTTTCCCTGAATTGCTCCACTTTACCCCTGATATGTACCTTATATTGCTGAGTGTTAAGCAACTAGGTATCAAGTACCATTTTTAAAGTCTTTGGTATGACACAACCTGGGATTGAACCCAGGTCTCCCGGACCATTGGCAAACACTATAAAGAAAACAAAAAACTTGTTATCAAGCAGATTTGCAAGCCAAAGAATGACAATAAACAAAAGAGAAAACTTGACAGATACCTGAAAAAGTTGAGGAATATAAAATTAATGGCGATATGAATCATCACAGAAGCTCCAGAAATAGTCTTGAAGAAGAAGGAAAATAGATTTGATAAACTGGAGATCAGCAGAAGGATTGAGACGATGCAGATAACAGCTCTATAAAAATCGGCTAGGATAATTAGAAGACTCCAGGAGACATGTAGGGACATGCTGTCACTCAAACTCCAGTGGAAGGCCACCAGTTAAAGCTGGTTTTAAAATTTTGCAAGGAGCAGTATAATAATAATAATAATAATTAAGAAGCAGGTGTATGTTATGGGGTGACTGAGACGAAAAGATCAAACTCATGATAAATGAATGCAGCAAATTATTGCAAAGGGAGTATAAGACTAGACATGATTGGGTGGAGAAAGTAATTCACTGGGAATTGTGCAAGAAATTAAGATTTGACCTTACAAACAAGTGGTATATGCACGATTTGAAATATGCCCTGAAGAATGAGACACATTAAGTTCTCTGGGATTTTGAGATACAAATGGATCATCTCTTCTTGGCCAGATGACCAGTCCTAGTGATAATCAACAAAAAGAAAAGAGAACCTGCCGAATAGGGGACTTTGCCACCCCGGCAGACCACAGATTAAAATTAAAATAAAGCAAAAAGAGAGATAAGTACCAAGACCTTGCTAGAGAACTAAAAAAAACTATGGAACATGAAGGCAAAAGTGATATAAATTATAATTGGTGCACTTGGGGAATAATCCTCAAAGGATTGGTAAAGAAATTAAAAGACTTGGAAATAAGAATACAAGTAGAGGCTATCTAAACTACAGCATTATCAAGATCAGCCATAATACTGAGACGAGTCCTGCTGACTTGAGGAGACTTGCTGTCACTCAAACTCCTGAGGAAAACTATCAGCTTGTGCTGGTATGAAAAACTGTCAAATGAGTAATAATAATAATAATAATGATAGACAGTGATGCCAATTGTAGTTGGGACACTCAGTGCAGTCACCAAAGAATTTATACAAGGACTAGAAGACTTGGAAATAAGAGGATGAATAGGGAGCATCCAAACTACAGCATTGTTGAGATCAGCCAGAATACTCAGAAAAGTCCTGGAGACTTGAGGAGACTTGGTGTCAATCAGAATTCAGTGAAAAACCATCAGCATATGCTCAGGTGAAAAACTCTCAGAGGAGTAAAATAATAATAATAATAATAAAAAGAAGCAGAAGAAGAAGAAGAAGAAGAAAACCATGAAATTCGAAGGTGCAAGTGACACCAATTATAATTGGTGGCTTGAAATGATTAAGAGGACTGGAGGATTTGGAAATCAAGGAACGAACAGAAGTTATCCAATATTTTAAAGCATCATTAAGATTTGCCAGTGTGAAGAGTCCTGGAGACTTGATGTCAATCAAACTTCAGTCCCCCCCAACGAGTGTCCAGGATATGACACTAAACAAACAAATGGTCAGGTTCCAGCAATGCTGGAGCTTTGGGGAATGTAGAGTACCCCTTCACTGCCATCGCTCCCTGGTCCACTCTGGCCCGGAGTGGTAGCACCTGATAAGGGCTCTACCTATGGGTTAAATAGAACTAATGGCATACTTATGCTAAAATGAATTGTTTGAGTAAACTGAATAGCTTGAAATAGAAATGTTTTTGACAATTAAACCGTGCTTACATTTAAACAGCGTGCTTATGCTTTACTGAATTATTTCAAATAGAAGTGTTTTTCAACATCAAAACTGTATTTACACTTAACTGAATTGTTTCATATAACTGCTTGAATAGTTTGAAATGGAAATGTTTTTGACAATTAAACTGTGTACTTATGCTAGACTGAATTGTTTTGAATAGAACAGATTATTTACATAAAAGTGGATTTGGCATTAAATAACCTACAAAGGTTGATATGCCATAAAACCCAACAAACCAACCAACCAAACTTCAGTGAAAGGGCACTAGTTAAAGCTGGAGTCAAAAACTTGCAAGGAATATAATAATAATAATAATAATGCACAACCCAGCGCCTGTCCTAGAAAATGACTTGCATAAACTCCGATGGGACTTTAACATACAAACGGAACACCTAATCCCGGCCAGAAGACCAGACCTCATAATAATCAACAAAAGAAAGAGAATCTGCAAAATTTTTGACTTTGCTGTCCTGGTGGACCACAGAATAAATCTGAAGGAAGGTGAAAAGAAGGATAAGTACCTCAACTTTGCTAGAGAATTGAAAAAACTGTGGAACATGAAAGTAACGATTGTGCCAATTGTGATTGGTGCTTTTGGTACAGTCACCAAAGGATTATTAAAGGACCTGGAGAACTTGGAAGTTGGCGGATGGGTAGAGACTATCCAAACGACAGCATTGCTGCGGACGGCAAGAATACTGAGACGAGTCCTGGAGACTTGAGGAGACTTGCTGTCACTCAAACTCCAGTGAAAAAAACCATCAGCTAACACTGATGTGAAAAACTCTAAAGGAGTAAATGATAATAATAATAATAGTAATAATAATAATAATAAAAATAAATTCACCAGTGATAATGTTAGTAAGTAAAAGTAAAGTTGGTGACCTGAAGGCTCCCTTTTCAATAGCTACTACACCGAGGTGTAGGAGAGGGCGCTACTCCTTTCTCTGGATTGCTCCATTTTACCCTTGATCCGAACCTTATAATGCTGAGTGCTAAGCAAGGCGGCATCAAGTGGTATTTTTGAGTCTTTGGTATGACTCGACCTGAGATTGAACCCCGGTCTCCCGGACCATTGGCGAATACTCTACTAATGATGATAATTTCATTTTAGTAGCCAGTAAGAATGATATCAACATAAATAAGAACAAAAAGAAATAAAGAGAGTTAAAAAGTTATTGAACATGAAGCTGACAGTGATACCTATCATAGTTGGAGCACTTGGAATGATCTCAAAAAAATTCAAAAGTAAGTTGTAAGAGCTGAGGAAATTTGTTGGGACTTGGGGTTAAAAAAATAACCATTCACACCTGGTGTGAAAAATTAACAAGAAATAAAATGATAATAATTATCATCAAGTCGTGTTGACAGCATTTATTTTCTTAACTTTCACCATCTATTCCTATCATCCATCATTTAAAGCAAGTCCTCTAGACGGCATCTAGTGTCTGCACAGAGCTGATGAAAGAAGCCTCTACTAGACATCAAACTCTTGTGTGTCAAAGTGTAAGTGCTCAACAGAGAACTTTGCCCAGGTGCCGTCGTATTCGGATGGTGTGTAAAATAAAAGGCAATTGGCTTTTCAATTGTTTTTTTTGTGGGGTGCTGCTTCCAGGATTTGTTGAAAATAGCATACAGCATATTTTTTTATTTCCCATATAGGTTTTTTTTTAGAATCTTTGTTAATATCTGAATGGTGTAGTACTGACCAAACAAAATTGTGAATCGTGCTGCCGTTATGCAGTAGAATGGATAAAATAAGATTTGAAAAACAAAAATAAAAATAAAATCAGCGGCCTGAGATCAAATTCTAGATGCAGCGCTATGTGTTTCATTGCGTACTTATGCACTTGGGAAACACATAAACCTCTCTATTACACCCATACCACGAGTAATGGATAAATAGTACGGCAGACTGGGTTCTTTAGTTTTGCTAACGCAACCAGTCTGCAAGAAGAAAAACTCTAAAATCAAACAAACTGTACTCTCCTTCAAAATTGGCTTCATTTCATATCTCTGGTGGAGGGGTTGGGTAAATACATGCTTCTTCTTTATTGGAGGCACTCAGGGTGTAATGGTTATTTCAGTAGGAAATGGACATGGTAACCTGAGTTCAAATCCTGGACTAGGCTGTTTGCATTTCACATTGGGCTAAGAACCTTGGCAAAGGTATGAATCCAAATATTCTCCCTCCAGCTATAGGTAAATAGCAGACCAGGCTGGGTTCTTTAACCTTGGTATGTCAAAGAGTATGAGAGAAAAACTCTGAATTCAAACCTATCAAACTCAATTTAAAAATTGACCATGATCACATCCAACTCACGGGAAAAGATCAGGTAAATAAATACAGGTTAATCCAGATATTGTCCGACATTTCACTAGTACAAAAATATATGCCAAAATAGTCCTACAGAAACGCTCATATTTGCTCACCATTTTTTGACCTTGTGCCACATCCTGCAAATGCGTACATAGAAAGCTGAGGAGAATTACTCTCTCTAGGATTTGAATGAAGACAATTTGCTCTATACACTAGAGCTACAGTGTTCCCTTTTCCAGTTTGAGAGGTTGGGTTAATACAGGAAAAACTGTGGAGAATTGCTGTCACTTGAATTTAAATGAAAACTGATGCCCTATCCACTGGCATTATTGTGTTCTTTTTTCTGTTATTTCTGAATAAATATATAGTTGGCATTATTTTTGGAGCATTCTTCATAATACTAATCTATTCTTGTAAAACATACACATCTCACATAAAGTAAAGTTGTCTCTCTTTAGTCGAGGGCGACCAGAAGGCTCCCTTTTTAATAGCTACTACACTGAGGTGTAGGGGAGGGTGCTACACCTTTCCCTGGATTGCTCCACTTTACTCTTGATACATACCTTATATTGCTGAGTGTTAAGCAAGGAGGTATCAATTACCATTTTTAAAGTCTTTGGTATGACGCGACCTGGGATTGAACCCAGATCTAGCGGACCATTGGCAAACACTCTACCCACTAGGCCAATGAGCACTTTTCATAATACTAATCTATTCTTGAATCTCTCTCCCAATTCAAACGTCAACATAAATTGATTTTTTTTTTAATGTCATATAATCACGTTATATCACTTTGTGGTTAATTACGATATTTTTCTCCATTTATTATTTTATCTATTTGTATCTTTATGTCTATCTTTCTATCTTTCCCCTTTTGTTTCTATTTCCTTCCTTCTTTCCTTCTTGTCCATTTTTTGGTCTTTCTCTTCCACAAAATAACTTTCTTCCCCGATAACAAATCCCAAACATGATTAGCATCATTAATCCCATCCGAATGATTAGCGTATTATCTACAATTACTTATCTTTCAACGATCAATACCAGAATAGGACATGTTATTGATTGGTCGTTACATAATCTCAATTGCTTTTATCAGATCAGGGAAGCAACATGTTTCTGCTTATGCATTGTGGGTAAAGATTAAAGATTTATTGGAAATATGATTGAAAACCTGATTGAGGTCTATTTCCCAAAATATTCTAGGAATAATCAAGCCAATATATCTCAACCTAATTCAATTCTTTATTGAATAGAAGCAGCTTCAATGTTTTATTTTCATTTTTATTATTTAATATAGAAAACCTGAAGAGAAGGATGTTGGCATTAGCAAGACACGACTGGTGCTCCAATCACACAGCCAACTATCATTATCAAAGCATACCGACAGCACAGATTCCCTGGACCACCTTTCTCCATCCTTTCATAAATGAGGAAGTGCCCGTGGTGTAATGGTTATTGTCATAGGAAATGAACACGGCGACACAAATTCAAATCCTGGACGAGACTGATTGCATTTCACATAGCACTAATACCCTTCGGAAAGGTATGAATCCAATTATTCTCCCTCCAGCTATGGGTAAAATAGTTGGACAGACTAGGTTCTTCAGCCTTGGTGAGGCAACTAGTCTAGGAGAAGGAAAACTCTGAATTCAAACCTGTTAAACTCCACATAAAAATTGACCTTGTTTCATATCCTACCCGAGTGGAGGGGTTGGGTAAATATGATAAATGCCTTTGTTTTTGGTAGGTCTTCTAGACTGCACTTAGTGTCTATAAAATGTTGATAAATAAAAGCCAGACAACTCAAGTGTGTCCATGTGTTGGAGTTCACGAGAGAACATCACTTACGAGTTCATCTCAACTTCTCCAGCTGTGACCATTATATCTTGCTCCTCTTACTTGTGAGATGGGAAGCAAGTGGCTGTACAGCTATTGTTTTGTGGGGTGCTGCTTCTAGGAGTTATTTAAAACAGCATGCTGCATCCTTGTGTAGTTACCTTCAAGCTTTTACCCAGGTTTTTTATGAGAGTCCAAGTGGTGCAACCATGCCGTAGTACTGACATAGTTAAAGCTTAGAAGAATTCCTGTTGTATTTTATCAAAGAGATTATATTTCCAAAAGAGAGTCAGGGAGATTCCATGGTGTAATGGCTAAATTGTAACATTGTAGTATGCCAGTTCAGACTCCAGTCACGCAAGGGGGTGTCCTCGTGGTGTTATGGTTAAAGCGATGGACTGCGGAATCGTAGTAAGCGAGTTCGTACTTCAGTTGTGCTATTACGTTTACTTTCGGGCAAATACCCTTGGGAAAGGTATGAACCCCCTTATCCTCCCAACTATGGGTTAAATAGTATCACTACTGCAGAAGGATGGCTGCAATCCACTTGTTGTACCATTCTAACACCTTCTGGAAGGCCCCATGGAAGGCCCCATGGAATTCCTCTTGTGTAAGTGTGTCAATGACATTTGTCACAGCCTCTTTCATCTCAATTGTCTCATAACGACAGCCTCTGAGCTTAGGGAATAACCAAAAGTCACAGGGAGCAAGCTCTGAACAATAAGGAGGGTGAGGAAATGTCTTGATGCCCATCTTGGTCAAATAGTCTGTGACAAAGATGGAGTTGTTGACTGGTGCATTGTCCTGGAGGAAATGCCACTGACCCAATTTGAAGAGTGCTGGCCTCTTCCAATGAAATCTCTTCCTGAACTCCCTTAAAACCTCAACATAGTAACCCTAACCCTAACCCTCTGGCCAATCAACTCTGGTGTATTGACTTCCTTACTCCTCCTACACCTTTCATCATCCCTCACAGACTCCGTGCCTTCCTTGAATCTCTTATGCCACTCAAAAACTGATGCTCAATTCTTGCAAGATGGTTGAAAAGCAGTCTGAAGCATTCCATATGTTTCTGTGGCATTTTTTCTGAGTTTAAAAAAACATAATTTTATTGCATATCGTTCTTCTACAGTGTCCTCACGTCCAGATTGCATTTTTGAAATTTACCAGCTGTGATAATCCGACTTTCCAATTGCTGTTGTAGCCATTCCTTTGAACCTGAAATCATAAAAATTGGTCAATCATGTCATAAGATGTATAGCAATAACATAGTGAATGTTCAAGAGTCTAATTTTAAATGCATATACAAAAAAAGTCTGGAAACCTTTTGAATGCACCACCTGTACATATATTATATGATAGTGTTTGTGACCCTGGGTTTCATACTTTTCACATTCATCAGACATTCAGTCTAATGAATGTGTAAAGCATGAAACCCAGGTTCACAGATACTAACATGTAATATATACATGTATATATATATATATATATATATATATGGGAATATTTACTTGAAACCATAAAATTTCTAGCAAAAAATGCTGACTTTGGTATAAAATAAGTGAACAATGATTACGAAAATCAGTAGAAGAGTTAAAGGGTTTAGAAAAAAATTAAGAAAAAATTAAGAAAAGAAATCGTATTAAACAGACTGAAGCTATGAAAAATGTATCATGATCATTAATTTTTGGATATCAGTTCAGATTTCAATCAACTCGAAAAAAGAGAGTTGTAAAAAAAAACCCAAAAAAACAGATTACATAGATAGATAATAAATAATAAAAATTATTCATATATACAAGTTTTAACAAGAAATCATACAGGGGAATTACTGATGGAGTAAAAATATCAGATTTCAGTTTATAGTTTTAAAGAAAAAAACAAAAAAATCTGGAAACTCATAAAATGTATCGTAATGATTAACTTGTTGATATTGGTGCAGATTTCAATCAATTTAAAGTGCTTAGATTCCATTCTAAATTGGTTTGTTTAAATTAAATATTTCACAAAAATCTCTTGTTTCATTACAGGACAAAAGACCTCTTTTTACAAAAAGACTGCTATAGTAAATTTCTGGAATCCTGGTAATGTGCAGTCCCTAGAAAAAATACTTTGGTATAAATATTTACAAATTTTAGTTTTATCTGACACAAATTGGTTATAAAAGAAGTTTAGTAATATAAACGCATACACAGAAACTTCCACTTTTGTTTAGACTATCATTAGGTTCTTTTTTTTTTTGTTCAGTCAGTCCTCGACATTTACTGGGGTTAACTGTGTAGAATCCTGCCAAAATGGAAACCACCCTGTTACAGAAGCTAACAAAATGCTGACTGTATCTCCCTCAAAGAGGTAGGACATCTTTACCACCACTACCACTACCACCAAAAGAATGTCCAGTTCTAAAGCTATTGGCTATGTAGAATCAGCCCTTCATTGCCAATATGTCCACATTGCTTCTGTCCCTGAGTGGTAGTGCCTGTTAATGAAACCTCAATGTTTAAAATGATGGTTTGGTTGGGTTGGATTTTATGAACCATTGTAGGTTAGTTAATGCCAAATCCTCTTTATATATACATATCATATATATATATATATATATATGATTTGTAAACATATTTTGCAGATAATGTTCTTAAACATGCCTGAGCTCATTTTAGTTTGTTTGTTTTGTTTTACGGCATATCAACCTCATCGGTCATTTAATGCTGAATCAAGTTAAAGAAAATAAGTTTGAAAAGAAATTCAAAGGAGTCTTAGGAATTAATGATAAACTTTAGATAATTTGTTGGTTATTTGTTATGTTTATTTTTTTATTAGGAGTTTATTTGTAGGGAATCATGATCATAAAACAAAACAAAAAAAACAAAAAAAACTGAAACAGGTTGGGGAAGGGATCAGTTTGTTAGAATATATCTAGTAAAGAAAGGGTTTATAGAAGTAATTTGGTCTTAATGTAAATTTCTTTAGATTTTTGGGTATAACTTTACTGTTTTTAGAAATGATATCACAATTGTTTCAGTGTTTTGGAACTGTTCCTTCGTATTGTTTGCACTATAGAACATTTTTCTTATATGGGCTAGGTCGGTACATTCAATGGGAATGTGCTTTACGGTCTATTTGGTCTGACATGCATAACACATTGGTTGTTGTTTTCCTTCTAGTAAATAAGAGTGTGTTATCCTTGAATGATCTATCCGGAGTCTGGAAAATGTAACCTCCTGTTTTCATTTTTTTAAAGCTTTGCTTCCATTCCTCCAGGGTGGGTTTAATTTCTAATAATTTATTATTTTCATTATTGTTCCAGCGTTGTTGTCTTTGCTGTAGTATGTATTTATTTATTTTCATTTTAAAGTCGGTATGTGGTATTTTTAATTTCTTTTCAGTGGTTAGGTTTATGGTAGACCTGGTTGCTTTATCCGCTTGGTTATTTCCACCAATGCCAGTATGACTTGGGACCCAACGTATCTGTCTATCATTGTCATTTGCTAAATCCTTCAATTTACAAAGCATTCTTATTAATGGGTGATCACATTTTCTGTTTTTTAGCGATTCCAACACTGATAGAGAATCTGAAAAGATGATGAATTAGTTATTTCTTGATTCTGAGATGAGGTCAAGAGCCATATTGATTGTACAAGCTTCTGCACTGAATATAGAGGTATCATTTGGGAGATATTTTTTAAAAATTTTTCCTTTATGTAGCACATGCTGTTATTTTATTCACTTTAGACCCATCCGTGAAGATTTGCAAAACTTTTGGATATTTCTCCTTAACTTTTTAAAAATTCCTCTTGGAAAATTAGTGGATGGGTTTTATCTTTGTGGAATTTACGAAGTGTTAAGATTATGTTTGTACATTCAATGGCTTCAAGTATTGCTATCTAACAGTCACAATTTAACATCAGTCATTTGTTTGCACATATAGTTTGTTCTATTTGACCCATAAATAGGGCCCTAACAGGTGCTACCACTCTGGATCAGTGTGGACCTTGGAGCAATGGCAATGAAGGGGTACTCCACATTCCCTAAATTACCAAGACTGGAGCCTTACCATCAAATTGTTTAATGTCATATACTAGACATTTGTTGGGGAATGGGTCTTACTCCTCTGCAGAAATGCATTTGGTGTATTCTATGGCCTCAGCTGATTGGGCTGAATTTTTTTAATGACTTTGAACTTTATAATTATTTTTGAACAACAGTAATACTTTTGCTCAAAAATATTGGCTTGGTTTCTTTGTTTAATGGCATATCAGCCTTTGGGGGTTATTTAATGGCAAAGGCATCTGTGTAGAAGAATTGTAATGATACTATTTAACCCATAGCTGTTGGGATAAGGGGGTTCATGCCTTTCCTAAGGGTGTTAGTCAAAAAGTGAAGGTTATACCTAGACTGGGTTTCAAACTTGCATACATTGATGTTGCAGACTGATACATGAGCAACTGCAGTAGAGGGACCCCCACCCCTTATGATATTAGATATTGTGCATCAATTGCATATAAAGTACAGTGACTGCTCCTGATATCAATCAATGGATGTGTCACTTCATAGAATATATAAGAATTATATCAATATAGTTGGTTGGTTGGATGGCTGGCTTTTATGGCATATCAACCCTTGTAGGTTATTTAATGCCAAATCCTCTTTATACATATATATTAAATATATATGATTTATAAACACATTTTGTGGATAACATTTTGAAATGACCCAAGCTCATTCTTTTGCTCACAGTTTCAAGTATTGCTATGTAACACTAACAATTTGATTGAACATCTGTCATTTTTTTGTGCACAGTTAAATCATATCCTTTGTGTGAGAATAGTTTGTAGGTAATTTTATTTTTAAATAAGTAAGATTTAATTTGTTTGCACTCAAGTGTTGCTAATGTTTCTATGTTGTTAAATGATTTCAATAATTGCAATCTAACATATAAATATTTCTATTTAATATTAATAATTTGTTTGCACACAGTCAAGTGGTTTCAAATATTGCTATTCAACACAAATTATTCTATTGAATCCTATTCATTCATTTGCACTTAGTCAAATGGTTCTAAATATTGCTCTGTAATTCTATTTTACATACTAGTAAATGGTTTCAAGTATCCTACAAATAGTTTTATTTGCACTCAGTTAAATAATTCCAAATATTGTTACTTATCAATAACATCAATAATTTGTCTACACACAGTTGAATGGTCAAAGAGTTCTATTTCTAACAAGTCATTTGTTTGCACAGTTTGAATGGTTAAAGTCCTATTTGACTGATAGACAGGACTCTATTTGATGCTAACCCACCCGGTGTTATATTGTCATATGCCGTATCATAACGACACAATAATTAAACAGACACAATGATAATGATGCAGGAAGACTTCTTTAACAATATTTACCTCTCACTTTATTGCAAGGGCTTGAAAAGGGTTACTCAAGGTTTGCGTGTGAGAGGGAGCTGGAGACCAAACAGAAACTGTAACACTTTGACCCCCACTCTTATGGCCATCAACGTTGTGTCTTTCTCGTTCTCCTGATGCTCAACTGGAGGCCCTGGGGTCCACTCTGCTGGGTGCTGGCTTTCTTTACTGCATCTTATCACCAACTTCTCTGGTCCCCAAACTCCATCGGGGTTCCCGAGGGCCCCTTCGGCCGGGCGTGGCTTTCCTTACCACACCTCGTCTATCTCCGTCTCCAACTCTACTGGAACTGAACTGGAACTGGAACTCAACTGTCTTGGCTTCTGTCTTGACTGAGCTATATAATAGTTCAACACCCACTCGATCGCCCACTCGATCTTTGAAATCGCATGTTTAATCGTCATCAAGCGCAAATAACTGTCATGCAGTTCAGAGGTCACTCTCTTCTGGTGCGTCAGTCTATGAGAGTATCATGGGATTTTTTAGCTTGTCCCATTTCATCAGCCAATTTCCACCCATGCGATTTCCTCTCATAACTGCCATTAGATCTGTCACTTCCTTCCGGTACATCACCTTGAATGGCATTTTTGGCCGGGTCGAAGGTCAAAATACAACACCGGTAGTTTTGTTCTATTTGACCGATTGATTGGACTTTATCTGGTGCTACCACTCCTGGTCAAAGTAGACAGGAGAGCAATGAAGGAGTATTTCACTTTCCCAAAAGCTCTGGGGCTGAAGCCTCATCATCAGATTGCTTAGTATCATATCCAGAACACTCATTGGAGGATGGGTCTTACTTCTTTGCAGAGATGTAATTGTTGTAGTCTACAGCCCCCCCCCAGCTAACTGGGCCATATTGATATTGCTTGGTTTGCATTAGTTTGGTTTGGTTTTATGGCATATCAACCATAGTAGGTTATTTAATGCCAAAACCTCTTCATACATATAAACACTTTTATTTCAAACAATTCAGTTTAGCACAAGCACACAGTTTTGTTCTATTTGACCCATTGATAGAACTCTGTCAGGTGCTACCACTTTGATCCAGAGTGGACTTGGGAGCAATGACAATAAGGGGTTACTCTGCCTTCCCAAAGCTCTAGCATTACTGGTGCCTCACCATGAGATTGTTTTGTGTCATATCCCGGACACTCATTGGGAGGGTCTTACTCATCTGCAGAGCTGCAGTCAGTGTATTTTACCACAGGAAGCTTGTTGGGGGAGTCTTGGCCCTCTGCAGTGCAGCAATCAGTGTATTCTGCAGCCCCAGCTGACTAGCCCAGTCGCTGGGGAAGTCTTAGCCCTCTGCAGAGCTGCAGTCAGTGTATTCTACAGCCATATCACTGGGCCATATTGATATTGTGTAACACACACAGAGAAATACTGTGTATATAATAATATTAAATATCTTTTATGAATATAAATAAGTATAGATATATATTTTTTAGTATACAATGGAAGAAAATGGAGAGCTGCTGTAGTTTATGTCTATAGACAAACCATCATTGATAAAGTGCTTATTGTTGATAAGAATAGGGAAAATTCTTTTTTGTATCAAATTTAATTGGCAATCATAATTGTTTAATTGACTATGGTATAAAATAACCGAACAAGTGTTTAAAAGGTTTAAAACCAATAAACTATATAACCGTTTGCAAATTATTACTATTAGATAGGAATACTTGAACCCATATAACAGCATGAACATTTTTGATAGTTATAGCAATCTGTAAATCATAATTATCAAATAAAAATAGTTCAGAGCATCAGCCCCCATTAGATCAAAGAGTAACTCGTTCAATTCTGGGGTGCATGCCGTTCTCAGTTCTTTATGAATTGTGGACGGGTTGGTTAAATTGCACATTTCTTTATACCAGTTCCATGTGTCCATGAAAAGGGCCCAGTCACCATAGGAGGGATCTAATTTGATTCCTGGCCTTTCAAGCTTCCATACATAGTTGTCTTTGTAATGTTGGTCATTCGTCACTAGCCTTTTTAGTTCAATATTTTCTTTTTGAAGTTTTACCGATTGATGTAATAGACTGAGGTACGACGGGGCTTTTGTCATAGTTGGCAGTGGTGCAAGGTCTTCCAAGTTTTCAAATCCTATCGGCGATGCCATGTATAGTTGGTCGTATCTATGATGCATTCCCAACATTGCAGTAGATCAATCTGGACAGTTTATATGTGTCTCCTACTTACTCTGCGGAGACTCATTTGCATGTCTTGTGCAGCTGTGGCCAATGGTGCTCTTGGTCAGATGTCCCCGATTACTACTCTTCCACTCCTTCACAGATGATCAAACAAAAAAGGTAATATTTAGTTTCTGTGTAAAATATAAACTTCTAGTGTTTAAGGTCAAAAATCTGGAAAAAAGTGTGTATTTTACCCAAATAATTACAGTAAAATATATTTTTTCTTCTGTAATCTTCCAGTTTTTAAGTCCCAATAAAATACTAAGCAAATAGAAACAAACTATATGTTTAAATACTTACTATCACATATTGTTGTAACACAATAAGGAACACCAATATGCCATAATAAATCACATTTTACTGCTTGTACTAGGCTAGATAATTCTCTGTGCACTCCTGAATGAGGTAACTTTCCACTTTATAGTGAGGGTGGATGAGGCCACTCAAATACATATTTACCAACCCCTCTGCTCGGGCAGGATATCACACAGGATCAATTTTTTAAGTGGAGTTTAAAAGTTTTGAATTCAGAGTTTTCTTTCTCCTAGACTAATTTCCTCACTAAGGCTGAAGAACCTAGTCTGCTCTCCTATTTATCCATAGCAGGAGGGAGAATAATTGGATTCATACCTTTCCCAAGGGTATTAGTGCTATGTGAAATGCAATCAGTCTCGTCCAGGATACATACATATATATACATATACGCAACCACTATGAAGATGATGACTTAAGCCATGTAATTTATAAATTTAAGAATTTAGTATAATTATAATAGATTTGTAAAATTTAAAAAAGATCTTTTACAAGATCCAGCCAAATTTCCATTACAAATTAACTTAAGTTACAAGATTTTGAAGGATTAAGACAAAATTTGTCTTTTTGATTGAAGAATTTAATTCTATCAAGAAAGAAAAAAAAATGTATAATCTTCTTGCTTTTAAGTCTCAATTAAATATCAAGCCATTAGAAGCAAACTGTATGTTCAAATATTTCTGATCAGTACTGCACATACTCACACTCAAACACCCACACATATCCACACACACACACGTATATACATATATATATATAGATAGATATATATATGTTACATTAATGCTGGCATTAACGTTGCTTGATTATTCATGCCATGAATCGATAACTGGATGGCTGGACATTCTCTTTTTGATTTCCCTTTGTCTATTCATGTTATTTATGGTGAGGACTATTATCTCTCTTTGCCATCAAGAAACTCTGCTTACTTGCCTGTGTTATTTCTGTCCAGCTCTCCAGGGCACTATTGCTGTGCTACACCTTATTTGTCTGATGACCACTGGCCTTGCCAGATGGCCATTTATTTCTCACTGCCCCGTTTTGTTTCATTCCACTTCGGTAACCTGTGCAATTGTTGCAACTTTGCATTTCATCTCGGTGTCAGTTTGGGTTTTTCATTTTTTTCATTTTTTTTTGGTACCTCATGTCGCACAAGTCAAGGAATTCATTATCCTTTTAGCCCAGTTGGCTTGGGCTGTAGAATACACTGACTGCATCTCTGCAGATGGGGTAAGACTCCCCCAATGAATGTCTTGTATATGTACCTAAACAATCTGATGCTGAAGCTCCAGTAATGCTGGAGCTTTGGGGAATGCAGAGCACCCCTCCATTGCCATTGCTCACAGGCTCACTCTGGTCCTGAGTGATAGCGTTTGATTGGGTCCTCTCTTTGGGTCAAATAGAATTGCATGACATTTAAACTGTGTACTTATATGAGAATGAATTACTTGAAATAGAACTGTTTTATTATCTAACTGTGTGTAAACTAATGACTGATGTTTAATGGAATTGTTAGTGATACATAGCAATACTTGCAAAACATTAAAATGTGTGCAAAAAAATGATTTATAGTAAATAAAATTATTTGTATCAGATAGAAATAAGTGAAGCTATTTAACTGTGTGAAAAAAAATTAGCTCAGGCTCGTTCAAAAATGTTACCTACAATATGTGTTTAGAAATCAAATATTTAATTTACATATAAATTCTATAATTTTATAATTCTATCTGGTTGTATTACCTGTTTGGGTCCCATCCATGGGTCAGATACATATATTAGGGTCCCATATATGGGGCAAATAGATACATTAGGGTTCCATCTATGGGTCAAATAAATATGTTTGAGATAATGAAGAGTTTACATGTTTAAAACAATTGTGAAGATACATTTTTGTACCCTACATGATTAGAGACTATGATTGTTAAACTGATTTGGTCATTAGATAACCCAAGTAAGGTTGACATGCCATACTATCAAAGAACCATCATATTTCTATAAACTTTTCATTTTATGAAGTGTATACCATTTTAAAAGGATTAATTGATTTTTTGATGGATTTTAACAGCATATCAACCTGTCAAAAGTTATTTGATGCCTAGATGTACTGGGAATCATATTCAGTGTGTTTTAATTTTTTCATGTCGTTCAAAGGGGTTGTTAAAAAGCCATCTCATCATCTTGACATGCCATAAGCACAGATATCCCTGACCTATGGTTCATCACTTCCGGCAGGTCACCAGGGCTACACCCCGTATCCTCACAGAGCAGTTGTATGTAGGTGTGAGCTGGTAGCCCTGACTTTGCTCAGCCATGTTAAGGGGTCCACTGGAGTACATCACTTATGAGCTCGTCCCTAAGAACGAGATATGCAGGATACTGCTGTTAAAAAGTAGTAGTGTGTAAAATTGTTTTTGGATACACAATTCAGGTTTATGTTTCGTCATTAGTAAGGCTCTCAGTATTGATAACTAATGTTACTTAATTTTTATTTTTATATTTTTCTGTATTTGTTTCTCGAGAGACTTTTTTTATGCATTGTCTTATCAAATGCAAATAATCTTCAAAGAAATCTCGTTGACTCATAGATGGAACCCAAGCAGGTACTACCATTTTAGGTCAGTCTGGACCTGGGAGTAAAAGAGTTGGAGTACTCAAAACTTTCCAGATCTTCAGTTTAGGAGCCTCACCATCAGATACACCTCTTTCTGCAGGGAATACTGTCTGTGTTATTCTAAGCCCCACCAATGGGGAAGAAAAGAAAAAGGGGAAGAGTTATGGGAAAATAGAAAGGGATAAATGTTGGGGACTAGCCTATCGCACCATTTTCTGGGAGTTGTTGAACTGTTGTTGAGAGAATTAAAGGAGATCTAAAATGAATCTGCGAGACAGAGTATAATTATATGTGATTCTCTTTCTGGCTCGGGCTGTGCATCGGCAACCTTTTTTTTCTGATAGATATGTTCTGACATCGTTTGGTAAATAGTTGGTTGGTTGGTTGGTTGGTTATCTTTTACGACATATCAACTGTCAAAAGAAGAGAGAGTCAGTGAAATCCGTACTCATGGCATGACATGATGATGATGATGATGATATAACTATAGATTATTTGTACTACAAATAGTTACTTGAAACTATTTTTATTGTTTACTAAGGATTATTATTAGTTGCTTGAAATGAAAATTGTGTGAAAACAAATGACGATTATCTAATTGAAATAACCAATTGAAACTATATAATCATTATCGTAAGGAATACTTTAAGCTATAAAACTGAGTGAATACTTAAAGCTATAAAACTGAGTGAATGCTTTAAGCTATAAAACTGAGTGAATGCTTTAAGCTATAAAACTGAGTGAATGCTTTAAGCCATAAAACTGAGTGAATGCTTTAAGCTATAAAACTGAGTGAATGTTTTAAGCCATAAAACTGAGTGAATGTTTTAAGCTATAAAACTGAGTGAATGTTTTAAGCTATAAAACTGAGTGAATAGGTTAGCAATTGGTTGGCTGGTTCGTTAGTTATGGTTTGTGGCATCTCAACCATTGAAGGCTATTTAATGCAAAATCCTGTTTATGCATTAAATAAGTAAAGTTGGCTACCATAGTCGAGGGCAACCCATAGCCTCCCTTTTCAATAGCTACTATTCCGAGGTGTAGGGAAGACCGCTACTCCTTTCTCTGGATTGCTCCACTTTACCCTCGATACATACCTTATACATGCCCGTGGTGTAATTGTTATCGTCATAGGAAATGGACACGGCGACACAAGTTCAAATCCTGGACGAGACTGATTGCATTTCACATAACACTAATACCCTTGGGAAAGGTATGAATCCAATTATTCTCCCTCCAGCTATGGGTAAATAGTAGGATAGAATGGGTTCTTCAGCCTTGGTGAGGCAACTAGTCTAGGAGAAGGAAAACTCTGAATTCAAACCTGTTAGACTTTGCTTAAAAATTGACCTTGTGTCATATCCTGCCTGAGCAGCTGAGTGTTAAGCAATGAGGTATCAAGTACCATTTTTTGAGTTTGGTATGACTCAATCTGGGATTGAACCATGGCTTTCTGTGGCATTGGCGAACCCTCTACCCATTAGGCCAATATATATACTGTTTATATATTAAATATGTATAATTTGTTTGCAAATAGTTTGTTGGTAACAACTTTTATACAAGCCAGTGCTCATTTGTTTGCACACAGTTAAATGGTTTCAAGTATTGCTATCAAACACTAATAGTTTTAGTTGCACACACTCAAATAGTTTTAAGTACTGGTGTCTAACACAAGAAATTCAGTTCAACATTATTCATTCATTTCCACACTATTAAATGGTTCCATGTATAGCAATGTAATAAGAGTAATAAAATTTAATATAATTTATTTGTTTGCACACAGTTAAATGGTTGAATGATTAAATATTTCGATTTGACCCATAGATGGGACCCTAACGAGTAGTACCAATCCAGGTCAAAGCAGACCTGAGAGTAAAGGGGCACTCCACATTCCTCAAAACTCCAAAAATAGTGCTTCACCATCACATACAGTTTAGTGTCATAAATAGGAAATTCATTGGCAGTGTGGGGTCTTAATCTTTTGCAGAGATGCAGTTGTATTCAACAGCCACAGCCTACTAGGGTGGGGTTAGCAGTGGCTATCAATGTCCCTTGCATACATGAAATGCACATTGTCTGTTGCCTTTGTTATTAAAAACCATTCTCAAATTTAGTAAATCTTTTTTTATAGGTATTTGCATTTTCCTACCCAAGATTCATTAATTATTATTAATAGGAATCTAATTAGGGTCCCTATTTCTCAGAAGGCAAGTAATAATTTGAGTATTGCATTTAATAAGTATATGAAGGTCAGCAGAAAATTTCAGAGGCAAGCCAAGATACTTAGGGATCAAATAAGGTTTACTTCTCAAAATTGTTCTTCATGCAGTCTACAAACTTCTTCCATTGATGTTGCTGTGCTTAATCAAAAAAGTCATGATCAATACATATGATATCATCGTGTGAACTTTTCAGCCAAAGTCCATGTAAGCCCATACTCATAAATACCAAATCTGATTGATTTTAAAGGGATGTCAACCTGTCTAGGGTTATTGTATGTCAACTGGTCAGGGAATTGTGTTCATTGTATGGTCATTTTTACATTGTTTTGTAATTTTTTCTTGAAGGTTTTTTTTTTTGTTTTTGCTCACGGTCCAATCTAATACAAATAGTTTTCTAACAGGTCTATTTGGAACCCTAACAGAGTTGACCTGGGAGTAATGGCATGTATGAAATCTTTCCATCAGATGCGGTTTAGTGTCACACCCGGGACACTCTTTTTTGTAAAGGCTTACCTCATTATGAGGGATACAGTCAGCATATTCTAAACTGACTGAGTGGATACCAAATTTGGTCACTCATTAAGGAATTGTGTACATTGTAAGTTTATATTTATTGATTTTTATATTATCAGTGTTGTTGTTTCTTAAGTGTTTTTTCTTTGCACAGTTATATGATGTTAAGTATTCCTAATTAATAAATTACAAAATTGGGAAAATTTTTCATTAAATTACATAAAGCAAAAGCATTACATTTAATTGTGACTCATCGCTATCATGTCATGCTGCTAGCACAGATTTTCCTGACTCTTTCTTGCCATTAGTCTCTATCACCAACCTCTTCTGGCAAATCCTCTTGACTACATCCTGCGTCTGTACAGTGCTGTTGTAGACCGGTTCTAGTTGGTCATCCAACACTTGCCCATCCACTTGAAGGGGTCCATTAGTGAACCTTGCTTATGAGTTTGTTTTTACTTCTCCAGCAGCATCCTGCATGTCTTGTTCATCTTATTTGAATAGTTTTAGAGATGGGAGGTAGGTGGCTGTTCAGAAGATACTTTGTGGGATGTTACTTCTAGGATTTGTTCAGTATGATTTGTAGCATTCTTGCACAATTTCTGTTGAGCTTTTTCTCAATACATTTTGTCAGCGTCCATGTGGTGCATCTGTATAGTAGAATGGACATGACCACTGCTTGGAAAAGATTGCATTTTATTTCATCCCATAGGTTTGATTTCCATATGATTGATAATCCATCAATAGCAGTCCATGCCTTCACTAGTCACATATTGATGTCATTTTTAGTAGATGAGACACTGCTTCCAACTTTGGTGAATTTGTCCACTAATTTTAGAGAGCCACCATTAAGTGTCCTTTTTGATTAAAACACATGTACTCCATTTTGTTTGCATTCACATGGAGGCCAATGCCACCTGGTACCTGCTCCAGACGAGGATTCAGCTTTGGTAGGTGTTGTCTGCATCTGTAATAGTTTGTGTGGGTTACTGTCTGCTTCTTACCTTTTTTAGCGTAAAACTATTTCCTTTTATTTGAGCTATCACTGTTTAAAGTACATTGTCCAGGCAGATAATGAACATACATGGGGCTAATGTATCCCCTTGCAGAACACTAGAAACAAGGAAAAAGAAGTTTGTGTCATCATCCGGTGGACAGAATTTTTTCTTTTGAAAAATATCACAAGGGAGTGGTCTCACAATACCCACACCCAGAGGCCCAAAAAAATCTTACTCTGATTCTGATTAATTGATTTTGTTCTATTTTATTATTGGCCAGGTTATCTGATGTTTTCCATATCACAGGCCATAATGCATTTCCATTCAGTTCTTCATCTTGCCATTCTCCATATTGACACAAACTGCTTAATAATTTCATCTTCTCATCATTGTGGCAGTCTTATGAATGGTTGTTTCCTGTCTCTCTTAAATACCTCTCAAAAACTGCACAGTTCAATCTGCTAACTGCGAACCTTACAATGCGTTCGGCACAGCAGACCTGTTTTCAAATCTCTTCAATCACATTCTTCACTCAGCTCCCAAATTACCTTTCTTCAAATATCCTCTCTCAACAATATTCCTAGCATGGATATTTCCATAGCCCAATTTTGTTACCGGTTGCTGTTATTCCTTCTTTGGAGTTGTCCATATTTTCGCTCGCATATAATGTTTCAGACAAAACGGTATTATTGAAGAGATCAATACGCAGGATCATGTCTTGCTTTGTCTTGAGTACACTTTTTATGGTGGTAAATGCCTTCTACCCTGATCTAATTCTTCTGCTAAAAATGGTCATCCAGAACAACAACTAAGAGAGTGGCATTAGCATTAATGGCAAGCTATTAACTCTGACTCACAGATGATATAATTCTTTTTTTATATGATGTTCATTTTCTTCTTGACCAAAAATACTGATGGGGTGGGTTCCATGTGACATAGTGGCAAACATGCGGGATAGTGACGCCATAATGAATGAGTTCGGACAGAAAAATATAAGCTCCCTTATCACTTCAGCTATGGTACCATGGACCTTGTAACATAACATTTAGTTAAGGCATGTTCTCAAATACCAAGTTCACCCTATGTATACATTAATATATATATTTATATATATATATATATATATATAAGGTAAAAATTAATGGATAAGATCATTATGAATTTATTTCAACAATCTTTTTTTAAAAAGATTGTTTCTACAGATGGAATTCAAAGTTTAATAGTTATTACTGTTTCACCTGGGAATCCATTTTATATTTTAGTAATTATAAATAAACATTAAAAAAAAACTTACTATATTAACAAAATATATTAATCCAATTGATTGTGAATTAGATATTGGCCTAATTAATGTCCAGTGTTGCACCAAACTTTTTTATCTATAAACAAACTTTTACTTTTAAACATATCTCTTAAATTTCTATGCTTTTTAATATTTCTTATATATTTCTTATATACAAACAAACGCTGATTCACTATCTAAATGGCCGACTCTTTCTTGATATACAAAATTTTCCTTAGGTTTTTGTATTTTGTATTTTTAAACATCCATTGCTGATTTAGCATTACTAATATCATCCCTCGCAGCCCTGATGATGGTTCATTAGAACTGAAATATTATCAAATTTACCAACCCCACCGCTTTAGTTTGGAAATGTCTCCTGTTTGATTATAGCACATATATTCCTTTTTGTGTGTATTGACATGGGGGGTCAATGCCTGCGGCAGCTCGTTCCAGACTATGTAGTAGGGTCTCGGGTTGGGTGGGTGCATTTGCCAGAATCACTATGTCATCGGTGTAGTCGGCATCGATAATTGTTTTTGCAGGGGTAACCTTAAAAACATTAAATGAAACTCATTAAATTTTTAAAAAAATCTTTATGTTGTAAAAATTTATATAATGTTTAGGTGAAATATCTTAATTCTAAAAGGTTAATGAAATATTATTTAATAATGAAATATTTATATTTAATCATGAAATATTATTTAATATTAATTAATGCGTCTGATAATTATAAATTGATCATTTATGTAAAAGACTTGGTATCATCACAATTATTTATCTATTTGTTTAACAGGATTAAAAAATAAGTTTATTATCAATTATAATGATTTAAATTTATTTCTATGTCTACATTTAGATATAAATTCTTTTCTCCTATCTTATAAATTCTTACTCTCTTTATATTTCAAAATGTTTTTCTTCAAGGCATAAAGTGCATCTACAATGCAAACTATATGTCAAAGAGAATTTTTTAACAATTTTCCAATTTATTATTGGGGTTAATCCTTGGTTTGTCGGTAAATATAAAAGATAAAAAATAAAATATATAAAAATATGAAAATAACAAACCAACTACAAAATGAGTTTATTTATGATTGAATATTTTGCCAACGTTCAATCTTTCAGCTTTTATAGTAAACCATTATTAGGGCAATGTTGATATGAAATGTTGTATTTTCTGAATTATATTAAAATTTTAAAATGAAGTGAAAAATGAGAAAATTCTTAGCATTCTATAACAATTTGTAGAGTTCTGTTTCAAATGAATATGATATAATTAGTGTTCAACCTTTTATTTTAAAGGGTAACATATTTGCTATACACACACACATATATATATACATATATATATTATAACAGTGATGGTTGTCACTATATCACTTTGTGGGTATGTGTCGAACCAAGTGCAATATAATATGGAGAGTGCTCAATATCTACGATAGAGCTATTATATAATAATAATAAATAGATATATATTAGATATACAAGGAAATTGATTAAGGAAAGAGATAGCGGGTTTGAGTGGTATGGATAATAGTTACAACCACAGTAAAAAATCATAAAAAACCACAATGATTTTTTACAGTATTTTTTTGATTTTCAAATCATTTCATTTTCTTAACTGCCTAAGGATTGTTGTTTTGCAAAAAAATCCATGAAACCCAGGGGTTGCAGTCAAAATTCCATGAATTAAATATATATATCTAATACATATTCATTTATTATATATATATATATATATACATATATATGTACATGTTTTGGTGTATACCAGTAACAAACTTTAGCCCGAAGCTTCGGGCTTCTATTTCAGTGGTGGAAAACGGAAATTCTTTTAAATTTAGAACCATTTCAGGGTGTCCGATGTGTTCCCATTTGCTTTCAGCCAGAAGATGAGAAAGTTTGTTGTGTAGCTTTTTGGAGTGGGTGTGGTTGAAGTTTTTTATGTATATATATATATATATATGTGTATCATATATGCATATATATATATATATATATATATATTTGCATGTATATATATATATATGTATATATATATGTATATATATATATATATATATATTTACATGTATATATATATAGATGTAAATATGAAAAAAACAAGATATTCAAAGAATAAATATATATATATATATATATATATATATATATATATATACATATATATCTATTGTCATCCACAGACAGATCTGTTTAATTCTATAAGAACTCATCAGAGTGGCTAGACAGTAGCTTCCCATAGCTGGGATCAAAACCCGGTTGACTCAAACACCAAGCCAAAGCCACTGACCGTTCAGCTACAAGGAGCCATTAGCTGCGAAGTAAATTTTAAATGGTTATGAATCACAATTACTATTGTTTACATACATCCGTTCAACGGCTGCCGAGACCTCAATTCATATACGAAGAGGCTTGCAATATATATATATCTATATATGTATAGGGTGCACCAGATGTTTTAGAACCTGCTTTTAGCTTGAGTAATGTTACAATAATTAAACAAACTTGTTCTCAAATATCTAGTACATACTACATATATATATATATATATATATATATGTAAAATTAACTTAAATTGTGAGTCGGAAATCTCCTACTAAAGTTTCACCTTAATGGACCATCAGGAAGTCTCATACTGACCGTCGGTATGAGACTTCCTGATGATCCGATAAGGTGAAACTTTAGTTGAAGATTTCCGACTCGCAATTTAAGTTAATTTTATAATTGGCTCCACTCGTGTTGAGCACTTTTGTAATTGTAGCATTGCAGCGTTTACGGTGGGTTTTAGTTTTCTTTTGACCAACTGACTGCATATCTCTTGATTTTTTTCAAGTGGTGTGACAGGGTTGGCCTTTTCTTTATTTTTGTCCTATGATATTTTTTCTTTTTCCCCCGGGCAGTGATTCGAGATATTTTTATCTCTTGTTCCTAGTGGGGTTTTTCTTTTTTTTTCTGGTAACCGTGAATGCTGGTAGATATTAGATTAGTATATATATATATATATATATATATGTATATATATATATATATATGTATATATATATATATATATATATATATCATGGATGTTTTATAGAGATAGGCAAGCAAAGCAGGGACTAAAATCATAAGGTTGAATAATTGATCATTGTGAGTGACTTTTTTCTTATTCATTTTACATTTGTAACTTATCTTAAGCTCAATTAAATTTATAATTCTTCAAATGATTATTATTTACATCATCTGTGCTCTTCAATATCAGCACACATCAGCATGTTCCCACCAGGTATGAACACATAACAAGACCTGCCTGCATTTTCTGCTCAGGATAAGACATCCTCATATGAAAATGGAGTGTCCTGGGAATAACATTAAACTGCATGCAGTAATGAGACTAAATTTCTGGAACTCTGCAGAATAGGGATTCAGCTCTTCATTGGCATTATTCCTAGGTCTATGATGATCCAGAGAGGTAGTCATGGTTAGGGTCCCATCCATGGGTCAAACAGGACCGATTAAGAAAAAGAAGTGTTTGCTAGTTTAAAAGGATTTTGGCACTACTTTAATACTTTGGCTCTTCAAACATCAATTCTTTTTCCGATATTCATATCCTCCATGACACTTTGATATTGTTTTAAGATCTTCAACTATGATTTCTATAAATGTGATTGGGTGATCCATTTCTATTTCAAAATCAAGGAGAATTTTCCTTCTTACTTTCTTGGACACTTTCTGGTTTGTGCATTTAGCTTTTGTTTGTGCTATTATTACTATTATTATTATTATTATTATTATTATACTCCCTGTATGTTTTTATCATACCAGAGTGAGCAGGAAACTGAGAGTCAAGTCTTTTTAAGTCTCCAAGACTCTTCTCTACATTCAAGTAATCTTAGCATGGATGGCGCCAATTCATCCACTGATTTCTAACTTCTCCAGTCTTATTTCTTAACTTTTGCAAATTGTTCAAAGAGCACTAACTATGATTGGTATTTTGCATCAGCCTTATGTTTCACAATTTCCTCATTTATTTTTTCAGTTCTCTAGCAAGGTCAAAGTACCTGTCAATCCTTTTGCTTTTGTAACAAAATATGAAAGGGTTAACTGTACAAAATGATTGTGAATATATTTTTTGTAAAGTATCTAATTAGGGACCATTGTTAAACTGACTTTGGTATAAAATAACACAACAGGGGTTGATATGCATAAAACCAACCAACCAACCAACCTGTTTACATAAATCTGCATATGTATGTGTGTTTATGTGTGTATCTGTGTACAACACTTTTCACACCGTATGTTGGTACTATATACTGATCTGGGAGAAACACTTTGTTTCTGGGGAGAATGCAAAGATACTACGCTCTGATCCTAGTATACATTTGGCTCCTCAGGAGAACAAATTCAATAGTAGGTCAGTTCATTAAGGGATATCAAATACGTACATTATTTACAATGAAACCATGGAGTGTACCATAGTGGATGTGTAGCTAGGTGGAGGAATCCAAAGACAAGTCAATGGCATGATTTACTTGATGCTGGGCAGAGGAGCTTCATAGGTCAATGGCCCGAATCAAACAGTTCAGTCAAGAAACTACAGCAAATCTATAATAAAAAATAAACATAAAAAGATAATCATGATTCCACGACAAATCTCATCACCCTTCCCACGGGTCTACAAAGGGTATGTTCTGCTGATGTAGTAGCTCTGGCCCCAAGGTTCCAAAAGTCAGCTCAGACATAAACCAATCCCACTCAGATGCAAGAATACATTCAACATTATAACTTTTAATAAATTTCAACAAAAAAGTTAAAGAGTATGCAAAAACTTTACATAGAGAAATATCATAACATGCGTCTTTCCTTCATTTTAGTGCAGTTTGTGATTTACAGTTACTCCAGTTAGAATTAACAAAAGACCCACTTCTTCTATAGCCACACATATATATATATATATAAACTAAACCCATTATCTTAAGTGCTATAAATCATCATCATCATCATCATCGTGTCGTGCCACTTGTACAGATATCCTTGATCCTCTCTCGTCACTTCTCCATATCGTTCATCACTTCTGTCAGGTCTTCAGGGCTACTTTCCGTATCTTTATATAGCTGCTGAATGTATGTTCGAGCTGTTCATCCTGCTTTTGACCGATAATATGTGGGGGTCCAGAGGAGTACATCACTTATGAGCTTGTCCCTGCTACTCCAGCAGTGTCCTGCATGTCTGGTTCGTCTAATTTGGATAGTTTTTGTGATGGGAAACAGGTGGTCGTATAGTTGGTGTCTTGTGGGGTGTTGCCACCAGGACTTGTTCAATATTGCTCGCTGTGTTCTTGTGTAATTGCTGTCTAGCTTCTTCTTCAGCTGTTTAGTTAGCGTCCAAGTAGTGCATCCATTTTACTGCTGTATGGATGCACTACTACACTATGCTATAAACCAGTTTCCTGAAAATAATGCTGACATCATAACGCAGATTTATTTTTGCTGCAAAAGAAGAAAACTCAGCCAAGAAAGAACTGGGACTATGCTTCGATCACAGCTCGAAGACCAGATAGCAATAACCCCAGCCAGCTGGGGCTTTAGAATATACTGACAGCATCTCTGCAGAGATGTAAGACCCCTTCTTCAATGAGTGTCCTGGATATGACATTGAACAATCTCATGGTGAGGCTCAAGTTATGCTAGAGCTTTGGAAAATGCAGATTATCCCTTCATTGTCATTGCTCCAAGGTCCACTCTGACCCAGGGTGGTAGCACCTGATAGGGTCCAATAATTGGGTCAGATAGAACTGTTTGACATTTAAACTGTGTGCAAACAAATGATTTATTCTAAATTGAATTGTTTGAAATAGAACTATTTGGCTATTTAACTGTGTGTAAACAAATGACTCATGTTTAATTGAATTGTTAATGATACTTGGCAATACTTGGAATAATTTAACTATGCGCAAAAAAAGAATGATCAATGTTGAATAGAATAAGTTAGTTAGCGACCATAGTCGAGGGTGACCCGATGGCTCCCTTTTCGATAGCTACTACACCAAGGTGTAGGGGAGGGCGCTACTCCATTCCCAGGATTGCTCCACTTTACCCTTGAACCGTACCTTATAATGCTGAGTGTTAAGCAAGGTGGTATCAAGTACCATTTTTAAAGTCTTTGGTATGACTCGACCTGGGATTGAACCCAGGTCTCCCGGGCCATTGGCGAACACTCTAACCGCTGGGCCAATGAATAGAATAATTAGTTTTAAATAGCAATACTTGCAACAATTTCTCTGTCAGAAAACAAATGATCAATATTGAATAGAGTTGAGGGTGTTGTATGGCAGTAGTTTAAACCATTTAACTGTGTTGAAACAATAGCAATATTAGTGAGCAGAAAATTAGTTCTAATCCATTTAAAAATAAAATTACTGACAAACTAATCTCTTTCATCATTAAGGGTTTTCGGACTCTTGTTATTTCCACAATGTTTTCGCCGATATATCCTCCAGCCCTCTTCCGGTGTTTGTCGAACTCGGGAACCTTCACGGAACTTCGAACTACATCCTTTATTGAAACCACGGGGGTCGCCTGTTCTGATTCCGTTAGACAACTAATCTCTTTCAAATCCTATATATCAATTTAAATGTGTGTAAACAAATGACAGATGTTAAATTTTTCCTATTACATAACAATTTGTGAAACCATTTAACTGTGTGCAACAAATGATTAATAATAAATAGAATTATTTGTGTGAGGTAGCTGTGCTTGAAACCATTTAACAGGGAGCAAAAGATGAGCACAGGCTCGTTTAAAAATATTATCAAGAAAATGTATTCACAAATAATATATTTAATATATATGTCTAAAGACGATTTAGTGTTAAATAACCTACAATGGTTGATATGCCATAAAACCAAACCAAACTAAAGCAAACCAAAGCCAATTGCACTGTGTGAAAAAAAATTGAAGCAATATGACGGTGAACAAACTATTGACTAATATTAAATAGAAATAATTACTTGAAACCATATAACGGTGTGCAAATTATACATATTAGATAGGAATACTTGATATACTGTAAAACCCAACCCAACCCAACCCAGCCAAATCCTATATATCTAATATATATGTATAAAGAAGATTTGGCATTAAATAACCTACAATGGTTGCTATGCCATAAAACCAAACCAAACTAAACAAAACCAGATTGTTATGTTCTAATGTGAGACAAGAGACCAGATAGTGACAATTTGGTCCACAGATACTCTGATCTTAGGTGCAAATGCTATCTCATATATTTTCTCATTGATTTTTATGGGTACTATGCTACTAAAGAAATAATTGCCTAGAAAATCTTCTCTTTTTACTGAATGTCTTCATTGACAAGATCAAAATAACCCGTAGAAGACTTGCATAAAATTTGTTTGCCATGAATAAAGGGATGCAAAGATCAATATTTATTGGACTATGTCAATTTTGGAACAAGGACAGATTACTTACAATTGTTGAATGGAAGATTCTCTTAGATATTTGGTTTATGACCACAAACAATGGCTTGCGAGAAAAGCTAATATAACCACTCTTTTAGAACAGGTACTTAATGGTATTTGTTGTACAAGAATAACTTAGCATTTTACTTCATTTAAAAGGACAAATGACTTGAAATAAACCTACTGTCAACATCTTTTGAGACAAATACTGTACTATCACATTGGTATGGTTCTTTATCAAAGTTAACTTTGAAAAAAAGGGTTAAATTTTAGAGCAGTTACAGCTATGCAAGATTAACAAACTTACTGCTGAACAACTGAATCTAACTTTGGCTCAAGGCCTTAATTTTAGAGCACTCAAAACCAAACTAATACTCGATGACTTAAAAGACTAACTCATTATCACAAAGTTAACTTTGATTTAAGGCCTTAATTTTAGAGCACTCAGCACCAAACTAATTTTCAAAGGCTTTAAAAACAGACATATTATCTCCTCCACTATTAAAGTTAAGTTTGGCAAAAGGCCTTGTTTTTAAAGCACTCTGAAAAAATCTAATACTCCATGGCGTGAAAAATTAACACATTATCTCCTCTACTATAAAAGCTAACTTAGGCCCAAGTCTTCGTATATAGAGCTCCCAACTTATGATGCAATTTGAAAAAAATAAAACACTAACAATGGCTTGCCAGATAAGTTGGTTATGACATTGTGTTAAAACCTTTAAATATTTGCTATGTGATAAAATGCAAAATAATACCCTTTTCAAAAGCTTGCAAGTTCATTTTAAAAAAACCACCTTATCAACTGAGGCTTACGTAACAAGTAACTTCAACATATTTCGTCTAATCTGTAATAAATCAAATTTTTTCTAAAACTTCCAACAATGTTGCCTTATATTTTAAATAAATATAAAGCATATAATTAAAGATGAAGCTTGCCAAATGACTTGGCAGAAGTCAAATCAGATTTGAGTGGCGAAGATTATTGTCTGCAAAATCCAAATAAAAGTTCTCTGTAATAAAAGTAAAAAGATGATGACACTAAATCTGATGATATAAATGCCAAAACTACAAATTTCCAGTTGAGAATTCCGAAGGTTTAAAATAAATTCCCCAATCTTGTTTCACCAAAATATTTTAGCTGTTTTTTCTTTTATCTGTAAGATCCCTGATAATATTCTAAGTATAAAGACATGTTAGAAACAAGATAATTATGAACACATACAAGCACACACACACACACACACAAACACACACACACACATACAAATGCACACAAACACACACACACACTCACAAACACACACAAACGCACGCACACACACACACACACACATTCACACGCAAACGCATGTACACACAAACACACCCATACTCAGACAAACACATACACACACACACATGCATGCACAAACGCACACACATATACACACACTGACACACACACATACACAAATACACACAGCAACACATGTACAAACACACACATATGTATATATGCACACAAATGCACACATACACAAGCACACACAAACACACACAAATGCACGCATACACAAACACACACATATTCACATAAATACATATACATACACATGCACGCATGCACGAGCGCACACACACGCACATTGACACACACACATACACAAGCATACACACCCACACATGTACAAATGCACACACACACACCACAGACACACACAGACACACATATATATTGTGTTTTATGATGTAATATAAAACAATATTTCATTTCATATTTATAAATTCAGTGTGGTGAAAAAGTCACCATTCTAAAAATTGAAAAACTTTTAAATAAAAAAGATAATCTTTCTTTTAATTATATCAATCTTGACTTTTAGAAATTCTTTTGAACTAATTGGGCCTCCAGTTTGATAGGTTATCAATCTTGTGGAAATCTGATCTATCCAATGGAGTTTCTTCCTAGCTGTGGCTGTTTCCATACTAATTTAAGGATGCACAAGATGGATGGGTACTACACAAGGATGCTCCAAGCTATTTTGAACAAATACTAGAAGTAACACCCCACAAAACAATAGCTGTATGGCAACATACTTGCCATCTCATAAACTATCCAACAAAGATGAAAAAGACATGCAGAACACCTACCCATGAACACACTTGTGTCAGATGACTAAAAAACTTACATTTATTATCTCTGTGTGTGGGAATAAGAGGCTGTCTAAAAGACCTAAAAAGAGTGAGGGCTGATAAGGATGTTGTTATAGTCAAGGGGAGATTCAAATGATGACACGACATAGAAATAAGTGATAAGAAATATATTGAAGGAAAATAGTACGTACACAAACGATAGCTGGGAGAAACATCTCCTCAGCTTAACAATCAGGAATATTACCGCTCTTGGTAATGGCTCACTGAGACTTCTCTGAAACTGAACCAAAGCTGAGTCTGAGAAATGAAACTGAACTGAGACTGCACAGAAGAGAGCTCAGTATCTATAGGGGACACCCCAACAGATGTCTTAATGATGATGATGATGTTGATAAATTATATGATATCCCTCAAAGAAAATCTGTATTTATATATATTGCATTTACATATATATATATATATATATAAATATTTAAAATGGAATTTGCTAACAGTCTTAATATTTGAAGACCAACAGTTCAATTAAAGATGGGAACTATTTGATTACATACACAGGTGATTTGTTCATAGAGGTGAAGTTGTATGGAGAACCAGCCACACTTTTTAGATAACCATTACACTACAAGCACCTTCCAGTATATATATATATATATATATAAAGTAAAGTTGGTGACTTTAGTTGAGGGTGACCTAAAGGCTCCCTTTTCAATAGCTACCACACTGAGATGTAGGGAAGGGCGCTACTCCATCCCCTTGATTGCTCCACTTTACCCTTGATCTTTACCTTATCATGCTGAGTGTTAAGCAAGATGGCATCTAGTACCATTTTTTGAGTCTTCAGTATGACTTGACTTGGGATTGAACTAAGGTCTCCTGGACCATTGGTGAACACTCCACTCATTAGGCCAGTAGCCTGGTAATATACTTTTTACTTTATATATATATATATATATATATGCATGATAAAAATAAGTGGAAAAGTGAATCAATCAAACACTTCATGTACAATGGTTTTAGTAGTAATATTTCGTTCTTTTTTCAAGGAAGAACATCTTTAGACTAAAAAAAAATTATTCTGAAGAAGTTCTTCCTTGAAAAAAGAATGAAATATTATAAGAATTTGATTGATTCACTTTTCCACTCATTTTTATCATCTTGTTAGATTCACCAAAATCAACCATGTATACCCAGCTGTTGGTTAAATAGCACCTATACTTTCTTTAAGTGTGACTTCGATATTAAATAGCCTGTGAAAATTGATATACTATTAAACAGAAAAAAAAAATCTGATATATATATATATATATATATATATATATATATCACTTAGTGGGTTTGTGGTAGACCAAATGCAGTATACAAGCAGTTTATATATATATGTATATATATAATGGCTTAGGGGTAGAGTCTTCGATTGGCATTTGAGTCAACCAGGTTTCAAACCCAGCTATGAGAAGCTAGTATGTCTATTCACACTGATGAGTTCTGATAGAATGAAACAGATCTGTCAGTGAATGACAATATATATATATATATATATATATATATATTACTTACCAACAATTTCTCTGTACGGACACAGGATGTGGTCTAGAAGATCTGCATGGATGATGATGATAATTATTGTTGTATAATATGATATTATATTTCTCTTCCAGGATTATAAAAGTTTTTTTCATACCATTAAAATTTTCAATTAAGGAATGGATAGATATGTGTATGTACGTGTGTGGGTACATTACTTTAAAGTTATTTTCGTGAGGAAATGCATTCGACACGTTGAAATCATATCCAGGACACAGCTATTTATGTTTAATTTTGCTCTGCAAATACAAATGCATCACTTTCCATCACAACTACGAGTAAAATAGTACAGCAGACTAGACAATCCATTTAGGAGAAGGTAAGCTCTGAATTGAAAATCTCTGGCACATTGGTACAGCAGTCATCCCCCAAAAATTGTGGCTGGATGAAAATGGATTAATAGATTAAGCTTTTTAAATTTATCTGGTTTTACTTTTTATACTCTCCAAGTTATTTTTGGCCTATTTTTGCTTGATTTTTTAAATTACGTACGTATCTAGAAAGTATTATGCTGTATGCATGTAGGAGAGCTTCTACTGAAATATATTTACAAGGATCCTTAAATAAGTTTCGAGACTTTTTTCATATGGGCACTTTTATTGATAGTACACATATGAAACTTAAGTCCCCTTCGAAGTAATCTCCTCCGGCTGCAATGCACTTGTTCTGCCATTACAACAACCTCTGGAAGGCCCCATGGAAGTCCTCTTGTGTAAGCGTGTCAATGACCTTAATCACAGCCTCTTTCATTTCCTCTATTTTCTCATAACAACAACCTCTGAGCTTAGGGAATAAGCAAAAGTCACAGGGAGCAAGGTCTGGACTATATGGACAGTGAGGAACTGTCTAGATGCCCATCTTGGTCAAATAGTCTTTGACAAGGATGGAGTTGTGGACGGGTACATTGTCTTGTGGAAATGCCTTTGACCCAATTTAAAGAGTGCTGGCCTCTTCCGACGAAATCTCTTCCTGAACTACCTTAAAACCTCAACATAGTAACCCTGACCCTAACCCTGTGGTCAATCAACTCGGGTCTATTGACTTCCTTACTCCTCCCACACCTCTCATCATCCGTCACAGACTCCGTGCCTTCCTTGAATCTCTTATGCCACTCAAAAACAGATGCTCGATTCATGCAAGATGGTTGAAAAGCAGTCTGAAGCATTTCATATGTTGTTTCTGTGACATTTTTTCCAAGTTTAAAACAGAATTTTATTGCATATCGTTCTTCTAAAGTGTCCTAACGTCCAGATTGCATCTTTTAAATTCACTACTGTGACAATCAGGCTTTCGTAGTGTGTATTCCAATTGCTGTTGTAGCTGTTTATTTGAACCTGAAATCATAAAAATTGGTCAGTCATCTCATAAGATGTATAGCAATAACATACTGGCTTTTCAAGAGTCTACAACTATTTTCAATGCCTGTACAAAAAAAGTCTGGAAACTTATTGAAAGCACTACATATATATGTATATATTTTGAAGGAATGGAAGACACTAGTTGGGGACGTCTGACTACAAAGCACTGTCAGCTACATTTGCACGAGGTATGCAAATAAGCCTCAACAGTGGATACGTGAGACACTTATAAGCTGTCCTAATTGGTCCATTGGCATCTGTTGCTATGGGACATACCACAGATACTACCAACTCTACATATATATGAATGTATATTTGTATATGTGTATAACAAGCATCATGTATACATATATATGTATATGGAGGGGCCCGTGGTGTAATGGTTATTGTCAGAGGAAATGAACACGGCAACACAAGTTCAAATCCTGGGCGAGACTGATTGCATTTCACATAGCACTAATACCCTTGGGAAATGTATGAATCCAATTATTCTCCCTCCAGCTATGGGTAAATAGTAGGGCAGACTAGGTTCTTCAGCCTTGGTGAGGCAACTAGTCTAGGAGAAGGAAAACTCTGAATTCAGACCTGTTAAACTCCGCTTAAAAATTGACCTTGTGTCATATCCTGCCCGAATGGAGGGGGTTGGTAAATATGTATATATATAGTCTGATAAAGAAATTGGGGGAGTCCACATGACTCAGAAAATAATATGCTGGTTTGTGAGATTGTAGTAAGAAATTTTAAACTTCTGACTTACGATTACATTCATTTTGAGGCTAATACCTTCGGGCAAATTTATATGTAAATTATGTAATTATATTAATCACACCTTCCTGCCAAACAAAATTTGACATAAGGTCTTTTTTATAGTGGGGATTTTAGGGAGGATGAGGTCAGGCACGTGTCTTGGCTGGTGCCCTGCTGGACTATGTTGGTTATTGGCTCACTGGGTACAATGTAAGCCAGGTGTCCCTGCTGGACATAGACTCACTACGTACAATGTGAGTCCATAGTGGCATGTACGCCTGCTCATAACTTGAATGAGACCTGAGGGTCTAGTGCTTTGCTGTGCTTGTCAACGATTCTTTGTCCATCCGAAGTTAGTCTAACCAGACCTGAGGGCCTCAAATCTATTGTTGACTTGATACCCGATCCGGCATAAACGCCAGACAGCCCAACTAAAAAACCAGAGATGTTCTGTAATCCATGTAATCATTTCAAGAACAAAATACTGTTTTCTCAGAGTATAATGTTGACCCTTAATTGAATGATTTATTCTAATGATATGTCAACCTGTACTGGGTTATTTCATGCCAAGATGTTTGGAAATCCCGTTTCCATAATAAGGATTTTCTGTGACGTTGGTATTGCTAGTTAGTGTAGTTGTTTTTAAGACTTTTTCTATTTTTTTTCTTTTTGCATATGGCCTAATCGGTTACAAATAATTTTTAAACAGATCTGTTTTATGAACTGAATTACCATGACCTAAAAATCCGGCATACACTTACGCTCGACATACGGAAACATTGGACAGCTGTTTTGACCCTATCAGGTCTCATCAGCAGTACATACCATGATCTCCACCACTGGAGATTGAACCAGCAACCACAGATTGCAGAGCCAAAACTCTACAACTGAGCCACAGTCCATATCACACACAAGGGATGCCAAATTAACTAGTCATTGTAATTGTTCAGCTAATTGACCTGAATGTGTCTTGCAAGTTACATCCATACTCTTTGCTAAGGACAGGGTCACCTCCAGGGCCACATCTCCCTAAGAGGAAGGTTACAAACACGCATCCGCGTAATTATGACCTCAAGGGCAAAGATAAGGTCTACATTTTTCTTTTTTAAGTTGAGGAATTTATCAAAAAGAGTTTTCAAGAGTTGATATGCAATAAAACAAGCAATGAAAAATGAGTAAGGGACATAGCACATCTATTCCTTAAATGAAAATGCTTGCCTAGTTCGCTGGCAGGTGCTGTAGAATACACTGACTGCACCTCTGCAGAGGGGTAAGATCCCACAAGTGTCCTGATATGACACTAAACAATCTGATGGTGAGGTTTCAGTGATGCTGGTGCTTTGGGGAATGTGGAGCACCCCTTCATTGCCATCACTCCCAGGTCTAATCTGGCCTGGAGTGGTAGCACCTGATAGGGCCCTATCTATGGGTTAAATAGAACTAAACTGCGTACCACGTCAGCTTGGGAATTATGAGGCATTAAGTAATAGGTTTTGTTTGTTTACATTTTATATATATATATAAAAGAGAGAGAGAGAGAGAGGGATCAATAGATAGATATGAACACACTAATATAAACTTAGAGATTTAAATCTATCTATCTATATATATATATATATATATGTGTGTGTGTGTGTGTGTTTCACTCCACTTTGTGTATTGAGCTCTTTGTATTTAGAGAAAACGGCTTCAAGCTGACAAAGAAAAGAAGCAGAAGAAACCCTGCAAAAATAATTACCGACGCCGACTACGCCAATGACATAGCGATACTGGCAAATACACCCAACCAAGCCGAAACACTGCTGCATAGTTTGGAACAAGCAGTCGCAGACATAGGCCTCCATGTCAATGCACACAAAACTGAATATATGTGCTATAATGAAACAGGTGACATCTCCACACTAGACGGAACCCCTCTTAAACTAGTAGACAAATTCACCTCCCTTGGAAGCAGCGTCTCATCAACTGAAAAGGACATCGACACATGGCTAACAAAGGCATGGACAGCTATCAATAGGCTATCGATCATATGGAAATCAGACCTAACCGATAAAATGAAACGCAGTTTCTTTCAGGCAGCTATCGTATTGACACTGCTATATGGATGCACTACATGGACGCTAACAAAACGGCTGAAGAAGAAGCTAGATGGCAATTACACAAGAATCCTGCAAGCAATTTTGAACAAGTCCTGGTGGCAACACCCCACAAGGCACCAACTATATGGCCACTTGCCTCTCATCATGAAAACTATCCAAGTTAGACAAACCAGACACGCAGGACACTGCTGGAGAAGCAGCAACAAGTTCATAAGTGATGTACTCCTATGGACCCCCACATATGGCCGGGCAAAAGCAGGACGACCAGCTCAAACATACATTCAGCAGCTATGCGAGGATATGGGATGTAGCCCTGAAGACCTGCCAGAGGCGATGAATGATAGGGAGAAGTGGCGAGAGAAGGTCAAGGATATCCATGCTAGCGGCACGACATGATGATGATGATGATAATGATATTTAGCTTAAGGAATTCTGATGGTGTTTTTTCTTTTGACTTGGCATACATTATTTGTTGATTATTTTTAAGAATTACAAATGTTTTTAGCCATTTCTTTTTTTATGGAGTTTTTTTCCCAGATATCTGTTTGTGTAATTCTTTTTTATTTGCAAATTGTATCATCTGGATTTTTTCACACCAAATGAATTATAGAATAATTATAAAAATTAATAATATATATATATATATATATATATATATATATATATATATATATATGTATTATTTGGTCCAGTTAAACCGGAGTTGGGAGTAATTCCATCAGGACAAGAAAACTATTCAAAAGTGAACATTTAAATTTTCCTGGTAAAGAGCTCAATGTAACATACATTACAGAGCAATAATTTCATTTAGAAAAAACACAAACCGGTCACATTAGGATTATAAATTTATTTCCATCCTGTTATGGGTTTTTGATAAAATCAAAAAACGCAAAAAAAAATTAACAGGACTTCTTCAGATCTTATGGATAAAATAAATCAGAATAGAAACAGGAAAGAAGGGTGGGAGGGGATAGAAGAGGGGTGAAGAGTTATCTCCTCATTTAGCCCACTTCTGTTTTTTATTTTATTGTCAGTTAGAATTATAGTAAATTAATTTTTTAAAAAAAATTTTTATTTTTTAAAAATTCTAATTACTTTTCGACTTAAAACTACAGATTTAATACTAAATTAGAAAATTAACTTTATTCAATAACTTTACGTAATGATACAGAAATAATTATATTAAATTAATTTCAAGATTTAATTAAATTTAACTTTTTTTAAAATCAAATTTATTTTTGAGCCTATTAAATCAGTTACACTTTTAATGATTAATACGTATATATGATATTATTTTTTCACATTTTTTAATCTTTTATTTTATTTTATTTTTATTCATTTACATTAATTCTCAATTTAATCCAATGTTTTTTTGTTTAAAAACATTATTTATGTTAATTTTTCTATAGTTTAAATATAGCCCTATGTCTACCCCAAGCTATTAATTCACATCTCTCATTTAATAATTTTTCAGACTCTGGGTAAAGTAATATCTGTATTCCCTCTTCCAAACACAGATTACATCTACTATCGAAACATTTCGGAGTATTTGACTTTTTCAATATGGACCATTGAATCTCAGGGGTTAAACCTTTATTTTTCAAACCCCAAAAATGTTTAGATAGAACAGTTTGGTGTTTCAGATGTTCATGGGAGAAAGAATATTTGTGATTGGCGTATCTAATTTTCCATTTCGTGGTGGAAATTCCAAATATAAGTTTTTCTATCATTTATATTCTCTTTATATATATGTATATATAAATCCTATGGTGTTTATATTCTCTTTATATATATACATATATATATGTATATATAAATCCTATGGTGTATTGAAAGTTTTAGAATAATTTTAAGTAGAGTACATATTGCGATTTCTAAAAAAGTACCCTTTTTTTTGGTCATATCTCATCAGAGAAATTCTATGATAAGCAAGCCATAATAGATAATAAATCTTTTTTTTTTCCATTTTTATCAACTACTTTGATTTATTCTTCAATATTTCTTGCTTGTCACTGAGTTTTTCTGACGAGATGTGACCAAAAAAAAAGGGTCTTTTTTTTTAGAATTCACCATGAATGCTCTGCTTAAAACTATTCTAATACATATATATAGAGACAGAGACAGAGACAGAGAGAAAGAGAGAGAGAGAGACACACACACACAAACACACACATACACACACACACTGACAGAAATACAGAAAAGAGACAGAGAGAGAGAAAAAAACATGGATAAGGAAAAATAAGTGAAATGTTTTTTAAAAGTTTGAACCAGATTTTGAAATTTGATATTTTCTGAATTTTATATATATATTTTTTTCATCCATGTTCCATTACCAGTCATCTCAGGATATTGATATCACAAAAGAATATTTCAGTGCCGGTGGTGGGTAGTCCAACTTATAACAGCCTATTGTGATTCTATAAAAAGTTGTTTATGATTTATAAGATCAGAAATTCTAAACACCTTGTTTGTTTTTCCATTTTTGCTGATTTTTTCACAGATATATTCTTCACAGCCAAAACTAATTTGCAGTTAGAGACATTGATGAAGATGCTGTAAAGTTCACTGATGTACAAATCCCTAAGTACCACAAGTTTTCATCAAATGAATTTTTGTTGAACAAGATTTTGTGAAATTACTTTTCATCTGATACTGAAAATGACTTTTATTGATGGTTTGGTTTCTTTTGTTTAATGGTATATCAACCTTCATGGGTTATTTAATTGTTGTGGCCCCGGAAAGGGTCACTAATGAAAATACAAACACGGATATTAGATAACAGATTATATTACACAAGAAAGATAGAGTTACATAAGAAAGGTAAGAAGTCTTGTACTGTTCGGATAACACCGATATTGATCTGCCTCTATGGCAGCAAAATCTTTAGTTCTAATAACGGTGAAAAGAGTCCATTATGATGTAATGGGTAAGGCTCCCACAACAGTAACTTTTATGAAAATGACTTTTATAGAGTAGCTTTTATGAAAATGGCTTTAATAGGGTAACTTTTATGCAAACAACTTTTATGGGGTAACTTTTGAAAATGACTTTTATCGAGTAACGTTTATGGAAATGACTTATATCAAATAGCTTTTATGAAAATGATTTTAATAGGGTAACTTTTACACAAATGACTTTTATAGGGTAACTTTTGAAAATGACTTTTATAGAGTAACTTTTATGGAAATAACTTTTATTGAATAGCTTTTATGAAAATGATTTCAATAGGGTAACTTTTATACTAATGACCTCTAGTGAGTATCTTTTGTGAATATAACTTTTTCAAAGTAACTTTTATTAAAACGACTTTTATCAAGAAACTTTAGATGGAAAATAATTTTAAGCAGAGAGAAAATTTTGAACATAGAATAATTTAAAGTATAAGATCATTTTAAATGTAATATAATTGCTTCCTCCTTATAATTTAAAAACTATTTAATTAGATATTTTGATGAAAATTTATGCCAAGATTCATCTTTATGAAAAGTCATTTCTATGAAAAATGTTTTGATTAAAATCATTGTTCAAAAATTTCTTAAAGTCATTGTTAAGGTTTTTTTAGACGAAAAGTGATTTTGATAAAAAGATGGTTTGGTCCGGTTTAGCTTTATGGCATATAAACCCTTGGAGGTTATTTAAAGCCAAATCCTGTTTTTACATATGCATTAAATGTATAATTTGTAAACATATTTTGTAGATACACACAGTTAAATGATCAAACAGTCCTTTTCAAACTATTCAACATAGCATAAGTCATTTATTTGCACTCAGTTTAAATGTCAAACAGTTCTATTTGACTCATAGATAGAACATTATCAGATGCTATCACTATGTGCCTGAGTGGACCTGGGAGTGATGGCAACAAAAGGACATTCTGCCTTCCCCAAAACTCCAGCATTACTGGAGCCTCACCATTAGATTGTTTAGTGTCTTATCCAGGACACTGTTTGGGGAGGGGGTCTTAGCCATTGGCAGAGAAGCGCTTGGTGTATTTTCCGGCCACAGCTGACTGGGTCTAGATGAAAAGATGTTTGATCAAAATTCGTATGATTAAAAGTCATTTCAAAATAAGATCATTCCATTAAAAAGTCACTTGAAAAAAGTCATTTGATAAAGATATATCCAATAAAAAGTTATTTTATAAAGATACATCCAATCAAAAGACATCAGATAAAAAGTCATTTGAAAAAAGCTATTTGATAAAAAGTCATCCACTGAAATTTCATTTGATATAAATTCTTTTGAAAAAAAAAAGTGATTCTCTAAAAAAAACCATTCAGTAAAAAGTCATAGAACACTCTGTTGTATCATTAGATCATTTAGCTTTGCGACTAAAGGACATGAAAGAAATTGTTGCCAAGTGGCTGATATTGCCCTTGTCACTTATGACATATCATTCTTTAAAAAATGGAAACTCCTACTTTTGAATTATAGCTTATTTTGCACTTACATTTACAAATAAGAAGGAACATAAATCAAGTGAAAATAAGTATTAAAGGTTGTCCCAGCCTTTGATATATATGCTTTCAAGATTGACCTATATTTTCTGATGCCCATATCACAGCTGTTTAACCTACATACGTTTCCTACATGCATACATATGCATATGTACATATATATATATATATTATATATATATATACATATATATATGTGTGTGTGTGTGTGTGTGTGTGTGTGTGTGTGTGTGTGTGTGTGAAAGTTTCCTTTTTCTTAATGTTGGGTCAGTTCGACCTGCCCTTCAGAACAAACATTTGCAAACAAGTGAAACACTTCACCTATTTCACTTTTTCCTTTCAAAATGTTAATTAGAACTCAAATAGGAATGCCAAAAATAGGGGGAAAAAATCAAGAAAAATCCATACAACAACAACAACAACTGCCACAACTGAAAACTTTGTTGTTCTAGTATCAGTTTTTTTTTTTTTTGTGTCTGGGACAGTTTGATAGAATTACATGAAATGGTTATTTTATATATTCAATTATAGCATGAAGAATAACGTGTACATTTGATATTCTTGTCAATGAAGAATAATTTTTCTTTTTTCATTCCTTTCTATCTTTTTCTATTTCTCTCACTCGCTCTTTCTTTAACTGATTTTCCAACAATATCCTTTTTTTTTCTCTGTCTTTTCTTTCTTTTAAGATGATCTTCTTACATTCTTTATTTTAAGTCATCACTTTTTTTTTTAATCTCTTTCGCGGTCTTTCTCTGTCTCTCAGTTTCTGTCTTTTTTTTTTTTCTTTTGAAATATCGCTCATTTATACTTGGTCCGTTTCTCTTGTGTCATCTGTTTTTCGTACTTTTCCTTTCTATTTCAAATCATAATTCTTTTTCCCTTTTTGATCACTTTAAATCCTTCAGTTTTTTTAAATTATTTTACTATTTTTTTTCCTATCTCAAAAGGGACTGCCATCTCTCTCTCTCTCCCATAAGGGTTTCCGAATGTTTCTGTTTCAAACTCTCACTCTTTTTCCTTTTCTCTCTCTCTCTCTCTCTCTCTCTCTTTTCCCTTGATTCTCTCTTTATCTCTCTCTCACTCTCTCAGTTTATCTCTCTGTTTCTTGTTCTGTCTGTCTCTCTTTCAAATGGAATTTCAAATTTTCCCTTTGAAACACTTACTTTTCTCTCTCTCTCTCTCTCTCTCCTCTCTCTCTCTCTCTCTCTCTCTCTCTCTCTTTCTATTTCTCTCAATTTCTCTCTCTGTGTCTGGCTCTGTCTGTCTGTCTGTTTAACTGTCTCTCGCATACTCTTGATTTCTCTCTCTTTCGTTCACTCTTCTCTCTTTCTCTCAATTGGACATTTTAATTATCTTTTTCAAACTCTCACTCTTTTTTTCTCTTCTTACTCTCTCTCTTGGTCTTTGCTCTCTCTTTCTCCCTCTCTCACTCTTTCTCTCTGTCTTCTCGCTCTCTCGTTCTCTCTCTCTCTCTCTCTCTCTCTCTCTCCACTCTCTCTTTCTCTCTGTCTTCTCTCTCTCTCTTTCTCTCTGTCTTCTCACTCACTCTCTCTCTCTTTCTCTCTCTGTCTTCTCGCTCTCTTTCTCTCAGCTTTCTCTCTCTCACACTTTCTCTCTCTCTTTCTTTCTGTTTTCTCTCTCTCTCTCTCTCTCTCTCTCTCTCACTATCTCTCTTTCTCAAATGGATTTTTTAATTTTCCATTTCCAATTCTCAGTCTTTTTCTTTTTTCTCTCTCACTCTTTCTATGTCTCTGTCTCTCAATTTCTCGCTCATTCTAAGTCTCCGACTCTGTCTGTCTGTCAGACCCTCTCTCTCTCTCTCTCTCAAAGGATTTTCTAATTTTCTGTTGCAAACTCTCACTCTTTTTCCTTTTCTGTCTTTTTCTCTCTCCCATCTCACTCTCTTAAACCTTATTTTCTTTTTTTTAATTTGTTTCAACCTCTCTCTCTCTCTCTCTCTCTCTATCCCCTGCTTCTTAGCTGAATTGATTACATTCTCTGTTTTAGACTATCATTCTTCTCTCATTTTCTTTTGTTTTGTTTCATGCACAGTCAGCTGGATCTGAAGAATGAGTCAACTGCACCCCCGCCGAGGGGTAACACCTCCACCACTCATATGTGTCCTGGATATGACATGAAAACTTCTGATGGTTGGGCTTCAGTCCTGGAGCTTTGGGTAATGTGGAGTACCCTTCATTACCATTACTCCCAGGTCTACTCTGACCCAGAATGTTAGTACTTGTTAGAGTCCCATCTATGGGTCAAATAGAAATATTTGATAACTTACTAAACTTGAAACCATTTAACGATATGCAGACAAATGATTAATGTTAAACTGAATAATTAGTAAATAAAGTTGGCGACCACAGTTGAGGGTTACCCAAAGGCTCCCTTTTCAATAGCTACTACTCAGGTGTAGAGAAGAGCACTACTCCTTTCCCTAAATTGCTCCACTTTACCCTTAATCCATACCTTAAAATGTTGAGTGTTAAGCAAGGTGATATCAAGTACCATTTCTGGAATCTTTGGTATGACTCGACCTAGGATTGAACCCCGGTTTCCCGGACCATTGGCTAACACTCTACTCATTTTGCTAATGGTCCAGTGTAGCAATACTTGAAACCATTCAACTGAGTGCAAACGAATGAATAGTTTGTTTGTTTGTTTATTATTTAATGGCATATCAACCTTCTCGGATTATTTAATGCCAAATCCACTCTATTTTAGAAGGACAGTAGTGGTACTATGTAACCCATAGCTGGGAGCATAAGGGGGTTCATACCTATCCCAAGGGTATTTGCTCGAAAGTGAATGTAATAGCGCAACTGGAGTTTGAACTCACTTACAATGATTCCACAGTCCAGCACTTTAACCATTACACCATGAAGACACCACCGAATAAATAGTGTTGAATTGAATTATTTGTTTGATAGCAATACTTGAAACCATTTAACTGTGTTCAGCTAAAAAATACCAATACTTGAAACCATTTAACTGTGTGCAACCAATAAATAGCTATACGGGAAATCATTTAACTGTGTGCAAATAGCAATACTTGAAATCATTGCACTGTATGCAAATAAATGAGGACTGGTTCATTTAAAAATAATGTTACCAACAAACTATTCATTTACAAATCATAGGAATATATATATATATATATATAAACAGGATTTGGCATTAAATAACCCACAAGGGTTGATATACCATAAAACACAACAATACTGGCTAAATTTTCTTTCAGACTGTTACATTCTCTCTCTCTCTCTCTCTCTCTCTCTCTCTCTCTCTTTCATTGCGCAGTTGGCTGGGGCTGTAGAATACTCTGAGTGCACCTTTGTAGAAGAGTAAGACCCCCCACCAATGGAGTGTCTCAGATATGACACTAAACAATCTGATGGTGAGGTTCCAGTAATGCTGGAACTTAGGGGTTAAATAGAACTAATCTGTGTACTAATGATAAACTGATTTGTTTGAATTAGAACTGCTTGACTAAACTGAATAGCTTGAAATAGAAATGTTTTTGACTATTAAACTGTACTTACATTTAAACTGCATGCTTATGCTAAACTGAATTGTTTGAAATGGAACTGTTTTGGACATTTAAACTGTACTTACACTGAACTGAATTGTTTAATATTGAACTGTTTTGACATTTAAGTGTGTGTAAACAAAACCTATACTTATACTAAACTGAGTTAGCTGAATTAGAACTGTTTGAATAAATTGAATGGCTTGAAATAGAAATGTTTTTGACAATTAAACTGTGTACTAATGCTAAACTGAATTGTTTGAAATAGGACTGATTATTCGTATAAAAATGGATTTGGCGTCATTAAATAACCAACAAAGGTTGATATGCCATAAAACCCAAACAATCAATTAATCTCTCTCTTTCATTTAATTTTCTTTCTCTTTTTCAAACTATCAATCTCTCTCTCCCTCTTCATTAATTTTTTTTTCTAATTGTATTATTTTTTCTTTAACTGTCACCTATTTCTCTGACTATCCCACCCACAACTTTTCTTTCTCTCTTTGCTACCAATTTTCGTACATTTTCTTATTCAGTTTCTGCCAGCCACTTCTTTTCTCTCTCTTTTCTTCTGTCTTTTCTTTTTTTCCTTCTTTAAAAAAATGAAAAGTGATAAATTGGCATATTTAAGACTTTAATTCTTCCCTCTTTCTTTAAGTTACCAGCCGAGCAACAACTCTAAACATGTGTTGATCTACAATCATCCGAGTAAAAATAGCAAGCGATCAATTTGTATTTGACAAGACACGTGCAAATAACAAAAATGCAGTTACACATATGCAATGTTTCATGATACTGCTTAGCAATCAAAAAATATTATCACTATTTTATTCCTTTGAGAATTTTTCACACCATCAGTAGCTGATGGTCTTCCATTTGAGTTTGAGTGACAGCAAGTATTCTCAAGTCTCCAGGACTTTTCTCAGTATTCTAGACGATCTTCATAACGCAATAGTCTGGATAGTCTCCACTTGTCCTCTTATTTCCAAGTCCTCCAGTCCCCGTACAAATCATTTGATGGCTGTACCGAGTGCTCCAATTACAATTGGTATCACTGCCACCTTCATGTTCCATTGTTTTTTTAGTTCTCTTGAAAGGTTTGATATTCATTTCTCTTTTAATTCTATTATGTGGTCTGCTGGACAGCAAAGTTGACTATTCATTGACAGACTATCACTAGGTCTGATTGTCTGGCTGAGATTCGGTGATTCGCTTTGTGTGTCTTGTTCTCCAGGATGTATTCCCGACTGTGCTGATACCATTTGTTCATTATCAATATCTTATGGTTGATTTTTTAGATGATCTCTTTTCAGAGTTAAATCTTAATCACAAGTTTTATTTCATCTTAGTGTTGCTTTTTAAATTGGATGTTAATGTTTGCCCCCCAGGGGGTTGAGCACTCGGGCGAAGGAATTTACGGCTGCCACTCGCATAATGCAAAGCTCTTCGAACGAATTGAGCACTCTGGTATCCGGTAAGGTATAAAATGTAAACAAATGAATGCTGCTGCTGTTACTTAATACCTTATAATTCCCTTGTTAATGTGGTACGTTTGTTGGCCGAGAGGTCTGATACTAAGTCTGACGTAAAGTTGGGTGGGTTTTGATCCCAGCTTCAAAAGTCCTATGTGTCTAGCCACACTGAAGAGTTGTGATACAACAAAACAGTCTGTCTCTTGATGACAATATATACGTGGTGCATTCAGACTTTTTTTGTAGAGGCATTTAAAATTATCATAGACTCTTGAAAATTCACTATGTTATTGCTATACATCTTATGAGATGACTGACCAATTTTTATGATTTCAGCTTCAAATCAACACCTACAGCAGCAATTGGAATACACCCTACTAAAGCCTGATTGTCACCGCTGGTGAATTTCAAAAATGCAATCTGGACATGAGGATACTTTAGTAGAACAATATGCAATAAAATTCTGTTTTAAACTTGGAAAAAAGGCCGCAGAAGTGTATAGAATGCTTCAGATAATCTTGCATGAATTGAGCATCAGTTTTTGAGTGGTATAAGAGATTCAAGGAAGGCAGGGAGTTTGTGAGGGATGATGAGAGGTGTGGGAGGAGTAAGGAAGTCAATACACCAGAGTTGATTGGCCAAAGGGTTAGGGTTACTATGTTGAGGTTTTAAGAGAGTTCAGGAAGAGATTCTGTCGGAAGAGACCAGCACTCTTTAAATCAGGTCAGTGGCATTTCCACCAGGACTATGCACCAATCCACAACTTCATCCTTGTCACTGACTATTTGACTAAGATGGGCATCAAGACAGTTCCTCAGCCTCAGTATAGTCCAGACCTTGCTCCCTGTGACTTTTGGTTATTCCCTAAGCTCAGAGGCTGTTGTTATGCGACATTGACACGTTCACACAAGAGGACTTCCATGGGACCTTCCAGAAGTTGTTGGAACGATACAACAAGTGCATTGCAGCTGGAGGAGATTACTTCAAAGGGGACTAGAATTTTATGTGTGTACTATCAATAAAAGTTTCCATATGAAAAAAGCCTGAAAACTTATTTAATGATCCTCGTATATATATAGGAAGAGAGAGAGAGAGAGAGGGAAAGAGAGGGGAGAACATACAGGAACAGACTGAAATCAACAAACTAATTGATCAATTCATTGATATATTGATAGAGAGAAATTGACTTTTCAATTGATAGATAGATAGATAGATAGATAGATAGATTCATCCAATCTATAGATAGACAAAAGAATTGAAATAAACTGATCAATAGTTAGGTAGATAGATAGATAGATAGATATGAACAGACTGAGATCGATGGATAGATATATAGATAGAACCACACAGGAAGAAACTATAATCAACCAAGGAAATCATCAATTCATAGATAGATAGATAGAGTAAAATTGACTCATCAATAGAGAGACTGATTGATTAATAGAGTGAAATTGCCTTACCAATAGATAGATAGATAGATAGATATGAACAAACTGAGATAGATAGATAGATAGATAGATAGATAGATAGATAGATAGATAGATTAAAATTGACTCATCAGTAGAGAGATAGATTGATAAATAGAGTGAAATTGCCTTATTGATAGATAGATAGATAGATAGATAGATAGATAGATATGAACAGACTTAGATAGATAGATAGATACAGAGATAGATATATTTGAATACACTGAGATAGATAGATAGATAGATAGATAGATAGATAGCTAGATAGATAGATATGAACACATGGAGATAGATAGATAGATAGATTTGAACACACTGAGGTAGATAGATAGATAGATGGATGGATGGATAGATATGCACAAACTGAAATTTAAACTGGATCTACTTGTTCACTTCTGAGTAATATGTTTGAAATCTTGTTAATGGCTGCCATTACTTCATCTTTCAATAAAAAAAAGATCTTCCAGAAAATATTATTAAAACAAATTTATATTCATGACACAGACTTATGATCATCTTGTTTATTTGTTATTAAAACTCTGAATATGTTTACAATGTGTGTTGTAATTACAGAAAAAAAAATCAAATTAACTAAATCCCAACATAATAACAAGCTTCATTTATAATTTTATTTAGCCCATCCAAACACTGTTTTCAAAGCTTTGTCTTTTGGAAAATTTGAAAACATAAAAGATTAAAACAGTTCACCTGCCATTAAGGATATTTTTTTTAAAACTTTTGTTTTGCCTGACTTACTCAGCTATTCAGTGGACGGCCAATTATTATTGGATTAATTGCTATTGCCTTCTTGTAAAGCATCTAGTTTCAATAATGGAGGATTCTCTTTTTGTGAAGAGCAAATGGCTGCTTTGAAAACAATATGGCTACCATAACAATAAGGTTATCTCACTATGAAAAAAAAAAAAGAATTTTTGAATAACAAATATGAATATCATTATCATCACCAAGGCATGCCGACATCATGAATTCCGTCCTCTCTCTCTACTTGTCATCATACTTGGCAAGTCCTCTAGATGGCTTCCAGTTTCCACACATAGCTGATGAATGTAAGTTTTTGCTGATCAGCCAACACTGGTGTGTCCATGTGTAGGATTCCATTGGAGAACATTGCTTATGAGTTTGTCCTTACTTCTCCAGCAGTCAGCCCAATCAGCTAGGGCTGTAGAATACACCAACTGCATCTCTGCAGAGGAGTAAAACCCCCAACAACAAGTGTCCTGGATATGAAACTAAACAATCTGATGTTTAAACTGAGTTCAAACAAATGACTTGTGCTAAATTGAAGTGTGTGAAATAGAACTGTTTGATCATTCAATTGTGTCTAAACAAATGGTTTGGTTTGGTTTGGTTTCTTTGTTTAATGGCATATCAACCTTTGTAGGTGATCTAATGCCAAAGCCACCCTTCAAGAAGAACAGTAGTGGTACTATTTAACCCATAGCCAGGAAGATAAGGAAGTATATACCTTTACCAAGGTTATTTGTCCAAAAGTGAACGTATCAGTGCTACTGGAGTTCGAACTCACTTACAACAATTCCACAGTCCATTGCTTTAACCATTACACCACAAAGACATACCCTTGTAAATAAATGACTGATGTTTAATTGAATTGTTAGTGATAGATAGCAATGCTTGAATCCATTTAAATTGATTGGCTTGTGCTAAATTGAATTGTTTGAAATAGAACTGTTTGATCCTTTAACTGTATGTAAACAAATGACTGATGTTTAATTGAAATTTTAGTGATATGTCGCAATAGATGAAACCATTTAACTTTGTTTTGTGTTTACAAGTCCTATACATCTAATATATATGTATAAACCATATTTCGCCTTAAATAACCAAGAAAGGTTGATATGCCATAAAACCGAAGCAAATCAAACCAAACCAAATTCTCCAGCACTACCAAGCACATATTTCTTGTTTCACTTGGATGATTTGTGAGATGCGAGGTAAGTGGCCACACAGCTGTTGTTTTGTTGGATGCTGCTCCTAGGTTTTGTTCTAAATAACACATAGCAATTTTGTGAAGTTACCATCAAGCTTTTTCTTGAGGTATTTTGTTTGAATGCAAATAGAGGAAACCATACAGTAGTACTGACATGGCTACAACCTGGAAGAATTCTTGTATTCTTGAGGCTTTTATTTTTTTATATATATGTGAAGGAAAGCTCATATGATCAGAACCCTATAAGTGTTGTACCATAGATGTATAATGTCATCATAATAAAATGAGAAAAAACTGACCATCACAATGAAACATGTGACTTCCATAATCATCTAATCATTTTGCTTCAGCTTGTCACTGAATATCAAATTCTGGAGAAGAAGGAGCAATACGAGTTGTATATTCATGCAACATTAGAAGCCATGGGATGCAGCATGGTGGATATGAAGGGAGGCTGAAGAATCCGCAAGCAACGTCAATGTCTTATTTCACCTAATGCTAGGCAGGGAAGCCTCTTAAGTCAATGGTCAGAATCAAATAGTTGTCAGGAAATTACAGCTACTCATCTATAATAGGGACAAAAAATAACTATCCAAAGATAACCATAATATATGAATGTTTACACTCATTGTTGGGTGAGGATCATAGAGACACTACAACTGAAGGCTAACAATTCATGGTACTCAACTATTAGGGGTTTACAAAGACCATGTCAAGAGATCTTAGTCTAATCTAGTGACTAGCCTAGTCAGCTGGGGCTGTAGAATACACTGACTGCATCTCTGCAGTGGAGTAAGACTTCCTTAATAAATGTCCTGATATAACATGAAACAATATGATACTGAGGCTCCTGGAGTTTGGAGGAATATAGAGTACTCATTCATTGCCATTACTCCCAAGTCCACTTTCACCTAAAGAAGTAGCATCTGATAGGGTCCTATCTATAGGTCAAATAGAACTGTTAGATATTTAAACTGTGTCCAAACAAAGGACTTATGTTCAATTGAATTGCTAGAAATAGAACTGCTTGACTTTTAACTGTCTGTAAACAAATGATTGTTTAAGTGAATTTTTACTGGTACATTGCAGTACTTGGAACCATTTAAATTTGTTGATTTATGCTAAACTGAATTGTTAGAAATTGAAGTATTTGATCATTTAACTGTGTGTAAGGACTGAGGTTTGATTGAATTGTTAGTGATACATAGCAATACTTGGAACCATTTAACTGTGTGCAAACGAATGAGTAATGTTGAAAATAATTATTAGGGTTCAATAGCAAAACTTTAAACTCTTTAATGTATATGCATAAGTCAACTTAGTGGTGTTACATTGCAATTCTTGGGAACAATTAACTGTGTGCAAATGAATGAAGAGGCTTGAATAGAATGATTAGTGTAAAATAGCAACCCATTCATATCCGGAACAGCAGAATCCGCCTGTATTTGTATTAGTATAACTGTTGGTATTGATAGCTTTATGAGTATCCAACAGCAATACTTCAATCTGATGGTGAGGTTCCAGTAATGCAGGAGTTTTGGGAAACTGTGGAGTACCCCTTTATTGCCATCGCTCCCAGGTCCATTTTGGCCCGGAGTGGTAGCACCTGATAAGGATCCTATCGATGAATTAAATAGACCTAAACCGTGGTTTCTTGACTTTACTGTTTTTTGCATTTAAACTGTGTATTTATGCTAAACTGAATTGTTTGAAATTGAACTGTTTTCTACATGCCCAGCCAACTTGGCAACTTATTTTTGTCCATGCATACAGAATCTAGCAGTTACCATCACTCCAGGCCACAGTAGACCGGCATGTAATGGTAAACACCTGGTATTCCACACTTCCAAGATCTCCAGAACTGGAACCTCACCATCAGATGCAGTTTCATGTCATACCCTGGACAACTATTGGCATGAGATAATGTCAATATTCTATGCCTCACCAACAGAATGGTATTATGTTAATGCCTAGACATTATGGAATTGTCTTCAATGTATGTTCACATTTTGGCATTTAAATTGCCGACTTATGCTAAACTGAATTGCACAAAACTGTGTACTAATGCTAATATGGATTATCTGAAATAAAACTGTTTTGATATTAACTCTGTGTATTGCCTAGTCAGCTGGGGCTGTAGAATATGCCGACTGCACCTTTGCAAACCAATAATTAATATCAATTAGAATTATAAAAGTTTGATAGAGATAACTGAAAACCTTTCACCTTGTAAAAGAGTTAACTTGTAGAAAAGTTGTAGAAAAGTTGAATCACAAATTGTGCGAGCACTTTCCTCATCTCTGCATCGAATGAAGGCTTGTACATCAACTTCTTTCAGATCAATGTTGGCAATTTTTGCGATTGGATTTAGCTTTCCCTTCAGTTCTTTAACATTTAACAAAAAATCTGATTTGACATTGATGATCACAATTGGAATAAATTCATAATTTTCTTTGGTTTGACTTTGTTGATTTGTTGGCTCTTGTTGTTTTGTTTTCTCCATCAACATTTTCTTCAACATAGCCATGTTGGTCCTCTATGTATTCAGGTAATCAGCCTTGTACTGAAGCCACTCCTTTTTTTAAATCACTCGCAAATTAGGATAAGGTTTTTTTGGTTTCCAATGCTGGTGCCGCCTCTTCTTGAAATCCTTCCTGTCGCCTTCCATTTCCAAAATATCACTACTGAGTTTCTGATGTTTTGGCAGATTTTCATTGTCACTGCAGACATCGTCCATACAGTCTTGTTTACACTTGAGTTGTTTAAGCAATACTAAAATGCAAATAGAATTATCTACAAACTATTAACCAACAAATTATAAATGTATATCCATTTAACTGTGTGCAAACAAATTACTGATGTTAAATTGTTACTGTTGCTTAGATATGCTTAAAACCATTTAACTTTGTGCAAACAAATGATTAGTGGTAAATAGAATTATTTGTATTAGATAGAAATACTTCAAACCAATTAACACCGTGCAAGAAAAAATAAGTTCGGGCTCATTTAAAAATAAAATAAAAATTGTTAGCAAATTGTATATATTAGATATATGTTTAAAGAAGATTTGACGGGGGTGTCCTCATGGTGTAATGGTTAAAGCGATGGACTGCGGAATCGTAGAACATGAGTTCGTTCTCCAGTCATGCTATTATGTTCACTTTTGGGCAAATACCCTTGGGAAAGGTATGAACCCCCTTATCCTCCCAGCTATGGGTTAAATAGTACTGTTCTTCTAGGAGAATGGCTTTGGGATTAAATAACCTAAAAAGAGTTGATATGCCATTAAACAAAGAAACCAAACCAAACCAAAGAAGATTTGGCATTAAATAATCTACAACGGTTGATATGCCATAAAACTCAACCAAACTAAACTAATCCAAACACTGTTTATACATATATATTAAATATATATGGCTTGGTTTTGTTGGGTTTTATGGCATATCAACCCTTGTAGGTTATTTAATGCCATATCCTCTTTATACATATACATTAAATATATATGGCTTGGTTTTGTTGGGTTTTATTGCATATCAACCCTTGTAGGTTATTTTGAAACATTTTGACCTCCGACCCTGCTGAGCTGTCAAATAAGAAATGCACCTGTGTAAATAACAGGTGCATCCAGTCGAAGATATCAGAGGATAACCTTGACTGTGGACGGGTTGAATTGAGTGCAGATGTGACGCTCATTGAAGCAGGTGAGCATCAAACAATTATATAACCCGATGCCACAGGAAGTTTGAGTTAGTTTGGAGTCAGTTGTTGCAGTTCAAAGCAGTGAGAACCAGACCCAGCAGAGAGCTGGGCCCTCAGGGCCCCCGGTTGAGCAGTTCTGCAGGATGAGAAAGAAGTGCTGCTATAGCCAGAAGAGCTTGGGGTCAATATGTTGCAGTTTTTGTTCAGTCTCCAGCTCATCTCTCACACATAACCCTTTAGTAACCCTTTCGTACCATTTCGAATAAAGTGTGAGAGATATATTTTTGTAAAGAACTGTGTCCATTTGTCATTATTGTGTTGACTATGTTTCTACATGTTTATGAGTATGTTACAATTTCATGCCAAATCCTCTTTATATATATATATATTTGATAAATATGATTTGTAAACACATTTTGTTCATAAAATTTTTAAATGAGTCTGAGCGCATTTTTTTTTGTACACAGTTAAATTTTTTCAACTTTTGCTATGTAGCAGTAACAATTTAACTTAAGTCATTTGTTTGCACATATTTAAATGGATATACATATAGGATTTGTAAGTGAATAATCTGTATGTAATTTCATTTTTACATGAGTTAGCACTACTTTGTTTTCACACGAGTATTGCTATTGTTTCCAGACAATGGTTTCAATTATGGCTATTTAAGACTACTAACTCTATTCAATATTAAAGATTTGTTTGGACCCAGTAAAATGGTTACAAGTATTGCTATTTAACACTGATTATTCTATTGAATGCTATTCATTCATTTGCACACAGTGAAATGGTTCCAAGTATTGCTATGTCATACAATTATTTCAGTTTAGGCCCACGGTTAAAGAGTTTGAATATTGCCATTTAAAAGAAATAATTCTATTCAATATTTCTCATTCTTTTGCACACTGTTAAATTGTTCCAAGTATTTTCTATTTAACGCTAACAATTCAATTAAACATCAGTCATTTGCACACAGTTAAATGATACAACTGTTCTATTTCAAACAATTCAATTTATCATAAGTCATTTGTTTGCACCAAATTTAAATGTCAAATAGTTCTATTTGACCGATAGATTAGGACCCGATCAGGTGCTACCATTCTGGGCTTGAGTGGACCTGAGAGTGATGGTATTACTATTGTTTCTTCACAGTTAAATGGTTTCAATTATTGCTATCAAACAATTGCTCGAAGCATTGCTTTGTATCACTAAAAATTTAATTAAACATCAGTCATTTATTTACACTTAGTTAAATGGTCGAACAGTTCTATTTCTTAGAATTTGAATTAACATCAGTCATTTGTTTGCACGCTGTTTAAACATCAAACATTTCTATTTGACTCAGAGATAGGATCCCATCTGGTGCTACCACTCCAGGTCAGAGTGGACCTGGGGGCAATGGCAATAGAGAGGTACTTCACATTCCCCAAGGCATACAGAACCCTCACCATCAGATGTTTTAGTGTTGGAAATAGGACATTCGTTAGGGAAATCTTACTCCTCTGCAGAATACCAAGGTTAAAGACCACAGTCTACCCTACTATATATATATATATACGCACACATACACACAAATATATTTGTCTATATATACATGCATACACACACATGCACACACACCTATATATGCATCTATCTATCTATCTATCTATCTATCTATCTATCTATCTATCTATCCAAGATATCTGTATATATATATATGTATGCATTTACCAATGCCTCCACTGAAACAGAATATGCCACGAAGTCAAATTTTTTTGTGAATTTTAAGAGATTTTATTTCAGTTTTCCTTCCCCGAGAAATACTAACATAGAATAGCTCATTCTGCCTGACCACTTACCTATAGCTGGAGGGAGATTAGTTGGATGAATATCTTTCCAAAGGGTATTAGAGCTATTTTAAGTGCAAACAGCCTTGTCCAGGATTTGAACTTGAGCATCTCCAAATTATAGTTGTCCCTAAAATAGCCATTTAGAATCCAAACAATGACTCTGTCATAGTAGATCTGGGAGTAATGACAATGAAGGGTGACCCCACACTCCCCAGATCTCCAGAACTGAAGCCTCACCATCAAATGCAGTTTATCGTCATATCCTGGGCATCCCTTTTGTGGGGGGGTCTTAACCCCCTGTAGAGAGTGCAGTCAATATATTCTAAGTCCTGTTATTAAGGTGTTGTCTGGTTTAGTTAGGTTTCTTATTAAAGGACATATCAACCTTCATGGGTTATTTAATGCCAATGCCATCCTTGCTGAAAAACAGCATTGATACTATTTAACACACAGTTGGGGGATAACGGGTTTCATGTTTGGTTTCTTTTCTTTGTTTAATCGCATATCAACCTCCATGGGTTATTTAATGCTAAAGCTATACTTGTTGAAAAGCAGTTGTGCTATTATTAAACCTTTAGTTTGAGGGATAAGAGATTTTATGCCTTTTTCAATTGTGAACATAATTCAAAGAATAGAGTCCAGACTCACTTACTATGTGGCCTCAATCTAGCAGGTTAGCCACTGGGACTTGCCCCATACAAAAATTGGATGATCGTATAAATTATTGGATAATATAACAAAAATAGAACCTTTTTTTTCCTCAGTCTGATTTCTTTGCTTTTGGTTTTAAATCTTGGCTTTTTTTTTCTTTTTATTCTTCGACAATGTCAACAAAAATCAGCATAAATATTATTATCTGGTTATTTGATTCCTCTCTCCAGAATGATTTATCTCTAAAAGTCTGATCCTACCTACTTACCTATCTAATAAGAAATGCAATTATCAGGAAACTCTAACATCTTCCAGGAAGTCTCTGAGACCATGATTAACTGTTTACCTTATTCCCCATGGATCATGGTATCTTTGGTGCCAGCTCAGCGTCTGCTGCCACCTTCTGAACTGCTCATAGACATAAAGGTGGTGCATAGCCATGCAACAGGTATCAGGTTCCGTCAGAGGCAGGAGTCTTGGAGACACTGCTAGTTATCATCAAATAAAAATGGCAGATTCTGAAGGGCAAGAATTTGCAGAAAATGGTATCCATGTGGGCTGTGATTTTCTGTTTGTGAGCACAGGACGGATTCTTAAGAAAACTGGAAAGACAAGATATGACGAAAAGTAAAATGGAAATAAATTGAAGAACAGCAGTGTGTACAAGTCTGAATTTATTGTAATAAAAAACAAAAAATAAGGCTCATAGTTGTAAAGAATCATTAGATATTCTCACTATGTCTCTTTCTCTGCTTATCTATCTATCTATCTATCTATGTTCACATCTATCTATCTATCTATCTCAGTCTGTTCCTATCAATCTATCTATCTATCTGTCTATCTCAGTCTATTCCTATCTATCTATCTATCTATCTATCTATGTTCACATCTATCTGTCTATCTATCTATGTTCACATCTATCTATCTATCTATCTTTGTCTTTTGTTATTTATCTATCTATCTATCTATCTATCTATCTCAGTCTGTTCCTATCTATCTATCAATCTATCTATCTATCTATCTATCTTCACATCTATCTATCTATGTTCACATCTATCTATCTATCTATCTATCTATCTTTGTCTTTTGGTATCTATCTATCTATCTATCTATCTATCTATCTCAGTCTGTTCCTATCTATCTATCTATCTATCTATCTTCACATCTATCTATCAATCAATCTATCTATTTCACTCTGTTCATTTCTATCTATTTATCTTCATCATCATCATCATATCGCGCTGGTAGCACGGATATCCCTGACCCTATCTCGCCACTCCTCCCTATCGTTCATCGTCCTAGGTAGGTCTTCAGGACAACATCCCATATCCTCACAGAGCTGCTGAATGTATGTTTGTGCTGGTCGTCCTGCTTTTGCACAACCATGTGTGGGGGTCCATAAGAGTACATCTCTTATGAGTTCGTCCCTGCTTCTCCAGCAGTGTCCTGCATGTCTGGTTCGTCTAACTTGAATAGTTTTCATGATAGGAGGCAGGTGGCCGTACAGTTGGTGTCTTGTGGGGTGTTGCCGCCAAGACTTGTTTAAGATTGCACGCAGCATTCTTGTGTAATTGCCGTCTAGCTTCTTCTCCAGCTGTTTTGTTAGCGTCCATGTAGTGCACCCATATAGCAGCCTGGAAGAAACTGCGTTTCATTTTATCGGTTAGGTCTGATTTCCATAGTCTGCTTATATCATCATCATCATTATCATGTCCTGTTGATAGCACTGAGTCTCCCTCATCATTCATCTTTATTGCTTTGCTGGTTGGCTTATACTGCATCTTTGTGTAGCTCACGTCAAGCCTTTTCTCCAACTGTCTTGTTAAAGTCCAGGTGGTGCAGCCATAGTATAGTTCTGACATGGCTAAAGCTTGGAAAATTTTCTGTTTTATCATATCAGAGATCAGATGCCTACATGGTCAATAACCAGTTGATAACAGTTCATGGCTTATCAATGCATATATTGACATCACTTTCCGTAGATGAGATATTGCTCCAGAGGTATGTGAAATGGTCAATTAATTTCAGTAGCTGATCATTTAATGTGGAGATTGCACACTTTTGTTAAAAGTTTGGGAACTCTATCTTAGTTGAGTTCATATCAAGGCCAGTTCTTCTTCAAGCCTATTCCAGGCTCTGCAGAAGACATTTTCAAGAAGCGCTGCAAACATTTGGCTTGCACCAGATATTTGCAAGAAATTCATCTGAGTTTTTTGCATCCTATGATACTTTCAGTGGGTTATTGTTATATCTGTATATAAAAAATTAAATATGCATATATATAAGAAGATATATATATATATGATATGAAATTAATAAGAAAATAATATATATATATATATATATATATATATATATATATATATATAAATATTAACCGTGTCAAATACAGATAGGTTTGGTTTGGTTTGGCTTTATGGCATATAGATTATTGTAGGTTATTAATGCCAAATCTATTTTTATACATATAAACAGTTCTATTTCAAACAATTCAGTTTAGCATTAGTATATATTTTTCTTTACACTCAGTTTAATGTCAAAAAACAGTTACATTTCAAACAATCTTTTTTAAGCATTAATAGTTTTTTGCTTACAGAGTTAAATGTAAAAAAAGTTAATTTAAAGAATTCAGTTTAGCCTAATTACAAAGTTTAGTTCTATTTGACCCACTGATAGGACACTTTCAGGTGTTACCAATCCGGGCCAGTGGTCCTGGGAGTGATAGCAATGCAGGGGTACTCAGTATTCCCCAAAGCTCCGGCATTACTGAAACCTCACCATCAGATTGTTTAGTGTCATATCAAGGACACTTGTTGGGGGAGTCTCATGCCCCTGCAGAGATGCAGTCGGTGTATTCTATAGCCCCAGCTGACTGGGCAACAAATAGAAATATTAGCAATGATTAAAACTATTTAACTGTGTACACACAATATGTACCCATTCTTTGAAAGCATTTAACTGTGTGCAAACAAATGAACTTTGGCTTGCTTAAAAATATTACTGCAAAGTATTCACATAAAAATCTTATATGTATGAACAGGATTTGTCAAAGAATAACCCTCAAAATTGATATAGGATAAAATTCAACCAACTAACCAACCAACCAACCAATATATATATATATATATATATATATATATATATATATATATGTGTGTGTGTGTGTGGTGCATTCAATAAGTTTCCAGACTTTTTTGTGCAGGCATTTTAAATTGTCATAGACTCTTGAAAATTCAGTATGTTATTGCTATACATCTAATGAGATGACTGACCAATTTTCATTATTTCAGTTTCAAATGAACAGCTACAGCAGCAATTGGAATACATTCGACTAAAGCCTGATTGTCGCAGCTGGTGAATTTCAAAAATGCAATCTGGACATGAGGATACTTTAGTAGAACAATATGCAATAAAATTCTGTTTTAAACTTGGAAAAAATGATGCCACAGAAATATATGGAATGCTTCAGACTGCTTTTGGACAATCTTGCATGAATTGAGCATCAGTTTTTGAGTTGCATAAGAGATTCAACAAAGGCAGGGAGTCTGTGAGAGAGGATGAGAGGTGTGGGAGAAGTAAAGAAGTCAATACACCAGAGTTGATTGGCCAAAGGGTTAGGGTTAGGGTTACTATATTGAGGTTTTAAAGGAGTCCAGGAAGAGATTCCGAGGGAAGAGGCCAGCACTCTTCAAATCAGCTCAGTGGCATTTCCACCAGGACAATGCACCAGTCCACAACTCTATCTTTATCACAGACTCTTTGACCATGATAGGCATCAAGATAGTTTCTCAGCCTCCCTATAGTCCAGACCTTGCTTCCTGTGACTTTTGGTTATTCCCTAAGCTCAGAGGCTGTCGTTATGAGACGATTGAGGAGCTGAAAGAGGCTGTCACGAAGGTCATTGACATGCTTACACAAGAGGACTTCCCTGGGACATTCCAGAAGTTACTGGAATGGTACAATAATTGCATTGCAGCCGGAGGAGATTACTTCGAAGGGGACTAGAGTTTCATGTGTGTACTATCAATAAAAGTGCCCATACGAAAAAAGTTTGGAAACATTTAATGATCCTCATGATCTGTATATTTATATATAAAGAAAAGTTAAGTTGGTGACCGTAGTCGAGGGTGAGCAGAAGGCTCCCTTTTCAATAGCTACTACACTGAGGTGTAAGGGAGGGTGCTTCTCCTTTCCCTGGATTGCTCTATTTTACCCTTGATACTTACCTTATATAGCTGAGTGTTAAGCAAGGATGTATCAAGTTCCATTTTTAAAGTCTCTGGTATGAACCCAGGTCTCCAGGACCATTGGCAAACACTCTACCCACTTGGCCAATGAGCCGGAAAAAGAAATAAGGAAATAATAAATTAAATAGAACTGATAGATACTGGATCAAGACATGAAAAAATTGAATATAAACTATGGATAAAATCACCATTTTGAAATATTTAAAACTGAAGGGTAATCACAAGCATTTTTCATTACTGTCAGTTTTGCAATGGCATGTCAATCATCAGATGATTTTATGAAAGTGATGGCCTCTATTCAACTATATATATATATAGTTATATATAAACATATATCATCATCATCATTTCGTGCCGCTAGCATGGATATTCCTGACCCTCTCTCGCCACTTCTCCCTATTGTTCATCGCCTCTGGCAGGTCTTCAGGGCTACATCCCATATCCTCACATAGTTGCTGTATGTATCTTTGAGCTGTTTGTCCTGCTTTTGCTCGGCCATATACGGGGGTCCATAGGAGTACATCACATGTGCTCGTCCCTGCTTCTCCAGTAGTATCCTGCATGTCTGGTTCGTCTAACTTGTATAGTTTTCGTGATGGGAGGCAAGTGGCCGTATACTTGGTGCTTTGTGGGCTGTTGCCGCTAGGACTTGTTCAATATTGCTCTCAACATTCTTGTGTAATTTCCGTCTAGCTTCTTCTCCAGCTGTTTTGTTAGTGCCCAAGTGGTTCATCCATACAGCAGTATTTACACGACCGCTGCCTGGAAGAAACTGCATTTCATTTTATTGGTCAGGTCTGATTTCCATACGATCGAGAGCTTATCGATAGCTTTCCATGCCTTCATTAGCCGCGTGTCGATGTCTTTTTCAGTTGATGAGACACTGCTTCCTAGGTAGGTGAATCTGTCCACCAGTTTTAGAGAGGTTCCCTCTAGTGTGGAAAAGTCCTCTAAGAGATTTATATATTCTTAAGAATTATTCATTTCTTTCGTACATTTGGGTATGTTTCCAGCTGTTACATACCCATAATATACAGATGTAAGAAATAGACTTAGGGAATCCGAAATGAAACACTTTACGACTTCTTAGTTCAGGTACGAAACTTTTTATTACCTTTGAGTTAAAGGTTTTTTGAAATGAGGAGAGAGACACAATCTTTCTATGCTGACTGCTTTTACATCGTCAGCTCTCAACCCAACCAACACATGGTGCCCGTAGCGCACAAAGTCGTCTGGCCTCGCCCAGCTCTGAAAGTCAACCTTTTTCATCCGAGATGGGAACTCAACTAACCGCTTTTTCTCAAATCTCAGCCCACACTTCCGGTGCGTGACGTCACCCAAATACCCTGGTCTCAATTCCTATCTGGGATTTTATTTTGACATCTCTGAATGACACATCCTCTCCATGCATGCGTGAACACCTGCATTAATGTTGCACCTAACTAACCCATGCTCTAAGCAAAAGGTTCTCAGCCTAATTAAACCAAAAGGCAAGATATATAAAACGAATTCCCTTGGCAATTATATTACACAGCTTGTTGGTTTCATCAGAAAAAATTTACCAGATTTTTTGTTTGAATGTCACACAATGCTAAATAAATTGGGCACCAAATGAGATTTGAACTCCCTCATATAGGTTTGGGAGTCAAATGTTTCTTCTGGTTTTGTCTATTTAAAGTTATGTGTGTGTGTGTGTGTGTGTTTGGATGTGTGTGTATATATATGTATATATATATATATATACATATATGTATATATATATATATATAAAAGTATACATACATATATATATATATATATATATAAGTATACATAAATATATATGTAGAGAGAGAGAGAGAGAGAGACAGAGACAGAAAAAGAGCTAAGTTATGAGTCAGACTATAAAATCAGCATAAGCTTGCATTTATGCTTGTAGAAGTGTCAATCTAAGAATGCAAAAATGGGACTGTGTATTTGACTTGTATTTGTGTTTGAATGGCCATATGTATATACAGGGTTTTAAAATCAAATAATATATTGTGCTTTAATGAGAGTAAGACATATATATATATATATATATATATTCACACTGATATTTAGGGTGATGTGTATATATATATATATATATTATAAGAGTGTTGGTTGTCACTAAATCACTTTGTGGTTATGTCTCGAACCAAGTGCAATATAATATGTAGAGTGCTCAATATCTAGGATAGAGCTGTTATAAAATAATGATAATAAATAAATATATATTAGATATATATATATTTAATCCATGAAACTTTATGAAACCTAGGGTTGCAGAATATTTTCCATGGATTAAATATATATATATATCTAATATATATTTATTTATTATCATTATTATATATATATATATATATATATATATATATATACAAGCACTCATGAATTTGTAGGTAAATATATATATGAATGGTGGCTTGTTTAAAAATGTTACAACTAACTATTCGCTTAAAAATCATATGTATAAACAGGTTTTCAAAGGTTTATAAAGTGTAAAATAAAATTAATCAACAAATCAGCTAATGTATATATCTATATGTATATCTATATATATATATATATATATATATACATATAATATAAAAATGAAATAAAAGCAACTCATTGATTTATGATTGAGACATGAAAGAACTGAATATAAACTATTGATAAAATCACTAGCATATATATATATATATATATATATATAAAAATTCACATAGATATTTAGGGTGATGTGTATATATATATATATATGTATATATATATACTTATAAATTTGTAGATAAATATATATCTACACACATATATATATATGTATATATATAGCATAAGATATATATATATATATATATATATATATATATATATATATATATATATATATGTACATATATATATATATATATATACACATATTTGTAACTGTTTTGAATATTTGTATAAATATGAATTAGTAGATATACATACATCATATATATATATATAGAGAGAGAGAGAGACAATTACATCAATGTATACTAATGTATATAGTGCAATACAAATGTAAGTAGATGGTGTGTACGTGTTTATACCCGCACGTACATGTATTAACACATGGCTTCACATGCTCATACACTCACATACATATATTGATGTATTTATACATGTATGTGAAAATCTGTGTATATTGCTTTATAAATATATCCGCATACTACATTTACACGCACACACACACACACACATACATATATATTTTAGTACATATTTATGGATGTATATCTGTGTGTGTGTGTGTGTGTTTGTATACCTAAGTCGATATATATATATATATATATAAGTATAAATAGCAGTTCAACAATCAATCAATCACAAAGAGTTTGTCTCTCGATACACGTACACTTTAGAGTTAGGTTCCAGGCCTAAGTGATGGATAGTGTTGCCATTGTTTGTAAGGGAGATCTGAAGGGAGGCAAATTTAATAAACCCTCTAATACTGGTGCCGTAAAGAAGAGCCTCAGAATGGTAATTTAGAATCAGGGTAAGAGGTTGGGAGGTGTGTATCCGGAGGAAAAAGCCATCAGTTCTGAATCAAAAGAGAAGCAGTAGATGAAAATAATGGAGACATCAGAACAGGGGTCTGTATGACTGGAGCTAAACAATGCTTACTCTTGAAGGTAACTTAATAAAAACATGCATTTATAATTAAGTAAACAAATGATTTTTGCAGCAAGTCGAAAATAAAAGAAAATATAATAAAAAGAAATGAAAATAAAGAATGAAATTCAAAGAAAAAAATCTCTAATCTCTAAAAATGTGGTTTGATTCATTTTGGTGTCCTGGATTCCAACTGACTCACACTGAAGAAGAAAAAAGAAAAGAAAGATAACAACAAAGATAAAAAGAAAGAAAGAAAGAAAAATTCAATGAAAAATATAAAAAAGAGAAAAAAAAAAACATATTGCCTGGCATATTGTATCCAAAAATAAAAATTAAAAATAAACAAACATTGTTGGATTTCTCTGTTTTATGAAGACCTGATGACAAGGATTCAACCCATAGTATGTACCTTTTATGATTTTCTAATGAAACCATATTTTTTTAAAAACTGGTAGCCATCTTGGTCACATGACTGTTTCATCCATCTTTTATTTGCAGAGTACAAAAAATTTAAATAAACATAATACTAGTTAAGTTATTAGCATTTGAGTAACATTATATAGAAACACATCTAAATTACATTATGACTTCTATATAACTAACACTACATAGAGATTTATTTATGGATACAAAAAAAAATATTTGTCCTTTTCAAAGCTTCTTATTTTTTTAAGAGAGCCATATTAAAAAGATCATTATTGAGATTCATATGGGAGGAAATGAATTCATATATCCTGGATACTTTCAACATATCCATTGAGAGATTTTTCTATATCTGTAAGAGATATCTTTATAGAATATCACTGTTATATATTTCATATTGTTTCTCTTGGATTGTCATCATTGTATTTTTAGGTCTGGTTTGGTTTGGTTTGGTTTTATGGCATATCAACCATTGTAGGTTATTTAATGCCAAACTCTCTTAATACATATAAACAGTTCTATTTCAAATAATTCAGTTTAGCATAAGTACATAGTTTAGTTCTATTTGGCCCATAGATAGGACCCTATCAGGTGCTATCACTCCAGGGCAGAAAGTACCAGGGAGTGATGGCAATAAAGGGGTTCATTAGTTTTATGGCATGTCAGCCATTGTATGTTATTTAATCCCAAATTCTTTTTTATACATATAAACAGTTCTATTTCAAACAATTCAATTTAGCATAAGTACAGTTTTTTGTTTACACTGTTTAATATAGAAACAGTTCTATCTCCAACAATTCAGTTTTGCATAAATATGCAGTTTAAATATCAAACAGTTCTATTTGACACCTAGGTTATTTAAAACCAAATCATGTTTTATACACATAAAACAGATCTATTTCAAACAATTCAGTTTAGCATAAGTACACAGTTTACTTCTATATGACCCATAGAGAGGACCCTATCTGGTGCAACCAGTCTGGGCCAGAGTGTACCTGGGAGTGATGGTAATGAAGGGGTACTCTGCATTCCCCAAAGCTACCGGAGCCTCACCATCAGATTGTTTAGTGCTATATCCAAGACATTCGATGGGGGAGTTTTATCCATCTGTAGAGATACAGTTGGTATATTCTGCAATCCCAGCCAATATATAAGGCATTTTAAAAAATCTTTTTGCTAGTAGGGTAACATCGTTGTCATTTTAACGGTGTGCAAAAGCAGCTCACATATAAAAATATAGGGCTTTCAATCAAGATTAGAATACACTGTATCCCTTGCTGAAAGCTAAGACCTTCTAAACAGGAGAGCTGTGCATAGGACCCTAAATTATATCTGATGGTAATGCTCTAGATCTAGAAACAGGGGAGCATAGACTACCTCTTCTTTACCATCACATAAAAGTTCGCTATAGTTTAGAATAGTTATACTTTTTAGTCTTCTATACCCGGAGGATGAAGGAACAAGAACACTTCTTGTATAAAAATATACTCTTTTTATTTATGAAAGATAAAAATGCTTGCATGTGAGAGAGAGAGGGATCTGCTAAGATACAATATCTTCAGATTTTCACCCGATAGAGAATGCTCTCCAGTGATCCTTGCTTCTTTGTGCTTCTTTCACGAAAGACATACAGGGCCACCTTACAACCCAGGACCACTGGTATTCCTGGACTAGTGCCCAAAACAACATGACTGCTCATTGCTGATTGCTGATTGACTGCTCTCTGCTCAGAGTTGAAAATTTCCCTCATTATATATTTATTTGACACTTATGTATGCTTCCTATATAATTCACATGGCATTTCCGCACTCTTTTGTTTATGTGTAAGACACACAAGCAGACTGTGTTTTGAAGTCCACAAATTAACTGTCCTGTCAACAGCCAATATGTAACATTTGATAGATGAAAATATGAATATATAATGAACCTCTAGGCATAAAATAAGCCTTGACTGGTTGACATGCCGTTATTATCAATCAATCAATCAATCAATCTATAATTTCTATTCAATGAGATTTGTTTGGATTAGGATTACTTTGTTTTTATCAATTGTTTCTTCTGTTTCAGCCTGTTCATTTACTGACCCTCTTAAGGTAATTTCAAAAAGTTTTATCACTTCTTTTGCTTGTAAATCTGGTTTGCTGCATGATGGAATATCAATAATGTGTTGCATATTGACCCTTGACCGAGCCGTGAATCAGAGATTCTCTACACAGGACACACCTGTGAAAATAAGTGGAAGCAGTTACGTGGTTGAACAAAAATGTGTTAGTGTTATGAAATGATATATGCAGATACCCACATGAGATACAGGGCATTGTGAGTCTTGAGTCAGAAGAGATTTGGTCAGTCACGGGAGCTGCCCACAGCAGGCCTCGGGTTGAGTACCCACCTGGGCGAGAAGAAAAAGAAGTACTAAGTGGGGCCTTGAAGACAACACCGCATGGTATGGTCAAGAGAAGAAGTTATGGGTCAATATGGCAGTTTGTCTTTGACCCCCTTTTTCTGTCTTTCACACACCTAAAGAAGCTTCGACTCCAAGAAGAATTAAGAGAGTTAATGGAGGTGGCCATGGTGTAATGGTTATCGTCGTAGGAAATGGACATGGTGACACGAGTTCAAATCCTGGATGAGGCTGATTGCATTTCACATAGCACAAATACACTTATAATTTGATTTGTACATTTTAAATAAATTGTTTCAATGCAATTGTATATAAACTCATTCAAACATACATACATCTGCACATACTTCTCTGGCCTTGGCTGGGCCGTCTGGCATTTGTGCCAGATGGAGTATCGAAATCAATGACAGATTTGACCCAGATTTAGGTTCATGATACAGCTTGGCTCATAAGACCCACATTGCACTTAGTGGGTAAATGAGCAGCATAGACCAGCAGGGTTCGAGTCTTGGCTCATTCCCGACCTTCCCCTCCCCTCCCCTAAATCCCCACTGTAATCGACCTTTGGGTCATTGACCTTGTGTCAAGTCCTGTCTGGTGGGAGGCAGGGATAAATATTATACATACATCTGCCCATATATCTTTGTGAGTGTGAGTTTGAACATAATTATTTTTATATATGTAAATAAATATATGTATTGATAGAAATCAGTTAGATAGATAGATAGATAGATAGATAGATAGATATGAACTGGGTTCTCTCTCCAGCTATGGGTAAATAGTAGGGCAGACTAGGTTCTTCTGCCTTGGTGAGGAAACTAGTCTAGGAAAAGAAAAACTCTGAATTCAAATCTATTAAACTCTGCTTAAAAATCGACCTTGTGTCATATCCTGCCCGAGTGGAGGGGTTCGTACATATGGAATAAAGAGAGTTATATCTTTATAATCAAGTGTTGTGGTTTCTTTATTCCTTATGGTTATACAACAGATGAACTGCACTTTTGTGTTAATTATCTACCCTTAATTATTTGATTTCATGCAACACCTTGATTCATTTTTGATAACTAACTTTGATGAAGTTTTAATTTCATGCTCAGTTATAAATATAATAATCATTATCATCATGTTCTGCTATCATGTATTTCACTGACTCTCTCTTGGCATTCGTCTCTATCATCCATAGCTTCCGGCAGGTCCTCTAGACTACATTCTTTGTCCATACAGAGCTATAGCAGATAAGTTTTTGCTCGTCACCCAACACTTGCAAGGCAATGTGATGGGTTTAATTAGAGGACATCACTTACAAGTTCATCCTTGCTTCTCCAGCAGTATCCCACTCATCTTGTTCATCTTATTTGGATGGTTTTAGAGATGGGAGGTAGGTAACTGTACAGCTGCTGTTTTGTAGGATGTTGCTTCCAAGATTTGTTCAATATAGCTCATAGCATTCTTGTACAGTTCCTATCAAGCTTTTTCTCTCAACACTCAGTCAGTGTCTCTGTGGTGCATCCATGCAGTAGAATTGACACAACCGCTGCTTGGAAGAAATTACGTTTTATATTATTGGATAAGTCTGACTTCCATATCATTGATAGCCTGTCAATAGCAGTTCATGCCTTCACTAGTTACATATTGATGTCATTTTCAGTTGATAAGATGCAGCTTCCAAGGAACATGAACTTGTCCACAAATTTCAGTGAGCCACCATTTAGAGTGGAGATGTCTCCTTTTTGATTAAGATACATGTACTCCATTTTGTCTGCAATGACATGGAGGCCAATGCCACCTGCTGCCTGCTCCAGACTATGCAGCATGGATTTGGCTTGGGTTGGTGTATTTGCAAGAAGTGTCATATCATCTGTGTAATCTGCACCCAAAAGAGTCTCTGCAGGGTATCATCTGCTTCTTACCTTTTTAGTTGGATGCCATTTTCTTTAATATATATATATATATATATATATATATAGCTTGGTTTGGTTTGGTTTAGTTTCCTTTTATGGCACATCGACCATTATAGATTATTGATGCCAAATCTATTTTTATACATATAAACAGTTCTATTTCAAACAATTCCGTTAAGTATAAGTATAGTTTTTTGTTTACACACAGTTAGATGTCAATACAGTTCTATTTCAAATGATTCAGTTTAACATAGATACAGTTTCAATGTAAAAAAATTGTTCTTTTTCTAACAATTCAGTTTAGCACAAGTATGTAGTTTGAATGTGAAAACAGTTCTATTTCAAGCAATTCAGATTTGCATGTGTACAATTTTAATTCTATTTGACCCATAAATTGGACCTTTTCAGGTGCTACCACTCTGGGGCAGAGTGGACCTGGGAGTGATAGTAATGAGGGAGTACTCCCCATACTCCAACCTATTCAGCATTACTGGAACTTCACCATCAGATTGTTCATTGTCATATCCAGGACACTTGTTGGTGTGTGGGGGGGACTTACCCCATTGCAGACAAGCAGTTGATGTATTCTATGGCCAGAGCTGACTGGGGAAATATATATAGCTAGCGGTGAAAAGAAACGTTCATGCTTTATCTCAGGGTATGAGCACAAAGAGAAATGCATACCACCTTGTCTCGGATTTGAACTCTGCCATTAAGTTTATTTCCAATGAAGAGAGCCGTTATGACTTCCACATGGTTTGATAGTTTAACCGTAGTTGGGAAACCAATCTAGAAGGGAAAATTCTATTCTTTTGCTATCAGTTCATCCAAAACATATGCTTGATCTCGCATAACCAAAATCCAATGAGTAAGCAATCAACCAATTTCATGGAAATGTTTGGCACAAGCACATCATGTATTGGAAGAGCCTTTTACACACACACACACACACACACACACATATATATATATATATGTATGTATGTGTATTGTATCACCCATAAATGATTACACACAAACAATTTTTCATAAAATGTTAACTTTCTTCTAAACCAAAAATACCAAGATTTTATCATTTCTAGGGAAACATTAACCAATCAAAAACAAAAATTATTATTAACCAATTAAAAATTGATAGTATTATTAACCAATCAAAAACAAATATTATCATTAACCAATCAAAATCAAATATCATTATTAACCAATCAAAAACAAAAATTATTATCAACCAATTAAAAATTAATATTATTATTAACCAATCAAAAACAAATATTATTATTAACCAATCAAAATCAAATATCATTATTAACCAATCAAAAACAAAAATTATTATTAACCAATTAAAAATAAATATTATTATCAACCAATCAAAAATAAATATTATTATTAACCAATCAAAAACAAATATTATTATTAACCAATCAAAAACAAATATTATCATTAACCAATCAAAATCAAATATTATTATTAACCAATCAAAATCAAATATTTATATTAACCAATCAAAATCAAATATTATTATTAACCAATCAAAAACAAATATTATTATCAACCAATCAAACTCAAATATTATTATTAACAATCAAAAATAAATATTATCATCAACCAATCAAAAATAAATATTATTATTAACCAATCAAAATCAAATATCATTATTAACCAATCAAAAACAAACATTATTATTAACCAATCAAAAACAAATATTATTATTAATCAATCAAAATCAAATATTATTATTAACCAATCAAAATCAAATATTATTATTAACCAATCAAAATCAAATATTATCATTAATCAATCAAAATCAAATATTATTATGTATTAACCTTTACTAAACTTTACAGCATTGAAAATCTATTAACAAAAATCAAATCACAAAAATATGTTTTATAGATGTACACGATTCTGAATGTATTCATATTTTTTTACATAGTTCTAAGGACATATAGTTTGATATGATGGTACCCAATGAATAACAAGCATAATGGGAAATGACTTTACATAAGATGGTGAGATGAAATCGTGGAGTTTGATGTCAAAATTTGGCTGAGGCTAGCGCGATAAAAGTTTTTTATGGAATAAATTTGGAACTGTATTTGTTAAAGATGCTCAATTTATGAAACCTTGTGCCAGGCTAGGTTTGATTTCCTTCTTCTATTCTGTTATCATCTCATCAGCAATCAGGTAATACTTTCTTATATCCTGGTTCACAAAAGCACCAATTGTTGGTGCTCACTTCTTGTAACCTTGTGCCAGGCTAGGTTCGGTTTCCTTCTATTCTGTTATCATCTCTTCAGCTATAAGGTAATACTTACCTTATATCCTGGTTCACAAAAGCACCAATTGTTGGTGCTCACTTCTTGTAACCTCGTGCCAGACTAGGTTTGGTTTCCTTCTTCTATTCTGTTATCATCTCTTCAGCTATCAGGTAATACTTTCTTATATCCTGGTTCACAAAAGCACTAATTGTTGGTGCTCACTTCTGGTAACCTTGTGCCAGGCTATGTTTGGCTTACTAAATAAAGAACTGACGTCCTCTACTCTGTAAAGAAAATTGGAATTTGATCTCTGCTTACTGATTCGATTCTGACATGTACCATTAAGTGAACTCTCACCTCCAAATTAATACAAATATTTATATTCCATTTATATTCTAGATTATACATTAATATATTAGATTATTTTCTGCTTTCGATAAAAATAAATGCAGACAAAAAATACAAAGGAAAAGAAAAGAGAAAGAAATTGAAGTAATAAAAAGCAGTAAATGTGGATTGAAAGCAAAAGAGAGAGAGAGAGAGAGAGAGAAATATAAAAAGAAGGGAAGAAGAAAGAAGAGAAAAATAAGAAAGAGAGAGAGAGACAAGAAGAAAAAGAAATCAAGAGAGAGAGAGAGAGAGAGAGAGAGAGAGAGAAAGAGACAGATTGATGGAGAAGGAATAAAAAAAGAAAAAGAGAAACTGAATAAGGAAATATAGAGTAAAAGAGAGAAAGAGAGAGAGAGAGAGAGAGAGAGAGAGAGAGAGAAGAAAAAGATTAGAGCCGGGAGAGATATGGGGAGATGAAATAAAGAAAGAAGAAAAGTAAAACTGAAGGAGATAGAGATCAAGAAAGATCAAGAGAGACGGAGACAGAGACAGAGAGAGCAGGGGGTAAGGAAGAGAGAGAGACTGAGACCGAGATAAAGAGGGAAAGAGAACAGAAAGAATAAATAAAAGAAAGTGAGAGAGAGAGGGGGAGGGAGAGAAACACAGAGCGAAAGAGAGAGAGAGAGATGGAGGGGAAAAAAAGAAAAAGGTAAAGTAAAAATGAATAGATTGATAGAGAGAGAGAGAGAGAGAAAGAGAGAGAGAGAGAGGAAATGCAAAAGAAAGTGAGTGAGTAAATGAGGGAGTGAGAGAGAGAGAGAGAGAGAGAGAGGCAGAGAAGGAAAAGGAATAAAGGTAAAAGGTAAAGAAGAAGAAGAAGAAGAAGAAGAAGAAGAAGAAGAAGAAGAAGAAGAAGAAGAAGAAGAAGAAATCAAGAGTGATTGAAAAAGAAATGGAAGGAAGGAGAATGAAAGAGAGAATATAAAAGATAGTGTCAGAGAAGAAGGGAGTCAAAAATTTGAAAAAAAAAAGATGGATATTAAAAAAAAAAAGAGTAAAAGACATAAGAATTGGAAAGATGGAACTCGTACCAATCGTATAAACCGAAAATTGTATTACAAAAATAGGTCGGTTCTAGACATTAGACTTTCATTCAATACTTTTTTTTTTAATCCCACCTCTCATTTTTCTTCTCTTATCTCTGTGATTGCCTTTCCCCTCCCCCTATGTGTGCGATAAAAATATTCTTACTTTTTCTTTCATTTGTTTGTTGCTTTTTCGTGTGTGTGTGTGTGTGTGTGTGTGTGTGTGTGTGTGTGTGTGTGTTTCGTTTTGTTTTCTTTCTCTCTTGGTCACTACTTTTCTTTTCGCAACTCTGTCCTCTTCACGTGAAAGGGACGGGAATGGTGGCCAAACAAACATTTCGGAAAATGACAATCCATTATTATTGCTACAGCCAGTAGGAATCCAGCCATCACATCCATTGTTTGGTAATCTATGGATTCTATCTCTACTGCTTGTGTTCCAGCAATTCTAACCAACTGATAAAACGGCATGCATATTGATTCTTTGCTTTCGCAGACAACTTGTAGCCAGTTGTTGTTTGGCGAATGGGAACACGTCAGGAAGAACTTTTAGAATGTGATTTTTGCGATCAAAATTATTGGATTAAGAAATACTGGATCTTCCAAATGAAATGCCATTTACTGTCAATTGTGCCGAACTCGTCAACTTTTTAAGCCTGGAAAAATGTCTTCACAAAACCAGGGGTCGATGTTGCGGCAATTAGACGGACAATATAAGCATAAAAGTCATTGGCAAAGAAACAGGAGACAACACTCCGACAAAACAGTATATAATCAACTATAACAATTACAAATGTAATACAAAAAGAAAAGTATAAAAATTAATAAAGTGAACTTAAAAAGTTGCAAAATGTTTTAGTGTTTCTATGGTTGATTTCCATAACACTAAAAATTAATCGACAATACAAGTAAATAACGAAACTTCTTTGAAAACACAACAACGAAAGGTTTATTATAGTAGCAGAAGTAAACAAGTCAGTGAGGACAAGTTCTTTTTGGTGTCGCCGGTCCTTGAGTTTGTAGGAAGTGTGTGTCACTGTAGAAGTAGCTCGTGTGACTGATCGCAAAGCTGTTTCTTCTGTTTGTGAAGCTAGTAGCAGCGTGTTCTTCAGTGAATGGGGTTCCATGTGGAATGTCTGTAGCAGAGGACGTGAGAGAGGTCTGTCTCTGACTTGTCGTGACTTCCAAAAAGGGAAAGAAAAAATATTTCAAGAGAAGAAGAAGGAATCAATGCGCTCTGCCCTTGTTTGGTCAGTGAGTGGCCGAATCGCTTGGCGGGGGCATTGATTCGCGAGAGGAAATAGATCTGTGACTGCTATAATGATATGCCAGCGAACGTATTTTGTCACTTAGGTTTGTAGCAGAAGAATTTTGGTTTGGCGCGCATAATTTCACCCAATCAGGATGCCTTGTCCTATCCATCACGAAACCCCTTCCCGGGCAGCAGAAATTGAGTAAGCTGCCAAACACAGTCTCTTTGGCTGAACAACGCCGTCCAGTGCAGACGTCTCATTGGCCGTTCTTCAATAGCAGCAGCAGCATGGACACATGAGGGAACCTATCTAATTTATGGATTCCTTGCGTCTATATGTCTCTTAGACCAAGGAATCCCAGTTGAATATGAATGAGATACATTCAATACGCCACCACAGGAACAACTTTATGTCACCCCCAAAATTGGCTATGTCGATGCGATGCCCAATTCCGCTCTCAGGACCTAGTTCTCATTTCACCTCTGGGCCACCTTAATGGAGACAACGCACGCCTCTCCCCAAATCACCAGACACACAAAACTCACGGTGACTCTAAAGTTTATTTCCTCCAACGGCAAACAAGACTTTCGCTAAACTACGGCGAACAACAATCCCTCGCACGTCCAACGATACGCACTGCCTTCTCAACTTTCTCATAACTCCATTTCGTCTCTATACTCACAACCTCTCCTACGAGGCTTGCGGTACAAAAGAAAACTAAATGTTCCATGCTGCAAATAAAAAATATTCTTAAAAATATTTCGACTTCGACATCTTGAACCTTCTCCTTTAGATACCTAACAACAATTAGCGAAGGACCTAACAACACTTAGCGAGGAAACAACTCAACGTAAACACACACGCGCACGTTACAACTTTTCCTCGCTAAAAACACAACAATATAATCGCCCAAATAATAACAATTTTACTGCCCTACAGGTTGTTAAATGTCTATTGTTACCCTGAAGTCGACCATACGTTGTTGTCTATCGCACCACATTTTTGACCTCTGGCCGGCTTGGGTAGGAATTGAAACCGCTATCTTCTGACAATGCTCACCTGGTAGGCAACTATGGAAGGCAGTAATTACTGGGGATACGGTTACAAGACTCAGCATTCCTATCCTAGATCGCGGTAAATCACCTGAAGAAGGCCAGAGGTGGAATTTAGCCGAAACGTAGTGAAAGAAGAAACGACACAAAAATAACAACTACCAAGACGAGGACAAAAAGTCCGCAATAAATAAAAATTAATTCTCAGATTAAGAAGCCTCATCTCAGAATGATTCCAATTAAAGACAATGAAAACCGGTTTTCTTTTTTTTTTTTTTTTTGTTGCAGACCATCTACTAGTTGGCCAGTTGTGTACAAATCCCAAGAGCGATAGGAGCCTTCTATCATGTCTGAAAGTGACACAATGTTCAACGAGCGAGATCGGAGATGCGCCGCTGTACAACTCAAGCTCTCTACCGATCCAAGTTATGACAACAGGACCATTGCCAACACCCTCAAAATGCAAATCCGGACGGTTCAACGTCCCCGAGGTGATGAAAAAAAAGTTATGGTCTTTGGTGTGGTTTCCAGTGAGGGCCACATCATGCCATCTTACATCTTCGAAGTCGGCTTGAAAGTCAACACCAAAGTGTACCTGGATGTGCTGAAGAGTGTGGTGATCCCCTGGTGCAATCAGGTGGCCGATGGCAGACCCTGGGTGTGGCAGCAGGACTCAGTGCCGGCCCACAAGTCCAAAGTGACCCAGGCTTGGCTTTAGAAGTGCTACGACTTTGTACCCTTCTCTCACTGGCCCCCTCCTCCCTCGACCCGAACCCGCTGAACTACTTCGTTTGATCATATGTTGAGAACATCACCAACATGACCTCCCTGATCGCCGCCATCCGCCGAGTATTCGCCGAACTCCCTCCGGCGCTTGTGGAAAAGGCATGCTCCCAGTTCCGGATCCGTATCGAGGCGGTGATTGAGGCTGAAGGTGGCTACATTGAATAGTTGTCAGCTCTACTACATAATCAAGTTACCTGAATTGATTTTTTCAATAAAAGTTTTAAAATAAAACTGTAGCATTGTTTTCTTTCGAACGATAATTTTATCGTTCCACCCTGTATTATTACTGAACTTACATAGGCCAGAGGATGGGGCAGTAGAATATATTGACTACATCTGTGTTGAAGTGTAAGAGCTTTCGACCCAACGAGCGTCATGGATATGACACTAAACCATCAGCTATTGGGGCTTCAGTCTTGGAGCTCTGGGGAAAAGGGAGTACTTCTTCATTACCTTTACTCGCATGTCCACTCTGACTCGGAGTCGTTGTACTCATCACGATACCATCTATGGGTTTGTAGGGAATAGAAAAATTTCTAAAAATTAAATTAAATCAAAAATAATTATTAAAAATATGCAGAAACTCCCAGAAGCCCCTGTCAGGGAGAGGGGCGAAGCATGCGCAAAGAAAAGGAACCGTCCCAACAAAAGATAGAATCTCGTTCTCTTTCAGCAGTGACCAGCGGAGTGATATCACCAAAATCTTTCTTGCTAGTGGTGGATGGTGTCATGTGTCCGTCTCTAGACGACGTGTTGGCTAACCTTTCAACTTGTAGCAGCCGCCTCTTTTACTAACGACCCACGACTAAAAACACCGAATAATGAACTCGTCAGACTCACAATTAAGACACCATACAACGGACTTAGTGACTACAACTGAAAACACCAGATTTAGACATATCTCCCTAAAACGTCTAACACGTTGTTAACGCTTTAAATACTAAATTTGGACATATATACCCAAGAACGACTAACATATTTTAACACCTTGACTGGGAGATTCAACCATTTCATTTGTATTCAGGAAGAATTTCCTCACCCACTAAATGGTTGTTGAACTCAAAAATAAAGGCAAAATATAAAAGATATCTTCGTCTCCTATCTTTTACTATCTTCTTCTTTCATATAATTCCTTTACAGCCTTCGTATCCAAGAAGTTAAACTAGCAAGATAACATGGGCTAAGAATAGAATAACCCAGAATGGAGTCAGATACCAAAAAACAACACAAATTACCTTAGAAACCCTATAGGTTAAATATAACTGTTTAGCCATTTAAATGTGTGCAAAAAAAGTGACTGATTCTAAAGTGAATAAGTATTATATAGCAATACTTGAAACCATTTAATTGTATGCAAAAATGAGTTATATTAGATTGAATTATTTATATTAAATAGCAGTACTTGAAACCATTTAACAGAAAACAAATAAAACTATTAGTATTTGATAGCAATACTTGGAACCTTGTATGTGTAAACGAATGAGTTCTTGCTCATTTGAAACAACGTTACCTAGAAACTTTTCGCTTATAAATAGTAAATATATATATATATATATATATATATATATATATATATAAATGGAAGAAAATTCAACCACAGTTATAGTGCCATTATAAATTTATTTTGACAGGTTTTTAATTCCTGCCTCGTCAGATGGCGAATATTCTTTTTTGGGGAGTGAAGTTGGCAAATGAAGTTTACCTGATGTATGTATAAAAAAAGAAAAGAAGAGGATGAAAAGGGAAGTGAAGAAGAAAAAACTAAAAGGGAAAGGAAAGAGGAGGAAAAGGAGAAGGAAGAACGATCAGAGGAAAGATTGTAAAACAATAAAGACATGAAAAGATAGCTAAACTGTACTTCACCCCCTCCCCATTTCACGATGTGTAGTTTCACGGTAGCTTTTTTAGTCTAAGCACTATATGCGTTTGACCCATAATTAGTTATTTTATCGTCTCCTTAATTCCCCCAGGGACTGGTCAGAAGTGTTTACTGTCTACTCGTATCTTGCTTGACTATTTTGTCTCTTGAAGTTTTGCTTTCAGTTGTAACTATGTTTGTTTTAAGTCTCATTGGGCGGTGTCAAAGTCAAGTCTTTCTTCTTTAGTAGAAACCAAATAACAACTAACAAATAGAAATCAAATTGACCAATTTAAACTTTTCTATCTCTATAAAGCCCACAGCATTCAACTAGCAAATCAACTTCGGCAATGTCGTTCTATTAATTTCTTAAATTAATTTGTTATATACCCAAATCCTTAAGTACTATGCTCACTAATTTCATCTAATTCAAGCACCGTGGCCTTCTAATGTATAGTTCCACCATCACCCACCCACCTCCTTTTATGGGCATTAATTTACGTACAAGGGTTGATATACCAAAAAAATGTAACCAACCAACTTGTGTAACATACCCATGATACGGATATGTGAAATAGACATAATGTTCATAAAATGTTCATAAACATATATAGGAATCCGAAAACACGAAATTGGTTCAGGTACGAAACTGTTATTCTCCTTTTTGAGTTTAAAGGTTTTTCGACATGAGGAGTGAGAGACACAATCTTTCTATGCTGACAGCTTTTATATCGTCAACTCTCAACCCAACCAACACGCGACGCCCGTAGCGCACAATTTCGTCTGGCCTCGCCCAGCTCTGAATCTCGACTCTCTCGTTCAGGGGAAGGAACTCAACTAACTGCTTTTTCTCAAATCTCGAAAATCCTCAGCCCATACTTCCGGTGCATGACGTCATTCACATTCCCTGGTCTCATTTCCTATCTGGGGTTTTATTTTGACATCTGTGAATGACACAACCTCCCCGCACGCGCGTGAACACCTGCGCTCATATTTGCACCTAACTAACCCATGCACTGAGCCGAAAGGTTCTCATCCTAACTAAACCGAAAGGCAAGATATACCAAACGAAATCCCTCCGCAATTATATTACATTACATTATATTACACATGTACTTATTTGTCACATTTTAAGTAAAAGTTACTTGAAAGTTATTTTACCGATGAATAAAACTTTGATTCTAACCGAAGCCAACTGTTTGTTTGGGGCTCGACCAATACAGCAGCTATAAGTATAACCTATAATTTTGAGCATCAAATTTTGTGGTCTACTTATATCCCAGATCAACTTCTATGCCGCAATTTACAATATTAAAAACTAGTGCACACTATACATGAGCACACATTATACTGAAATAATTATGATATACAAGATATGTTTAAAGCATATTTTTGGTATAGTATGAGGCTGCACCATTCTGAAATCTTACACCAGAGAAAAAATTTTCTATTTGGGAAAGAATAAGAGTTGCATAGTTCTTGATTAGATGGAGCAGCACTTATACTAACCTGTGTTTCACCAGAAACTACTTCTAAAAAAGCATTGAAGCTGAATTTATAAACAGCAGTTTAAACGTACAGAAATTATCACTTTATAATGACTTAGCTGTGTACACATCTTTATTTAAATCTTAAATTTTAGGTTGGTTGGTTGGTTGGTTGGTATATTTATGGTATATCAACCTCTGCAGGTTATTTAACGCCAAATCTATTTTTATGTGAATAATCAGTTCTATTTCAAACAATTCAGTTTAGCATGAGTACACAGTTGAATTGTCAAAAACGGTTCTATTTCAAACTATTCAGTTTAGTCAAACAGTTCTAATTTAGCTAATTCAGTTAAGTATAAATACAGATTTTGTTTACACACAGTTAAATGTCAAAACAGTTCTATATTAAACAATTTAGTTTAGTGTAAATACAGTTTCAATGTCAAAAAACAGTTCTATTTCAAATAAATCAGTTTAGCATAAGCACGCAGTTTAAATGTATGCATGGTTTAATTGTCAAAAACATTTCTATTTCAAGCTATTCAGTTTAGTCAAACAATTCAGTTTAGCAGAAGTACATAGTTAGTTCTATTTAACAGAGCCAACTTCCTCAGGTATTGAGGAACCGTTGATTACATATAGGCTGATTGTTTTCTCCATTTTTTCCATGCTTGCGCATGAGTGGCGGTATTTGTTCCACGCCCCACCGAACGTGAAAATGTGGCACAAGGCCTTTTTTTTGGTGGGTCCGGACGCAGGGCCGTAGCCCACACGCGCCCGGCATTTCCCAAAAATGCCTACAGCCCCGTCGGCATTCCCCTTATTAGGGGCGCCTCAGGTGCCAGGTGATTAACCCAACCCCCCTTGAAAGGGGGTAAAAGCCTGGGGGGAAGGCCCCCTGAGGCCAAAGGAAATTTTCCAGCCACCGAGCCACACCCAGCCAGATCCGTGCCGCCGCCAGCACGGCCGACCAAAGTGTGACTCAGCAACTGAATGCCATTTCATGTTATATGAAGCGCATGAGTGGCTTGGTTTAGTTTGGTTTGGTCTAGTTCTATGGCATATCAACCATTGTATATAATTTAATGCCAAATCTGTTTTTATACATGTGAACAGTTATATTTCAAATAATTTAGTTTATCTTGAGTACACAGCTTAGATATAAAAACAGTTCTTTTTCAAACAATTCAGGGCCAGAGTGGACCTGGGGGCAATGGTAATGAAGGTGTACTCTGTATTTCTCAAAGCCACCGCATTACTGGAACCTCACCATCAGACTGTTTAGTGTCATATCCAGGACACTCATTAGGGGGGTCTTACCCCCCTGCAAAGGTGCAGTCAGTGTATTCTACTGCCCCAGCCGACTGGGCAACTTAAATTTCAAAACTAGAAATTTGAATATATTAATAAACACAATAGTTAGTGTTCACCAATGGTCTGGGTGATTGGGGTTCAATCCCAGGTCAAGTCCTATCAAAAACTCAAAAAATGGTACTTGATGCCTCCTTGCTTATAAAATACGGATCAACTGTAAGTGGAGCAATCCAGAGAATGGAGTAGGACCCTCCTCTACATCTCAATGTTGTAACTATTGAAAAGAGCTTTTGAGGAACCTTCAAATATGGTTGGCCAATTTGACATACTTATATATTTAAGAGGTATTAAAAAAGATTTATGTGAATTTAAACCCCATGAATAGGCAGATACTATACTCTGATCATCAAAGAAAATTAAGATCCGAGAAAGAAACGAAGAAGCAGACATACTTTTCATAATGCATAATGTGTATTCGAAAAGTATCAAGACAGTAGTCGTATTTACCAAGACAATAATAAACAATGAAAAAACATTAATTTTCTTCAAAATATTCTCTATAATCCAGTGTGTTTTCCATTGGTCAGAGCATCTCTTAAAATCCTTTTTTAAATGTTGTAATGCTGTACTGTAGCATTTCTGTTATTGATTTCCACCTCCTCAAAATCTTGAACATTAATTTTTACTTTAAAGCTGGTATATTCAAGGATGAGTCAAAAGTTTTGCAATATTTTGGTAGATATATCACAGGTCCAAAGCAGTTCAAACAATAGATCGTACTCACTGTGGTTGGTAGTATCAGGGTAATTGGTGTGCTGACATGTTGTGCTTGCCAAATCAGCTGGGGCTGTAGAATACACTGACTGCTTCTCTGCAGAGGGGTAGGTCCTCCCAATGAGTGTCCTGGATATGACACTAAACAATCTGATGGTGGGGTTCCAGCAATGCTGGAGCTTTGGGGAACGTTGAGCACCCCTTCATTGCCATTGCTCCTGGGTCCATTCTGGCCCAGAGTGGTGGCACCTGATAGGGTCCTATCTATGGAACTAAATCATGGTTTTGAGAGTTTACTGTTTTTTGCATTTAAACTGTGTATTTATGCAAAACTGAATTGTTTAAAATAAAACTCTTTTAAAATTTAAACTGCGTACTTTTGCTAAACTGAAATGCTTGAAATAGAATTGTTTTGACATCTAAAGTGCGTACTTATGCTAAACTGATTTATCTGAAATAAAACTGTTTTCTCATTTAATCCTGTGTAATGCCCAGTCTGTTAGGGCTGTAGAATACTCTGACTGCACCTCTGCAGAGGGGTAAAACCCCCACCATTGAGTGTCCTGTTTATGACAAGTCCACTATTGCCTGGAGTGGTAGCACCTGATAGGGTCCTATCTATAGGTCAAATAGAATTAAACTGAGTACTTATGCTAAACTGAATTACTTGAATAAAACTGTTTTGATGTTTAAACTGCAGACTTATGCTAAACTGAATTGTTTGAAATAGAACTGTTTTAACATTTAACTGTATGTGGACAAAAACTATACTTATACTAAACAGAATTGTTTGAATAAGAACTGTTTGACTAAACTGAATAGCTTGAAATAGAAATGTTTTTGACAATTAAGCTGTGTACACAAGCAAAACTGAATTGTTTGAAATTGAACTATTTACATAGAACTGATTATTTGTTTAAAATGGATTTGGCATTAAATAACCAACAAATGTTGATATGCCATTAAAGGTTAATATGGCATAACACCCAAACAGCTTACCAATCAACCGACATGTTGGGCATTGCTTCAATCCATGAATGATTTGTAAGTCGCATGGATGAACTTATGATTTAAAATTTTGAACTTATCAATAATGCCATGGAAGCAACAAAAACATTCATTATGGAAAAGGGTAAGGTGCAATTGATAAAAGTACAGCAACCAAATGGTTAAAGGAATTTCTCTCGGGTTGCAAGAACCTGGCCAATTTGTAAAGTATGCTAAATCCAAGTTAAAAGAGGAATTGACAAATAATTATTGAACTAAATGATAATGGTCAAGCTAAAAGCCAATTCCATCTTGGTCAAATATCTTTTATACATTTATGATGAGAGTAAACTAATGTATTATAATAAGATATTTAATTCTTTATATAAATAAAATAAATATATATTTGTGTATTCAGATTTTATAGCTAGATTTATAAAATGCAATATATATACACGCATTGGAACCTCTTATTGTTATTCATCTGCATTTATGAAATGCAATATATATACATGCACTGGAACCTCTTATTGTTATTCATCTGCAACCAAAAACAAAATTTCATCAATATACCCCGCAACAACAATTACCGACGACGACTACACCGATGACATAGCGATACTGGCAAATACACCTGACCAAGCCGAAACACTTCTGCATAGTTTGGAACGAGCAGCAGCAAGCATAGGCCTCCATGTTAATGCACACAAAACGGAATATATGTGCTATAACCAAACGGGGGACATCTCCACTCTAGAAGGAACCCCTCTTAAACTAGTAGACAAATTCACGTACCTAGGAAGCAGCGTCGAATCAACCGAAAAGGACATCGAAACGAGGTTAACGAAAGCATGGACAGCTATCAATAGGCTATCGACTATATGGAAATCAGACCTAACCGATAAAATGAAACGCAGTTTCTTCCAAGGCAGCGGTCACATCGATACTGCTATATGGATGCACTACATGGACGCTAACAAAACGGCTGGAGAAGAAACTAGATGGCAATTACACAAGAATGCTGCGTGCAATCCTGAACAAGTCCTGGCAGCAACACCCCACAAGACACCAACTGTACGGCCACCTGCCCCCTATCACGAAAACTATTCAAGTTAGGCGAACCAGACATGCAGGACATTGCTGGAGAAGCAGAGATGAACTCATAAGACATGTACTCTTATGGATCCCCACACACGGCCGCGCAAAAGCAGGACGACCAGCACGAACGTACATTCAGCAGCTATGTGAGGATACAGGTTGTTGTCCTGAAGACCTACCTAGGGCGATGAACGATAGGGAGGAGTGGCGAGAGAGGGTCAGGGATATCCGTGCTGCCAGCACGATATGATGATGATGATGATGACATACATTTTCAATTAGTTTCAATGTTGTAGAGTTTGATAATATATAATACCTAATAACATCAGTTTTGATGATAATGTTTCGCTAGAATGAATATAATCCTGGTATCTTTTATTTTGAAGAAAATTACCTAGGTAGGCATAAAACCACAAATTTCAAGGTCAGGTTCGAAACGATAGAAACAAATTCAGTGAGTAGCATTTGGAGAATATTTGGTGATGTCAGCTGTCCATTTTGTTTTGTCATCTTCATGACCTTGGTGAATGCATCCAAAGCTGCCAAATTATACCTCGCGTTCTTCTAAAATATTGCAAAACATTTGACTTATGATAGTATGTATCACATTTCTTTTTTTTTTAGCTAAGACATTATCTATTGCTGATGTTGCGATGTTGAGTTGTGCCCTTGTAGATTTTACGATAGATTAAGAGATTGATTTTAACAGTATGTTAACATCTTTGGGGTTATTTCATGCCTAAAGGTCAGGGAATCACATTCATTGTCAGTTCATATTTATATTTCTTCTGTATTTGTTTCTCACCATCACGACCTTGGTGAAAGCACTTACAGCAGTCAAATGTTCTTCTAAAATATTGCAAAACTTTTGACTCGTCCTAGTAGTATATGATAGATATCAAAGAGTAACTCTGTTCTTACACTCTTTAACACAATGGGGATGTATTGCCTAGGGAATTTGATCTCCAGGATCTAAATATTGCAAGTAGTGATCATTGACTAAAAATGACCAAGGATATGGAAATTCAAGTGATCACATTGACATTTGTCTCTTCCCACTTGAATGGAATGTGGCACGTAGACTTTGTGTGTGTGGGGGGTGCACTATGCAAAGGACAGGGCACAAAATGCCTAGTTCTCTCAGCTTTGTACTATTTTCCATGTGGCAGGCCACGGGCAATATCTCCGACCTTACATCAATTAATGCGATTTAGTGATGATGCCTGGGGGAACACGTCCCCTGGAACAAGACAATATGATTGTATGAATGACCTAAGATCGGAAAGATCTTATCTTATAGCTGTCACTTAATCTGCCTATATTTACAATGGTCCATTCCATTTTTTCATAATGAGAGGGTGTGATAGCCCTAAATATTATTCTCTCATATGGGGATGAACAGGAAATCTTCTTAGCTCCATTGAGTCACACAAAAGATATTGAAAGGGTATGTAGAAATTCACTGCAAATTATTTTACTATAGAAATTCATTGCTAATTGTTTTACTATTGAAATTCATTGCTAATTGTTTTACAATAGAAATTCATTGCAAATTATTTTACTATAGAAATTCATTGCAAATTATTTTACTATAGAAATTCATTGCAGATTATTTTACTATAGAAATTCATTGCAAATTATTTTACTATAGAAATGCATTTCAAATCATTTAATTATTCGTTTGTTTTGGGTTCTTTATTTAGTGGTATATCAACCTTCATGGGTTATCTAATCCAAAGTCATGCTTGTAAAAGAACAGCAGTGATACAATTTAATCGATAGCTTGGGGTATAAGGTGGTTCATACCTTTTCTAAAGATATTAGTCCAAAAGTGAATCCATTAGCTCGGCTGAAGTTCAAATTTGCTTACAATGATGAAGTATTCAAACACATTATCCATTACGCCATGGTCCCCTCCTAAGAAATTGGTTAAAAATAGAAATTCAGTATTAAAATTGAGCCCTATCCTTACCTGTGAGCAAATGCACCCTCGGCTGAAAATATAAAATGCTAGAATCTGATATTTAATGGCCTAATTGACGGAATAATTGCTCGGGTAAAGAAAACACCTACTACATCTCTGCAGAGGAGTAAGAATCCCCGACGACCCAGAAAGAGTATCCGAGATACTAAACTCTATCTGATGATGGACCTTCACACAGGGAGCTCTTAGGAAAGTGGAGTGAATCTTTGTTGTAATGACTTTCACGACACCTCGATCCAGAATGGTAATATCTTTTTGGGTCCCATCTATGGATCAAATAGGTAGACTTAATCATCTATTATAAGTGAAACCATCTAACTGACTGCCAACAAACAACTGATGCTAAATCGAATTGTTATTACATAGCAATGCTATAAACGGTTAAACTCTATACAAAATGTAGAGGGCTGTAGAATACACCGACTGCTTCTCTGCAGAGGCTTAAGACCCCCACCAATGAGTGTCCTGATATGACACTAAACAATCTAATGGTGAGGTTCCAGCAATGCTGGAGCTTTGGGGAATGCAGAGTACCCCTTCATTGCCATCGCTCCCAGGTCCACTCTGGCCCAGAGTGGTAGCACCTGATAAGGGTCCTATCTATGGGTTAAATAGAAATAACAGCATACTTATGCTAAAATGAATTGTTTGAGTAAAACTGAATAGTTTGAAATAGAAATGTTTTTGACAATTAAACCATACTTACATTTAAACTGCGTGCTTATGCTTAACTGAATTATTTCAAATAGAACTATTTTTCAACATTAAAACTGTATTTACACTTAACCGAATTATTACATATAACTGCTTGAATAGTTAGAAATGGAAATGTTTTTGACAATTAGAATGTATACTTATGCTAAACTGAATTGTTTTAAATAGAACAGATTATTTACATAAAAATGGATTTGGCATTAAATAACCAACAAAGGTTGATATGCCATAAAACCAAACAAACCAAACCAAACCAAACAAAATTTAGAAATGGATGTTCTACTCAGACAGATAAAAAAAAAAAATCAAGAAACCTTTTTGGTTTCTCAATTTCATTTAAAAATTTCAAATTTGATGCCTGACACTTGGGTTTTGATGCACCAACAAAAAGGAATCGCCAGGAGCCAATTTTTAAATATTCATATGAGTGCTACAAATATGCATGGATGAAAAAAAAAAAGATATCTGAATATGAGCACTGGTAAAAAAATCATGCATAATGGTAGTAATTTTAGTCAAGTAAGAACATCAAGTTTATAAGTCCCAAAAATTCACACTGAATTGTCCAGCAGGACACATGGCGTAAATGTTATAGGTGTTGGTTCCATAAGCTTCTAAAGAGACAAGCATCTGGAAGTTGCAGGTTCAATCCTGACTGCAGGCAATACTTAACACTTGTACCCAGTTATGGCTAATGGAATCAGAACATGGATTCAATAAAGGGCGTAGTTTGAAGTTACATGAAGGTTCCCGACTTTAGCAAACACCTGAAGAAAGCCAGAATATTGGCTGAAACATTGTAGAGATGAAGACAATAGTCTGAAAACCCTTAATGATAAGAAACTGAACAAAAATGTAAATATAAATGTTCTATCCTTTATGCATAAAATAACATCAGATGGTTTGACGTGGCATTAAAATATATGAAAGTATCAAGAATTTAGAAATTATAAAAATAAGATGAAGTTGAACAGTTATATGATTAAGCCATGACGTCAAAAAATTGGATCTTACCAGAGACAATGATACCAGTAGTACTTAGAGCACTTGGAAAAAAGACTAAAAGAATTGGAGGTAAAATCAAAAACATACAGACCACAGCATGGTTGAGATTGGCTAGAATACTGGGAAGAGTCCTGGAGACTTGAGGAGATTTGCTTTTATCCAGACGCCAGGGAAAGATCACCAGTTAAAACTGGTGTGGAAAAATGCACAGAAGAAATAACTATTCTTAACACTAATAATTTGCACAATTATATAGTTTCAAGTATTTCTGTCTAATACTAATAATTTGTGTATAAATGATTGGAAGGAAGTTCCTGTGTTGCTGTGGCTAAAGGGCTGAACTGCAAAATCATATTGAGTGAGTTCAAACTCCAGTTGCAATATTACTACTATTAGTACTGCGGCAGTTCATCTAAAAAAAACAGCTCTGACAATAAATAATCCATGAAAGTTGATATGCCATTAAACACTTTTATAGTTTCAAGAGTCTAACAAAGATAAATCTTTATAAACAATTACAATTACGGAGGTGCCTGTGGTGTAATGGTTATCGTCATAGGAAATGGACACGGCGGCACGAGTTCAAATACTGAACGAGACTGGTTGCATTTCACGTAGCACTAATACCCTTGGGAAAGGTATGAATCCAATTATTCTCCTTCCAGCTATGGGTAAATAGTGGAGCAGGCTAGGTTCTTCAGCCTTGATGAGGCAACTAGTCTAGGAGAAGGAAAACTCTGAATTCAAACCTGTTAAACTCCACTTAAAAATTGACTTTATGTCACTTCCTGCCCGAGTAGAGGGGATGGTAAATAAAAGTAAGTAAGTAAAGTTGGCGACCGTAGTTGAGGGTGACCTGAAAGCTCCCTTTTCAATCGTTACTACACCAAGGTGTAGGGGAGGGCGCTACTCTTTTCCCTGGATTGCTCTACTTTACCCTTGATACATACCTTATATTGCTGAGTGTAAAGCAAGGAAGTATCAAGTACCATTTTTTGAGTCTTTGGTATGACTTGACCTGGGATTGAACCCAAGTCTCCTGGGCCATTGGTGAACACTCTAACTGCTAGGCCAATGTCTGGTTGGTAAATATGTATAAACAATTACAGCTTCGAGTATAAATTCTAAATATAAATGATTTGCACACAGTTATTTAGTTCCAAGTATTCCTATTAAATATTTTTGCTGGAGTTATAGAATACACCGACTGCTTTTCTGTTGAGGGGTAAGAACTATTTTTAACATTGAAACAGTACTTATGCTAAACTGAATAATTTGAAATAGAACTGCTTTCACATTTAACTGTGTGTCAACAAAAAACTAAAGTTGGCTTCCATAGTTGAGAGTGACCCAAAGGCTTCCCTTTCAATAGCTACTATACCAAGGTGTAGGGTAGGGCGCTACTCCATTCCCTGGATTGCTCCACTTTACCCTTACCTTATAGTGCTGAGTGCTAAGCAAGGCGGCATCAAGTACCATTTTTTTAAGGTATTTTTTTGGTATGACTTGACTAGGGATTGAACCCCGGTCTCCCGGGCCATTGGCGAATACTCTAACTATATGCCAATGGCCCGGTTTACAAAAAACTGTACTTATACTAAACTGAATTGCTTGAAATAGAACTGTTAATATGTATAAGAATTGTTGTTGGTGACCATAGTCGAGGACAACCCGCAGGCTCCTTTTTTGATAGCTACTACACCGAGGTGTAGGGGAGGGCGCTACTCCTTTCCCTGGTGTATAAAAATAGATTTGGCATGAATAACCTATAACAGTTGATGAGCCATAAAAACAAACCAAACCAAACCTGTTTAAAACAAAATAATCTATAAACAATTATATGGTTTCAAGTATTTCTATCTAATACTAATAATTCATAAACAATTATATGGTTTCCAGTGTTCCTATTTAATGTTAATCATTTTCAAACATCTTTTTGACCCACAAATACGATCCTGACAGGTACTACGATTTTGACTTAGAGTAGACATGGGAGTAATGATAATAGAGAGATTACTGCCGATTCTTTCAAGCACTAGAACTGGAGTCTCATCAACAGATAGAATTTAGTCTCATTCTCAGTACAATATTTTTATGGAGGCGGGGAAAAGATATTGTTTATAGGCTGACAGGATGCATGTTTATTTTGGAGCTCTTATTTACGTATGAGAGAAATAAGTATAAATTTGCTAATAGGGTTAAGATTAAGCTATGACCTTGAAAGAGTTTTATTATCGTCCGGTAGAACCCCAAAGTAAAATTAAAGGCAAGAAGAAAACTGGAGAAATATCGGGATGGTACCAAAGAACAGTGTCAAAGAACTTGGAATTTATTTTCTGAAGCAAAATTTAACATGTTTAAATTTAAACCTAGATTGGTTACCATACCAAGATTAAAGAGCCTAATCTGCCCTACTATTTAGCTATAGCAGGAGGAAGAATGATTGGATTCATGCCATTACCAAGGGCATTAACACTAATGTCAAAAGCCTCATCTAGGATTTGAAGTCTGGGTGTGATGGCCATTTCTATGGTTTGGTTTCTCTGTTCAATGGCATATTAACCTTTATGGAGTATTGAATGCCAAATACGGTTTATACATGTACATTTAGGTTTGGTTTGGTTTCTTTGTTTAATGGCATATCAACCTTCTTAGGTTATTCAATGCCAAAGCCATCCTTCTAGAAGAACAGTCATGATACTATTTAACCCATGGCTGGGAGGATAAGCAGTTTCATACCTTTCCGAAGGGTATTAGTCCGAAAGTGAATATAATAGTGTGACTGGAGTTCGAACTCAATCACTACGATTAGGCTGCAATTTGAATTTTCTCTGAAGATAACCGTTACACTATGAGTGCCTCCATGCAGCACTTTGTGTGATCTCAAAGCCTTTGGGAAAAATAGTGAGATCAGAGGAAGAGTTGTGACAATCAGGATCACAACACCGTTAAAATCAGTTGAAAAAGTAAGGAGTTTTCAGAAAAATTGAGTGGAACTGCTGCCACTTGAACTTCAGTGAAAGCCACTATCATAATGATAATAACAATAATAAAAAGGAGTGAAAGACTTGGCATGACAGGGCAGGAAATGTATTCTACTTGGAACTGTGCAAGAGATGAAATTTTAACCATACTGACAAATGGTGTTTTTACAAACCAGAATCTGTCCTAGAAATAATGATTCATAAAATTGTCTCAGATTTTTAAATAGAAAAAATCCCCCAGTCCTGTTCAGAAGGCTACACCTTGTCAATTTTAACAAGAAGAAAAGAACTTGTCATCTAGCGGATTTTACTGTCCCAGCGGATCACTGAGTAAGAATGAAAGAAAGTGAAAAGATAGACAAATACTAGGAACAAGGTGATGACGGTGATACCGATTGTAATTGGGACACTTGGAAAGGAGCCTAAAGGCTTGGAAAGGAGAGTGGAGGAATAAAAAATCAGAGGAAGAATCAAGACCATACAGACCACAGCAGTGTCAAGACCAGTGAGAATAGTCTGAAAGGTCCAGGAACCTGAAGAGACACGATGTCACTCTGACTTTTGAGAGAAATCAACAGCGAAAACTGGAGGGAAAAATTTCCCTGGGTAAACAATAATTATAATTTTAGTAATAATAATACAAGGGGATGCAGAAAAGTTCTTAGTCCAACCAAAATGTGCATGACCTTCTTTTAGTTCTACTGAATTTTTTTTGAAAGGCTTCAAGAAATTTTAGAAATAATTTTCCAAGAGTGTTGAATTGGGGAGTGAATGTGTAGAATCACTTATATTTTATGTTTCTTGGTCTTTACTTTGCTGGTCAGGCTCAGAACTTTCAGTACTCCTTTTTATTCGGAACAATCAATGTTTGCAGCATATACCCTCCACCACTAAGGCATACTTAGCATAATTGTCATCATTGTGTGTGTGTGTGTGTGTGTGTGTGTGTGTGTGTGTGTTTATGTGTGCTCATGATTGTGTATGCGTGTGCTTATGGTTGTGTGTGTATATTTGAACATGAGTGTGTGTCTCCATGTGTCAGTTCCTCCAAAGTTTCAAGGATGTAACATCAGTGAGGACAGGACACACTGTTCAGGAATAATTATCTTGAAAACTATTTCCCCATCTTTAATGGGAAAGTATATCCTTTTTCTCTTTAGGAGGAGTCGCCATGGCGTAATGACTAACATGTTGGACTGCAGCCTCAAACCAAGTGAGTTCAGACAATTCACTTTTGAACTAATACTCTTGGGAAAGGTACGAACTACGTTATCCAACCCCCAGCAATGAGTTAAATAGTAACAGTAATATTCTTCTATATGGATAACTTTGACATTAAATAACCCTTAAAGGTTGGTATATCATTAAACAATTGCTCAGTTTTCGGGGGCTGTAGAATACACTGACTGCACTTCTGCAGAAGGGTAAGACCCCCAACCCCAATGAGTGTCCTGGATAGGACACTGAACAATCTGATAGTGAGGTTCCAGTGATGCTGAAGCTTTGGGGAATGCACAGCACACCTTCATTGCCATTACTCCCAGGTCCACTCTGGCTCAGAGTGATAGCACCTGATAAGGATCCTATCTATGGGTTAAATAGAACTGACTGCATACTTATGCTAAACTGAATTGTTTGAAGTAGAACTGTTTGACTAAACTGAGTAGCTTGAAATAGAAAGGTTTTTGACAATTAAACTGTATTTACATTTAAACTGCATGCTTATGCTAAACTGAATTGTTTGAAATGGAACTGTTTTTGACATTGGAACTGTACTTATACTAAACTGAATCATTTAATATAGAACTGATTTGACATTTAACTGTGTATAAACAGGAGGTGCCTGTGGTGTAATTGTTATCGTTGTAGGAAATGAACACGGCGACACGAGTTCAACTCCTGGACGAGACTGATTGCATTTCACATAGCACTAATACCCTTGGGAAAGGTATGAATCCAATTATTCTCCCTCCAGCTATGGGTAAATAGTAGGATAGACCAGGTTCTTCAGCCTCGGTTAGGCAACTAGTCAAGGAGAAGGAAAACTCTGAATTAAAACCTGTTAAACTCCGCTTAAAAATTGACCTTGTGTCATATCCTGCCCGAGTGGAGGGGTTGGTAAATAGGATAGGATAAACAAAATATATACTTATAATAAACTGAGTTAGCTGAATTAGAACTGTTGGTATAAACTGAATAGCAAGAAATAGATATGTTTTTGACAATTAAGCTGTGTACTCATGCTAAACTGAATTGTTTGAAATAGAACTGATTACTTACATAAAGATGGATTTGGTGTTAAATAACCTACAAAGGTTGATGTACCATAAAAACCATACAACCAATCAACAATCATTAAACAAAGAAACCAAAGAAAATAACCTCTTCCCTTTATATCTATATCTACATCTATATATATATATATATATATATATTTGTTTTTTTTGTTTTAATTATTCTATTTCTCTTGATAATTTTCTATTTCTGTTGATCGCGTTCTATTCAAAATTCGTTCGATATCATCAACATTTAAGTTTAATACAATAACATGTTTACATAATTTTTGCAATCTTATAAAAAAACGTTGAATCAACCGAAAAGGACATCGAAACGAGATTAACGAAAGCATGGACAGCTATCAATAGGCTATCGATTATATGGAAATCAGACCTAAACAATAAAATGAAACGCAGTTTCTTCCAGGCAGTGGTCACATCGATACTGCTATATGGGTGCACTACATGGACGCTAACAAAACGGCTGGAGAAGAAGCTAGACGGCAATTACACAAGAATGCTGCGTGCAATCTTGAACAAGTCCTAGCGGCAACACCCCACAAGACACCAACTGTACAGCCACCTGCCTCCTATCACGAAAACTATTCAAGTTAGACGAACCAGACATGCAGGACACTGCTGGAGAAGCAGTGACGAACTCATAAGAGATGTACTCTTATGGACCCTTACACATGGCCGTGCAAAAGCAGGACGACCAGCACGAACATACATTCAGCAGCTCTGTGAGGATACGGGATGTTGTCCTGAAGACCTGCCTAGGGAGGAGTGGCGAGAGAGGATCAGGGATATCTGTGCTACCAGCGTGACATGATGATGATGATGATAAAAAAACATAAAAACTTTTTTTTAAAAATCAATCTTTACACTTGCAAGCAACCTCAAATGATGGCTGTAAAAAGTCCAGAAGTGCTTGGGACAATTTGGGTAAATTCATCTACCAACTCCAACCTGAAACTAAAACACTTGTTAGGAAACTTGAAAGAATCCTAATTAGATTATATAGACAAAATGTGTCTTTATTATCTAATCGAATATGCTTGAATGAAGGATTACTGCACAACTAAACAAATATATATATATATATATATATATATATATATTGTCATCCACAGATAGACTGTTTTGTTGTATCACAACTCTTCAGTTTGGCTAGACATGTAGGACGCTTGAAGCTAGGATTGAAACCCACCCAAGTTTACGTTAGACTTAGTATCATACCACTCAGCCAACAAGCGTACCATGTCAGCCCAGGAATTATAAGGTATTAAATAGAAGCGTTCGTTTGTTTATACCTTACCGGATACCAGAGTCCTCAATTCCTTCGAAGAGATTTGCATGATGCGAGTGGCAGCTGTAAATTCCTTCTCCAGAGGGCTCAACCCCCATGGGGAAACATATATATATATATATATATATATATGGAGAAAAATTGGAAAACAAAGTAATCCAAAGTGAAGAATTTATTGTGAAAGAAAATTTGATGTGATAACTTTCAGTTCTAATAAATTTAGGACTTAGAAAAGATGATATCGAGTGTCATTAGATCATCAATGGATGTTTAATGAAATACAAAACAATGGAGGAAATTATATATTCAGAGAAAGAAGCCATACCATTTAATATCCATGAATATATATATGTGTGTGTGTGTGTGTGTGTATACATTCTTATTTGTGTTACTTTTTAGACTAACCTTGTCAATAGATATACAAAAAATAAATAAATAAAATCTCCATACGAATACCAACACAACCCAAAGAACGTATCATAGATAAAAACAACAAAGATACTAATATGAATTATTACCAGACTAACAGTGTACATAGTATTGACTTAAATATTGTGTATCTATATACCGATATCTGTCATAAAACCTAGTAAAAAAAAAAGTATCAGCTTTTATCAAAATAACCAAACCACAAATAACCTGAGATAGGTATATAGACTTTGGGAAATGGCATTGTGCATTGATTTTTGTTTTAGATGCAATCCAAAATGCACATATGAGCTATAAAGCAACCTTCCTGCAGAATTCTTCCTTATCTCTAAAAATTATCCCCGTTTACCTTCCCCTTGGTAATCGGCAACTGCTTGCCACATTTCCGATTCGGTCCAAGATGGCTGCACAACAGTACAGTGGTAGGACATGGAAAAAAAAGAGTAACTAACCCCGCTTGATATCTCCTGTTTATGTGCCTTAATTACTTTCCAAACAGCCAATTCGATAGAATCGTACATGAATGCTGACCATAAAATGTAAAAATGAATGCTGACCATAAAATGTAAAAAAAGTAATCATAAAAACAACACATACAAAAAAAAAACAAGCCATAAACTCTCAATAAAAACATCAACAAGGATTTCTGTTGTCTGAATTACTTGTATGAAGTATTTTCCTGATTAATTTTTGACTAGTTTATCTTTCATCTTATTATTTTTGCCTGTTTACACCAAGTATATATTTACCCAACCCCTTTGCATAAGCAGGATGTGACATAAGTTCACTTTTTAAGCAAGTTTGAATTCAGAGTTTTCCTTCTCCAAGACTGGTTGCCATACCAAGGTTAAAGAGCACAGACTCTCCTACTATTTCAACCGTAGTCAAGAGTGACCAGAAGGCTCCCTTTTCAAAAGCTACTACACCGAGCAACTCTTTTCCCTGGATTGCTCCACTTTACCCTTGATCCATACCTTATAATGCTGAGTGTTAAGCAAGGTGGTATCTAGAACTATTTTTAAAGTCTTTGGTATGACACGACCTGGGATTGAACCCAGGTCTCCTGGACCATTGACAAACACTCTACCCACTAGGCCAATGAACCAGTAAGAGAGCTTTCAAGTCATCCTTGTTTACAGTTGGCCAACTTACAGTCTTATATATTTATATATTAGATATATGTTTTGTAAATGAATCGTTTGTTGGTAACTTTATTTTTAACGAGCCAGGTCTTATTTATTTGTTCCCAATTTATATGGTTTCAAGTATATTTCTATATAACTGTAATGATTCTGTCCAACTTTATTCATTCATTTGCACTCAGCTAAATGGTTCCAAGTATTTCTATATAATTAGATTTAACATCAGTCATTTATTTGTTCACATTTAATGGTCTCAAATATTGTATATGATTAAAGTTCTATTTGACCTATAGATAAGAGTCTAAAAGGTACTACCACTCAGGGTCAGAGTGGATCTGGGGTTAATCGCAATCAAGGGGTACTCCACATTCCTAAAAGCTCTAGGATTGGGGTCTCACCATCAGATGCAGTTTAGTGTTGCTCACAGGACACTCATTGCAGGAAGTCTTACAGCTCTGTAGAGATGCAGTTGACTTGTTCTATTGCACCAACATAGAGGCTGAGTGCATTCTTTTGCTTGGTGTATGTTGATATCACTTTCAGTAGATGAGATATTGCTACCAAATCATATAAACTGGTCGACTAATTTCAGAGGTTTACCACTTAAAGAGAGAGAGAGAATTAAATGTGTAAATTTCATTTCCTGTTGTAACTTTGATCAACCAGTTAGACTTTTTATTGAATATCCCCAAATTTTTTAAATTCTTAATCTGGCCCAGTTGGCTGGAGCTGTAGAATACACTGACTGCATCTTTGTAGAGAAGTAAGGCTCTCCCAACGAATGCCCTGATTATGACACAAAACTATCTGCCGGTGAGGCTCCAAACATCCTGGAGCTTTGGGGAATGTGGAGTACACCTTCATTGTCAGATGCTACCACTATTAGTCCACTCTGATCCATAGAGGTAGCAACTGAAAGGGTCCTATCTAAGAGATCAAATAGAACTGCTTGACATTTAAACTGTGTGCTTTAAATTGAATTGTTTGAAATAGAACTGTTTGATCATTTAACTGTGTTAAATACATAGAAATACTTGGAAACATTTAACTTTTACTAATGCTAAATTGAACTGTTATAATTAGAACTGTTTGATCATTTAACTGTGTGTATCTACAAAATGTGTTTATGAATTATACTTAATTACTATGAAAACTATCTACCTATAGCTGGAGACGGAATAATCTACACCTTTCCCAGGAATATTTGTGATGTGGGAAATACAAACAGCCTTGTGCTGGATTTGAACTCAGGTTACTATGTCCATTTCAATCAGTGGAAAACATCACGCAACATCCACCTCCTGCATACATTATATATATATATATATATATATATGTTATTTTTTGTCCAGGTTATCCAAGAGTGTAAAAATATCTTTATAGATATCACATATCTTTTCTCTCTCTAGCAAGGGAAGTAATGGTTGCCACTAGCATAAAGCAAGGCTAGGGTTATGAATCAAGCTCTTGGTAGCTGTTAAGCGGATATATGTAAACAAAACAAATGTGATACATAAGTGTTTAAATTTCCTTCGCTTGCGCTGGTTTCCTCTTGGCTGAGTGGTAGAATCTTGGATTGGGGTTTGAGTCAGCCAGGTTTCGATCCCAGCTTCGGGAATCTAGCCTGTCTAGCAATACAGAAGTGTTGTGATACACCAAAACTGTCTGTGGATGAAAATATATATATATATATATATATATATATGAATGAAAGCATACAAAGACATATATAAGTATACTCACATATGCACTTATAGACATACATATGTATACATACATACATACATGTACACCCAAGCACATGAGGGAGTCCTTATGGCAGAGAAAGTCACATTCTCTCCAGCAAAATTTTAGTGAACAAATTGTGCTATTATGTCATTCTCAGACAAATACTCTTGGGGAAGGCATGAACCCAGTTATAAGTTAAATAATCCCACAACTGTTCATCTACAAGATTGTTTTGGCATTAAATGACCCTAAAAATATGATATGTCATTAAATAAAGAAACCAAACAAACCAAACCTAAGCACACACATACACATATATACATGTATGTATATGTGTGTGTGTGAGGATATATAGATAGATAGATAGATAGATAGATAGATAGATATAATAGAACAGTAAAAAAAATGTAATATTTCTCTTAATTTTAGCAGTAAATAATTTTTGTACTCAATCTTTCTACAATGAAACAAATCAGAAAAAGCTAAAATTTCAAAATCTATGTTGTAAGTTAAACCTATTATTCTGAGTTTCACATAGTGAATACTATGATTTTCAGATAAAATAAATATACCACAAAGAGATTTATCTTTTTTGCCAAACGTGTTTCGAACTTCTCGCTGTCGTCAGAAAGCCTGAATGATTTCGGCTGGTGTCATTTTTGGTTTATGTAGTGGCAACTGTCCTTTAATGACACCAGCCAAAATCATTAAGGCTTTTTGATGATAGCAAGAAGATAGAAATATGTTCGGAAAAAAAATAATTAAAAGTATAAATCTCTTTATGGTCCATTCATTTTAAAATATTTACTTTTTCTCTCTTTGAACCAACAAAAAAAGAAAAAGTTAAATTTTTTTTTTCATCATACAACGTGTGAAAGCCCTCATCAGCTGCCAACCAGGGGTGATAACACAGTTTCGGTAGCTGAAGGCGGTACTGCGACTTCTGGCGCTACCAAGCAGCTTTTGCCACAAGACAGGGTATTAAGAGAATGAAATATATATATATATATATATATATATATATATATGCCAGATCAATTAAGAGCAGAGACTACATTGGAAATAAATTTTCATTTTTAGTGTGCAGTTTGTAATTTGAAAAAAACCCCGTTTACTTTTGGCTGTTGATGATATTAGGCATTTACAGTAACCATTTCTTATGTAATCACACTGGAATAGTGGTCCCGCATGTATTTTATTCATGCTGAAAACTTCTTGCTTTCGACCAAATCCAACTTGATGCATATTGCGCCACGGTCAGAAGATGATTTGAGGCAACTTTCAAACTGTGACCAGTGATTCCTATTTTTGAAAGAAATGAAATGACTGAGTGTCCTAGAAAACCACGACAACCAACCTCAACTGGAATCACATGGCATATCCGAGCCTTTTCCAAGCAGTCGGCATGCTGTGTCTTGTATCGGTTTTTCTTCTACTCGTGTGCTTCCTCCCGGTTTCCTTCCCAGGGGACAGTCAAATACATATATATATATATATATATATATATATGTCCGGCTCCTTTGCCTAGTGGGTAGAGTGTTCACCAATGGTGCAGGAGATCTAGGTTCAATCCCAGGTCGCGTCATATCAAAGACTTTAAAATGGCGCGTGATACCTTCTTGCTTAACACTCTGCAAAATAAGGGGCGTATCGAGGGTAAAGTGGAGCAATCTAGGGAAAGAAGTAGCGCCCCCCATACCTTGGTGTTGTATCTATTGAAAAGGGAACATTCTGGTCCCCCTTGACTATGGTCAACAACTTGACTTGATATATATATATATATATTTTGTTTTAATCGAGTAGATATTCTCAAGAATTGAAAACCAAATTCATTGTTGCTTAGTAACATGGTATATATATATATATATATATGTTTAGGAGGTTCTTGTAGTGTAATTATTCTAATAGGAAATGGACACAGTGACTTGAATTCACATTTTCGACATTGCTGTGAGCATTTCCCATTGCACGAATACCCTTGGGAAAAGTACGCATCCTACTATTACTCCTTTAACTGTGGGTGAATAGTTGGCCAGAATGGGCTCTTCAACCTTGGTATGGTAACCAGTGTTGGAGAAGGAAAACTGAAATGAAATCTGTTAAAGATCACATAAAAAAAATTGACTTAGTGGCATATTCTGCTTGAATGGACACATTGGTAAATGCATATATATATATATATATATATATATGGATATATATGTATACATATATATGGTTGTATATATATATATATACATATATATATATATGTATATACATATATATATACATACACATATATATATATATATATATATTTTAGGAAATCAAATAAAATTTCAATTTTGCATTTGTATTATAAATTTATTTCAAGTCTATAAAATGAATTTCTTCAAATGGATCGTATTCAAATGCCTAACTGTATTTTATCCATCTGAAGAAGCTAATTTAATTTAATTTTTTTGTTTAATTTTATGAAAAATGTTTTCCCTTTACATGTGAGTTTCGATGTATTTTTAATCTGAAATTAATTATATATCCAATAGCCATTAACATTGTACACTCAACTCGATATTCCTATTCACCTTGGATTATTACTTAATAGTCTTATCTATAGACTATTTTCCTTGGATTATATATATACAGACATATATTTATCAATCTAGAGATTGCAAGATGAATATATGGGTGTGAGTGTGTCTATGTGTGTGTGAATGTATATGTATATATATATATATATATTTGTGCATGTATGGATATATATATATATAGACTTCCTTTTCTTTCTTCAGCATAATTTATAAATTCTGTTTCTATTCAACTATAAGTTCATACGTTGATCCTAGCATATATGGCTCAGTACCATTCAGTCTCAACTTCAAATTTTGATCCACAATGATTGAGGTGCAGACTTACTCTTGTTGTTACTTTTGAGCTGCTGATAGGAACTACTTGATTTGAGCCGACAGCCGCAGATAGAAAGAGTGCTGATCCAAATCAGAAATTAAGCACAATCACTGAGACTCTTGAGCAAAGCTTTTCCTGTTGTTTATATTAATTGCAAAGCTGTGGCAAAGACAAATCTATGTAAGCTGAGCTGAGCTCGCACGCTCAGACCTATTGGGGTTAATAATAATCTGTTGATCTAATATGCCGCGATTAGCTTTGTCAGGAATTCACCAGAGGCTTTAGTGCGTTGCCTTTTGTGAGTGTATGTTCTTCCAGATTAGGAGGTAGAGGAGGAGGAGGAAGAGGAGGAAAGGGAAAGGGAGAGGGAAGAGAAAGAGTGGGAATTGATCTGCATTGTTAGATTATGAAATGTTGGTTTTTACAACCTGCTTTGCTGTGGGGTAATGGGTTGGAGGTGTTGCAGTTCTTACAAAAGATCTTCATTTGTCTGTCAGATCGGATATAACTCAAGAATCAATGGTAAGTATTGTTAGGCTGGGACAGAACCATCTTTGTTATAACAACAACAGTGGCGGTTGTGGTGGTGGGGTGTTTGGACTTGTAAAAGAGGAAGAAGACGAGATTTGCTGGTTCTTCCAGTGCATTATGGGATCTCAAGTGATACAGTCAAGAAAAATGTCACTTGACAGTTGAATTACAATGATTTATTTACACTTCTCTGGAAAATATGCACATGTCTAGCTTTAAGGAGTTGCTTGCAGTGCAATGGTTATCACCATAGGAAATGGACTCAGCGACCTGACGGGGCTGTTTGTATTCCACATTGTGCTAATACTTTTGAGAAAGGTATAAATCCAACTGGTGTCCTTCCAGCTCTGGTAAAATAGAAGGGCAGATTGGGTTCTTTAACCTTGGTATGACAACTAGTCTAAGAGAAGGAAAACTCTAAATTCAAAATCTGTTTAACTTAAAAAAATTAACCTTGTGTTGTGTCTTGCACATGGGGGAGGGGTTTGGTAAATTCATATGTCTTGTTCTAAATATGAAGAATTGATTTTGTTTGTATGAGAATGTACTGATTATAGCAATGTCTTTGAAATCCTACCGACTCTTTATTGAATGTACGGTTGCAGTCACAAGTAATGGGACTGCAGTTTCAGTCGTAAGAATGTATTTACCCAACCCCATTAGCATGAGCAAAATGTGACATCGCACAAAATCAATTTTTAAGTGGAACTCAGGGTTTACCTTCTCCAAAATAAGTTTTTTTTACCTAGACCAGTGGTTCTGAACCAACTTTTGGCTAAGCCTCTGTAGTAGTAATGCCACGAACAATCTTACCTCGAAGAAACAGAAGGTGGGCTCTCTCTGCTACCAACATGCGGAAACCAGAAGAAGAAAAGGATGCGAGAGGTGTGACTTGTTTTATGGAGGAGAACAAGATAAGCCTACGTGAAGTGGTGGGATTTGATGAACATAAAAGGGACTAAGTTTAGAGTGGAAAACAGCAGCATTTTGCTGATGTCTGGTTGGTGAACATCCATCAGTTCATTTTGCAAGTTAAGTGAGTTGACTAGCGCCCAATAGGTTGATTCCTCTTCAACTAGACTTCTGAAACCAATTAGAGCCTCATTTCAGTATTTCTAAAATTCTGATGCCCGCCTGGTAATGTTTAATTCTTACATATTCAAAACTTTACAGCAATTCATAAGAAGGAAGCTTAAAAATCCATTAACTTGGTCTCAAAACAAGTCCCACCAAAATATTGCATTACCCCGAAATATTGCATGGCCCCACCTTTGGGAATTACTGACCTAGGCTTATGAACCCTGAGTGCCCTACTATTTACTCATGACACAGACATCATCCTGGATTTGATCTTGTGTTACTGATCCCTGGGCTGCTCAACAGGGGGCCCCTGAGGGCCCAGCTCTCTGCTGGGTCTGGTTCTCACTACCTTGAACTGCAACAAACTGACTCCAACTCCAAACTAACTCAAACTTCCAGTGGCACTGGGTTATATAATTGTTTGACCTCCACTTGCTTCAGTGAGTGTCGCATCTGCACCCAATTCAAGCCATCCACAGTCAAGGTTATCCCCTTATATATTCGACCAGATGCACCTGTTATTTACACAGGTGCATTTCTTATTTGATAGCTCGGCTGGGTCGGAGGTCAATATGTTACAAACGTAACCACTTTTATCCTGGCTTTGAAATCTGAGTTTTTCCTTTTCCCAGATAAGTTTGCCTACTTATGAATCAAGAGATTGATATTTAGGCTTAACATAACAGTAACTATTGGAGGGAATAGAATTAGTGACCCAAGTCCAAATACTGGTCGAGGCTGTCTGCATTTTACTTTGAGCTAATGCCCTTGGGAAAGGCAAGAATCCATCTCTTCTAGCCCTCAGCTAAGGGTAAATAGTTGGGAAGATTGGGTTCTTTAGTTTTGGTTAGGCAGCCAATTTAGGAGATGGAAAACTCTGAATTCAAACCAGCTGTACTCCACTTAAAAATTGACCTGGTATCAAATCCTGCACATGGTAGAAATGTTGAGGGAATACATAGCAAGTTCAAATCCTGGACCATATAGGCTGTGTTTCACTACATACTCATGAAAAAGGCATGAATGTATTCATCCGCTCAACTCTGGGTAAATAAAAAGATAACCAGGATCTCAGATTGCAAATATACACACTTATACATTCATCTATATTCATATCTATATCTATATCTATATATATTGTAATCCACAGACAGACTGTTTTGTTGTATCACAACACATCAATGTGGGTAGATACGAGAAATGCTTCAAGCTGAAATTGAAGCCTGAGTGACTTTATGTCAGTTAGATATCTTACCACGCAGCTATCAGCAACCTTTAAGGTATATGTATGATTTTTATTTTGTTTACATATACGGCTACCGAGTGCTCAACTCCTTCAAAGAGCTTTGCATTAAGCAAGTGGTAACTAGTTATTCCTTTGCAAGAATGCTAAACAACTGTCGTTCAGAGAGCATATATACAGAGAGGAGATACAGTAAGCCTAATGGATATCATTGTAGGGAATGGAGTTCAAATCCTGACCAAAACTGTGTTCCACTTTACGCTAATGCTTCTGGGAATGCATAAATCCAACTGTTCTTCTGTCAACTCTGAATAGATAATAGGGCAGACTGTTTTTTGTAACATTGGAAAGACATCAAAATGAAAATGTTAAATATTACTCAGAAATAATCTGAAAAGATTTGGAAAATAAAAGTCGAGCCCGAAGACCTGAAAAGTGACTGCTTTGTTAGAAAAATCACAAAACACCCTATATATTTACCGTTAAATATAAATTTGATTTTCTAAACCAAAGATAATAGGATTTTAACACGTTTTGTGGAACGTTAAACATTTAAAATGAATATCATTAAGTATTTTTATGACCAAATTATAAAGGATGGAAACAAATATTTTAAAGCAATTTTATATTTGGTTAAATGGATGTTGCTAAATTTGGTGTTATAGAGTTGGGCAATGAACAATTGCAAATAATATCTATTTCAACTGGATAATACTCAAGTAAAAAATATCCTGGTGTATTTTGTTTAGAAGAAAATTAACATTTCATAATGTTTAAATTTAATAATAACAATAAGGGTAACATTATTTTCCAGGGACCAGGTAAAGTTACGTTGTATAACAATCAAACATGATTTACAAAATTCAATAAACGAATGAAACACTCTTATATAAGGATATATCTCTCATTTTATTCTCGAAAGGGGCCCACAGTTTGTTGTTAGTTTGAGAGATAGATGGAGAGACATATAGTCAGAGAGGGGACCTCTTCTTATCCCATATCTTCTTCTGGGAACCAGGGGTTGCCAACGCTTGCACCCACTTGCAAGCTGTATCGTCAGAGTCGACCTAATGCCCCTGATTGGCTGCCTATCCCACGCTAAATCCAACCGCGTGGTTATCACATGTTCGACCTGACTGCCCTGACACACTGCCATCCCGCTGTTTACTAATCACAATGTGACAGCTTGTCAAAGCACATGGGGTCACTAGGAACGAACCGAAAATTCATGTCATATGTTATATAACAGTTATACAGAAAAGAAAGTTGCCAAAAAGTTCTTAACATTGTTTTTTAGCCAGGAAATTTACTGTTACATGTATACTTTAGTTAAGTTTCTTTTTTTAATGGCATATCAACCTCCACAGGTTATCTAAAGCCTCAGCCATCCTTGTAGAAAAACCTATAGCTATGAGGATGAGGGGATTCATGCCTTTCTCAATTGTATCATTTCGAAAGTGAATGTAATAACATGCCTGGAGTTTGAACTTACTGAGATGTCACAGCATCTAAGCCACTAAGACTAGGAGACTCTCGCACAAAAAAAACATTAATATTTACAACATCTATTTTTGAGGACACAGAGTAAGGGTTTGCAATAGGATTATGTGAATAAACCCAAAAACTTTTTAAAATTGACAAAAGCTAAACAGCTACAAATATTCTCCCGAATCCCATCAGTATCAGTTTGCCCAACCCCTCTACCAAAAACAAGATGTGATACAAGATCAATTTTTAAGGGATGTTCAGCTGGTTTGAATTTAGAATGATTCTTCTCTGTGGCTGGTTGCCTTATCAAGGCTAAAGAACCCAGTCTGCCTTACAATCTACCCTCAAGCTGGAGAGAGAAGAGATATATTAAATGTTAAGAGTATTTGTTAAAAGTGAAACACCAGCTGCTTCAACCAGGGATTGAACTTAGGTCATTGATTTCATTTGCTATATCAATAACCATTATACTAACCATTGAAAATATAGTAGCCAGTGTTCAAACCGTCAGTTTCACAATGACAGCTGCATAAAAAGGGGAAGTATCCATGTCAAAGTGGCTAATATGACGGACTGTGACATTGTGGTAAGTGTGCTTGAACTCCAGTCCTGTAATTGCATTCCTTTTCTGACATGGGAAAGGCATGAACCATTTTATTTACACTGCTATTGATTAGATAGTACCCTAACTGTTCTTCAGCAAGCATGGATTTCGCAATTAATAACCCAAGAAAGTTGATAATCCATTAAACAAACAAAGAATAACCCAAATTATCATATTTACCCAACCCCTCCACTTGGGCAGGATATGACACAAGGTCAATTTTTAAGCGGAGTTTAACAGGTTTGAATTCAGAGTTTCCCTTCCCCTAGACTAGTTGCCACACCAAAGCTGTAGAACCTAGTCTGCCCTACTATTTACCCATAGCTGGAGGGAGAATAATTGGATTCATACCTTTACCAAGGGTATTAGTGCTATATGAAATGCAATCAGTCTCGTCCAGGATTTGAACTCGTGTTGCCGTGTCCATTTCTTAGGACGATAACCATTACACCACGGGCACCTCCTAAAAAACCCAAATTATAAAGACAAGATTATTTGGTGAATTACAGTAAGATTTAGAATGTCTGAATTTAATTTTCTCTCTTTCTCTCTTTCTCTCTCTTTCTCTCTCTCTTTCATTGTATATATGTGTATGTACCAATATTTGATGTAGTTTGGTCAACTGATGTTATCTATAGTTAACCAGATTGTATTTATTTTATTCTAATTTTTACTATCATATAGCGGCATGATGAATGACGGAAGTAATGACACATTTTTTACAAAAATATAGCTCTCACGACATTATTTCACTCGTAAGGGTTGAAACTGCAGTAAGTGAGAGGGAGACAGGGAGATGAAGACAGACAGAGGACTGCTATATTGACTCTTTCTTCTTAGCCATGTGGTGTCCTTTCCAGGGCACTACTTAGCATTTCTGTTTCTTGGCTGGAGTAAGGAGGCACTGCTCCTGTCTGAGCACTTGCTGGCTGCTCTCCATGACTCAGCATCCCCTTTGACTGACCATCTGCTTGACTGACCGTCTGTATGGGTGCTCATTAATATATATAATTTCCCAATGCCCACGCGTTTCTAGTTGTCAACCCATGTGACCTGCTTCTGGTTGTCTACCTGCGTGAGCTGCTTACACCCACATGTCGCTGTCTTCCTTCTTATACTGCTGGACCAAGACAGTTCTGACAAAGATCAATATGCAACACTACGATATTAAACCACCTATAAAAATCAACTGAAATAAAAGATGACAGGACAAAAATGATTGATTAACCATACTCTGTCTCAAACTGTGAAATATATATATATATATATATATATTTCACTAGCCTTGTATATTGTGAGTTAGTTTCTTACAGGGTTCCAAACACTGGTATAAAACTGGGTTATGTCTAGCAGATATCTACAGAATTCTGTGAAATAAATTTGATCCTCACTGAGTGCTAAACATCTGAATGTTACATAGCCAGATACACGAATATGGCCATGTGCAAAATGGACATATTATGTTCATTACGATAGAACATAGGAATCTTGGAATTCAAAAACACGTAACGACTTCTTGTTCAGGTACGAAACCTTTTTATTAACTTTGAGTTAAAGGTTTCGACGTAAGGAGGAGAGACACAATCTTATTCATTTGGCCCCCATCTCGAGCGGCCCCCCATAGGGCGCAAGTTTGCCTCACGCCTGCGAGCTCCAAAAGTCGATCCTTCTCATTTGGCGTCTAATTCTCAACTCTGACTTTCTTCAGATTCTCACACAAACCTCCGCGCGCTTCCAGTGCATGACATCACCCGCACACTGTCATCCCATTTCGTCTCGGAGTATTGTGACATTTGAGTGATACCTCCATCCACCCGTGCGCGCCCTCATTAACACCTGCCTCAATGTTGCACCCAACTAACCCATGTACTGAGCCGAAAGGTTCTCAGCCTAACTAAACTCAAAGGCATGAACCGAAATCCCTCGGCTATATTATAACATGAAGCCCTGTGGCAGACTAAGCCACTATATGTATTTATCTCTACTTATGAGGGGCTAATTCACTCGTCCATATTACTAAATATATACAAGCTTGTCCAGCAGACCATTACTATTGTGTAGTGTGTTTGATTCTCACAGTGTGCTCCATATCAGAGACCCTTTGCCTAAATAGGCTAAGCTTAGTAAATTAAGCTTGCAGCAGGGCAAAGTCTAGCAAGTTGCTCTAGATCATAACTGCTGTGTAATGAGTTTGAACATCACTATGTGCGCCCTAGCTGAGACCTTGTGCCAGACTAAGCTAAAATCAGTAAATAACTATGATGAGGGAGAATCTTAGGTTTTCACAAGCTAGATTAGCAGACCATTACCAGTATGTGTTTACCTAGCTCCCCTGTCAGGGGAGTTCCCATGTCATAGTGGCAAATCTCCTGGTTGTGACATTGTAATAAGTGAGTTCAAACGCCCTATTACTTTCACTTTAAGACAAATACCCTTTAGGATAGACCATGATCATCATATCCTGGTGCTATCATGGATTTTCCTGACTCTCTCACCATTTGCCTCTATCATACATCACTTCCGGCAGGTATTCTAGACGACATCCTATGTCCGTACAGAGCTGTTGTACATAAGTTCTGCTTGTCCAGTCAGTACTGATCAGTCCGTGTGAAGAGGTCCATTGAAGAACGTCGCTTATGATTTCGTCCTGTCCCACATGTCTTGTTTGTCTTATTTTCCGTTCCGTTTCTTTGTTTAATGGCATATCAACCTTTGTAGGTTATTTAATGCCAAAGCCATTCTCCTAGAAGAACAGTAGTGGTACTATTTAGCCCATTGCTGGGAGGATACCTTTCCCAAGGGTATTTGCCTGAAAATGAACGTAATAGCGCGACTGGAGTTCGAACTCGCTTACTATGATTCCACAGTCCATCGCTTTAACCATTACACCACGAGGACACCCCCTTTCAAACTTTGTAGGTTATTTAATGCCAAAGCCATTCTCCTTGAAGAACAGTAGTGGTACTATTTAACCCATAGCTGGGAGGATAAGGGGTTCATACCTTCCCCAAGAGTATTTGTCCGAAAGTGAACGTAATAGAGCGACTGGAGTTCGAACTCGCTTTGTCTTATTTGTATTATTTTTGAGATGGAAAGTAAGTAGAAGTATGAAGCATCCGTATAGTGGAATTGGAAAAAATGTGTTTTATTTTATTGGATAGTTCAGACTTCGATATGATCAATAACCTATCAATAGCTGTCCAATGCCTTCGCTTGTCGCATATTGATGGCATTTTCAGTAGATGAGATGCTGCTCCCGAGGTACGTGAACTTGTCCACTTGTTTCAGAGAACCACCATTTAGTATGGTCTCCCTGATGTGTTAAATAGTACCACTGCTATTTTTCTGCAAAGATGGCTTTGGCTTTAAATATCCCACGAAGGTTGATATACCATTAAACAAAGAAACCAAATCAAACCAAATCAACTCCTTGGGCACAGGCAATAGTGACGTAAGGTTTTTATAGGATAAAGTTGCTAATCGCATGGACTTTGGTTTTGAAATCAGTTTGTCCTGGAAGAACGGAAATTCCAGACTTCCTATAATTATTCCATTTTTGAGAGAATAGATTATTGCCTTTTTCATAAGCATAATACAAAATACAAACACCATTAACAGGATTTGAACTTGGTATGTATTTATCCAACCTCACTATCACGAGCAGGATATGACACAAGGCCAATTTTTAACCAGAGTACAGTTGGTTTGAATTCAAAGTTTTCTTTCTTCTGGATTAGTGGCCTAATGAAGGCTAAATAGCTCAGGAGGTTCTACCCATAAGTGTATAGAGAACAGATTGATTCATTCCTTTCCCATGGACATTAGCGCGAAGTGAAGTACAAATGACCTCGGATCACCGATTCCATTTCCCACAATAATAACCATTACGGTAAGTGCGATTCTCGCGTGTTAGACCATAAGTCAACAAACTTTGGATCAACAAACTCCTCATGGAATCATTGATTCCCAATTCACCTCCAAATGGGCACTAGAAATCTATACTATATATATACTGTACCTATCTCTCTATGCAATCTTGAGGGGAAACTGCCTAGAAAACACATTAAAACTCTTGTTCTGTATCCACTCCCCCATAAATATCCATCTTTAAATATAGGAACGCTAAAAGAAACAAAGAATTATTGTGGAAACTATGAGAGATGCACAAAATATTGAACATTTTCCCTTCTCTCAGATTGGTTGGCTAACCTAGGATAAAGAGCCCAGTCTGCCCGAATATTTTCGCATAGCTAGAGAGCAGATTTGTAGGGAACGAATAAATGAATGAAAAAAAATTAAATTGAATTAAAAAAAAAGAAAACTTAAATTTGCAGAAACTCCCAGAGGTCCCTGACGAAAAAAAAGGGATGACGTATGCGTAAAGAAAAAAGGCATCCTCTTGACAAAGAGGAACAGGCTTTGTTTCTTTTTTCAGGCGGTGACCAGCGATTTGTCAACATCGTTGCTGACGGGTGTCTGAGCGCCACGCCATACGTCTTTGGACTTGGCGTTGGTTATTCCCTTTCACCCAGTAGCAGCTCTCTCTCTCGGTCAGCATTATACTGAAATATAAAAGACCCACAAATGAACTACAAACTAACCCTTACAGGACTTTGACAATCTACCAAAAGGAACTAACCATTATGGAAGCCCGAAATACCAAATGAGGACAAACACATACATAAAACGATTAACGTATTTTTGACACCTTAACTGGGGGATTCAACCATTTCAATGTATTCAGGAAAAAACTCCCTCATCCATGGAATGGTTGTTGAACCCAGTAAAGGAAGGAAAGTATAAAAGAAACGTCTTCGTCTTTTATCTGTTGTTTTTTTTTTTGTATAATTCTTTTTGAGACTTTCTTGTGCCGACAAGCCAACGTGGGGGTAAAATAAAATAACCCAGATATGGAGTCAGATTTCAAACGGTAATACAACCTTGCCCTTTGTCCGTGACCTTCAGCCTTACCCCCACAGACTGATTCATGCCTTTCCAAAAGGTATTAGTGCAAATGAAACACAAACAACCTTATCCAAGATTTGAACTTGGAACACCTATTTCATTTTGTATGCTCATTTGTAGTAAGTTAGGTTCTCACTGGGTGTCCTATTCATCTGGTTTTGTACAATAGTAAATTAAGCTAATGGATGCACCGAGGGAAAGTGTACTTGGTAACCCGAGTTCAAACCCTGGACGAGGCTGTTTGCCGTTTACATTGCGCTAATACCATTTCGAAGTTATGAATTCAATTATTCTCCAGCCACGAGTTAACAGAAGGACAGACTGGGCTCTTTAACCTTGGTATTTCAAGAAGAAAAGTTGTATTCAAACCAGTTGCAGACCAAAGGAGAAATGGGCTTTGCCAGACTATAACTGCCCAAGACATTCTACATGAGTAAGCGTCCCACCCTCACGCTGACCAAACCAGGTTACGGGACTAAACTTAGTAAATAAAGGAGTATTATTTCACTGGCAATACCGTTTTCTCACATGTCAAACAAAAACCAAATTATTTCCAAAATGAAAATTAGTAAAAAAAAAAAAAAAAAAAAAAAAAGAAGAAAGAAAAAGAAAATTGTTTTTCCGTAAAACAAGTTGAATTATTTGGAATGCTTGGTATCTGTTACCAAACATGATCCAACTCCCTGATTGATTATTATGTTCAGTTACATCGAATCAATGTTGGCACGCTTTCTATAAATGGTATGAAATCGGAAAGCTGAGTGCAGATTCTGTTTACACAAACAATAACTCAATATTGGTCGTGTGATTCTAGGAGAACAGTTCGCCAAACGTAGGTAAACAAAAGCATCAATGGCAAAGAAACGAACACTGACTGAAACAAACACTTGCATCTGCAAACTGACTATTTATGTTAAAGGTTCCACTGGCATTCTCGGACTTCCAATTTGGATTGTGTGCATTCAGAAAAACCTAATTTATCCACTTAAGCAGATGGAGACTTTAACTGTAGTGTAATATGATAAAAAGTCCGTCGTGAAAGTATCTAGCCATTTATATAGGGCGATTGAAAAGTTCTTGCTCACACCAAGGAAACGATCTTTTCTTTTTTTTTTGCATTTTTATAGAACCTATTTCTTTTGAAGAATATTTTATTGAATTTTTTTCTCTTAAAAAACAGGAGAAATGATATGGAAAGTGTATTTTACGGTGGGATATATGGATTCGTATATACATTTCATACTCGTTTCGTCTATGGTGTTGCAGGGTCTCAAAGAAAGTTGGCTGAGGCAAAGGCTGGAAAAAGATATAAGGTTGAGTTCACATCAGGAAAACAAAGAAATCAGACACGTAGCAACAGAAAAAAAAGCATAATTTATAATTAATTTTGTAACTTCCCTCTGGTCTGGTCTGATCTGGTCCCCAAAGTAAAAGATGTGAAGTCATATTCTTGAATCGACAAAGGAAAAACATACTATCAAATTGTAGTCCAATTCCAATGGGGGAAGGGTCAGATTTTGCTAACCCTGAAATTTTGGTCATTATAAGTCACTCTGCTAAACAACTTAAAGACACTTTTAAAAAATCAACAAGTCTTGTGTATAACTGTTTCCTGTACTTATCATGAGGGTTCCTGGGTTGGCAATTTTTTGCTAGTCACACAGATAGGCACGAGGGTTGCTCAGTCGTCTTTGGAACTTTTCGGTATAATATAATATATATAACCAGTCTAAAGCAAAACCATCAGACTCTTATTCAAAAAACTCCCCCCGAGGATCTTCCACATTTATCTTAGTATCTTTTTGATTTTTCAAAACAAAAAAACTGAGATTGCCATCAGCAAGCTTGCTGCATTTTCCTTAAACTTGTCCATGATATTTCAACGGCACCTTTTGCTGTAGAAAAAAAAAGAAGTCATGAGGCGCAAAATCTCGAATATTTATAATGTAAAGAAACAATTTACTTGGTCATTGAAAATGTAACATTTTCACGGCACTTAATCTTGGTCCATAGTAATTGTCCTGAAAATTTACAACCATTTAATATTAGCGGTAAAAATTAAGCAGTTCTGCTGTTTTCCTATGGAAGTTTGAAACTATACTCTCAATGTAAAATGATTTATTGGTATTCTTGGCTTTCCAATTTAAACTGTAAGTCTTGAGAAAAAATTATCATCCAATCAAACAAATGAAGGCTTTTATTCAAGGGTAAGATAATATAAAATTTTTCAATTATGTATCAATCTATCTAATTGGAGATGCTGAACGCTTCTTGTTCAAATCAAGAAGAAAATAACCTGTTCTTTTTGACATTTCTATTGACTGTTTTTTGAAAGGGTAACAGATGAAGAAGCAAGTATGTATTTTAAAACATACTCTCTGAGCATCTATAGTCTCTCATGAAAATCTAAAGAGCAATTTACCTATGGGGTTCTCTAGGACATCGTTGAGTCCATTTTTTGGCGATAGACGTTTTGGCATCGTTATTTTGGCATAGGAAACACTGATGTTAATGTTACATATTGACCCTTGACCGAGCCGTCATTCAGAGATGCACCTGTGTAAATAAGCGGAAGAAGATCATGTGATCTAATCAGAAGTAGGTGGTCGTTATGAAATAGTATATGCAGATGCCTGCGGCAATTAAGTTAGTTGGTGGCAGTGAAGGCCAGAGTGAGAGCCAGTTGGCAGTTAGTGAAAGCGCCCCGCTGAGGGCTGCTGTCTCCAGTTGGGCGGCCTCCAGTTGAGAGAGATGGAGGCAGTAAAGGCCAGAGTGAGGGCCAGTTGGCAGTCAATGAGAGCGCCTCGCTGAGGGCTGCTGCCTCCAGTTGAGAGAGTTGGAGTCTGTGAGGACCCAGAAGCAGAAGAAGTGGTAAGGGCGTCTTGAAGATAGCACAGTGTGCTATGGTCAAGAGGAGAAGTTATGGGTCAATATAGCAATCTGTCTCGCCGCACCCCGTCCGTCTATCTCACAAACCACAGAAACTTCAACTCCTTTCCAAAGAATAAAAAGACGTATATATTATTTTAAAGAGAGTTGTAGGCATTCTTCATCCATGTATATTCCCTCAAATTAAGAACATTAAATAACACCACCATCTCTCACTCTAAGCAGATTTCTTTGATATTGTCACAAGAGATCAGCAAGAAGATACATTGTTTTGTTACACTCGCATGTGTAGAAATAGAAGAAATAATTGACAGACGACCGAAATTAATATATTAACAGAAAATAAGACAAATGAGAGATTGTTACTATCTGTTACCCAACAGTCTTGCCAAGAATAATAACTAAACCACTTTGAACTAAGAGTGTACCGGCCAAGCTATAACTGAAGTCTTTCTCTCACAGAAGTCCGTCTCTCAAAAAAGTCCACTATTGATGTTATCCACTCTAAAAGCACGGTACCTCGAGTTATACTAATTGGAGCTTTGCCATTTTTGTTTACTGGCGATCGGTGTTCAAACATTAGTGTCTCACTTTATTCCTTTATTGGCACAAGAGTCCTGCAAGGAAATACATTGACACTATTCATCTTCATCATCATCATCGTGTCGTGCCGCCAGCACGGATATCCCTGACCATCTCTCGCCACTTCTCCCTATCGTTCATCGCCTCCGGCAGGTCTTCTGGGTTACATCCCATGTCCTCACATAGCTGCTGTATGTAAGTTCGGGCTGGTCGTCCTGCTTTTGCTTGGCCATATGTGGGGGTCCATTGGAGTACGTCACTTACGAGCTCGTCCTTGCTTCTCCAGCAGTGTCCGGCGTGTCTGGCTCGTCTAACCTGTATAGTTTTCGTGATGGGAGGCAGGTGGCCGTACAGTTGGCGTCTCGTGGGGTGTTGTCGCCAGGACTTGTTCAATATTGCTCTCAACATTCAAGTTTCTTCTCCATTGCGAAAATTATGAATGCCAATAGGTCTAATGGAAGAAAATGGTTTAGCATTAAAACAAGCCAAGAAGCAGATAATATCAAGCAGAAACTATAACTGATAAAAGCTACACAGATGATCTAGAGCTTGTTGCAAATACACCTACTCAAGCCAAATGTCTGTTGCACAGCTGCAAGAAGCATTAGTACGTGTGTGAACTCAGATAAAACTTAGTTTATGTGTTAAAATCAAAAGTGTACCATCTCCTCATTAAATACAAGCTTCTGAAATTAGCAGACCAGTTATATACCTCAGAAGTAATCAAACAGGTGACATCTCTACACTAAACGGTAGCTCTCTGAAACTAGCAGGGGAGTTCACCTACCTAGGAAGCAGTGTCTTATCAACTGAGAAAGACATCAACACGCGACTAGCAAAGGCATGGACGGCTATCGATAGACTATCGGCCATATGGAAGTCAGTCCTGACCGATAAAATAAAACACAGTTTCTTCCAAGCAGCGGTCGCGTCGATACTGCTATATGGATGCACTATGTGGACGCTAACTAAATGAATGGAGAAAAAGCTTGACGGCAACTGCACAAGAATGCTGCGAGCAATATGGAACAAGTCTTGGAGGCAGCACCCCACAAAGCAGCAGCTGTACAGCCACCGACCACCCATAACGAAAACTATCAAAGTTAGACGAACCAGTCATGCAGGACACTGCCGGAGAAGTATGGACGAGCTCCTAAGTGACGTACTCCTGAGGACCTCTTCACAAGGACGAGCAAAGGCAGGACGACCAGCTAGAACCTACACATAGCATCTCTGTGCCGATACGGTATGTAGCCCTGAAGACCTGCCGGAAATAATGGACGATATGGAGGGGTAGCGAGAGAGGGTCAGGGATATCCGTGCTGATGGCGCGACATGATGATGTATATAGTGTCAAAATACGTCTGGGAAAGGTATGGTGCGTTATTGAAAGGTTAATGACCATATGGAAATCTGATCACTCTGATAAAATAAAATCGAAATTCTTCAAAGCTGTAGTGATGTTAGTACTACTGTATGGCTGCATCACCAGAACTGTAATGAAACATTTCGAGAAAAGCTAGATAGGAACTACACATAATGCTGCATGCTATTTTCAAGAAATTCTGAAAGCAGCAAGCCACAAAACAGTTGCTGTACAGCCACTTGCCTCCCATCTCACAAACCATCGAAAGCAACATTCTTCGATGGACTACTATGTATGGATAAACTAGTAGTAGCTGACCAGCAAAGTCTTATATTCATTAGCTCTGTGCATACATGAGACACCATTTTGAGGAATTGCCAAGAGCGATGGGTGATAGGTATAGCAAGCGAAAAATGTCAAGAGAATCTATGCTCCCAGTATATTTTAATGACAATGATGATGATGATGATTAAAACAAAAATGTGAATGCCAAAATGTCTGATACAGAAAGTTTTTAACATTTCTTTTTTATTTTAGTGTATGATGATTTTGTATTCATATTGAATCTGACTCATGAAAAAAGCATCTAGAAATAACATTATCCAACATTTTACCCAAGTTGAATTCATCTAGAAAACGTCCCTTTACCCAAGTCGAATTTATTTAGAAAAATCCCGTTACCCAAGTTTAATTTATGTAGAAATCAACACTTTACCCAAGTTGAATTAATCTCTAAATCACCATTTTATTCAAGTCGAATTTTTCAAGAAAACATCCATTTACCGAAGTCGAAATTAATAAAACACTTTATCCAAGTCAAATTATCTCTCCAAATCATCACTTTATCTGAGTCGAATTCATCTAGAAATAAACTCTTTATCCAAGTCGAATTTATCAAGAAAACGTCCCTTCACCCAAGTTGAATTCATCTAGAAAACGTCCCTTTACCCAAATCAAATTTATTTAGAAAAAATCCCGTTACCCAAGTTTAATTCATCCAGAAATCAACACTTTATTCAAGTCGAATTTATCGAGAAATCAACATTTTACCCCAGCTGAATTCATCAAGAAAACTTCCCTTGACACAATTCCAATTTTGTCAAGATATCAACATTTTATCCCAGTTACATTCATCGAGAAATCATTTGAATTTATTCAGAAATCATCACTTTTGTATGAACCTAACCTGCAGAAATTAAAATGGAAATTTTGATGAGTTTTTCATGTTTTGTTTTTACCAATGGCTCTTCTTTCAGGGAGAGGCTTAGAACATTTTGAACGATAAATACTTAACAATAATTTCACAAAATAAAATTCATTTTTCCTTATTAGTTGAATTTATGGGTTCATCCGAAAAAATCTTGTATAAAAATAAAAGATACTGACGAGAAAAGGTGGACATATATTCTTAATATCTACTATAGTAGAAAGAAATAATTTCAAATTTATTGTCTGGCACGGGATTTATTTTGACCGTTGAAGTTTTCATTATATTTTCGTCCAATGAGGATGATTTATGCCATTCTGCTCGGATGACTTTCCCGGGCAATATAAAAGGCTGTGTGGACGCATTCTCACCGTCTTTCCCACGCATTCTAGCAGCAGAACAGACCAACTTCAACATGAGGAAAGTGCATTCAATTTTTGGACCATTGTTTTCTCTAGAAGATCATTCCTTTATCATTTATTCATTCCTTCTAGACCGAATGGTCCTCGAAACTTCAAGTTGAATGCTTAATTCCTCCTCTAACATCCGCAGCTGCTTTCTTCCCTTTGTACGACTCACAGTACAGGGTTTTTTTCTCATTAAAGTTTTTGGAACTCATCAATATTCTCGTCTACTTATTTGTTTTCCTCCTAAATGTAACGGGGCAAGACAACCAATTTGTCTTGTTACTAAACTACCATCTTTTGCTAATGCCTGAATCAAACAATCTTCGTCATTTATAGGTGACATTTATCTCCCCTTATGAATGATTGGCTCTTCACGGAAAAAATTATCCAGAGATACAAGATAGCTGCTTGACAACACACTTTTGTAGACTGTAAACTCAATCCTGTTGTATCTTGGTCGGTGAGAAATAAAAACGAATATTTTGTTAAAAATATATTTAGCTGTTTTCGGTTATAGTTTTTGTTCCTCATATTTTAGGTTATAATAATTTTTTTTTTTGTTTTTTTCACTAAGGAAACTTTTCAAACGTAAAAACTTCTGATTTTTATCCATAGAAGATGCAATATATACACAGAGCAAAATAACAACATTGGATAGATTGGTTTCGTTTGGTTTGGTTTTGTGACATATCAAACATTGTAGGTTATTTAAAACTAAATCCTGTTTATACATATATATTAAACACACACACACACACACACACACACACATATATATATATATATATATATATATATATATACTTCCCTACCCCCGTAGGGTTGAGTTCTCTAGCGAATGAAGTAATCGTGTTGCCATTTACGTTTATTGCAAGGCTCTTCATATATGAATTGAGCTCATGGTAGCCGTTAAGCGGATGTATGTAAAAATAGTAATTGGGATTCATAACCATTTAAAATTTATCTCGCTTCTACTGGTTCCTCGTGGCTGAACGGTAGAATCTCGGGTTTCAATCCGGGCTACGGGAAGCTAGTATGTCTTGTCACACTGATGAGTTCTGATAGAACGAAACAGATCTGTCAGTGGATGACTATATAAATCAAATTTATAAGTGATTTTTAAATACATTTTGTCAATAACATTCTTAAAATAGCCAGACATCTTCTTTGCAGTTAAATGTTTTCATGTAATGCTATGTAACAGTCATGATTTAACATCAGTTATTTATTTGCACATAGTTTATTCTATTTGAGTCATAGATAGGAGCTTATCTTGTGCAACCATTTCAGGTTAAAGTTAACCTGGGATCAATAGAAATGAAGGGGTACTCCACATTCCTCAAATTTCCCAGACTGGAGCCTCGCTATCAGATAGTTCAATGTCATATCCAGGACACATGTTGGTAGGATCTTACCCCTCTGCAGAGATGCAATTGGTGTATTCTACAGCCCCAGTATTGGATAGAGAAATTTCACAGTAAGAGAACACAATTTTTTCTATTATCACCAGCATAGGTTATGTATTTTCTAGAGATAGACAGGAACCTGTCTGCCAGGTTCATAAACAAGTCTCTCAAAAATTAATGTTTCATATTTCATCCCGTTATCCAACAATATCAGAGGATGATGTTGGTAGTATGGCATTAAAGTATGAACTTTTCCACCTGTAACCTATAATGTTTTTTTTTGCTTTTGTCACAGATAGGAGCTGAGTGCCTATCTAACAAAATGGCTTCTGACATGAAAACAAATAGAAAAATAATCAAATTTCTACATTCATAAAAACTGCACTCACTGACAGAAATGAAACAGTGGATTTCAGTACAGCTACATGTATTTTGAAAATAACATCTGTGAAATGAAGAGTTTCTTCATCAGATCATCCATGAGAATTTGACTGAAGAAAGATCGACTATATATATAAACATAAAAATTAGAAATGTTTGTGTTTAACGACCAAGAGTAAAATCTAAAAACAAAACTAAGCTGTTGGGAATTGTATTTATATTTATATTTTTCATGTAGTTCTATCACTTTTCAAGGTTCTTGATGCCTGTTCCAAGTGCTTTTACTATAATTGGTGCCACTGTCACCTTCTTATCCTGCAACATTTTTATCTTTCAAGAAAGATCCAGATAGTTCTCAAGCTTTTTGCTTCCCTTTATTTCAACTTTGAGACCAGCTACAACAATAAAGTCTACAAGGTAATATGATGATATCTTTTTGTTTATTGTAAGAAAGTGTGATGTTCTTGCCAGTATTGGATAATCTATTTTTATCTCAAAGTCCAGAGCGCTTTAAGAGTGCTATTTTCTGGGACTGTTTCTAGTTTGTGCATGTACCATTTATCAACAGAATAAATTTTAATCTTTTAAGGGTTAACGGACTATTGTCTTCATCTTTATTGTTATTTCCTCAATGTTTCGGCTGATATGTCTTCCGGCCTTCTTCAGGTGTTTGTCGAACTCGGCAACCTTCATGGAACTTCGAACTATGCCCTTTATTGAATCCACAGGGATCGCCTGTTCTGATTCCGTCAACTATAACCAGGTACAAGTGTTAGGTATTCCTGATTGAACCTGCAGCCTCCTGATGATTGTTTCCTTAGAAGCTTAGGGACCCAACTCATATAACTGTGTCTTGCAGAAAACCCTTAAAGATAAAAATCATCAAGCTTCGTCTCAGAAATTTAGATAACTAAATTTTAACCTCTTGTACAATTCCCAGTCGATCACCTTCAGCACCCAGTCATACCTACTCTTGTTCTTGTTTTCTGTATTTGCTTATCACATGACATTAAGCATTCCCCCCCAATACCAACAACAATTACATTGTTTTAAGTAATTACTTTATTTACTAATAGTCATTTATTTTTAAACGTATGGTTTCACATAACTAATTATAATCCTTAGTAAGTAATTAGAGCTTAAAGGGTTGGTTAGTTGGTTTTAATGGAATATCAACCTTTGTTGGTTATTTAATGCCAAATCCTGTTTATAGATATATATCAAATATATATCATTTGTAAACTAAGAGTTTGTTGGTAATATTCTAAACAAGCCAAAGATAATTTGTTTGCACACAGTTGATTGGTTTCAAGTATAGCTGTGGAATAACAATATTTCAATTTTCAGACAGTAAAATGTTTTCAAGCATTCCTATCAAACTAGAATAATTCTATTTAGTATTAATCATTTATTTGCACACAGTTAAATGGCTTTAAGTATTGTAATCTAACACCAATATATTTATTTGCACACAGTTAAATGATTTGAAGTATTCTTATCTCACATGAATAATTCTATTTAGTATTAATCATTTGTTTGCACACAGTTAAATGACCTTAAGTATTGTGATCTAACACCAATAGTTTTATTTGCACACAGTTAAATGGTTTCAAGTATTCCTATCAAACTAGAATAATTCTATTTATTATTAATCATTTGTTTGCACACAGCTGAATGGCTTTAAATATTGTGATCTAACACCAATAGTTTTATTTGCACACAGTTAAATGGTTTTTAGTAATACAATATAACGCTAACAATTCAATATGATATCAGTCTTTTGTTTGCACACAGTTAAATAGTTAAACTGTTCTATTTGATTCATAGAGGGGATCCTAAACAAGGACTTGGGAATAATGGTAATAATGGGTAATCCACATTCACCAAAGCTCCTGCAGAACCGAGATCTCACCATCAGATGTAGTTTTGTCTTATCCAAGGCACACATTGGGAGCGGGAGGGGAAGGGGTCTTACTCGAAATGCAGTTGGCAATTGGGTTGTACGGCTTCAAGCAACTATTCTTAATATAAATGATTTACTCACAGTTCAATAGTATCATGTATCCCTATATGTGATATTAACAGATACAATCATTATAGGTCTTAGTGGATCTGGGAGTAATTACAATGAAGAGGTACTCCACATTCCTCAAATCTCCAAAACTAGAGCCTCACCATGACATGCAGATTAGTGTCATACCTAGGACACCTCCTTTTTGGAGGTACGGGGCTATCTAACACCACTGTAGGGGACACATATAGAATAATTAGGGACTTCATTTGATTGTGAGTTGTTTCCTAGTGAGATTTACTTGTCCACCGCCGGATGGTAGAAAAGAAGGAAGCATATATGAAAAATGAGAAATGAATAGGAAAGAGAAAGGTAGGTTCCCCGAAATCCAGATCATGATAGCAGCAGGTGCCCTAGTTAAAAATAAAAACATATCAGCAGCAAATCTTCAACGAGTTCTCATTGGCTGGGGGAGACTCAAATCGAAAAACCATGAAGAGTGGTCATGAGATAGAAAACAGAAAAAAGGGTTTGTTGGCTGTGAGATGCGACAATAGATGGACACCAGACATGACGATGTAAGACAGCTGAAAATTGGGGTGAGTTCCAAAAAGGGGTCTCACACCCACCTCGAAGATGTGAAGACGAAACGGCCATATAAGTATGTGTTAGAACTGCAACAGAAAATGAGAGAGATAATTCTGTTGTATATTTACCTCCGACCCGGCCAGGCTGTCAAACTAGGAAATGCACCTATGTAAATAACAGGTGCATCCGGTCGAGGAATATCAGAATATAACCTTGACTGTGGACGGGTTGAATGAGTGCGATTTGTGACGCCCACAAGAAGAAGTTGGACGTCGAACTATTATATAACCCGGTGCACAGGAAGTTCAATCAGTTGGAGATCAGACCAGTTGGAGAGAAGATGCTGGAATGAGGACCATGTTCCAGAGAGGCTGGGCCCCCAGGCCCCCGGTTAAGCATCCCAGGAGAACGGGAAAGAAACGCGGTTATGGCCATAAGAGTGGGGGTCGATATGTTGCAGTTCTGTTCGGTCTCCAACTCCCTCTCTCAGTAAAACCTTTGAGTAACCCTTTCAAACCCTTTCAAATAAAGTGAGAGGTATATTTTTCTAAAGAACTGTGTCGCTCGTCTTTATTGTGTAGTTGTTATGATTCTGCATGCATGCATCTGCATATGAGTATACAACAATTCAAGGTCTGCTCTCTCTCTCTCTCTCTCTCTCTCTCTCTCTCTCTCTCTCTCTCTCTCTCTCTCTGCAATGTTTTATTTCTCTTTGTCAAGCTAAAATAGTTGACTCATTTTTCATACTTTGTTTCTCTCTTCTTGATGACTACTAAGAGGTATAGTAGCAAGTTAATTGCTGTATTAGAGCACGAAGAAGAGATTTTTGTATGTTTTGAATGTTCATCATTTTTTTTTCCTGGCAAGTTTACAACAGGGGTCCGACTGACACCTTAGACGTAGTGCACCAAAGGGTATACCGAGAACCGAAGTAGTACAAATGCTTACTGAGACCGTACAAGCACAAACATCCGTTCGAACACCATAGAGTTACAAACTTCTATTTGTGAAGTGTAATGTTGCAAGCATCTAATTGGTGTGTAACGATATATAGAGACAGGATATGTCAATCCCCATTGACAGGGCAGTAAAAGATCAGATATTCAATGAAAGTCATATCATTTCAGTTTGCACTTTGAGTTATTGAAAAGAATGTTATGATTGAAGAACAATTATGATTCCAGGGTGAGTAAAAAGTTGTGATAATCGGTAGTACATGCGCGTTTACGATGCATATGTAATGCGATCAAAGCAGTTCAAGCTGTGATATATGCATACTGTATGGTTGGTAGTATTATTGCAGTTCGTACACCGGCACATTGCACTTTGTTTCTCTCTATGAGTAATATAATGGCCGAGGGATTTCGTTTTATATATCTTGCCTTTGTTGTTTAGTTAGGCTGAGAACCTTTCGGTTCAGCGCATAGGTTAGCTAGGTGCAAACATGAGCGCAGGTGTCCACGCGGACGCGGAGCGGACGTGTCACTCAGAGATGTCACAATAGAAACCCGAGATGGGAAACAGGGTTAGGGAGTGCGAATGGCGTCACGCACCGGAAGCACGTGGAGGATTTCGGGGATTTTGAAAAAGTCAGTTCAGTTGAGAAAAAGACACCCAACGAGAAGGGTCGACTTTCGGGGCTCGCAGAGGCCAGACGAATTTGCGCGCTACGAGTACCGTACGAGATGGGGGGCAGATGGAAAAGTTATCTTAGAAAGATTGTGCCTCTCTCTTCCTTATGTCGAAAAACCTTTAAACTCAAAGGTAATAAAAAGTTCCGTACTTGAACTAAGAAGTTGTAAGTGTTTTTCGTGTTTCAGGATTCCTATGTTCTATGTATATATGTTATGAACATTCTATGTACGTTTCACATATAGCCATTTCATGACTATGGTACATATGTGCAATTTGAAAACTGCACAGATGAATGTGAAATGGAGTCTCATTTAGAAAATTATGCTTTCCAAGTTCGAACTGAACCATAAAGCGGAGGATGCAACCAAAAACATGTGTTGCTCAAAAAGTGAAAGTTCAATTTATAATATCACGGACGGGCGCTGTCACCAATCAGTGAAGGTGTCACGAGACTAGCGCGTGCGGGCAGAATGGCCAGCAAAGTTAGACGTGATTTAGAATAATCACAGATGTATTGTCACGTGTTTCACTAGTGACATCGAACATTCGAGGATCTTCGATTTGTTCTCCAAAATCTCTTTATAAGAAAACAAGTAACGAGATTTTGGGAGAGTTGAAGGCAGTTTTCAAAACAGGCGCGTCAAAGGTTCCGAGGCCCCTATCCGTCCTACCCAGTCTGCTATGACAGGCGTGTGTCAAACAGCCAGCTCTCACCCACACCTGTCACCATCGAGAGGAAGGAAGAAGAAGGACGCAACTAAAATGAACTTTTCGAGTTGCTGCAATCATAGCTGAATAAAAACTACTGCTATATTTTCTACCCTTACCTTCGAGTTTGAGTATTTCTTTTTCTGCGGACTTCTTTCTCTACAGCACAAAACGTTGGTCCTATGGTACAAATTGATTACAGTAGAGTAATCAGATGGTTCAAGAAATTTTGCTTGGGTTTAAGGGACATTGATGATCAGACCTAAATTCGTGGTTTCCGAGGCTGTGCTTCAAGCCATAGAGACAAATCTGACATATAGCACTCAGAGGGTAAAAACCAAGCCTGATGTCGTATAGTCCAGGGTGGTTCGTCGCTTTCATAATGATCCCAGTCGGCTGGGACAGTAGAATACACCGGCTGCATCTCTGCAGAGGGGTAAGACTCTCCCCAAATGAGTGACAATTTGATGGTGAGGCTCCAGTAATGCTGGAACTTTGGGAATGCAGCATACCCCTTCCATTGCTCCCAGGTCCATTCTGACCAGTGGTAGAATTGTAAAAAATAGAACCGTTTGATCATTCAACTGTGTGTATCTACAAAATATGTTTACAAATAATATATTTGATATATATTGGCATTAAATAACCAACAATCGTTGATATGCCATAAAACCTGAACTCAACTTCTATAACACTGGCGAAAGCATACAGAATTTATCATATTTACCCGACCCCTCCGCTCGGGCAGGATATGACACAAGGTCAATTTTTTAAGCGGAGTTTAACAGGTTGGAATTCAGAGTTTTCCTTCTCCTAGACTAGTTGCCTCACCAAGGCTGAAGAACTTAGTCTGCCCTACTATTTACGCATAGCTGGAGGGAGAATAATTGGATTCATACCTTTCCCAAGGGTATTAGCGCTATGTGAAATGCAGTCAGTCTCGTCCAGGATTTGAACTCGTGTCGCCGTGTCCATTTCCTGCGACGATAACCAGTACACCACGGGCATCTCCAGAATTTATAAATAGAGCCTCACATTAACAAAATATTGCTTAACATTTGACTTACTGAATCATTTAAAGAAATCAACTGAAATAAATTAGAAATATAAACAATTCTCAGGCACTAAGCACATTATTTTGGACAAAATGAAGACAACACGGATAAATGGAAGCTGAAATGAAGCTAGAGCATGCTACAAAATACTGTTGTCACAGAATACGGTTGCTGTTGTGAAAAAATAGTTTTCTTCAAAGTAGTCTCCTTACCATTCAACACATTTATTCCAGTGAGTTTTGCATTGGTCAAAGTACATCTGAATTTATTCTTTTGATATGGTGTAAATTTCTACAGTTTTATTTTTCACTTGTCCTCCATGTCTTCAATTTTACCCTTAACATAATTTTTCTGCTTAGAAAAGAAGAAAAATCATAAGACGCTTAGTCTGGCGTGTATAGAAGCTGTTACACTCAAGGGATTAGTTTTGTCAAAACCTATTAATCAAAAAATTAATGAGACCAGAATCATAATTTTATTTCAAATTAGCTCTGAATAATCTTGCAAAGTCTAGGCATCTAGACAGTAGTCTATACCTCTAGACATCATGACTTAAAATTTTTTTGAAAAATTCTTTAGTTTCAATACTTTTAGTTGGTTGGATGGTTGGGTTTTATGGCATATCAACCTTCGTAGGTTATTTAATACCAAATCCATTTTTATGAAAATAGTTCTATTTCAAACAATTCTGTGTAGCATAAGCATGCCGTTTAAATGTAAGTACAGTTTGCCAAAAACATTTCTATTTCGAGCTATTCGGTTTAGTCGAGCAGTTCTAATTCAGTTTAGTATAAGTACAGATTTTGTTTACACACAGTTAAATATCAAAACAGTTCTATATTAAACAATTTAGTTTAGTGCAAGTACAGTTTCAATGACAAAAAACAGTTCTATTTCAAATAATTCTTTTTAGCATAAGCACTCAGTTTAAATGTAGGTACAGTTTAATTGTCAAAAACATTTCTATTTCAAGCTAGTCCGTTTAGTCAAACAATTCAGTTTAGCATAAGTATGCAGTTAGTTCTATTTAACCCATAGATAAGGCCCTATCAGGTCCTACCATGTCGGGCCAGAGTGGACCTGGGAGTAATGGCAATGAAGGGGTGCTCCGCATTCCACAAAGCCCCAGCATCATTGGAACCTCACCATCAGATTGTTTAGTGTCCTATCCAGGACACTCATTGGGGCAATACTTTTAGATCACACTTTGTATGTGCGAATGTATTTAATAAACCCTTTCACAACCAGCAGGATTTGACACAAGCTCAATTTTAAGTAGAGCACAGCTGGTCTGAATTCAGAATTTTCCTAATCAAGGCTAAAGAACACAGTTTGCCCAACTATTTACCCATTGCTGAGTAGAGGATGATAAATGGAATTCATGACTTTATCAAGGACCTTAGCATAAAGTGAAATAACAGCATTATCTTGGATTTGAACTCCTTGCACCAATTCCATTTCCTGTGACGATAAACATTACATTAAGCAATCCTCCTTGTGTGTTGATGCATGGGCTTATATTACTAAATATATTTATAGACACTGATAATAATACAAGTTAGAATTTTGAATCCAGTTATTTAAATTATCTATTAAAATATTTTAGACACAGACCCCTTGAGATTTACAAGCAAGTTCAGATGCACTCCAATTGAAATGTATGTCATATATTTATGCAGATTTGCACTTCACTATGTTGGCATATATACTTACAATGATATATAAGTATAAGTGTGTGTGTGTGTGTATGTATATGATGTATATGTATGTGTTTGGTTTTGTTTTGTTTTATTTTATGGCATATCAACCATTGTAGGTTATTAAATGCCAAGTCCATTTTTATACATATAAACAGGTCTATTTCAAACAACTCTGTTTAGCATAAGTAGACAGTTTAGATATCAAAATCAATTCAATTTTAAACAATTCAGTTTAGCATAAGTACAGTTTTTGCGCACAGTTAAATGATCAAACAGTTATATTTCAAACGATTCGGTTTCGCATAGGTACACAGTTCTATTTAACCCATAGATAGGACTCTATGAAGTGCTACCACTCAGGGCTAGAGTAAACCTGGGAGCAATGGCAATGAAGGCTTACACTGCATTCTCCAAAGCTCCAGCAATACTCGAGCCTCACTATCCGATTGTTTAGTGTCATATCAGGACACTCGTTGGGTGAGTCTTACCCCACTACAGAGATGCAACCGGTGTATTATGCAGCCCCAGCCAATTGGGCAAGAGTTGATGAGTAAAAACCTAAATTAACCAGCTCTGTGTAGACACTGGATGCCGCGTAAAAGACCCGTCTGATGGCAACGGATGTTAAGAGAGAGAGAGAGAGAGAGAGAGACTCAACACGTCTTGATAATAATGATGATTTTTGGTTTAAAAGAAAATTAACTTTTTATTAAAAAAATATTGTGTATTTATCTAAAGGGGACGCACGATGGTGTAGTGGTTATCGTGCAAGACAGCAACCTTGAAGAAATTGAGTTCAAATTTCGGTCACAGTATTACGATCACTCATTGACAAATACTCTTGCGAAAAGTATTGAACCTCATTTTCGCCTTGTCTAAATTTAAACTTTAAGTTTAAATCGTATCACTGCTTTCCTTCTACAACGATGGCTTTGGCATTAAATAACTCACAGTGGCTGATAAGCTATTAAACCAAGAAACAAACCAACCAACTAATTTATACTTATTTAGAGGGGATATAATATTTTAACCAACCAAACTTTCGATTTTCAAAGCTCTGTCATATTTGTTTTCATCCATGATAGAGATAAACGAAGAATAATTGAAGCATATTTCATAGCATACCACAACACAATAATGTGGAGGTGCCCGTGGTGTAGTTGTGGAGGTGCCCGTGGAGTAGTCGTTATCGTCGTAGGAAATGAACACGGCGACACGAGTTCAAATCCTGGACGAGACTGATTGCATTTCACATAGCACTAATACCCTTGGGGAAGGTATGAATCTAATTATTCTCCCTCCAGCTAGGGGTAAATAGTGGGACAGACTAGGTTCTTCAGGCTTGGTTAGGCAACTAGTCTAAGAGAAGGAAAACTCTGAATTCAAACCTGTTAAACTCCGCTTAAAAATTGACCTTGTGTCATATCCTGCCCGAGCGGATGGGTTGGTAAATAGTACCACAACACAATAATACCACAACGACAAGTTTTTGTTCAAAATATAAACGTCTCTATGAAAAATAATACTAAAAGATTTCAAAATCCTCACTAAATATTATCCCCTTTCTCAAAATATTTTAACTTATAAAACGTTAAAAATCCGCTTTTCAAACAACAAAATGTCGTTGACTTTTCAAAAAAATTCCATCGCATGACATAAAGTATTTAAAACATATTAGCTCGTATTATTCCGTTCTTCACATAACCTCTATTGGCCCTGATGAAGTCTTCCAACTGAATCAAAATTTTATCTGCTATAATTATTTCTCATACAAAATAAAATAATAATTTGATAAATTATTTTTGTATTCGGACAAAACCTTGAAGTCGAATACTATATATATAAATATATATATATATATAGTACTGACAAAACATACAGTGAAAAAAATGTAGCCATTTTTATTGCCACAAATTTTAATGCTGCTTCAATGGCTTGAACACACATAGAAAGTGATTATTTCCTTTGATTATTGATGTCAAAGTGTTATATAATTAAGGAATGATTTTTTTTAAATTAATCATTTTTCGTTAATTATATTTCATCATTCAGTTTGGTTGGGCTTTGAACTATTCGGCTTAAGAGTTCAGGTGCATAGTCATTGGGTACAGTTTTACGCTCGCGTACAAAGGATATGACAATCACCATTTGTCATCATAAACTCACAGACCGGAAATGGGGCAGGAGTGTGGATGACGTCATGCCTGGAAGAGATGGTCCTGGGAATTTGTGGATTTTGAAAAAGAGTCAGTTGAGATTGGATTTGGGCCGTTGAAGATGCAGTTGGGTTTTTCGGATCCCTACAGACAGAGATCTTAAACATCACAAGATGCGCCGAGCGTTGGGGTCAGATAGAATGGTCAACATAGAAAGAATTGTGTCTCTCTCCACGTGTTGAAGAACTGAAGTTAGAAGTTATTAAAACTGTTCGTACCTGAACAACTGAGTTCGCCTGTTTCAGCTTGTGTTTTGCATTTGCATATTTATTTGTATTGTGTATTTGCATATGTCATCATCATCATCATGTCGTGCCGCCAGCACAGACATCCCTGACCATCTCTCGCCACTTCTCCCTATTATTCATCGCCTCCGGCAGGTCTTCAGGTTTACATCCTGAGTCCTCACATAGCTGCTGTATGTAAGTTCGAGCTGGTCGTCCCGCCTCTGCTTGGCCATATGTGGGGGTCCATAGGAGCACATCACTTACGAGCTCGTCCTTGCTTCTCCAGCAGGGTCCTGCGTGTCTGGTTCGTCTAACTTGTATAGTTTTCGTGATGGGAGGCAAGTGGCCGTATAGTTGGTGTCTCGTGGGGTGTTGTCGCCAGGACTTGTTCAATATTGCTCTCAACATTCTTGTGTAGTTGCCGTCAAGTTTCTTCTCCAGCCGTTTAGTTAGCGTCCATGTAGTGCATCCATATAGCAGTATCGATACAACATCTGTCTGGAAGAAACTGCGTTTCATTTTATCGGTTAGGTCTGATTTCCATATGATCGAGAGCCTATCTATAACCGTCCAGGCTTTCGTCAGTCGTGTGTCGATATCTTTTTCGGTTGAGGAGACGCTACTTAACAAAAGTTCTCCTAATTGTCGAAGGATATCATAATTTTCTAAAAAGAAATTTCAGAGAATTTTCTTTTCTTTAATTTCATATCGTAATTTGTGATTAGTATTCTGCTAATGGTTTTTCACTACAACTAAAGGAATTTTACCAATAACAATAAAGGAAAATAATAATTTCCTATGTGTAATCTGAGCTGAATTATTTAAGAATATTTTGAAATTATAAAAAATGGTTCAAGACTTTCAACATCCGTTTTTGTCCGATACTCTAGGTGTGTGTGTGTGTGTGTGTGTGTGTGTGTGTGTGTGTGATGGTTTGGTTTGGTTTGTTGGGTTTTATGGCATATCAACCTTTGTAGGTTATTTAACGCCAAATCCATTTTTATGTAAATAATCTGTCCTATTTAAAACAATTCAGTTTAGCCTAAGTACACAGTTTAATTGTCAAAAACATTTCTATTCAAGCAGTTATATGTAATAATTCAGTAAAGTGTAAATACAGTTTTAATGTCGAAAAACAGTTCTATTTCAAATAATTCAGTTAAGCGTAAGCACGCAGTTTAAATGTAAGTACGGTTTAATTGTCAAAAACATTTCTATTTCAAGCTATTCAGTTTAGTCAAACAATTCAGTTTAGTATAAGTATGCGGTTAGTTCTATTTAACCCATAGATAGGGCCCTATCAGGTGCTACCACTCCGGGCCAGAGTGGAACTGTGAGCGATAACAATGAAGGGGTACTCCGCATTCCCCAAAGCTCCAGCACTGCTGGAACCTCACCATCAGATTGTTTAGTGTCATATCCAGGACACTCGTTGGGGGGGGGTCTTACCCCTCTGCAGAGGTGCAGTCAGTGTATTCTACAGCCCCAGCCGACTAGGCAAGTGTGTGTGTGAGTGAGTATATATATATATATATATATATAAACATGAATAAGACTTCACCAAAAGTCTAATCGGTTAAGGCGGTAGAATACGCCAATTGCAAATTTGCAAAAGAGTAACTCTCCCCCACCACAAACGAGTTTCCGGGATATGACATTAAAACAAGTGACAAAGAGGCCCCACTTTTGGACGTTTTGAAAATGTGGAGAACCCTTCGTGGCCATTACTCCCAGGTCCACTCTTTGGTAGAACCTTTTCGGGTACCATCAACGGGTCGAATGGAAATATCAAATAACTTTCTATACTTGAAGCTATTTAACTGTGTGCAAACAAAAACTAAGTTTAATTATTGATATTACAGAGCAGTACTTGGAACAAATTAACTATGTGCAAACAAATAAATAATGTTGAACAGAATTATGTGTGTTAAATCGCAATAGGTGAAACCATTGAACTGTGTGCAAATAAAACTATTAGTGTTTGATATCGATATTTGAATCTATCTAACTGTGTGCAAACAAATGAGCTCTGGCTCGTTTAAAAATTATGTTACCAACAAACTCTTCGTTTACAAATCATTATATATATATATATATATATATATATATATATATATATATATATATATATATATATAACAGGATTGGCATTTAATAAGGTACAAGGTTTGAAATGCCATAAAAACCAACCAACCAACCAACCAATTTAAACTGAACTAACTCCACCCTCCGGGTTTGGGTGGTTTTGGCAAACCCGTATTCAGAAACATGTCTCCTGCCTCAGTTAACGTCATCTTTTTAGAAAACATACTGCAGATGGCATTCTAATTGATATTCAAGAACAGCACAAACCAGTGGTGTAAACATTATCATCCTGGTTGTCTATTAATCCTACAATGGTTTAGTAATCATACATCAGGGACCTGAATACGTGTAAACTGGTGTTTTTCTAAAGAAGCAGTTTACCCTTAAAACAACAAGGATTCCTCTTTTTGCTTAATGGAGACAAAAATCTGTTTTTTTCGGCTCAAATATCTCAAAAACTTTTCGTCTGGAGTATTGCTGAATAAATTTGCAAGATTAATTTACAAAAATACATTGACCACCTGCAACGGAATTTTGAAATAAGAAAATAAAAGAGAGTAAAACTATATAAGAAGGAAAAAATAAAATTAAAATGATGCTTTTGTTGTAACTTATTTCTAATGCACTAGATGCCTTATATATCAGTGGCAACTCCGGAGGTAAGGATTTTTCTCCGGGGGTAAGGATTTTTCTCTGGGGGTTGGGATTTTTCGGTTTCAGTTTGAATAGCTATTCTCTCATGTGTATTAATTTCGAAACAATAAAAAATTCTCTCAAAACAAGTGCTTAGTTCTTTACTTTGGTCAGAGCCAACGTCCAGGCTCGAGCCCTCATTCATCCAGTTGGTGAAGCTCAGAATTGGCTGGCTCCATTTCTCAAGATCTGAGGAGAGTAAAGTACCCGTTCCTTGGCATTACTCCCAGACCCACACAAACACGTAGTGGTAGTACCTGTTAGGGTCCCATCAATGAATTTTATAGAAATATTCAATCATATACGATACTTGAAACCATTTGATTGTATGTAAATAAATGAGCTCTGGCTCATTTAAAAAAATCTTACCTACAAAATACTTATTAAAAATCATAGATGAATAAATAGGTTTGGAATTACGATGACCAGAAAATCCGGCAAACACCTATATGCGATATACGGAGCACTGAACAGCTGTTTCGACCTTATTAGGTCTCATCTGCAGTGCACACAGTGATCTCCACCACTGGAGATCGAACCAACAACCCCAGTATGAAGAAACCGAAACTCTACCACTAGGCGATGAATAAATAGGATTTGTAAATAAATTATCATCAAGGCTTGATATGCCATTAAATAAAATAATCTGACCGAACCCATTAAATACCAGCGTCAGTATCATAGACTAACTGGACAGTACTGCTTAACCCAGGGGTTGAACTTATGTCTTCCAGATAATGACATTACTATTTTTAACCATATTTACCAACCCCGCCTAAGGTGCCTCTTGTGGTGTAATGGTTAGCAAGCTCGACTAGCAAACCTACACGAGTGAGTCCGAGTCTCATTGAGTGCCCCTTTCATATGGCCTTGTGCCACATCTAAGCAAAAAGCTTAGTAAATTTCCATATTTACCAACCCCTCCGCTCGGGCAGGATACGACACAAGGTCAATTTTTAAGCGGAGTTTAACAGGTTTGAATTCAGAGTTTTCCTTCTCCTAAACTAGTAGCCTCACCAAAACTGAAGAACTTTGTCTGCCCTACTATTTACCTATAGTTGGAGGTAGAATAATTGGATTCATACCTTTCCCAAGGGTATTAGTGCTATGTGAAATGCAATCAGTCCCGTCCAGGATTTGAACTTGTGTCATCGTGTCCATTTCCTGCGACGATAACCATTACACCACGGGCACTTCCATTACTATTTTTCAACAGTCAGCCAGATTCTGTAATAGATAACGAGCTCTGAAGGTCATTTGTCTTGACTTCTGAGTTTAGAATACACTGTCTCCCTTGTAGTGGAGTAAGATTCCAAAAAAAAGAGCTGCCCTGGTTATGACCCTAAGATGCATCTGATGATGAGGCTCCAGTTCTGAAGATCTTGAGAGTGTACTCCTACATTGCCATTATTACCAAGTTTACTCTGACTCGGAGTGGCAGTACGTGTTAAGGTCACACCTATAAGTTAAATAGATCAGTTTAAAAATTATTAGTATTCGATAGGAATGAGTGTCCACCCCCATAAAAAAACAATTAAATTTCTAAGCATAAAATACCCCGAACGGGTTGACATGCCATTAAAATCAATCAGTCAAACAATCAAATCCTCCTGAATTATCGTTTTGACTTAAAATCTATTGTAGCTTTATTCTATTTCATTGCCTCAAAATGTTGATTTAGATAAATTTTACTGAGAGGGTTCAAATATTTCAGGTAGAAATCAAATTAATGTGGCTTGTTATTTTGGGCCCATGAAAATTAGCCCTAAAAAATTAGAACGAGATTCTTCAAATAAAATGAATCTGATGAACTGATTTCCGGTTGGAATAATAAAAAGAAATCTTTTAAATGTGTTTTATTCTCCGATTTTCAAAGAATATATTTTTTGTTTCAAATTAACATTTAAATTTTGACTGTAGATATTTATTTCTGTTGATTATAATATTATATGATGAAAATCAAAATATACAGCAATAGGCCCCAAAGACTCAAGCCATATATAGATTCTACGGTATAACATGTGGTTGTTAATTTGTGTGTGTATGAGGTGGATGAAACTGTGATCTATTCTTGCTGACCCAGACAGTGAGCAGTTGATAATGACGATTCTTGCTGAGCCAGATATTAAGTTCTTGGTAATAAAGATTCTTGTTGGCTCAGACATTGAGCTGTTGATAATGAAGATTCTTGCTGAGCCAGATATTAAGCTGTTCATGATGAGGATTCTTGCTGACCCAGACATTGAGCAGTTGATTATGAAGATTCTTGCTGAGCCAGATATTAAGCTCTTAATAATAAAGATTCTTGCTGGCTCAGACATTGAGCTGTTGATAATGAAGGTTCTTGCTGATCCAGATATTAAGCTGTTCATGATAAGGATTCTTGCTGACCCAGACATTGAGCAGTTGATTATGAAGATTCTTACTGAACCAGATATTAAGCTGTTCACAATGAAGATTCTTGCTGTGATTGAGACAGTCACTTGGACTGGGTCAAAGACATTTGTTTTGAAAGATACGATAAAGAGAATATATCGCTTTGGTTTTTCTAGAAGGGCCAGTTTTTCAGTATCAGCCGTGCGAAATTGCTCAGGCCCGGAGATTTAATGAAAATCGAAAAAAATATAGTCAGATGTTAAAATCCTCTTTTTATTCTAAATTGTACATATAGTAAATTATGTTAAAAATATGATCCTGAAAACCAGCGATGACCTCGAGTTGCCACTTACATATATCTATATCAGTGGCAATTCTAAGTCATCGATGTTATATATCTAATTTTGTGTAGTGACTGACAAAAAGCTTTATGTCGGTCACTAACCAAAATTTGAATTCCTCAGATAGCAACCCTAGTATCACAGTTACAATTATCTTAATAGACACGATCGAAATAAAGAGTGTCTTTTTAAAAGTTCTAAGACATCTTAATCGATTTTGAAATATTTTATTAATTCTAAACACGAGTACAAAGCATTATTTAAATTCGCACGTACCGTTATATATATATATATATATATATATATATATATATATATATATATATATATATATATATATATATATATATATATATTGTACTTTATTTAAGCGTGTTAATATGTTTTAGCGAAGAATTGTATTCTTTCGCGTGTTTTAGTGTGTTATTCCCTTGCTAATTATTGTTGGAAAATAAAGGAGGATGCAGAAGTAAGAAGATGAAGATGCTGGAAGGTTTTTAATGGCATTGTGGAATAAAGGATTTACGTTTATGCTGCAAGTCTCGTAGGAAGGAAAGAAGTGAGGAAACGAAATGAAGTTATGATAGAGTTGAGAAAGTATTTTAGCAGCTAAATGCCTGGGCGAAAAGTGCATCGTTAGGTTAAGGCATTGATGAGTGTGTGAGGAGGGGATATGTTCGCCATAGTGTAGCAAAAGTCGTGTTTGCTGTTTGAAGACAGAAACGATCGTAGTCACCGAGAGTTTGTGGTTCTGGTTGTTTCGGGGAGAAGCGTGAATGTCTCCAGAAAATGTTTCCCGAGGTTAAGCAGCTAGGTATCGGAGCGAAATTTTGCATCGCAGTCGACATAGCCAATACTAGAGGCGACTAAAAGTTGTCCCTGTGTGTGGCGTATTGAATTCATCTAATTCATATTCAACTGGAAACCCTTGGCCAAAGAGAATAGACGCAAGGGGTCCATAAATTAGACGGCTTCCCTCATGGTGGTGTAATGCTGCTGCTGCAATTCAAGAACAAACAGTAGACGTCTGTCCTGAACGAAGAAGTTCTGAGAAAGTGGGAGAGAGTGTTTAGCGGCTTCCCCAATTTCTGCAGCCAGGAAAGATGTTCCGGTATGAATAGGATAATTCATCCAGATTGGGTGAAATTATGCGTCGACCCTAACGGTCGAATTAAATAACGCGCCAAACAAAAATATGAAATTCTTTCTGCTACAGTGTAATGGTTAGCAAGCTAGAATAACAACCTTTCACGTGTGAATTCAAGTCTCATTGGGTACCCCATTCATATGTGCTTGTGCCTCATCTAAGCAAAAAGCTTAGTAAATTACCAGGAACCTTGGGTGGTATAATGGTTAGCAAGTTAGATTTGCAAACTTTCGCGAGTGCGTTCTAGTCTCGATGGGTGCCCTCATTTATTCGGCCATTATGCTACATTTAAGCAAAACGCTTAGTAAATTATTATTTAAACATGTTTACAAATTATTATTTAAACATGTTTACAAATTATTATTTAAACATGTTTACAAAGCTTGAAAAGAAAATACGCTTATAAATCCTCGAAGCAATAACCATAAAAATGAAAATAAAAAACTACAATGAATAAAATAGCACTCAACACAGGCATAAACAAATAAAACATATTTCATAACTAACCCTACCACCTATCCCAACAGAATGTGTCACCCACATATTATTAAAGACACATTCCAAACAAATATAAAAACTCAGAGCAACTCACAGCGAAAAACAACCAAAGACAACCCCTGAGAACGACCAGCGAAATAGTCGAAAGCGCTTAGGCTAGTATGGGGCACCATCTTCAACATCTCAACCAAGACATAAGTAAAATATTAAGAAAACTCTAACGTCTTCACTTAAAGATCCTAAAAAGAAAACACTCTGCAGTCTTCACCCGAACATGCTTCAATATGTGTGTGTATCAAGTCTAAAGCTTTAAAAATCCAAATGTGTTTTCAATCACGAAAATACCCTTTTTTTGCCAGTCCATTACATTATCCACAACACCACCGGAACTCTCCATTTCGGAAAGGAAACAGGAGGAATTGTAAACCAAAGGAAGAATCGAAAACATCCAGACCACAGCACGGTGAGAATACTTAGAAGGGTCCTGAAGATCTGAGAGCACTTGTCCTCAGTCAGACCCCTGTAAAAGACCACCAGCTAACGATGATATATATAAAAAAAACTTGCCAGGGGTGATTTTGACATAAAATCAGATCATCTAATCTCGCCCAGACAACCAGACCTAGTCATAATTAACAACAACAACAACAACAAAATAGATCTTACTGTATAGTAGACTTTGCCGTCCCAGCGGAAAATCATAGAAAGCGAAAAGAGAGACAAGTAATTGGACCTTGCCAGACAACTAAGAATGCCGTAGAAAATGAAGCTTTCAGTGGTAGCGAATGTAATTGGCGCGCTTATAAGGATCCCCAAAAGCTTGGAAAGTACGCTAGAAGAGTTGGAAACTGGAAGACGCACTGAAATCATCCAAACTACAGTACTGTTGAGATCGGCCAGAATACTGAGAAGAGTCCTGGAGACCTGAAGAGACGTGCTGTCACTTAAACTCCGGTGAAAGACCATCAACGCTGGTGTGAAAAATTCGCAAGGAATGATATAATAATGATAAAAATACCAGGCAAAAACAAATAAAGAACGAAGCTTCGCTGTGTGCTATTCGAAAAGGAAAAAAATCTGGTTAGTAAAAATTGTCTTTAATTTAAAATGCATAATAGATTTTGTTGCTCGAGAAATCTTTTGGTGAATGTTTGTGATTTAAATGAAAGCATTTTCTTCAGAATTTTTTTCAGCTAAACCATTTGGAAAGCACGAATTAGATTTGTTTAAATTTTCTGCGATAAATTCTATGTCGTTTACGAGTGCCTTCTCTTGATAGATGAATATGTAATATATCTGATATAGTCTGAAAACGCTAATTAAGATCAGTTACCGTCCTCAATGAAACCGGAAAGATATGCAAGGAGCCTACTCTTTACTATGAAAGGACAGGTCTTAATGGAAACGTAGTCTCAAATTACGGCAGTGAATATCAAAACAAAAAGGTGATACAAGAATACCTGAAACTAGCTAAGGCGCTTATTGTGAGAATTAAAGTATAAAGTAGCAGGTTTGTAGACTTTAACTAAACTAAAACTCATATATATTTTGTGTGTGTGTGTGTGTGTGACCTGGTGTTCATGAACATTTACCGTAACTGTTTTCGGTTACATCTGTGTCAGGCGCACAGATAATAAACAACCCCATGGGTCTGATATAGCCACAATATGCTACCTATAAAAATGACAAATCGAAACATAAATCAACATGGGGCCCAGACGACAGGTTTGAGTGTCATAATCGGCAGGTGCTCCCTTGATAGTCAACATGGGGGAACTGATGGGCATCCTGCGAATGTTGGTTGTTCTTCTTCAAGGTATACAAATGATTCTTCTTTCAGGTACACAAAAGATGAACAAATCGTACACTCACACCAGACTTGACAGCGTAGAAAATGGACTAGAAAAGATAACAGACTAGCATTATACTGTTATTTTTTGAGCAATTCAGCAAAAAGAGGGTATAGAAAAAGCATGATAGAAATCTGGACAGAATTCAGTAGATTTAAAGTAGCACACCAAAGGCTTGCTGACCAGGTTAGAACAGTAACAAAGAATGGCAGGTTTTCTGATCTTGAAAAACTGGAAATCCCCCGACAAATATATTGGCAAACACATCAACAAACCCCTAGTACATTAACCGAGACACTAAATACAGGAAAGCCAGAAACTCCTAACCAAACACTACACGACAATGACCTATACACCATAAACACGAAAACGCGAACACAGATCCAAGAGAAAAATGACCCATTCACAACAAACACACAAATGCAAACACTGATCCAAGAGAAGAAAACTAATGTAGATACCATTAAAAGAATCATGTCGGAAAAGAAAACCACATTGCCTTCTCTCAGGAACCAAGACTGAAGGAGAGTCAAATCCGAAATCGAGAAAGTGAACGACTTATTGATAAATGTCCCGACAAATGACATCACGGAGTTAAACTATTTAATATACGCCGGAGCAAAATTAGTCTGTGAAAAAACCGGTGTCCTCTTGAAGACCACAGGCAGAAAGTTAAAAATCGGGTGGGAACTCTGACTCGAATCACTGATAAAAAGACTACGACAAGCAAGGATACTAAAATGGAACATTAAGAAATATTCGGACGAAACTTAAAAAGCACAGCAACTAAAACGGAAAATAAAACCAAAAAATACTGGCGAAAGAAAGAAGACTAAAAACATACCGGGACAAGACCAAACAATACAGACAAAACAGGACGTTCCAAAACAACGAAAAAAATTCTACCAACAATTAGGGGGAAAATGGGCGAAGCCATAAAAACAACCGAGTACGAAAGAGGCCAAAAGATTTTGGAGCAAAATATGGGAACGGAAAGATCATAACAAAAAAGCCAAATGAATAAACAACATGGAAACAAAGTTGAGAATGCTCGACGGAAGCCCTCAGGTGAACATACACTTCGCGAGCTCAAGGCGACACTTAAAAAAATATAAGATTAAAAAATCCTAGCCGAGATGGCATACACGGATTTTGGTTTAAAATATTCACCTCCATACACGACAGACTTGCGACCGGAATTGATAAATGCATATAGAAAACTGAAATACCCGAATGGATGACCAAAAGGAAAACCACTCTAATCCAAAAAGAACCCCTTAAAGGAACTACCCCAAACAACTATATACCCATAACGTGCCTACCGATGATGTGGAAAATACAAACAACATAAATTAGATCTACTACTCAACGATAAACCACATTATCTTCCCCGAGGAACAGAAAGGATGCCCCTAGAGAACTAGAGGCACAGACGAACTACTATATATAGATTAACACATCAATAACGAAAGTAAAAAGAAACGGAAAAATCTACCTATGGCCCGGATTGACAACGAAAAGGCTTACGATATGGTCCTTTAAAGCTGGATGCTAAACTGTCTAAAAATGTATAAAATACTCGACCAAGGACACTTTAGAAGAACGATATGCAATAAGATTCTGTTTTAAACTTGGAAAAAATGCCAAAGAAATGTATGGAATGCTTCAGACTGCTTTTGGAGCATCTTGTATGAATCGAGCATCAGTTTTTGAGTGACATAAGAGATTCAAGGAAGGCACGGAGTCTGTGAGGGATGATGAGAGGTGTGGGAGGAGTAAGGAAGTCAATACACCACAATTGATTGGCCAAAGTGTTAGGGTTAGGGTAACTTTGGTGAGGTTTTAAGGGAGTTCAGAAAGTGATTCTTTGGGAAGAGGCAAGCACTCTTCTAATAGGGTCAGTGGCATTTTCAACAGGACAATGCACCAGTCCACAACTCTATCCTTGTCACAGACTATTTGACCCAGATGGGCATCAAGACTGTTCCACACCCTCCCTATAGTCAAGACTTTGCTCCCTGTGACTTTTGCTTATTCCCTAAGCTCAGAGGCTGTCGTTATGAGACAATTGAGGAGATGAAAGAGGCTGTGACAAAGGTCATTGGCACACCCACACAAGAGGACTTCAAAAATGCAATCTGACGCTTTAGAAGAACGATATGCAATAAAATTCGGTTTTAAACTTGAAAAAATGACACAGAAACGTATGGAATGCTTCAACCTGCTTCTGGAGCATTTTGCATGAATCGAGCATCAGTTTTTGAGTGGCATAAGAGATTCAAGGAAGGCACGGAGTCTGTGAGGAATGATGAGAGGTGTGGGAGGAGTAAGGAAGTCAGTACACCAGAGTTGATTGGCCAAAGGGTTAGGCTTAGGGTTAGGGTTAGGGTTACTATGTTGAGATTTTAAGGGAGTTCAAAAAGACGCCAGCACCCTTCAAATCGGGTCAGTGGCATTTCCACCAGGACAATGCACCAGTCCACAAATCCATCCTTGTTACAGACTATTTGACCAAAATGGGCATCAAGACAGTTCCTTGCCGTCCCTATAGTCCAGACCTTGTTCCCTGTGACTTTTGGTTATTCCCTAAGCTCAAAGGCTGTCGTTATGAGACAGTTGAAGAGATGAAAGAGGCTGTGACGAAGGTCATTGATACGCTCACACAAGAGGACTTTTATGGGGTCTTCCAGAAGTTGTTGGAACGGTACAACAATTGCATTGCAGCGGGAGGAGATTATTTCGAAGGGGACTAGAGTTTCATGTGTGTTCTGTCAATAAAAGTGCCCTTACGAAAAAAGTCTGGAAACTTATCGTATGCACCTCGTATAACTGTGTGCAAGCAGAAGATTATTGTAATATGATTAAGTATGATACCTAATTATATTAGGTAATTATTTTATTTGTATTAATGAATTGTAAGTAGCTAAAAACTTTGAATGAAAACGCTGGTCGTCGCAAAGGTCATATACGTGCACGTGTCCCAGGAGGAGGTTCGCAGATTTTTAAGTTGACAGGTTGTTTTTGAAATCGTTGGTTTAAGGCCGGATATTGGAAAAGTAAACAAACAAGTATTAAAAAGGAATAAAGTAAAGTTGGTGACCTTCATCGAGAGTGACTCAAAGGCACCCTTTTCAATAGCTACTACACCAAGGAGTTGGGGAGAGTGCTACTCCATTCCCTGGATTGCTCCACTTTACCCTTGATCCTTACCTTATTATGCCGAGTGCCAAGCAAGGCAGCACCAAGTACCATTTTTTGAGTCTTTAGTATGACTCGACTGAACCCTGGTCTCCTGGACCATTGGCGAACACTCTACTCATTAGGCCAACAGACCGGTTAGTAGCTAGAAACTATATAATTGTGTATAGATTATTTGTGTTAGATAAGAATACTTGAAATCGTTCAACTGCTAATTATTTCGGTAGTTTCATGAGATTTTTCTTCGACCATCAGATGCATAAACCGATAAAGTGTTATCGGAAAGCAAAAAGTTGGCCACCGTGACCAAGGACGACCCAAAAGTTTCCTTTTCATTAGCTACTAATGCAGGGCGAAGATGCTACTCCTTTCTCTGGGTTGCTCCACTTTACCGTTGATCCCTACTTTATAATGCTGAGTGTTTTTCAAGGCGGCATCAAGTACCATTTTTTGAGTCTTTGGTATGATTGGACCTGGGATTGAATCCTAGTCTCCTGGGCCATTGACGAACACTCTAACTCACTTGGCTAATGGGCCGGTGAATTATATATATCTTACCATATATATGAATATGTAGCATTTTAAAATAAGTAAACGCCTTAAACATATTCAGGCATCTTTGTTTTTAGTTTTGGTTTCTTTAATTAATGGCACATCAACCCACGTGAGTTATTTAAAGCAAAAGCCATCGTTGTAGAAAAAATTAGAGATACTATTTAACTCGTAGCTGGCGAGGTGTAAGTGGGTACAATAATTTTCCCAAGAGTATTAGTCCAAAAAAGAACACAGTAGCTCGACTGGAGGTCAAACACGCATGATACGATTTCGCAACCGTTTGGTTTGCATTTCATATAGTACTAATAATCTTGGGAAAAGCATGAATCCAACAATTCTCTCTTCAGCTATGGGGAGACAGGGCACTTTAACCTTGCTATATCAGCCGAAAAAGTTAAAGAGAGAGTTCAGAAGAAAATACTGAATCCAAACCAATTGCTGACCTGGAGAGAGATGGGCTCCATCATACTATTCGTAATCAAGATACTAGTGACCCCTCGGCGAAATCCGTATGACGAGATCTGTTTCTCTTATACTTTATTACTTCTAAAATTCTTCAATTCTGATGTTTTAAAAGTGTTTTTCTTTTTGGAAAAAGAAGAAAAAACATCTGAATTGTCCTAAATTTTTAATCCCTTTTTCATTTGCTCAAAGATAATCTGGAAGCAAGTAGTACAGATTGTTAATCCAAATTTATAAAATTTTGAAAACGTTCCATGGAATGATATGTTGGCCCGGGGTCATTAGGTTATTTTCCTTGTTAAATGTCTTAGGAACAAAGGCTGGAAGAGGTAGGGGTGATAATCAGACTCAATGCTGATGGCCCTTTGCCAGGAGCAATAGTTTGCCCTGACAAACTTTTCAAGCCAATGTTAGAGCATTAATCTTTATCTGCAAAGCATCAGCGTAATAAATCAATGCTATTTACTTTACGACACGGGGCATTCGTATTATCAAGTATTTTCCCTTCTAATATTGATTGGAACTGCTTAAATCAGCACAATTATCGGTAAATTCCGTAGAAGAAGCAAAGAGTTGGCAGTGATTCGTTCTTTAAATGAAGTGTAGGGAGAGAGAGAAGTCTCTAAGTGACACTGGCAACGGTTTCTTCTGGGTTGTCAAGCAGAAAAGAGAGAAAAAGAGTTAAAGAGAAAGAGACAGTTATTGAGAGGTAGACAAAGAAAGAAAGAAAGAAAGAAGAAAGGAAGGAATCCACGTGGTGTAATGGGTAAAGTGCTGGACTGTGACCCCGCGGTAAGCGAGTTCGAATTCCATTGAATTCAATTTCGAACTAATGCCCCTTGTGAAATATATGAACCCATCCCCCTTATCAGACTAGCTATGAGTTAAATAGTACCACTGCTGTTCTTCTACAAGGATGGCTTTGGTATTAAATAACCCATGAAGGTTGATAAGCAATTAAACAAAGAAATGAAACGAAAGAGAGAAAGAAAGAGAGAGACAAAGAGAGAAAGAAAAAGTTAAAGAGAGAGTTATATGGATATGGCAAAGAAAGAATGAGTTAAAGAGAGAGACTGTTAAAGAGGAGAAGAGAAAGAAAGGGTGTGTGATCGAGACAGATAGATATATATAAAGAGAGAGAGAGAGAGAGAGAGAGAGAGAGAGAGAGAGAGAGAGAGATTTAAAAAGATAAGATAAAGAAAGGATTAAAGCGAGTGAAACAGTTAAAAAGAAACACTGAAAGAAAGAGTTAAAGTGAGAGAGAATAAGTTAACGAGAAAAAGAAAGTATCAGATAGAGAGAGAGAGACAGACAGACAGACAGACAGACGGAGAAATAGTTAAAAGAAAGGAAGGGGCAGAAGTTTCTTGTGACACTGGCAAGTGTTTATTTTTGGGTCGTCAATCAGAAAAAGAGTTTAAGAGTAAGTACAATTTACAGAGATAAACAAAGAAAGAATGAAAGAAAAAAGAAAGAAAGAAAGAAAGAAAGAACTAAAGGGTCGCATAATGTAAGAGAAAGAAAGGGTTTACGAAAGAAAGAGAGAGAGAGGAGGGATTAAAGACATATGACAAAGAAAGAAAGTGCTTAAAAGAGAAAGTTGAAGACAAAAGGAGATAGACTTCCAGAGAAAAAGTGAGTCGTAACGAGAGAGAGAGAGAGAGAGAGAGAGAGAGAGAGAGAGAGAGAGAGAGAGAGTTAAACGAAGATGAAGAGGGCAGAAGTCTCTAAGTTTCTTCAGAGTTATCAAGAAGAAATTTGAGAAAATGAGCCAAAAAAAAAAAGAAAGAAAAAGTTAGAGGGAAAGTTACATAGATATTACAAAATGAAAATAACATATTCATATATATATATATATATATATATATATATATATATATAGATAGATAGATAGATATTTTTTTCATATATATATATATATATATATATACACACACACAGATTTAAAGAAGGAAAGATTTCCAGAGAGATTTAAAGAGAGGGAGAGAGATAGTTGAAGCGAAAGTTTTTGGGAGAGAGAATGAGTAAAAAATATAGAGCAGTAAAGAAAGACAAAGAGAGAGAGAGAGAGAGAGAGAGTTAGAGAGAGAGAGAGAGAGAGAGATAAAATAAAGAAAGAGCTAAAGAAAGTGAGTGTTAAAGAGACAGTGTTAAAGTGAGAGAGAAAAAGTTAGAGAGAGAGAGAGAGAGAGAGAGAGATAAAATAAAGAAAGAGCTAAAGAAAGTGGTGTTAAAGAGACAGTGTTAAAGTGAGAGAGAAAAAGTTAGAGAGAGAGAGAGAGAGAGATAAAATAAAGAAAGAGCTAAAGAAAGTGAGTGTTAAAGAGACAGTGTTTAAGTGAGAAACAATTAAAGTGTCAGAGAGAGAGAGAGAGAGTTAGAGAGAGAGAGAGAGTTAGAGAGAGAGAGAGAGAGAGAATTGGAAAAGAGATAGAGGAAGAGAAAAAGTTAGAGAGAGAGAAAGAGGGAGATTGTTTAAAAATATACGCAGAGAAAGAAAAAGTTGAAGAGAAGAAAAAAACTTAAAAAGAGAATGAAAAAAAAACAGAGAATGAGATAGAAAAAAAGAGAAAAATTTAATGAGTGTTAAAAAGTGAGATAGTTTAATGGAGAAATAGTGATATTGAGTGGAGAGAGAGGGGGGAGAGGGTGAGGGTGAGGGAGAGAAAGGGTGAGGGAGATAGAGGGAGAGGGAGACAGAGAGAGGGAGAGAGAGAGAGAATTAAAGGTTTCGAAAGGAACAGTTCAAAAGACATCATCATTATTATCATCATCATCATCATCATAAAGTCATGCAGTAAGCACGGATTTTCCTGACTCTCTCTCTCTCTCTTAACCCGCCCTTATCGTCTCTGGCTCCTGACAGGTCTTCCAAACAACATCCTGTGTCCGCACAAAGCTGATGTAAATAAGTTCTTGTTGGTCAATCAACACCGTCACGTGCATGTGTAGGGGTCCAAAGAAAAAACATCACTTAGGAGTTCGTCCTTTCTTCTCCAGCAGTGTCCCGCATATCTTGTTCTTGCATGGTTTATAAATGGGAGGTAAGCTGCTGTTTTGTGAGGTGCTGCTCCCAGGATTTGTTCAAAACAGTTCCCATCTAGCTTTTTTCTCGTTGATGAAGAGAGGCTGAGTTAAAGAGTATTAGAGTTAAAGGTAACGATTGATTGCCCAGCCGGATGGGGCTGTTGAATACACCAACTAGTTCTCTGACGAGGGGTAACCCCCTCCTCGACTAGTGTCCAGGATGTGACACTAAACAATCTGAAGGTGAGGTTCCCTTAATGCTGGAGTTTGGGAAACACGGAGTACCCCTTTATTACCATTGCTCCCTGGTCCCCTCTGGCCCGGAGTGGTAGCACCTGATAGGCTCTTATCTATGGGTCAAACAGAACTGTGTACTTGAGCTAAACTGAATGGCTTGAAGTAGAACTGATTTGACTTCTAAACTGCCTACTTATGCTAGACTGAATTACTTGAAATAGAACTAATTTGACATTTAAACTACGCACTTATTCTATACTGAATTGTTTGAAATGAAACTGTTTTTGTATGGTAAACTGAATTGTTTGAATTATAAATGTTTTGACACTTAAGTGTGTGTAAACAAAAACTATATCTATACTAAACTGAATTGTTTGAATAAGAACGGTTTGACTAAACTGAATAGCTTGAAATAGAAATGTTTTTGACAATTAAACTGTGTACTCAAATTGAAACTGAATTTTATGAACTGGAACTGTTTATTGGTAGAAAAATGGATTCAGCATTAAATAACCAACAAAGGTTCATATGCCATAAAACCCAAACAAATAAACTAATATAATGATAGTGATAGATATTTTAAACTGAGGGAAAGAGAATTAAAAAGAATTAGAATGACAGAGGAGGGACAGATAGAAATACAAAGTTAAAGAGAGAACGAATTAGTAAGAGGAGTTAGAGCAGATAGATGGCCAGAAAGAAAATAATTGCAGCAATTGGAATACACGCTACTAAAGCCTGATTGCCACAGCTGGTGAATTTCAAAAATGCAATCTGAACGTGAGGACATTTTAGAAGAACGATATGCTATAAGATTCTGTTTTAATCTTGGAAAAAATGATGCCAGAGAAACGTATGGAATGCTGCAGACTGCTTTTGGACCATCTTGCATAAATCGAGCATCAGTTTTTGAGTGACATAAGAGATTCAAGGAAGTTACGGAGTCTGTGAGGGATGATGAGAGGTGTGCGAGGAGTAAGGAAGTCAATACACCGGAGTTGATTGGCCAAAGGGTTGGGCTTAGGGTTACTATGTTGAGGTTTTAAGGGAGTTCCGGAAGAGATTCCTAGGGAAGAGGCAAGCACTCTTAAAATCGGGTCAGTGGCATTTCTACCAGGACAATGCACTAGTCCACAACTCCATCCTTGTCACAGACTATTTGACCAAGATGGGCATCAACATAGTTCCTCACCCTCCTTATAGTCAAGACCTTGCTCCCTGTGACTTTTGGCTATTCCCTAAGCTCAGAGGCTGTCGTTGTGAGACAATTGAGGAGATGAAAGAGGCTGTGACGAAGGTCATTGACATGCTCACACGAGAGGACTTCCATGGGGCCTTCCAGAAGTTTTTGGAACGGTACAACAAGTGTATTGCAGCCGGAGGAGATTACTTCGAAGGGGACTAGAGTTTCATGTGTGTGTACTATCAATAAAAGTGCCCATACGAAAAAAGTCTGGAAACTTATTTAATGATCCTCGTACTGTATTAAAGTAAGAATCAGTTGTTTTAACGTCATATAATGCCTTCTCTGGAAAGTAGTAGCGCCCTCCCCTACATCTTGGTGTAGTAGCTATTGAAAAACGAGCCTTCGGATCCCCTCAACTAAGGTCGCCAACTTTACGTACTAGTAATATTACAAAATTACACAAAGATGGATAAAACTGAGATCCCGATGACATCGAACGATTTGTAATTTTATTAAAAAAACTTTTTTTTTTTTTGTAAATACTCTTTACACATGTAAAAAAAAAACCTTGATGATGGCCTATAAAAGCTTTGAAAGCGATCGGGACAATTTTGATAAATTCATCAACTAATTCCAAACTAAAACCAAGACACTTGTCAGGAAACTTGAAAGGATCTTAATGAAATTATATAGACAAGATGTGTGCCCGTGGTGTAATGGTTATCGCCGTAGGAAATGGAAACGGCGACACGAGTTCAAATCCTGGACGAGATTGATTGCATTTCACATAGCACTAATACCCTTGGGAAAAGTATGAATCCAATAATTCTCCCTCCAGCTATGGCTAAATAGTAGGGCAGACTAGGTTCTTCAGCCTTGGTGAGGCAACTAGTCTAGAAGAAGGAAAACTCTGAATTCAAACCTGTTAAACTCCGTTTAAAAATTGACCTTGAGTCATCATATTTACCAACCCCTCCGCTCGGGCAGGATATGACACAAGGTCAATTTTTAAGCGGAGTTTAACAGGTTTGAATTCAGAGTTTTCCTTCTCGTAGACTAGTTGCCTCACCAAGGCTGAAGAACCTCATCTGTCCAACTATTTACCCATAGCTGGAGGGAGGATAATTGGATTCATACCTTTCCCAAGGGTGTTAGTGCTATGTGAAATGCAATTAGTCTCGTCCAGGATTTGAACTCGTATCGTCGTGTCCAATTCCTACGACGATAACCATTACACCATGGGCACCTCCACAATTGACCTTGTGTCATATACTGCCCGAGTGGAGTGGTTGGGTAAATATGACATAGATAAAATGTGTCTTTATTATTTAATCAAACATATATATATATATATATATATAAAAGCCCAGTCGGTGGGGACGGTAGAATACGCCGATAGCACCCCCGCAGAGAGGTAAGATCCAACCAGTTATCGTCCTGGAAATAACACTAAACTATCTCATGATGAGGCTCCAGAACGAGAGTTTCGGTGAATTTGACATTACTCCCAGGTCGACTCTGACCCGGAGTGGTAGTGCTTGTTAACTATTAAACTATGAATAAAAAAATGATCTTCAATTGAATTAACGTTAACTCACAATACAAGAAACCCTCTAACTGCGTGCAAAGAAATGATTAATGCCAGACAGAAATATTCGTATTTGATAGAAATTGTTGAAATCATTTACCTGTGAGCAAAAAAAAAAATGAGCTCTGGCTTGTCTGAAAATGTTACCAATCATCATCATCATGTCGTGCCGCTCTCGCCACTTCACCCTATCGTTCATCTCCTCTGGCAGGTCTTCAGGGCTACATCCCGTATCCTCACATAGCTGCTGTATGTATGTTCGAGTTGGTCGTCCTGCTTTTGCCCTGCCATATGTGGGGGTCCATAGAAGTACATCACTTATGAGCTCGTCTTTGCTTCTCCAGCAGTGTCCTGCATGTCTGGTTCGTCTAACTTAGATAGTTTTCGTGATGAGTGGTAGGCGGCCTTACAGTTGGTGCTTTGTGGGGTGTTGCCGCCTGGACTTGTTCAATAATCCTCGCAGCATTCTTGTGTAATTGCGGTCTAGCGTTTTCTCCAGCCGTTTAGTTAGCGTCCAAGTAGTGCATCCATACAGCAGTATCGATACGACCGTTGCCTGGAAGAAACTGCGTTTCAATCATCAAAAAAAAAAAAAAGAAAAAGAAGTGAACTGTCCAAATTGTAGACTTTGCTGAACCGGCTGACCACAGAATAAATTTGAAAGAAAGTGAACTGAAGGATGAGTACGTCGACCTTGCTAGGGAATTAAAAAAAACTGTGGAACATGAAAGTGACGATTATACCAATCGTGATTGGTGCATTTGGTACAGTAACTAAAGGACTATTAAAGGGACTGGAGGACTTGGAAGTTGGAGGACGAATGGAGACCATCCAAACTACAACATTATGGAGAACGGCCAGAATACTGAGAAGAGTCCTGGAAACTTAAGGAGACTTGCTGTCATTCAAACTCCAGTGAAAGACCATCAGCTAATGCTGATGTGAAAAACTCTAAAGGAGTAAATAATAATAAAAGATATTTCATTTCTTTCCATTTTCTGAATTCTGTGAGGTTTGACCAGCATGGAGGCTGAGTTTTAGATAATGGTAAAGAATTTCAGAGTTTCAATACTTGCAATAGTCATTAAAACATTTTAGGACGAAAGAATGTAACATATTGACCCTCGACCGAGCCGTCAATCAAGAGATATACCTATGTAGATTAGCGGAAGAAAGCGAAACAGGTGCATCCGGTCGAAGATATCGGAATATCACTTTGACCTGTGGACGTGGTTGAATTCGGTGCAGATGCGTACGCCCAAAGGAAGCATGTGGGTGTCAAAATTATATAACCAGGTGCCACAGACGGCTTGAGGGAGTTCGAGTTGCAGTCGCAGTTGGAGATAGGATGCCAGCTCCAGACAGAGGGCTTGGGCCCTCAGTGACCCACGGTTGAGCAACCGAGCCAGAATGCGAAAGAAGTGCTCCTATGGTCAGAAGAACTTTGGGTCAATATATAGCAGTCTGTCCCTGTCTCCAACTCACCTCTCACACACAACCAACATCAACCCTTTCGAGAATAAAGTGTGAGAGGCATATTTTTATAAAGAAGTGTGTTCGTTCGTTCATTGAACCTCGTCATTACTGTTGTATATGCATACGTATATATTTGGATACTCGTAGTATACAACAAGAATATAGTATGATGACGAACTGCAGGAAACAGTGAGATGCCAAGGGCGGTTAAGGGTTGGTTATGGTTAAATCGCCGGACTCCGGATACGTCGCACTGTTACGTTCACCTTTAGACAAATACCCTAAGGAAAGATATGAACCCTTTTATCCCCCCAACTCTGGGTTAAATAGTACCACTACTGTTTTTCTCAAAGGATGGATTTGGCATTAAATAACCCAAGAAGGTTGATATACCATTAAAAAAAACGAGCCGATGCGCTTCGAGTGCCCTATGGCTAGAAGCAAGGCCTTGAAACCTACAGTTTTAGGTCTATCTGAACTGGCCTCATCGCTGAGTTTCTTACAATTGTTTATATATTATATTGTAATATATTAACGTGACCTGCGGGTGTGAATACGGCGGATGTTGTTGACAGATAGATTGATAAGACCGGTGTGATCACCGAAATATCATTATGTCCACAGGTGCTTTGTATCAGAGGATCTTGACAGGATTATATCCGCTCAAGGATAATATCAACAAGGTGATTGTCGAAATGTCACCATGCCTACAGTTGTTATGTTGAAAACAGGTACATCCGGTTGAAGATATCGGAAAATCACCTGAACAGTGGGCGTCGTTGAATTCGGTGATAGTGGCAGATGCGTACGCCCACAGAACCGGGCTTGGGCAAGTAGCCAATGGGAAGCAGACAACATAACCAATGGAAAGCAAAGAAGTGAGATATGGACATAACCATGGTAAACAAAAAAGAGGAATTGCTGCAGGTCACGTGAGAGTTGTAGACTATGTAAGTTCCCGAATTTCGGCTAAAGTCAGTTGTTCACTGGCTCGTCCGTCTCCCAACAGCTCCTCCGTGAGCGCGAACTCTCTGCAATTGCTTTCTGCTCAACACAAGTATCATCGCCGAAAATAAAAATATAATCTTATATTTTTATATCCGTGTTCCTTGTTGTTAATAACGACACAGTGTACTATACAACACAACCAGAGTGAAATTTCTTGAACCATCTGTTTAATGTACTCTGATCAACGATGCCTTCACCCTTCTTCCAGTAAATGTTTTTTAGTTGCTTAAAACAGTGCACAACATTTCAGCGCACCAGGATACTGCAAACCACAGAGGTTACCTACCACAGCTTGAACTGTTTCGATCACGTCATATAAGTGCCACAAACAAGTACGTATTAAAATACTGCAAAACTTTTAATTCATCCAAGGAAATCTCAAGTAAAAAAGTATTGCATTGCCCAAATTATGAAGTGATGCGCATGATAATGTGGTAAGGGAGAAATTATCATCAGCACTGATATCCCTGACCCTATCTCGCCACTACTCCCTATCGTTCATCGCCTCACGCGGGTCCTCAGGGCTACATCCCGTATCCTCACATAGCTACTGTATGTATGTTCGAGCTGGTTGTCCTGCTTTTGCCCGTGGGGGTCCATAGGAGTACATCACTTATGAGCTCGTCCCTGCTTCTCCAGCAGTGTCCTGCATGTCTGGTTCGTCTAACTTGGATAGTTTTCGTGATAAGAGGCAGGTGGCCGTATAGTTGTTGTCTTGTGGGGTATTGCCGCCAGGACTTGTTCAAGATTGCTCGAAGCATTCTTGTGTAATTGCCGTCTAGCTTATTCTCCAGCCGTTTAGTTAGCGTCCAAGTAGTGCATCCATACAGCAGTATCAATACGACCGCTACCAGGAAGACCCTAGACCATTTTTTTCTTAGACTTTTAGACTGGAAGGTATTTTAGTATTTTGTGTTTCTGTAACAAAGTACGGCTGTCTTAAAGTTTTGGCTAATATAATTTTATATTCGTCTTTTTCGGGGTGGTCTCACACCTTCCAAAATTAAATCTCTTTCAGGCTTGATTAAACTGTATTTCATATTGTTGTTTTCTCAGTCATGTTCTTGTGTTCAGATAGAAAATGCCAAACTCAAGATGACTTCGGTCTCAGGGATTCCTTTAAGATAACGGCTTTTTCATTCTTAAATAATAAGTGATGACCAGGCTATTATATACATTTAAAAATTTCTGATTTCGTGTTTTAGAAATTCCTTTCAAGTATTAAAATCCTTGTTTACAATGTCATTTTTCAATTAGCTGATCTTGGCACATACGAGTATCATTGAATAAGTTTCCAGACTCTTTTCGTATGGGCACTTTTATTGATAATACACTCATGAAACTCTAGTTCCTTTCGAAATAATCTCCTCCCGCTACAATGCAATTGTTGTACCGTTCCAAAAACTTCTGGAAGGCCCCATAGAAGTCCTCTTGTGTGAGCGTGTCAATGACCTTTGTCACAGCCTCTTTCATCTCCTCAATTGTCTCATAACGACAGCCTTTAAGCTTAGGGAATAACCAAAAGTCACCGGGAACAAGGTCTGGACTATTGGGACGGTAAGGAACTGTCTAGATGCCCATCTTATTGAAATAGTCTGTAACAAGAATGGATTTGTGGACTGGTGCATTGTCCTGGTGGAAATGCCACTGATCCGATTTGAAGGGTGCAGGCGTCTTTTTGAACTCCCTTAAAACCTCAACATAGTAACCCTAAGCCTAACCCTTTGGCCAATCAACTCTGGTGTATTGACTTCCTTACTCCTCCCACACCTCTCATCATCCCTCACAGACTCCGTGCCTTCATTGAATCTCTTATGCCACTCAAAAACTGATGCCCGATTCATGCAAGATGCTCCAAACGCAGGTTGAAGCATTCCATGCGTTTCTGTGTCTTTTTTTCCAAGTTTAAAACCGAATTTTATTGCATATCGTTCTTCTAAAGTGTCAGATTGCATTTTTGAAATTCACCAGCTGTGACAATCAGACTTTAGTAGGTTGTATTCCATAGCTGTTTATTTGAACCTGAAATCATAAAAATTGGTCAGTCATCTTATAAGATGTATAGCAATAACATAGTGAATTTTCAAGATTCTACGACAAATTTAAATGCCTGTACAAAAAATTCGGGAAACTTATTGAATTCATCACGTATTTTCTGGCCATTTTCATCGAAATTTACAAGAATCTTCTAAAATTCTTTTCATCTTCTACCTTGATGACACTATCCATGAGCCAATTCCGTTTCAACTAACGCCACGGAGCCACCTTGAATTTTCTTTTAAAGCAGACACAACCAGAAGGATATTATTAATTGAGTGGTGGTTTGTGGCCGATAGAATAATGTCACAATCAAACATGATGGATATTTCATTTTGCGTAGGGAACAATTAGAAGAATTAATTATTCAAAGATTCCGTTTTACATAAAAGGCATTTGGAAAAATGCAAGCACAAAAATATGTGATTGGGTTGGATTCAACCACGTTGTACTTTTATACTGCAATATATTTATCTGGCATCAAAATATTCAGAAAAAAATAGTGATGCTTTTCAAAACTATGTTATAAATTTAGAATGGTACATTATTCGTAAAAAATGATTTTAATAAGGGACAAAGAAAATGAAACCTTGTCCTATTCAGTCAATTCAAAATTAGAGCTAAACACTGAAGTTTAGTTTACTTTTATTTTTAAAATATACAACTTTAAACAAAGGTTTGAAGAAACATCTTTTGACAAAATGAAAATTGATAATACACTCTAATTTGATTTTGTTGTTGTAAGGTCTTCATCTCAGGTGATGAAAAGTCGAAGAGGAAAACTACAGTTCAGTTAGTTATTAACTTGCCTGGAATCAGTTCAGAGGTTAGGGAACTGACCTTGTATTGAGAAGGTTTGCTGATCAAAATCTCATGTTCGTATCTTTCTAGTGAGATTCTTTTTTTGTTTTCATAAAGACATACATCGTAAATCAGCAGCTTATTTTAAAACCTTTTCATTTGAAAACGTATTTTCTACTAAAAAAAAAAAATGGCCCAGTCGGCTGGGGCTGCAGAATACACAGTCTGCTTCTCTGCAGAGGAATAAAATTCCCCCAAAGCGTGTCCTAGATATGACATTAAACAATCTGATCGTGAGGCAACAGTAATCCAGGAGCTTTGGGGAATGCGGAGTACTCCTTTACTGCCATCGCTCCCAGGTCCTCTCTGGCAAGGAGTGGTAGCACCTGATGGGTCAAGTAGAAATAAACTGTGTACTTATGTTAAACTGAATTGTTTGAAATAGAACTGTTTATATGTATAAACATGGATTTGGCTTTAAATAACCTAAAATGGTTGATGTGCCATAAAACCAAACTAAACTAAACCAAAAAGGACAAAATTCCAGAACGAAGGAAAGTCATTTTCAAACCGAGTTAGCTCAAACTACAAATGAAAAATACATTTACCGACAGAAAAAGAGTTTATTTTGATTTTGAGGAATTGACATGTTTTTGAGACCTAATGCATATTTCAGAAAGTTCCCTCAAGTTGCCAAAATTTTCAAATGTATAATTTTAGCAAAAAGTGTTTAAAAAATGTAGCTCAAGGTTAACTGATTTGGAGCAAAGGACAAAGTTATCCCGTCCTATTTAATGACGCACTGAATATGTTTATTTCCAGCACAATATTTCATTTACCCTGAATACTACTTTATATACCATATATCATCTCAGAAAACTCAACATGTGTACTATGTTCTTCATAGTGAAAAACACCTTTTGGAGGTGCCCGTGGTGTAATGGTTAACGCCGTAGGAAATGGCCACGGCGACACGAGTTCAAATCCTGGACGAGGCTGATTGCATTTCACATAGCACTAATACCCTTCAAATTATTCTCCGTCCAGCAATGGGTAAATAGTAGGGCAGACTGATTTCTTCAGCCTTGGTGAGGCAACTAGTCTACGAGAAGGAAAACTCTGAATTCAAACCTGTTAAACTCCGCTTAAAAATTGACCTTGTGTCATATCCTGCCCGAGCGGAGGGGTTGGTAAATATGATAGTGAAAAACACCTTTTGGAATGTGATGATTTCCACAGACATCAGGAAGTGCTTTCAACATTCTAAAAGCCATGGTTTATTCTATTCTCATTGCAAGAACATTTGTATTTGATATGTAAAAGGTTTGTTTTATGGTCTACTATTTAAGTCAGACATGGCAGATATTAACTGCTCCTTTGAGCAAACTGCAATCTCTATGACAGTGTGTTTGGGAGCCAAAGAAACAAGTGTATTGGAGCATAAATCGAGGTCTGTAAATTACAGTTGCGTAAGTAGATGATATTAGCCAATACGCAGAAGTTTTATTCGCATATTGTTTTTGATATGTGTATCTAAATCGACTGTTCACTTGATGTCCAGGTAAATAATCTGGATCAATACCATATGGAGACATCATGGGAAATAATTCGGTTATTTATCTAATAGACTGATGTTTACCATTCTTCGAGTGTGAAATATATATACAGTATTGCTTATATATAGTACTGCTATCTATCATACTTCTCTCTATCTCTCTCTCTCTATATATATATATATATATATTGATTATAATAAGCTGTATTATATATATATATATATATATATATATATATATAAAATACTGCTTATAAGTAATAGAACTAACTTACTGATAAGCAATTCCCTAGATACTCTGTATATAATGATGCTTTGATGTATATATATATATATATATATATATATATATTTGTTATTTAATGGCATATCAATCTTCTCGGATTATTTCATGGCAAATCCATCCTTTTAGAAGGACAGTAGTAATACTATCATCCAATAGATGGGAGGATAAGAAGGTTCATACCTTTTTCTTTGGCCATTTGTCCAAAAGTGAACGTAAAAGCGTGACTGGAGTCCAAACCCACATACTACGATTCCGCGATCCAGCGTTTTAACCATTAGACCATGGGGACAAATACCATCCTTATGCTGATAGCACCACTTTCCTGACTCTCTCTCTCTCTCTCTCTCTCTCGCCATCCGTCCCTATCGACTCTCACTTCTTGCAGGTCATGTAGACTGCATCCAGTGTTCGCACAGAGCTGATATATGTAAGTCATTGCTGGACTACTAACATTGCTGTGTTCATCTGTAGGAGTCCATAAAAGAGTGTCAGTTTTTGAGTTCGTCCTTACTTTTCCAACAGTGTCCTTACTTGGATGGTTTGTGCGATGGGGGATAAATGATCTTACAGTTACTGCCTTGTAGCTTGCTGCTTACAGAGTTAATATTGGTCCCGGGAGAGAAGCGACTCAACTAAATGTCTTCCATAACACCAAAATTTCCAATAGCTTTTAATTCTTATTTTCTATTCTCTCAAAGAATTATTATTTCTCTCACGGTATTTCCCTTTTTTTTCAGTTTGATTTGGTTGGTTTGGTTTTTTTGTTTGATGGCATATCAACCCTTATAGGTTATTTAATGCCAAAGCCATTATCCAAGAAGTGGTACTATTTAACCCATAGCTGGGAGGATAAGGGGTTTCATACCTTTCCCAAGGGTAGTTCTACTCCTTCCGTCATTTATCGTTTTCTGCTTTTCATTATTAGTATGGTACATTTTTCTGTGGCAAATTCAATCCCTATATTTTCACAGTACATCCTCATCGCCTGTATTTGGGTTTTAGATTTTTTTTTCGACAAACAGTCGTCCATGTACATTAGATGGTTGATTTTTTTTCTTACGATTTAGTAAGTTTGTATCTGCCTGTACCTTTCCTAAGTATGTAATTGAGTGGCAAATAGTAATAGTGTTAGTGCATCTCCCTGGAAGATACCCCTCTGGATTTTCACCTCAGTTAATCTTTTTCCTCCTGCTGTCTGTTCTACTCACCAGTTTTCCATGGTATTTTCGATAAACATTATGACTTTTCTCGATATCTTATACATTTTTAGACAGTCTATCAACCAGCTTTGCGATACATTTATGTTTTTTTGTCGTCAGTCCACGTGATAGCTAGGTTTTTCTGTCTCATTTTGCTCTCTTGTGTGGTTTGGTTTGGTTTCTTTGTTTAATGGCATATCAACCTCTCGTAGGTTATTTAATGCCAAAGCCATTCTCCAAGAAGAACAGTAGTGGTACTATTTAACCCATAGCTGGGAGGATAAGGCGTTTCATACCTTTCCCAATGGTATTTGCCCGAAAGTGAACATAATAGCGTGACTGGAGTACGAACTTGCTTACTACAATTCCGCAGTCCATCGCTTTAACCATTACCCCAAGAGGACACCCACCTCTCTTTTTTTCGTTATTTCTCCAAACTGCATTGTGGTATCAAATTTGTTTTTTGTTTATTCTTTTTTATTTTTTTTGTATTTAAGTCCCCAATGCCGACCTCTCTACCCTCTCAAGTATTTATTTACCTTTGGTAAATTGGAGTTTGAATTCCTGCTTCTCCCCTATTCACCATGTTTACACTTAATGACCTGAATAAATGACCTCCCCAGGGGCGTTCAATAAATTGCTTTTGTCTTCAGCCAAGGGGAAATCATTGGTATTTTCAAATCTTACAAGCTCTGTAGCTTTGCCCGTTTCTTTTTAGCTTTGTAGTTTTAATAATCTTTTAATGGCACCAATGCTTATTTAAAAGTAGCACAGGGTAAATATAGGAAAAGAACTTACTGACCGCCGACCCCCCCCCTAACTCGCAAGCCACTCACTGCCCCCTAACGCGTAATGCCAAACTATAACACACCAGAAGAAGTTTTGTTGCAGAAAGTGGTTAGTTTTATTTTATAACTTCTTAATTAGCATAGTTCCTGTCATTTCTGATGGGATTATTTATATAGGGATCAGAACATTTAGTGTAGTATCTGTGCACTTTATCTATGATTAGAGTGTAGTATCAGTGCACTTTGCCTTTTATTTCAGCATAGTAAATGTGTCCTCTGCCTTAGATTACAGTGTAGTATCTGTGCACTCTGCTATGAACGGAGTGTAGGATCTGTGAATTCTGCCTGTGATGAACGCTCTATCAATGATTAGAGTGTAGTATATGTGCACTCCGCCAATAATTATGGTAGAACTTCTGTCACGCTCGTCCTCATGACAGTTACGGCTTAAATGGTATCACTACTGTTCTTCTACATGCATAGATGTGGCATTAAATAACCCATGAAGCTTGATATACCATTAAACAAAGAAACCAAAGCAAAAAATATGAAATATGTACATGCCATAGTAAAATTGCATAAAGAATATTATCAAACGAAACTTGATTTTTTTTTCTTGGTGATTCAGTCCCAAGGCTGAATACCATTTGTAAAATAGTGCTCAGTTTACGGTTTCAAAGTAGACTTAAAGTAGACTTTTAAAAAAGAAAAGAAAAGTACATCTTTTAACTAATGGCAAATTAAAGTTTAATTAAAAGTGGCATTTAATTTTTTTAGACTTTGACAAATGGCAATTTAAGAATAAAACCTTATGTAACTCAAAGTCTTTTAAACAGGATTTTGTGTTGATAGTAACCTAATTCTTTCTACTGATGTTCAGAAACCTTGTGAAGGCAATGAGAATATATATTTTGGAGATGATTATTTTACTCATTAGAATTTTTCACATCAGCATTAGCAGATGGTTTTTCACTGGAGTCTGAGTGACAGCAAGTCTCCTCAAGTCTCCAGGACTCGTCTCAGGATTCTGGCCGTTCTCAGCAATGCTGTCGTTTGGATAGTCTCTATCCGTCCGCCAACTTCCAAGTCCTCCGGGCCTTTTAATTATCCTTTAGTTATTGTGCCTAAAGCACCAATCACAATGAGCACAATCGTTACTTTCATGTTCTACAGCTTTTTCAATTCTCTTGCAAGGTCGAGGTACTTATTCTTCTTTTCACTTCCCTTCAGATTTATTCTGTGGTCCACCGGGACGGCAAAGTCGCCAATTTTGCAAACTCTCTTTTTTTTTTTGTTGATTTACGGCATAGTTTGGAACGAGCCGCCGCAGGCATTGACCTCCATGTCAATGCACACAAAACGGAATATATGTGTTACAACCAAACAGGTGACATTTCCACACAAGACGGAACCTCTCTGAAACTAGTAGACAAATTCACCTACCTAGGAAGCAGCATCTCATCCACCGAAAAAGACATCGACACACGACTAACGAAAGCATGGATAGCTATCGATAGGCTCTCGATCATATGGAAATCAGACCTGATTGATAAAATGAAACGCAGTTTCTTCCAGGCAGCGGTCGTATCGATACTGCTGTATGGATGCACTACTTGGACGCTAACTAAACGGCTGACGAAGAAGCTAGACGGCAATTACACAAGAATGTTGAGAGCAATATTGAACAAGTCCTAGCGGCAACACTCCAAAAGGCACCAAGTATACGGCCACCTGCCTTCCATCACCAAAACTATACAAGTTAGACGAACCAGACACGCAGGACACTGCTGGAGAAGCAAGGACGAACTCATCCGTGATGTACTCCTATGGACCCCCGCATATGGGCAAGAAAAAACAGGACGACCAGCTCGAACATACATACAGCAGCTATGTGAGGATACGGGATGTAGCCAGAAGCGATGAATGATAGGGTGAAGTGGCGAGAGAGGGTCAGGGATATCCGTGCTTGCGGCACGACATGATGATGATGATTATAAGGTGTGGTCTTCTGGCCGGGATTAGGTGATCCGTTTGTATGTTAAAAGTCCCATAGGAGTTTATGCGTGTCATTTTCTAGGACAGGTGCTGGGTTGTGCATATACCATTTGTTAGTATGGTCAAATGTTAATTTCTTGCACATTTCCCAGTGGATCACCTTGCCGATCCAGTCGTGTCTCGCCTTATACTCCTTCTGTGCTAATTTGCTGCATTCGCTTATAATGTGATTGATCGTATCATCTCTCACCGCATAGCCTACACTTACTGTTTTGTTGCGTCTTATCTATTCTCGCTTTGATATGATTGGTTCTTATGGCGTTGTCCTGTGCAGCTATTAGGAGAAATTCCGTTTCTCTCTTAAGGTTTCCTTTTCTTAGCCAAGTCCAGGTTTTCTGGTGTGAGATGTTTATTATTATTATTATTATTATTACAACTACCACTACTACTAATTCTTGCGAGTTTCTCCTTTTTTTGTTGATTATTACAAGATCTGGTCGTCTAGCCGAGATTTGGTGAGCTGTTTGTGTCTCAAAATCACAGAGGATTTTGTATGCGTCATTCTCTGGGACAGATTTTGGATTATTATTATTATTGCTATTTTCGCTTTCTTGTAATCCTTCACTAGGTCTTTAGATTATACGTTTGTATCTCAAAATCCTGAAGAATTTTGTGCATTTTTTTCTTGGACGGATTCTGGGTTGTTCATATACCATTTGTTCGTATGATCAAATTTAAACTTCTTGCACAATTCCCAGTGGATAACCTTCCCCACCCTAGTCTTATACTCTTTTTGCGCTGATTAATTGCATTCACTCATGTGAATGATCGTTTCGTCTCTCTCATCACATAATTTACAGCTATTTTGTTGCATCTTGTCTATTCTTGCTTTAACATAGTCCGTATGGTGTTATTTTGTGCTACTATCAGAGAGATTCAGTTTCTCTCTTAAATTTTCCCTTTCTTAGCCATGTCCATGTTTTCTCGCGTAAAATTTCGCTTATTTGTCGCTTGAAATATTCATACAGTTGTTTTTCTTCCCATTTTTGTTTTCTGGTTATTTTTGTTCTGTTGGTGCTTTTGTTATCTGTATTGTTTCTGGTCACCATAACCAGTCTTCTTCCGAGCATTTTTTTTATATGTTCTTCTAGTCGTTATATCGATACATCGACGCTATCTTGAATACTGGCGTGTCCTCTTCCTCCATTTCTTGACACATACAGTCTGTCTACGTCATCATTGGGATGTAAGGCCTTATGTAATGTCAAGGGTTTTCTTGTTCTCTGGTCCATTTATCGAAGTACTTCTCATTCACTTTAAGAATGGTTCCGAGTATCTTACAAGGGGAATAGCCCTTTGACGAGATTTCTGTGATGTTGTTTGGTTTCGAGTAGTTTTTTCGCCTGATGTACTCTTCCTTTATTTTCTTTTTTTTCATTCATCTCTGCATATTTGATGGTGTCTGCTTCCAATATTCCCAAGTATTTGTAAGTTTTCTTCTCTCTGGGCGTTCTGATTTTTTCTTGATTTAGTTGTTCTACTCCTTCCGTCATTTATCGTTTTCTGCTTTTCATTATTAGCATGGCACATTGTTCTGTACCAAATTCAATCTTTATATTTTCACAGTACATCCTCACCGCCTGTATTAGGGTTTTAGATTTTTTTTTCATTTTCGACAAACAGTCGTCCATGTACATTAGATGGCTGATTTTTTTTCTTACGATTTACTTAGTATGTAACTGAGTGGCATCATCGCTAGTACAAATAGTGATAATGCATCTCCCTGGAAGATACCTCTCTGGTTGATTTTTTTCTTACGATTTAGTAAGTTTGTATCTGCCTGTACCTTTCCTAAGTATGTAATTGAGTGGCATGATCACTATTACAAATAGTAATGGTGTAGGTGCATCTCATAGGAAGAAACCTCTCTGGATTTTCACCTCAGTTAATCTTTTTCCTCCTGCTGTCTGTTCTACTCACCAGTTTTCCATGGTATTTTCGATAAACATTATGTCTTTTCTCGATATCTTATACATTTTAAGACAGTCTATCATCCAGCTTTGCGATACATTTATGGTTTTTGTCGTCAGTCCACGTGATAGCTAGGTTTTTCTGTCTCATTTTGCTCTCTTGGATGGTTTGGTTTCTTTGTTTAATGGCATATCAACCTCTCGTAGGTTATTTAATGCCAAAGCTATTCTCCTAGAAGAACAGTAGTGGTACTATTTAACCCATAACTGGGAGGATATGGGGTTTCATACCTTTCCCAATGGTATTTGCCCGAAAGTGAACGTAATAGCGCGACTGGAGTACGAACTCGCTTACTACGATTCTGCGCTCCATCGCTTTAACCATTACACCACGAGGACACCCCTTGCTCTCTTGGAGGAACAATATATAGTTGTTCTCCTGTACCTCTGGCCTATTTGCGGCAACCTTTCTATTCCTCGGTGAACAGTCCGCGGCTTATAAGCAAACTGTAGATTTCCTCCTTAATTTGTGCCGTTAACATTTTCTACATCAAAATGAAAATACATTGAAAAATAAAATTAACTATATACTGTGCAAACAAATTGCTGGTGGGAAATTGCTGGTGGGAAATTGTTACTGTTACATATTAATATTTTAAATCATTTAACTGTGTGGAAATAGTTGAAACCATTTAAATGTGCGCAAAAAATACCCTCACGTTCGTTTAAAAATGTTATCTTCAAAATATGTTCACAATTCAAAATATATGTATAAACAGAATTTCGCATTAAATAACCTGCTAAGGTTGATATGCCATAAAGCTAAACCAAACTAATCTAAATCATGCCAAACAGATTCTTAACAATATAGATCGTGAATGTGTGTGATATTTGCGGAATAAAATCGAAGAATTTGAAGGAACTTAACTGATATGACACTCAGTTCGGACCTAGGTCCTTCGGATTATTACTTGATCCAACCCGTGACTCATGTCCTGAGCTTGCAACACTTCAACAACCAAAAAGAAGAGGAGGCTTCTGTGAGGGTGTTATTTGCCTTAAAGGACAGGAAATGTTAACAACTTGAAATCAAAGAACTGGCAAAAAAGGTGACTTCAGATGGTGCAACGCGATTGGCCTCTACTTTGGATGATCGGTGTCATTTGTTCAAACTTGAAAATAAACCAAATAAATTAACAAAATATTGCAAAACTTTTGACTCACTCTTGTAATTGGAGACAGATTTTTTAAAAAATTCTATCTTACTTATTTAGAATGGGAAAAAAAGAAAAGAAAAAGATCTGAGAATTGAAATAAAATGAAATTAATTAATTAAGCGAACTAATGCAGTGAGTGTTGTCAAATGCTTAGCTTTGCAGAAAGATGAAAATTGTTATCTATTCACATTTTTTAGTTAATGCCTTTTCTAACGCCCCTCCCCGCCCCAAACCCCCCCCCACACACACACACTATCTTTTTTGTCTTTTTTCTTTTTTCTTTTTTTTTTTTTTTTGACAGTTTACAAATCTTGTCTTTGAAATGGAAACTTTCTGGGTAGAAATGTTCTGCCGTTTCCATCTCGAGATAAATTGTCAGAAAATTTGATCTCAGCATATTCTTCAAATGTCATAAGAAAGTTTACATGTGTAGACAGTTGAACTAGTTGGCGGCTTTTAAACACATCACTTGAATTCTTTGCCTAAATAAATAAGACCTTGACAATATATTTACTGTTTGGCTATGGGTCTTATTTCCCTTCTTCCTTTTTGGTTTTTGTCTTATTTTTGTCATCTATCCCTTAATATAACTATCAGTAAAAGAAAAAATTAAACACCTGTTTTAGCAATTTTTTCCAATTTTACATGAGGACTTATCAAGGATTTAGTTTTTTTATTTCTTTGTTTAATGGCTTCTTAACTTTCGTGCATTATTTAATGCCAAAGCTATCCTTGTAGAAGAACAGAAGCGGTTCTATTCAACCCATAGCTGGCGCGGCGAGAACAAGAGAGTTAATATTTTTCCCAAGAGTATTTGTCCAAAAGTGAATGTACCGTTGCGACTGGAATTCGAACTCACTTCAGGCCACATTCCAGCCATTGCGCCACAGGGAGTCCCGGCAAAATGAGCAAAACATTTCACGTCACTTCATGTAGAACCACATGCATGACTTGTATTCGTCTTACTTGAATGGATTGTGAAATGTTAAGTAAGTAGCTGTACAGCAGCTCTTGTGTGAGATCCTGCAACTAGAATTTGTTCAAAGCAATACGCAGCATCCTTGTGTCCTTCCTAAGGATATTTTTTTCTTAGCGTTTCATTAGCGTTCCAAAAGTGCAACCGTACCATAGTATTGACACGGCTACAAATTAGAAGAATTCCTGTTTTATTCCATCAGAGAGATCAGATTTACGCAAGATTGTTAACTTGTCAATGGCAATCTATGCTCTTCTTCTCACAGACCATCCAAGAAATGCGAACAAGACATTTTGGAATTGCTAGAAAAACAAGGTCGAATTCATAAGCAATATTCTTATATGGACTCCGACACATGGGCACACCAGTTATCCGAGGATATTGAATGCTGTCTCGAGGACAGGGATGGATGTCGAAAGGGATTCAAAGGAATCTGTGTAATTAATATGAATTGATGACATCGGCACATTAGCCTAGTGGATAGAGTGTTCGCCAATGGTCCGGGAGGCATGGGTTCAATCCCAGGTCACGTCATATCAAAGACTTTTAAAATGCTACTTGATTCCCCCTTGCTTAATACTCGGCAATATAAGCTACGTATCAAGGGTAAATTGGAGCAATCCAGGGAAAGGAGTAGTGCCCTCCCCTACACCTTGGTGTAGTAGCTATTGAAAAGGGAGCCTTCTGGTCGCCCTCGACTACGGTCACCAACTTTACTTACTTACTAGACATTTTAGTAACATTTTGTGCTAAGGAGAATATTTAGTTACCTCCACATTCACCAAAATCTAATATTAGCAACAATATATCCAATGGCATACTAATACTGAATAAACGGAAAGAAAGACAAGATAAACTTATTTACACGTATAAAAAGTAAAGTTAGTGACCTTGGGTCATGGTGACCCGAAGGCTCCCTTTTTTATAAGTTACTACACCAAGATATAAGGGGGGCGCTACTCATTTCTCTGTATTGCCCCACTTTACTCTTGATCCGTACCTCTTAATGCTGAGTGTTAAGCAAGGTGGCATCAAGTACCATTTTTTGAGTCTTTGGTATGACTCGACCTGGGATTGAACCGCGGTCTCTTGGGCAATTGACGAACACCCGAACCATTATGCCAATGAACCGTTTTTTTTTTTTTGTCAGATAAGAAGACTTAATAAAAACACATAAAATACATAAATTATTACAAGATAACAAACCATCCCAACAGATGAAATGTGCTCTTTATTACATATATAAGCAGCATATAATAAGGAGTACACAAAACTAGTACAAAGTCTTACTTATCCTCTTAAACGGTAAAAGTATGTAGGCCTTATATTTCACTGCCGAGACTAGACAAAGTTTGTTGCCGAGTTCGCAGACAAAGTCTCTCTTCTGTTCAACGAACAGAGATGAAAAAAACCCCGGCTTTTTTGGTCGAAGAAACACGACAAAAAAGATGAGAAAGGATTTCTAATGTTCATGTGACCAGAGGACATACAATGTCCAGTGATACGCCCACAAATCCAGGGGCGGGGAATCATTTAGTCTTTTCCTACATTTGTTTAAAAGCCAAATTTAGTCGTCCTTAAAATCAGTGTCAAGTCACATCTTAATTGCATAAACTAGACAAAGATTATAAATTCATAAAGTGAAAAATTTATGACAAGAAACTAATTGTTATCTCCCAAAAGAAATTATAATGATTTGAATTTGTGCAACACATTATTATTTTGAAGTTGTTGATTACACTGGACATTGTTTATTCCAATTTTGGACAAGGTTTGTTTCAAAAGCAGCCATAATCGAATAAAGATAAATAATAATAAATAATTATTTAAATGCAAAATATAATGAGACGGAGTAAAACTAGCAATGAAAATAATTTATTTAGAAAATCAAAAACAATTTCTTCTCTATTCTTAAAATTCTTTCGTTGGATATTGACGTGAAGATCCCTTTTAACATGCAGCGTAAAATTTGTGGGATGCAGGCTTAAACAAATCGGCGCTGAAACAAAAATTAAAGAGGAAATAGACCTACTTCCTAAAGTAAACAGGATGCAGGTATTCACAGCGGAGGTGCCGCGTACATTGCATGGGTGGCATGTTAAAAGGAGGCGTGTCTTCGTCCAATGCGTAGCCGGCAGACAGGAGGTGTAATCCTGAGAAATTGCCTTGGTGTCCGAAATATATTATCAGCTGAGACGAGCGGAGAACAGAATATCGCGGAAGGTAACAACTAGACGTCACGTCGCTGTTGGCTCTGGCTCTGCGCAGGATTGCCCAGGGTTGAGAAACGAGGAGAAATTTTGATGATTCGATACCTTGAGATGGCCCTGTACCAGATTCATGAAAGTAGAGAAGCGAGGATAAACTAAGATGTTTCAATGCCTTGAGATGACCCTGTACCAGTCTCGCGAAAGTGGAGAATGAAGAAGAAAAATTAGAAAAAGATTCGCCGGAGATTCGGACCTAGGCCTTTGTGTGTGTATGTGTGTGTGTGTGTGTGTGTGTGTGTGTGTGTGTGTGTGTGTGTGTGCAAGCGCAGCCATCTTCGACTTTTTCTCACTCTACCCATACGAACATTTTGAGTTATAAAATGAAAAGAAAAGAAACAGATTAAATTTTTATACATCGACGTTGATATCTTTCTCTCCTATGCAACACTTTATCATTCATCTAAGATCATAAATTTTTTTAAAAAAGTATTGCCGAGGAGAGGAAAGCAAAGAGAGAGAAATATGTCTCTTCTCTCTCTCTCACACACACACACGTGTAAATATATATATATATATATATATATATATATATATATATATATATACGAGGATTATTAAGTAAGTTTCCAGACTTTTTTCGTATTGCCACTTTTATTGATAGTCATCATCATCATCATCATATCGTGCTGGCAGCACGGATATCCCTGACCCTCTCTCGTCACTCCTCCCTATCGTTCATCGCCCTAGGTAGGTCTTCAGGACAACAACCTGTATCCTCACATAGCTGCTGAATGTACGTTCGAGCTGGTCGTCCTGCTTTTGCGCGGCCATGTGTGGGGATCCATAAGAGTACATCTCTTATGAGTTCATCTCTGCTTCTCCAGCAATGTCCTGCATGTCTGGTTCGTCTAACTTGAATAGTTTTCGTGATAGGGGGCAGGTGGCCGTACAGTTGGTGTCTTGTGGGGTGTTGCTGCCAGGACTTGTTCAGGATTGCACGCAGCATTTTTGTGTAATTGCCATCTAGTTTCTTCTCGAGACGTTTTGTTAGCGTCCATGTAGTGCATCCATATAGCAGTATCGATGTGACCGCTGCCTGCACTTGTTATACCGTTCCAACAACTTCTGGAGGGCCCCATGGAAGTCCTCTTGTGTGAGCCTGTCAATCACATTGGTCAGAGCCTCTTTCATCTCAAAAATTGTCTCATAACGACAGCCTGTAAGCTTAGGAAATAGCAAAAAGTCACCGGGAGCAAGGTCTGGACAATAGAAACGCTTGATGCCCATCTTGGTCACATAGTCTGTGACAAGGATGGAGTTGTGGATTGGTGCATTATCCTGGTGGAAATGCCACTGACCGATTTGAAGAGTGCTGTCCTCTTCCATAGGAATCTCTTCCTGAACTCCCTTAAAACCTCAACATAGTAACCCTAACCCTAACTCTAACCCTTTAGCCAATCAACTCTAGTGTATTGACTTCCTTACTCCTCCCACAACTCTCATCATCCCTCACAGACTCCGTGCCTTCCTTGAATCTCTTATGCCACTCAAAAACTGATGCTCGATTCATGCAAGATGTTCCAAAAGCAGTCTGAAGCATTCTATACGTTTCTGTGGCATCATTTTTTTTCCAAATTTAAAACAGAATTTAATTGCATATCGTTCTTCTAAGTGTCCTCATTGCATTTTTGAAATTCACCAGCTGTGACAATCAGGCTTTAGTAGGGTGTATTCCAATTGCTACTGTAGCTGTTCATTTAAAGCTGAAATCATAAAACTTGGTCAGTCATCTCATAAGATGTACAGCAATAACATAGTGAATTTTCAAGAGTCTAACGACAGTTTTAAATGCCTGTACAAAAAAGTCTGGAAACTTATTGAAAGCACCACGTATATATATATATATATATATATATATATAATTCAGTCCAGTTAAACCGGAGGTCGGGAATAATTCCTCCCAGACAAAAAAAATCATTCAACTATGAACATTTAAATTTTGCCGGTAAAGAGCTCAATGTAACTGACATCACAGAGCAATAATTCCTTTAAAAAATTGGAAATAAATTTATAATCCTAATGTGACCGGTTTTTGTTTTTCGTAAAGGTATATATATATATATATATATATAAAGATGAAAAGGAAAAGAGGCGCAAGACTAAAAAAATGAAAACAAAGGAAGAAAATATGAAGAGTAAAGAGAAAAGAAGGAAAAAAGTCGATGACATGAAAAGAAAAAAAGTAGTGGGAAGAAAGATTATTAGCAATAAAGTAGCATGAAAAAAGGAATGACGACTCAAAAAGAAATATAGGAAGAAAATAAAAACTTTTTCGCAAAACAAAGCAAAACATTTTTTCAAAAAGAATGAAAAACAGAAAAAAGAAAAGTAGAGAGAATGATGAAGAAAGCAAAACAGTATAGAAATAAAAGAGAAAAGAAAGGAGAAAATATTCATGAAAAAGAAAAAAAAAGAATAAAAAATCCAAAGAAAAAAAAGAGAAATATTTGAAATAAAATAAAAGACTAAAATAGAAAGATCTTTAAAAAAAATTTGTGAGAGTTATAAAAAACAATTAAAAAACAAAAAAGAAATGAATGAAAGAGAGAATGAAAAAAAAATTGATAGAGAAAGAAAAGAAATTATAACGAGGAATGAAAGAAAGAAAAAATGAAAAATACAAGTCATAAAGCCTCTACTAAAATATCAGAAAAAGCAAAGAATGGAAAAAAAAAAAAAAAATACGTTAGCAAAAAGCCAACAAAAAAAAGCCTGAAGATTTGAAGAAACGAAGGAATTAGATTGCAGCCACAAAATACCTCATGCAAAACTGAAAAACCCTAAAATAAGTAGCTTTTAAGTATATTTGATGTAGGTTATTGGGTCAATTTACTAAGATGCCAGACACAACTTATTTAACTGACATATTTCTTTCATAACGTGTTCTTTTCCAGAGAGGATCTATTTCATAACATGTGGCTTCCTACTCACACAACCTACCTATAACAAAAACACAGAACAAGAAATCTCTTTCTGTCAAGTGGGTAGAGTGTTCTCCGATGACCCGGGATCAATCCCAGGTCGAGTTATACCAAAGACTCAAAAAATGGTACTTGATACCTCCTTGCTTAATACTCAATATTATAAGGTAAGTATCAAGGGTAAAGTGAATCCAGGGAAAAGAGCAGCATCTTCCCTTACTCCTCGGTGTAGTAGTTATTGAAAATGGAGCCTTCGGGTCACACTCAACTTCATTTAACTTTACTTTCTTTATATATATATATATATATACATATATATATTCAGCCATGTAGAGACCACTGCTGGATAAAAGGTCTTTTCAAATACCTTCTAAGATGACCATAAATATATTGACTTTTATCATAACTTATCAGCAAATTGTACTGTTCCTATTAAACTTAAAAGTAAGTAAAGTTGGTTATTATAGTCGAGGGTGACCCGAAGGCTCCCTTTTCGATAGCTACTACACCAAGGTGTAGGGGAGGGCGGTACTCCTTTCCCTGGATTTCTCCACTTTACCCTAAATCCGTACCTTATAATGCTGATTGTTAAGCATCAAGTACCATTTTTAAAATCTTTTGTATGACTCGACCTGGCCAGGTCTCCCAGGCCATTGGCAAACACTCTAACCAATGTCTATTAAACTTACTTGATCTTAGTATTTCTTGGCCACCAATCTGTTAAGCTTTGCACCATCTATAATACTCTCTTCTAGTTTTATGCTCTACTAACTTCCATTTAAAAATTAAACGGGATTTTTCCAAACAGTAGCTGTGTCTACTATATGGATACACCACAGGGAGGCTAACAAAAGGCATCGAAGAAAACTAGTTCGGAACAACGCAAGAATGCTGTGTGCTGTCTTCAACCAAGCCTGGAAGCAACACCCCATAAAACACCAGCTGCACGACTACTTACCTCTCATCTTACAAATTATCCATATCAGATGAAGACGACATGCTGGACGTTTTCTAATGGACTCCAACACATGGACACAGCAGTGTTGGCCGACCAGCAAAGACTTACGTAAGATCAAGATGGACTGAGGATGTAGCCTCGAAGACCTACCAGAAGTGAAGGAAGATAGGGATGGATTGTGAGAGAATGTCATAGAACTCAGTGCTGTCAGCATGTCTGATGATAATCATCATATATCCTACTTTCGTCTGCTTTCTGATCCTTGTTGACAAATTTTCATCACTAAATTATTCCTAGAAACGGTCTAGCTCTCTCTCTCTCTCTCTCTCTGTCATCCCCGCTCTTTCTCCCTCTTTTTTTCTCTCTTTTTCTTTTTCTCTCTATACATATAGTGTATCACAAAAGTGAGTACACCCCTCACATTTCTGCAGATATTTAAGTATATCTCTTCATGGAACAACACTGACAAAACGACACTTTGACACAATGAAAAGTAGTCTGTGTGCAGCTTATGTAACAGAGTTAATTTATTTTTCCCTCAAAATAACTCAAAATATAACCATTAACCAATCTCTGCAGAAATATGAGGGGTGTACTCACTTTTGTCATATACTGTATACACACACACACACACACACACACACACAAGGGTCATTCAATAAACAAGGGGATGGTGTGATTTGGTTTGGTTATATGTTGTTGGTTATTTAATGCCAAATCCATTTATATACATATAAGTAAAGTTGGTGACCTTAGTCGAGGGTGACCCAAAGGCTCCTTTTCAATAGCTACAACACCGAGGTATAAGGGAGGGCGCTACTCCATTCCCTAGATTGGTATACTTTACCCTTGATCCTTACTTCATAATGCTGTGTATTAAGCAAGGCAGCATTAAGTACCATTTTTTGAATCTTTGGAATGACTCAACCTGGGATTGAACCCCGGTCTCCAGGACCATTGTTGAACACTACTCATTCAGCCGATGTCCTGAGTGGTGCAGTTATTAGCATGCTGGGCCCATTAATACATATAAACAGTTTTATTACAACAATTTAATTTAGCTTAAGTACACAGTTTCAATGTCAAAAACAGTTCTATTCCAAACAATTCATTTAAACATAAGGACACAGTTTAGTTCTATTTGATCCATAGATAGGAACCTATCAGTTACTACCACTCTGGGCCTAAGTGGACCTGGTAATGAAGAGGTATTCCACATTTCCCAAAGCTCCTGCATTACTGAAGCCTCATCATCAGATTGTTTAGTGTCATATCCAGGACGCTCGTTAAGGGAGTCTAACCCCTCTGCATAGATGCAGTTGGTGTATCCTACAGCCCCAGTGGACAGGGCCATATTTAAGGGGAACTTTTTTTCCAGCTTTTTTTCCTATACATTAAAACTCTGCATTGCTTAGAATTTATTTATAGCAAAAATTATTTTCATCATCATCATCATCATCTTTATGTCACGCTGTCAGCATGGATATTTCTGACCCTCTCTCGACACCCCTCCCTATCTGTCCATTGCTTTTGGCAGATCTTCTGAGCTACATCCAGTATCGGCATTTATGTTTGAGCTGGACATCCTGCCTTTGCTCGTCCCTGCGAAGGGGTCCACAGGAGTACATCACTTACGAGCTCATCCCTACTTCTCCAGCAGTGTTCCGCATGTCTGGTTCGTCTAATTTTGATAGTTTTCGCGACAGGTGGTAGGTGGCCGTACAGTTGCTGTTTTGTGGGCTACAGTCTCCAGAAATTGCTCAATATTGTTTGCAGCATTCTCGTGTAATTGCCGTCAAGCTTCTCCATCCCACAAAAATATTTGTTTTGAGGCTATTCCAAATGGCAGCAAATCAAACATATGCTTGAGGCTTGAACAGAGGTCTATCATCAAACCTTTGGTAGCTGAGAAGTGCAAACCATGTGAAATTTACAGAAGAATGTATGATGTGTACAGAGAAGCATGCTTTAGTCAAAAAATGTTTACAAATGGGCTAAACATGGGTTAGCCACAAGAAAAAGAACAGAGGTCTTTCATGAAATATTTGTTGGCTGAGAAGTGCAAACCATGTGAAATTTACAAAAGAATGTATGATGTATACAGTGAATCATGTTTTAGTCAAAAAAATGTTTACAAATGTTCTAAACATGAGTTTATGACGATGATACCTGAGTTGAAAAGACAATTCATGGAGTGGAAATATACTGACTCTCGATTATAAAAATGCAATGAAAACAGGAAATGCAAACAGCTTTATCCAGGGGTTTTTAACTTAGATAGTCAAGTCTACTACAATAATCATTACCCCAAAAGTCATCATCATCATGTCATGCTACTATCACAGATTTCCCTGACCCTCTCTCCCCACTCGTCTCTATCATCCATCGCACCTGGAAGGTCTAGATAGGCTCGTCTGTGTGAACGAGTCCACAGGAATACATCACTTATGAGTTTGTCTTCACTTCTCCAGCTGTGTCCCACATGTCTTGTTAATCTAATTTGGATGGTTTTTGAGATAGGTGGTTAGTGGCCATACAGCTGCTCTTTTGTGGGATATTACCTCAAGGACTTGTTCAATATAGCTTGTAGCATTCTTGTGCAATTGCCATCAAGCTTTTTCTCCTTTGTGCTTTGTCAGCATCTATGTGGTGCATCCATATTGCAGTATTGACATGACAGCTGCTGGCATCATCATCATCAAGTCATGCATGGGGTTCCCCTGACTCTCTCTCACCATTCATCTCTATCATTTATTGTCTCAGGTAAATAGCATGACTGGAGTACGAACTCGCTTACTACAGTTCTGCAATCCATCGCTTTAACCATTACACCATGAGGACATCCCCAATAAAACAGGATTTCTATCAAGCTATGACCGTGTCAGTACAACTGTATGAAAGCACTGCCTGGATGCTGTCTAGTGAGCCTCTAGACACCATCATCAAGTTGTAACAATAGCATGGATTCTACAGACTCTCTCTTTCTCTCTTTTCCTCTCTCTCTTCCTCTCTCTTTTTCTCTCTCACTCTTTTTCTCTTATATTCTGTTCTTATCGTCTATCATACCTAGCAGATCCTCGACACAGTTTCCAGCATCCGTATAGAGTTTATGAATATAAGATATTTTTAGGTTGGTCAAAACTGGTGTGTCCTTGTGTGGGAGTCCACGGGCAACATTGCTCAGAATAGCTTAATTATCCATTTTGATTGTATAATAAAAGTAAAGTTGGCGACCTTATTTGAGGGTGACCCAAAGGCTCCCTTTTCAATAG
>OY757932.1:74147554-74337554 GCA_963585895.1 Sepioteuthis lessoniana
ATAGAACTGTTTTGACATTTAACTGTGTGTAATCAAAAAAACTATACTTATGCTAAACTGAATTGTTTGAAATAGAACTGTTTATATGTATGAAAAAGGATTTGACATTAAACAACCTATAATGGTTGATGTTCTATTAAACCTAATCAAGCCAATCAACTACTCTTGTGACATTTGATTGCTTGGGAGGTTTCTTTTTCTTGGCCATGAATAATAGTTTTTTTTTATTGAGATGAATACAAACACTACCCTGTATTTATTGATTGTACCTCTGTAAGACCCGACTTTAATGAAACCACCAATTGGCCATGGGAGACAACCCATAATACTTGAGGACAAGATCCCAGTGGCTGAGCAATCTGTACCTGGCAAGTGAAGTGGTCACATCACCAGCAACACTCCACTTTTACTTTACTAGGCTAGACAGGCAATTTAAGAGGCCCAGTCCAATGACTCAGGTGGTCATGTCAAGCCCTAGAACCTATATGATTGTCCAGACCATATTTTCCAAATTGCTCTCATAGCAAACAAGTACCCGACTATATTTTATCTTAAAGGTGCACCTTTGAAGAGAGAAGCCAACAGAATAATGAATTTTTTGTCCCACTCTTGGAAGACATGCTTCCTATGGTCTTACTTCATGTTTATGCAACCTCGTGCAACATTCCAACACTGAAGGGATTATATGATTAACAAAAATATGTTTTCTCAAATAACTTCCAGGGAGGTATTCTGCACGGTATAGTGGCTAATGTGATCGACTGGGACATTATGATAAATGAATTCAAACTTCAGTCACGCTATAACCCTTAGGAAAGATAGGAACTTTCGTATACCTCTAGCTGTGTGCTAAATAGTACCACTAGTGTTCTTCTATAAGGATGGCTTTGGCATTAAAGCAAAGTTGGTGACCTTAGTCGAGAGTGACCAGAAGGTTCCCTTTTCAATAGCTACTACACCAAGGTGTAGGGAAGGGCACTACTCTATTCCCTGGATTGCTCCACTTTACCCTTGATCCATAGCTTATAATGCTAAATGTTAAGAAAGGCGTTATCAAATACCATTTTTTGAGTCTTTGGTATGACTCGACTTGGGATTGAACCCAGGTCTCCCAGGCCATTGGCAAACATTCTACCTCTATACAACAGCTTCCCTTCTTTTCTTTTTTTTTTAGGAATAAACTAGCTGCTGTTTATATTTTTTAAAAGATTGTTACTTTTCTTTGTATATTCTTATATGGCAGAAATATTATTATTCTTTAAAAGTTTTAAATAAGATGAATTTGCAATATGACAGATGTCAAAATCTACCACACTAAGATTAAAGATGATAACACTAACAAAAAATATCATTTTCACATTGGTCAGACCCATAAAAAAAAAGAGAGAAAAATAAATTTAGAAGATGATAAATTAAAAACTAAAAACTAAAACTAAAAATAACAGATCCAGTTACTATGTCTCCCTTGTTTAGCACAGTTTCTGTGGGGACTCCACCTTGGTGTGATTCGATACCACCAGTCTCTATGCATTGTAGAGATGCTGGGTGTGGCTGAAGAATCCTCTTTCTCTCTTTTCAGTGACAAGGGGAGAAATAAGGCTGAGCTACCCTTGTTTATATCTGCCTGTTGTATGGGTGAATTAAAGTCATAACAAGGCAGTCCAAATGAGTCTAGTCACGCATTACAAACATGAGATCAGATGACGGTGAGATTTACTTAAAATTTGTTTATAGGGACAGCTTCTCTGCAATATACATTTATAGCAAATTCTTACTTGATTATTTTATTTTACACAAAAGAGAATAGAACAAAAAAAAAAGTTATTTTTAAATATCAACATATGTGTAAATGTATCTCCCTTTCAACGTTTGTAAGCAACAGCCTCTGAAACAAGCATTTTATTTGTTTGCATATTTGCTATCAACAAGTGCTTACAGAGGAGTAGGAGTAGGGGAGGATGACAGAACTTATCTCGTGTTAAGAAAGTCAAAGAAAATCTTGCTACACTTAACATAGTTCGTAAATGTGAGTAGTGCTCCAAAAGTAATGCTTTTAGCTTATTTTCCCCAAAACAACAACAGATACCAGGAAAAATATTACTGCCCGGAGTAGAGTTAGATTTGCGATATTTTTCAATGCTGGCAATACTACTGACTTTGAATTTTCATGTGCAATGAACAAATTGTCAAAACTTTGTGGGGATAATGTCTAAATGATCCGTCGAGAGGAAAGATATACTCCTTCCATCTTTTTATTGAACAAGTCCTGGAGACAGCACCCCACAAAACAACAGCTGTACGGCCACCAACCACCCATCACAAAAATCTATCAAAATTAGATGAACCAGACATGCGGGACACTGCTGGAGAAGTAGGGACAAGCTTGTAAGTGATGAACTCCCGTGGACCCCTTCACATGGACGAGCAAAGGCAGGACGTCCAGCTCGAACCTACATGTACTTATGCTAAACTGAATTGTTTGAAATAGAACTGTTTTGACATTAAACTGTGCGTAAACAAAAAACTGTACTAATGGTAAACTGAATTGTTTGAAATAGAACTGTTTATATGTCAGAATATGGATTTGGCATGGAATAACTTACAATGGTTGATGTGCCATAAAACCAAACTAAACCAAACAAGGCAGTATATTACAATGCCAACAGACTTTTTTCTGAGAATGCCAAGTCAATGAAGAATGAGTTATTCATGTTTTAGATAAAACAGAAAACATGCATACAGACATGTGTGTGTGTGTGTGTGTGTGTGTGTCTTTGCATACAAATGTGTTTTGGTTTAGTTTCATTTCCTTGTTTAATGGCATGTCAATCTTCATGGGTTATCTATTGCCAAATGAATCCTTATAGAAAGACAGTAATGGTATTATTTAACCCATACCTTTGGCGATTAAGGGGTGTTAGACCATTCTTAAGCGCATTCATCAAAAAGTGAATATAATGGCACAGCTGGAGTTTGAACTCACTTACTATGATATCACAGACCAGCACATTAGCCACAACATCACAGAAACTCCTCCAAAAGTGTGTTTTACTTTATCTAAAACCATAACTACATTCACTTTTCAAACTTTAAATTTGGTACCACATTTTATAGAATCATTGCCGTTGTTGAGTTGATAGAAAATTGTTATTCTTTAAGGTTCTGTTTTTTATCAAATTCCTCGAGTCTACACTGCATGTGCAAATTTGTGTTGCATTATTGTGGAACAAACACCCAAAGTTTTACTTTTCGTGGAACCTCGGAAAATTCTATTCATCCACATCTGCGAAAAATGATGAAGAAGCGGAAATAGCAATAGCAAATTTCAAATTAATTCGGAAAGATAAGAAAAATAATACAATTTTTTTTGTGGAGTTGAGAGAATGCTAATTATGTACATAAGAGTTCAGAAATATCTAAATTGAATTAGTTCAAAAAGCTGAATCTAGTATTAAGAATAACTGATTCTAAAAACGAAGGTTTGACATATATATATATATATATATATAGATATATATATATATATATATAAGTATTATTTGGTCCAGTTAAACCGGAGTTGAAAGTAAATCCATCAGGACAAGAAAACTATTCAAAAGTGAACATTTGAATTTTCCTGTTAAAGAGCTCAATGTAACAGACATTACAGAGCAATAATTTCTTTAAGAAAATACACAAACCAGTCACATTAGGATCATAAATTTATTTCCATCCTGTTATGGGTTTTTGATATAAATCAAAAAACACGAAAAAAATTAACAGGACTTCTTCAGATCTTATGGATAAAATAAATCAGAATAGACACAGAAAAGAAGGGTGGGAGGGGATAGAAGAGAGGTGAAGAGTTATCTCCTCATTTAGCCCATTTCTGTTTTTTATTTTGTTATCGGTTAGAATTATAGTAAATTAATTTTAAATTAGGTTTTTTTTTAAATTTATAATCCTAATGTGACCGGTTTGTATTTTTTATTAATGAAATATATATATATATATATATATATATATATACTCGCTAACATATTAAAACATTTTGAAATTGACAGTTTTACTTAATAATGTCACAGCTGCTGGGTTTCTTACAATATTTCTATAATTTATAATGATGGGCAACATGATGAACAACATCTAAAAAAATTGAACAGGTTTTATAGTTTTTATCACAATTTGCATCATCTTTCTAAAAAGAAAAACTAAATGAAATATTGCATAAAAATCCTTGTCAGTCATATTCAATAAAACATATCTAAAAGATAATTTGCTACTAAACTGCATATATATATATATATATATATATATATATAATAAATAAATATATATTAGATTTATATACTTAATGCCATGGAAGTTTGTTGGCGACCTTTGGTTTCATGAAGTTTTACCAACAACAATCGCCAGGCAGGTAATGAAAGGAAATGAATAAATCGAAAAAATCGAAAAATGCAGCCAAAAACCGTTGGGATTGTGTAGAAATCTATACATGTGCTTGTGAGTGAGTGTGTGCGCACGCGTGTGTGTGTGGGGGGGGTATAGTTGCGTAATATTGTGTGTGGATGTGTAAGTGGTGTTTAGTGTATGTGTATGAGAAGATATATGGGCTGCGCGATAAACTTGGTATTGTTTACCGGATGGAAGAACGCAGTTGTTTCGAAACATTGCTACAGTAGAGGCGAGAAAAATTTATCATTTATTTCTATATGTGTAAAACATCATTGCATTTCAAAGAAAATAAAATAAAGAGATGATTTGTAAGCGTAATTAATCCAAATTATATCACACTTGGTCTGCAACAAACCCAAAAAGTGAATTAGTGACAACCAACACTGTTGCAATATATATATATATATATATATATTTAGGCAGCATTTCTTCGTTAATGCAAATTTCATTGAACATAATAGACATTTTATGCCTACATATTCTCTTTTGGATCCGTTCAAATTCCCGTATTACTTTTATCGTATTCGGGGGGAACTGATTAAGGTATTATCCATAGTTGTATGTATCCCTAGTACTTTCTGCCCGACTTTGGGCCATCATCAGGGGAGAATCTCCTCCGGCTGCAATCCACTTGTTGTACCATTCCAACAACTTCTCGAAGGCCCCATGGAAGTCCTCTTGTGTCAGCATGTCAATGACCTCCGTCACAGCCTCTTTCATCTTCTCAATTGTCTCATAATGACAGCCTTTGAGCTTAGGGAATAACCAAAAGTCACAGGGAACAAGGTCTGGACTATAGGGACGGTAAGGAACTGTCTTGATGCCCATCTTGGTCAAATAGTCTGTAACAAGGATGGATTTGTGGACTGGTGCATTGTCCTGGTGGAAATGCCACTGACCCGATTTGAAGGGTGCTGGTCTCTTTCTGAACTCCCTTAAAACCTCAACATAGTAAACCTAACCCTAACCCTAAGCCTACCCCTTTGGCCAATCAACTCTGGTGTATTGACTTCCTTACTCCTTCCACACCTCTCATCATCCCTCACAGACTCCGTGCCTTTCTTGAATCTCTTATGCCACTCAAAAACTGATGCTCGATTCATGAAAGATGGTTGAAAAGTAGTCTGAAGCATTCCATATGTTTCTGTGGCATTTTTCCAAGTTTAAAACAGAATTTTATTGCATATCATTCTTCTAAAGTGTCCTTGCGTCCAGATTGCATTTTTGAAATTCACCAGTTGTGACAATCAGGCTTTAGTAGGGTGTATTCCAATTGCTGCTGTAGCTGTACATTTGAACCTGAAATCATAAAAATTTGTCAGTCATCTAATAAGATGTATAGCAATAACACACTGAATTTTCAAGAGTCTACGACAATTCTAAATGCCTGTACAAAAAAGTCTGGAAACTTATTGAATGCACCATGTACATAAACAGCCTCATCCAGGATTTGAACTAGGATCTCTCTGTCCATTTCTTTTGTTAATAAGCATTACAATACGAACTCCTCCAAAGTTCAAATGTGAGTGTAGTTGAAATTTGGCTAATCACTAAGTTACTTCTCTAATTTATTTATTCATTTATTTGCAAAGAAGTGAATAATCAATTATAAATTATCTATAACAAAATAAATGTATACAAAAATTATGGTAGAAGTGAGTTTGATGTAAAAAAAGAGCATTTTTGTTGGGCTTTTTAATGTATTTTATTTCTCTTTAATTAGATTGTTAAAAAAAAATTAAATTAAATTATAGAAATATTTCAAAAGTCTTTTTTATTCCATTTATTGTGAACTTAAATCTTTTTTATGTTCAAGCACAGCAAAAAGAAAACTTTGATTAATTTAATTAAAAAGTTTCAGCCAAAGAAATGAATAAATAAATAAAAAATTCTGATTTTATCAAATGGTCTTCAAATATTTTTGGTTGGTATTTACATTTATTGAAATACGTTTAAAATTCTTTGTATATGGACGGCTATCGATAGGCTCTCAATCATATGGAAATCAGACCTGACCGATGAAATGAAATGCAGTTTCTTCCAGGCAGTGGTTGTATCAATACTACTATATGGATGCACTACATGGACGCTAACTAAATGACTGGAAAAGAAACTAGACGGCAACTACACAAGAATGTTGAGAGCAACATTGAACAAGTCCTGGTGACAACACCCCACGAGACACCAACTATACGGCCACTTGCCTCCCATCACGAAAACTATACAAGTTAGACGAACCAGGCATGCAGGACACTGCCGGAGAAGCAAGGACGAGCTCGTAAGTGATGTACTCTTATGGACCCCCACATATGGCCAAGCAAAAGCAGGATGACCAGCTTGAACTTACATACAGCAACTATGTGAAGACACAGGATGTAACTCTGAAGACCTGCCAAAGGCGATGAATGATAGGGAGAAGTGGCGAGAGAGGGTCAGGGATATCCGTGCTGGCGGCACGACATGATGATGATGATGATAAGTTAGGTTAGTATGGAACAAGGCCAGTAGTATATAGCAACTGCTGAGAATCAAACTAAATGATAATAGTTGACTATTCCAGGATTGATGAAGCGAGAACCTTTGTTTGTTCAACATGATAAGGCCGCATGTTCTTTAATCAAACAGGCAAAATCTCCACATTAAATGGCAGATCTCTGAAAATTTTGGACAAGTTCACCTGTCTCGGGAGCAGTGTCTCATCAACTGAAAATGATATCATCACGCTTCTAGCTTAGGTTTGGACAGAAGTCGATTGACTCTCGGTCATATGGAAGTCAGACCTATGAGGTTTGGTTTGGTTTGGTTTCTTTGTTTAATGGCATATCAACCTTTGTAAGGTTATTTAATGCCAAAGCTATTCTCCCTGAAGAACAGCAGTTGCACTATTTAACCCATAGCTGGGAGGATAAAGGGGTTCATACCTTTCCCAAGGGTATGTGTCCGAAAGTGAACGAAACAGCGCAACTGGAGTTCGAACTCGCTTACTATGATTCCGCAGTCCATCGCTTTAACCCTTACACCACGAGGACACCCCCCCTCAGACCTATTAGATAAAATAAAGCGCAGTTTTTTTCAAGCATGTCAATACTGCTGTATGGATGCACCACATGGACGCCGACAAAGCATATGGAGAGAAAGCTTGACAGCAACTGCACAAGAATGCTGCGAGCTGTTTGAACAAGTCCTGGAGGCAGCATCCCATAAAGCAGCAGTTGTACAGACACCTACCACCCATCCCAAAAACCATCCAAATTAGACAAGCAAGATATGCAGGTTACAGCTGGAGAAGTAAGGGCGAGTTCATAAGCGATGTACTCCAGTGGACCTCCTCACACAGATGAATAAGGGTAGGGCAACAAGCTAGAACCAATCTACAACAGCTCTGTACTGATTCAGGATGCAGCATGGAAGACCTACCGAGAGCAATGAATGATAGGGACGAGTGGCAGAAGAGGGTCAGGGAAATCTGTGCTAATGACACGCCATGATGATAATAATGATTCCAGAATACTAATCATTACATGACTATGTATTAAAGATGCGGCACTAAACCGCACGCAGTGGTGAGGTCCCAATTCCGATGATATTGTGAATGTGGAATCACCATTTTAGAGTCATATTACTCTCTGGTATTCTTTGATTTGGAGTGATTGTACCTAATGGAGATCGATCGATTGGTCCAATAAATCTGCTTGAGATAATTTTAAAAAAATAATTTTGAACTACATTAATATTAGCTTTCATTGTAATGAAGTATGAAGTATTATAGGTTGGTTGGTTGGTTAGGTTTTATGGCATATCAACCTTTATAGGTTATTTAAAACCAAATCCATATTTATACAAATAAACAGTTCTATTTCAAACAATTCAGTTTAGAATGAGTACACAGTTTAATTGTCAAAAACATTTCTATTTCCAGCTATTCAGTTTTGTCAAATAGTTCTAATTAAAACAATTCAGTTTAGTATAAGTATAATTTTTCCACACTGTTAAATGACAAAACTGCTTCATTTCAAACAATTCAGTTTAGCATAAGTATGCGGTTTAAATATCAAAACAGTTCTATTTAAAGTAGTTCAGTTTAGCATCAGTACACATTTTAGCATGTCATTTGATTGCATTCATTTTGAATGATTTATCATGTCATTTGTTTTCATAGTTTTTTAAACTATGAAAACAAATGACATGATAAAAGTTTTATTTGACCCATAGAGAGAAGACGCTATCCAGTGCTACAACTCCAGGCCAGAGTGAACCAGAGAGAAATGACATTGAAGGGGTACTCTGCATTTCCTAGAGCTCCAGCATTACTGGAGGCTCACCATCAGATCGTTTAGTGTCATATCCAGGACATTCGTTTGGGTTTCACTCTGTGGTCATTAGAAAAGCAATATTGTCTGTTTTCAAGTGTATTTTTCCTTCCTTAGTACTTTTGCTTGTTCTCATAATTTCTTTATTTCTCCTTCCAGCCTAATTCCTATCAAGCTTTTGTATTTCTGTTTGGTTTCCTTAGGGGAGAACTAATTTTGTCTCTGACTTATTTGGCTCCTGCATAAATCAGATTGTTCACTTTGGACGGATTGGAATTCATAGCAATGATATTATGATTCTTTAAATTACAGCATTTTAATGGTCTTTTCCTAACAAGAATTTTGCTCAGATATTCTGGGTTTCTTTTACTGTATTTGGGTAACAAATGCATTCTAAAGTACTTAGAAGAGTCCTGGAGACTTGAGAAGACTTGATGTCATTCCAAATGTTGTGAAAATCCTCTAGATAAAACGGACATGAAAAACTTGCAATGAATGAAATAACAATAACAAAAATAAAATGGAGTCATAGACAGTTTTTATTATTATTGTTATATATTCTTTTCGAGTTTTTCACATCAGCATAAGCTGATAGTTTTCACTGGAGATTGAGTGACAGCAAGTCTCCTCAAGTCTCCAGTATTCTTCTCAGTATTCTGGCCATCTTCAAAAATGCTGTTGTTTGGATGGTCTCCACTCCAACTTTCAAATCCTCCAGGCCCTTTAATAATCCTTTAGTTACTGTACCAAAAGCACCAATCACAATTGGTACAATTGTCACTTTCATGTTCCATAATTTTTTCGCTTCTCTAGCAAGGTCGAGGTACTTATCCTTCTTTTCACATTCTTTCAGTGGTCAGCAAAGTTGACAATTTTACAAATTCTGTTTTTTTTGGTTGATAATAATAATGATATTATTATTATTATTATTAAGACAAAAAACTGAAAACTGATTTATTCTTCATTTCACAGCATTTTAATGGCATTTTCCTTACAAAAATTTTACTAGGTTATGCTGTTTTTTTTTTTCTTTCTGCTTTTTGTTTTTTTCTTTTCTGTAGTATTATGGTAACAAACACATCTACCATCAGAAATGTAAATTATTCCATGAATTATTTGCGTCTATATCCTCATCTTTTTATCCCAACATTCTTTTATCCTTGTTCTCATTGTTTTTATCCCAATGTTTAGGTCAGTTTTATTTTTCAGTTTTCCTTAATGTTTCATCTCAGTCTTCTTGGGAAAATATTTGTTGAATTGATATGGACCTTATTTACAGTTTTAAGATGTTTAGCAGAAATTGTAGAATTTGTTGACACCAAATTTCATCACTCCCTTTCAAAAGAGATGTCAAAAGAAGTAAAAGACAGCATTGAATGACCGGAGAAAATAAAATCAAATAAATAATAAAATAAAGAAGAGGAAACAATTGAGGATTCCTTGGAGAAAGGATGCAAAGTGTGAGAAGGGACTCAAATCAAACATAAGTGATTAAAAGGGGACGTAACTTGAGATTATCCGTTGATTGAATCAAGGGCTTTTATAAGTAGCTTGTATTTTATGCACTCAACGTTTGATTTGATTGTCTCCAATTTGCCAAAGAGTGGATTAAATACAGATAATTCATGTGTCAGTGCCTCTTGGGTTTCAATCCAGTGTGGACGGTCTTCGTCACAATCTGAAGGGAAAAAAAGCAGCGGTTGTTGCGAGGGACAATCACAATTACTGCACGAGGAAAAGTGACGCCAACTTTCAGACAAGTGATGCAAACTATGGGAGAAAGCAATGCCGCCAGATTTTTTTTTTGTGGGTGAAGTAGACTGATGGGCAAAGCAATCCCAATTTTTGGCCTCTCTGTACATTTAGTATATAAACACTGCATGACCAGGCTTCTATAAAATTATTATTTACTGATAAAATAGGGATGTACATAATATTCATTCATTGCTTTTAAAAAGGGATTGTCAGAGGTCAGGAATTAAGCCAAGTATAACTGATTGAACAGGACTAGTATATATATATATATATATATAGAGAGAGAGATAGATAGATAGATAGATAGATAGATAGATATTAGCCCAATTATTTTCTTTGTTAATGGAATTTTTCCCCAGATATCAATGTGTGTAATTCTTATTTGCAAATTTTATCATTTCATTTTTTTTTCTTACACTATCAGAATCTTGTAGGTTAATTGATATATATATATATATATATATATATATATATATATATATATATATATATATATATAATGCAACTGTATTTCAATAGAAAAGCATTGAAAATCAGGTCAAATTTCTAATAAGTGACGCAAATGGATAGAACATTTATTGCATCATAATTTTTTGATTTTTTTCTTATTTCTTGGTAGACTATATGGCAAATCAATTTTAATTTTGGCTTTTCTGTACATTTGGTGTATAAATATTGCATATCTTGGCTCTAATAAATTATTATTTACTTATAAAATAGGGATATACATAATATTTATGCATTTCTTGTAAAAAAGGATTGTTAGAGGTCAGGAATTAAGCCAAGCATAACTGAGAGAACAGAGCTAGTATATATATATATATATATATATATATATATATATATATATATATATATGTGTGTGTGTGTGTGTGTGTGTGTGTGTAGTTAGGCTGAAGTCTTTCGTTTAGGCATGTTTGATTAAATAACAAAGACACATTTTGTCTATATAATTTTTTTAAGATCCTTTCAATTTTCCTTATTTGAGTCTTGGTTTTAGATTGGAATTGGTGGAAGAACTTACCAAAATGTTCTGAAAGCATTCAGACCATTCACAGACCATCATCAGGGGTTGCTTGCATGTATAAAGAGTGTTTCTTAAAGAGTTTTTAAAGAGTTTTTAGGATTTTTCATAACTTAACAAAATTACATAAACGCAGAGTTGGATTAAACTGAGATGCTGATGAATTTAAAAAAAAGAATGCTATCAACAGAAACAGAATATTATCAAGAAATATAGAATATTCTTTAAAAAAATTAATAAATAAAGGCATTTCAAAACTTTGTTGCTATTTTCAAAATTAATTCCATTGATTCTGTTTTTTTTTGTTTTTATATGGAGGGCTTCAAGTATTTGCAGTTGTAGCTTCTTAATTTTGAGTTCTATTATTGTGGTGTTTTCAATTAGAATTTTTCAAAATTTGGATTTGGGAATAGAATGGGTTTTAAGATGTAAGGATATGGAGCTAGAATCATTAAGGTGCATCGTAAGCCGTCTTGAAAGAGTTGTAGTAGCAAGACCAACATATTCATTATTTTCATGGGAACCAGTCTCCCAAAGGACATTTGACTATATATATGATGTTTGTCCAATCAAAACATATATATATATATATATATATATATATATATATATATATATATGTGTGTGTGTGTGTGTGTGTGTGTGTGTGTGTAAAAATACTAGCCTTGTTCTTTTCTTGGTAGACTATTGAGCAAATCAATTTAAATCTTTGTCAGTCTGTCTATCCATCTATCTGGAATATAAACACTGTATATATTGGCTTCTATGACCTTTGTAAACCCGGTCTGATGAAAAAATATTCATTAGTTACTTAAAAGTATGTAATCATTTTGATAATTAATATTGGTTTAGTTTGGTTTGGTTTCTTAGTTTGATGGCATATCAACCTTCCTGGGTTATTTAATTCCAAAGCCATCCTTGGAGAAGGATAATAATAGTACTGTTTAACTCATAATTGGGAGAAGAAAGGAATTTAGGACTTCTCTTGAGTATCAGTCTAAAGTAAATAGGACTGTTCAACTGGAGTTTGAACTCACTTATTATAGTGTCACAATCCAGCAAGTTAACCACTACAGGGTGGAACAATAAAACTGTTGCTCTAGAAAAAACGACATGATTCCATTTCTGTTTAATGAAAAACGGTTTTCTTTTTTTCAGCACTGGCCCACAAGTCCAAAGAGACTCAGGCTAGGCTTCAGAAGGAGTGCTACGACTTTGTACCCTTCTCTCACTGGCGCCCCTCCTCCCCCGACCTGAACCCGCTGGACTACTTCGTTTGGTAATACGTCGAGAACATCACCAACATGACGTCCCACAACACCAAAACCAGCATGATCGCCGCCATCCACCGAGTTTTTGCTGAGCTCTCGCTGGCACTTGTGGAAAAGGCATGCTCCCAGTTCTAGATCCGTACTGAGGCGGTGATTGAGGCTGAAGGTGGCTACATTGAATAGATGTCAGCTCTACTACATAATCAAGTTAGCTGAATTGATTTTTTCAATAAAAGTTTTAAAATAAAGCTGTAGTGTTGTTTTCTTTAGGACGACAATTTTATCGTTCCACCCTGTATACCCTGAGGACTCCGCACTTTTTGATTATACCCAAAGAGCAATTTAAAAAGCTACAATGAAGACTAAAAATATAAAGTTACAACAATCAAATATAAAGTTATAATGGTCCAATATTAATCTGCAAATCAGATTTTACCATCATATAAGGAGTTTATGTGCTGTTAAACAACTAAGATAAACTAAAGCTCAGTCAGCTGCGGTTGTAGAATACACTGAGTGCATCTTTGCAGAGGGGAAAGACCCCCCCCACCAACATGTAACCCAATCAGATGAAGCTGTTGAATACACTGAGTGCATCTCTGCAGAAGGGGTAAGACTCCTTCGATGAGTGTCCAGGATATGACACTGACCTGGCCAGCTGCGGCTGTAGAATACACTGACAGCATCTCTATAGAGGGGTAAGATGTCCTAATGAGTGTCTTGGATATGACACTAAACCATCTCAACCCAGTATGCTGGGACTGTAGAATACTGACTGCTTTTTTGCTGAAACATAAGACTCCCTTAATGACTGTCCTAGATGTAACACTAAACAATCTGATGGTGTGGTTCCAGTAATACTGGAGCTTTGGGGAATGCAAGCACCCTTTCTTTACCATTGCTCCCAGATCAACACTGGCTCGATGTGGAAGCACCTGATAGGGTCCTATCAATGGGTCAAATACATCAGATTGACATTTATACTGTATGCAAACAAATGATGTATGCTAAATTGAATTGCTTTAAATAGAACTATTTTTATATTTATCTGTGTGGACACAAATGACTGATGTTTAATTGATTTGTTAGTGATACATTGCAATACTTGGAACCATTTAACTCTGTTGATTTATGTTAATTTGAATTGTTAGAAATAGAACTGTTTGATCCTTTAACTGTGTGTATCTAAAAATGTATTTACAAATCATATATGTAAAAACAGGATTTGGCTTTAAATAACCAACAATGGTTTATATGCCTTAAAACCAAATCGAACCAAACTAAATTATACTATACTATACTATTATATTTCTATTTGCGAATAGAATAGGGATATGCCAGGAAAGGAGACTGGAGAAACTAGAGATCAAAGGAAGAATTGAAATTATTCAGACACAGCACTGTTGGGAATCAGTTTGGATACTGAGAAGAGTCCTGGAGACCTGAAGAAACTTGCTGTCACTCGGACAAAAGAAATTGGTGAAGAACCACCAGTTAAAGCTGGTGTACAAAACTCACATAGAGTGTGTATGATAACAATAAAAATGATCTAATCCCAGCCAGATGACCAGACCCAGTGATAGTCAATAAAAAAAGAGAACATGCCAAAAAGTGGACTTTGCCATCCCAGCTAACCACAGGGTAAAACTGAAAGAAAGCAAAAAGAGAGATAAGTACCTAGACCTTGCTAGAGAACTGAAAAAACTATGGAACATGAAAGTGATGGTGATACCAATTTTAATTGGTGCAGTCAATACAGTCACTAAAGTTTAGTACAGGAACTGGAGGACTTGAAAATAAGAGGACAAGTTGAGACCATCCAACTTACAGCATTGTTTAGATAGGCCTGAATAATGAGAAGAATCCAGGAGACCTTAGGAGACTTGCTGTCATTCAAACTCCAGTGAGAAACCATCAGCCAATCCTGGTGTGAAAAACTCACAGAAGAATAAAATAAAACATGAATACATCAATATGAGGAGTACATTAAAAAGAGCAAAGAAAGACTAATTACAGCAACCATTGGCGATAAAAGGACAAACAGAATAACAAGAAAAACTAGAAAACAGAAATGGGAAGTAAAACAATTGTTTGGGTATCTCAAATGATTAACTAGTGAAATCTCTGAAGAGAAGACATGGACATGGCTATAAAAAGGAAATCTCTTAAGAGAAACTAAATCTCTTCTAATAAATTAGTCAGCAACTGTAGTTGAAGGCAACCTGAAAGTTCCTTTTTCAATAGATACAATCAGTTGCTACCATGCCAGGCCAGAGTGGACCTGGGAGCAATGACAATGAAAGGTTGCGCCACATTCCCCAAAGCCCCAGCATCACTGGAACCTCACCATCAGATTGTTTAATGTCATATCTAGGACACTCATTGGGGGGATGTTACCCCTCTGCAGTGGTGCAGTTGATGCATTCTACAGCTCCAGCCGACTGGGTAATTGTGGGTTTGTGGCAAACCAAGTGCAATATATATATCCATTAGAAATAAACAGAAGATAATTTATGAATGATATGAAGTGTTACAAGATACAATCAATTCAAAATAGAAATAGCTTCCATTATCGCCTGACAGTTGTCATAAACGTTTAACAAGTTTCTATTTGATATGCTAATGTAAAGTAAGTAAAGTCAAAAGTGACCCGAAGGATCCCTTTTTAATAGCTACTACACCGAGGTCTAGAGCAGGGCGCTACTCCTTCCTCTGGATTGCTCCACTTTACTCTTGATCCATACCTTATAACGCCGAGTGTTAAGCAAGTAGGCTTCAAGTACCATTTTTTGAGTCTTTTGTATAGCACAACATGGATTGAACCCAGGTCTCCCGAGGCATTGGTGAACATTCTAACCATTATACCAATAGGCTGGTTAAATAACGTAGTACCAAACACCTTTAGCAGCACAGAACAATACCAAAAAGACCAATTCTATCAAAGTGAAAACAGATGATATGCAACAGAATTGCAAGTGTAAATTATGTGAAAACAAAGATGAAATATTTTATCACATAATAAGTGAATGTAGCAAACTGGTACAAAAGGATAGTAAGTCTTGGTATAACTGAGTGGGCAAGGTGATCCACTGGGAATTCTGCAAGAAATTGAAATTTGACCATTTGAACAAATCAAATATGTACAAACTAGAATCCATCCAAAAGAATGAAACGTATAAAATTCTCTGGGATTTTGACATGCAAACAAATCATCAAAGTCCAGCCAGAAGAGCCAACCTAGAAAAAAAAAGTGAACTTGGATTTTACCATCCCAGTGGAGGATGACAAGTGGAAACCATCCAAACTACAGCTTGATTGAAATCGCTCAGAATTCTAAGAAGAGTCCTGGAGACTAGAGGAGGAGACTTGCTGTCACTCAGACTCATATGAAGAACCATCAGCTAATTTGTATATGATATAAACTTTGTTATTAAGGATTCTAAAAATGAAAAATATCCTTGATAGATCCTATTCTAAGTCTGATTATTCTCTTATAGATATCATTATCATGTTGCACCGTCAGAACGGATATTATAGATATCAGTGATAGTCAATATTCTCTATCTCCAATGACTTATTTCCAGACTGGTTCTTTTAAATCTGGAATAATCCCTAAATTTTCTTTTTGCTATTCTTTCTGACAAATTCTTAACAAAATCTTTTCCTTTCCATAAAGATTCTTTATTACGCATTTTTCTTCATTTATTTTGTTTCAGCATTATATAGAGTACTTAAAAGAGAAAAAAAATCTTATCTAACCCGAAAAATTTAATGAAGCTGACAAAATACTTGTAAAATACTTGTCATAAATAAGAAAGTAATTACAGATATGGCATTTGGCAACACAGCAACCCTAGGAGGGGCTGGTTGTGAAACAGTGATGGTAGGGTGTGAAGATTTTATAAAATAGAGCTTCTTTTGCACTTCTGCCTGCATGTCCCATATTTCAAAGGGGCAGCAGATATTTGAAAAGAAGTGCAATCAGAATGAGGCTGACACATACACACATTCCAAATGAAAGTAAAAAAAAAATACTATAGAAAATAAATAATCCAATGGAAATGGTTTTCATCTTTACAAGTAAAATATAGAAAATGACAAAGTGATTTCTTTGTCACTCTTTTGTCGAATTTACAGAACCAATTCAAGACAAATTCCAAGGGATTGCGAACTCTGGTGAACAATTAGTGAGTCCCCCATAGAGTAGTGGAAGTAATCAAAGAATCCATGAAAGACAAACTCACTAGTACACAGGATATTTTTTCTTCTCCAAAAAAGTAAATAAATAAAGATACCTACAAATATCTATACATATTCTTTCAGTGTATAATTCAAAAATACTTTTTTCTTCATATATAATAGATCTTTTTATCCATTTTTATGTCAATACATAACACAAAGATATTTATTGGGTAGTATGTAAGCATTATGCTGATGAGCATAGTGTAGTATCTGAGCATTGGCAATGATTACTGTATAATATCCAAGCATTCTGCTTATTTTAGAGTGTAGTACCTGTGTACTTTGCTGAAGATTACAGTGTAGTATCTGAACACTTTAGAAGTTAAAAATGGGAATGTTTTTCTCCCACAAAAATTATTTGTATATATGACAAACTATTTTTCTAGATTTTTCAGCCGAAAAGTTCGTAGCACATATGATATACAAAAACTATACAATTTACCATTCTTTCGATCACATGCCACACCATCTTTGATATAGGATGACCAAAAGTATATTATATCAATAGTCCAAACTAATATGTTTTATACTGTTACACAGAAATATCCTAGCTCAGTCGGCTGAAACTCTAGAATACACTGTCTACATCTGTGCACAGAAGTAAGACCTAACCACAAAGTGTCCAAGATATGACACTAAAAAATTTTATGATGAGGCTCCAGTAATGCTGGAGCTTCGAGGAATACAGAGTACCCCATCATTGCCATTGCTTCCCGGTCCACTCTGGCTCAAAGTAATAGTACCTAATAGGGTCCTATTTATGTATCAAACAGAACTGTTTGATCATTTAACTGTGTGTAAACAAATGACTGATGTTTAATTGAATGGTTAGTGATGGGAAACAATACTTGGAACCATTTAACAGTGTGTAAATGAATGAGTAATGTTGAATAGAATAAGTAAAGTAAAGTTGGCGACCATAGTCGAGGGTAACCCGAAGGCTCCCTTTTCGATAGCTACTACACCAAGGTGTAGGGGAGGGCGCTACTCCTTCTCTGGATTGCCCTACTTTACCCTTGATCCGTACCTTATAATGCTGAGTGTTAAGCAAGGAATCATCAAGTACCATTTTTTGAGTCTTTGGTATGACTCGACCTGGGATTGAACCCAGATCTCCCGGGCCATTGGCGAACACTCTAGCAATATTTACAACCACTTTACAGATTTCAAACAAATGATTAATATTGAATAGATTTGTAAGTGTTTGATAGTAATAATTGAAAGAATTTAACTGTGTAGAAACAATAGCAATATCCGTGTGCAAAGGAATTAGTTCTAACTCATTTAAAAATGAAATTACTGACAAACTAATCCCTTACATATAATGTATATCTATTTAACTGTGTGCAAACAAATGACTGATATTAAATTGTTACTGTTACAAAGCAATACTTTAAACCATTTAACTGGGTACAAAAAAATGAGCTCCTTCTCATTTAAGAATGTTATCAACAAAATGTGTTTACAAATCATCTATATTTAATATATATATATAAACATGATTTGGCATTAAATTAACTACAAGGGTTGATATGCCATAAAACAAACCAAACACAGAAATATACTTTGGAATATGTTTTTGTTTATAATTTTGTTTTTCTTCATGTAAACTTATTTTTGCTGCAAGCTTTTTGCATTTTTGTATGAACATGTCTGGATATTTTTTCTAAAAACTGTGTTAATTTTGTGTTTTAAGTCATGATGTAAACTATATAAATTCTTATTTCGAATCAGTATGAACTGATAATAAGTTCAACAAATGCTAAATTCAAGTTATATTTTGCAACAAGAAATTCTAAAAAAAGGCAATGTATATCGGACTCGAGAAATTATTTTCCAGATTTTTGTTGTCCAAAGTTCAAGGTTAGTGTTTGTTATACACAGGTAATTATTGCACATAATGCTTCTTTAGGGGATAGCTTTGTTTTTGATTCAACCAAATATCCCAACATAATCTTCTTCCTTGTCAATGCTCTTAAGTGAGTGGTGAGTATATTTCTCATATTTTTGGTTTACTAGTGCCCTTCCCTACACCTCGTGTAGTAGCTATTGAAAAGGGTGCCTTCAGGTTGCCCTTGACTACAATCGCCTAATTTACTTACATATAAATCAGCTCATTGGCCTAGTGGGTACAGCGTTTGCTAATGGTCCGGGAGACCAGGGTTCAATCCCAGGTCGTGTCATACCAAAAACTTTAAAAATGGTACATGATACCTCCTTGCTTAACACTCAGCAATATAAGGTACATATCAAGGGTAAAGTGAAGCAATCCGAGGAAAGAAGTAGCATCCTTCCCTACACCTCAGTGTAGTAGCTATTGAAAAGGGAGCCTTCAGGTCACCCTCGACTATGGTCGCCAACTATATAAGTATATTAATTTATGTAACCCCTTCATGGTGGTCAGGGTGTGACACAAGGTTAATATTTTAAGCAGATTAAAACTGATTTGAAATCAAAGTTTTCCTTCTCTTGGACTTGTTACCAAAGTTAAAGTCTTCATATACCCAACCCCTTCATGGTGGTCAGGGTGTGAAGCAAGGTTAATTTTTTAAACAGATTAAAACTGATTTGAAATCAAAGTTTTCCTTCTCTTGGACTGATTACCAATGCTTAAGTCTTCCCTACTATTTACCTATTGCTCAAGAGAAGAAAGAAATAGATTGATTCATGCCTTTCCCAAGGGCATTAGAATGAAATGAAACACATAAAAATGAATGCTTCTACTCAATCTTTCCACATGAATTTTTCCAAAGTTCATGTTATCATATTTACCAAGCCCTCCCCAAGGTCAATTTTTAAGCAGAGTTTAACAGCTTTGAATTCAGAGTTTTCCTTCTCCTAGACTAGTTGCCTAACCAAGGCTGAAGAACCTAGTCTGCCCTACTATTTACCCATAGCTGGAGGGAGAATATTTGGATTCATACCTTTCCCAAGGGTATTAGTGCTATGTGAAATGCAATGTCAGGTCCAGGATTTGAACTCTTGTCGCCGTGTCCATATCCTGCGACGATAACCATTACACCACGGGCACCTCCAAAAGTTCATGTTATACGTGAGTGTATGTTTTACACAAATAATAAAGGTATGCATATTCTTTTAGTATGTAATTCTAAAATGCCTGTTTTTTTCACTTTTAATCAGAAAATATCTTTTCTTACATATCTTTCTATCGATACATAATCTAAAGATAATTATAGCTATGGACATCAAATTCTCTGTGATTACAAATGGGATCCCCAAGCATAGTTTCATCATATTACCTGAGTAATGAATGAATTTGTCAAATGAATGATCCCTAATTTTTAACAGCAAAAACGTGTTTTTATCATATTTTAAAAATAAGCTTAAACATTTCAAAACATAACTTGAGTAATGGACTGTCTAGATGAAAAATTAGTCTTAAAATGTTGTTCAATAGACAAGTATACTGTAGTCTTATTTGTAAACTTCCAAAGTTTTAAGCAAGGGGTCAATTTACAATATAATTATTGTTGCGTTCTGGTTAGTGAACACTTGTAATATTAAATAAAGGACAAACCACGATATGAGAGGAAATAGAGATATATTCTCAGGAAAAAGTATATACAATAGAGAGACTATTAGTAGACAAGAACATAGGATTAGTGAATACAGAATAAAGATATAGTCCAACAGTAGTATTGGCTTCCATTATTACGGTAGCAAGTAAGGTGATCTAGTGCGATCTCCAGTCTCCAACGCTCTAATACTATTCCTATAAGAAGCTGCTCTTCACCTTCTAGTCTACCCTGGTTTTAGTAGCTACTGCTATATATGGCAGATGGACTAGTTCATTTTGTGGAAAAGGGTGGGTGATACCCAACAAAAAATAAGCTTAAACATTTCAAAACATATCTTGAGATATGGACTGTCTCTTTTTTTTAGATGAAAAATTAGTCTTAAAATGTTGTTCAATAGACAAGTATACTGTAGTCTTTTTTGTAAACTTCCAAAGTTTTAAGCAAGGGGTTAATTTACAATATAATTATAATACTAAACTGGCCCCTTTTTATGTTTGACATTTTAGTTAAACCAAAACTAATCCTAATAAATGATTCTACCGTGTCCACCAGACCTGTGGAATATATCAACTGCATCTCAGTTGAGAGGTAATAAAACGAGTGTCATGGTTATTACGCTAAACAGTAGAAGATGATGAGGCTCCAGTCCTGGAATTTTGCCATCACTCCCAGTTCCACTCTGACCCTGTTTGGTTCTACCATTTTTTGGTGAAGTTGAACTGTTCAATCATTTTCAAAGGGAAATTTTCATTATTTATTTGAAACTATAAAGTTGTGTGCAAATTATTAATATTACATTGAAATACTTGATAAATAGAATTACTGATGTTAAATAGCAATACTTGAAACCATTTAACTGTGTACACAAAATTATGAATACAATTATTAGTGTAACATAAAAATACTTCAAACCATTTAACTGTGTGCAAACAAATCAGCTCTAACAACACATTTAAAAGTAAATTCACCAACAAGCTATTCCCTTGCAAATTTTAAATAAAAACAGGATTTAGAATTAAATAACCCATTAGAGTTGACATGCTTTATAATAATAACTTAACACAACTTAATAATAGATGATTAATATTATTAATAATAATATTGATGGAAATATACTGAGAGTTTTTAAATGAAAGTGAAGTTTTTGTGGAGTGTGAATAGGTAAGTAATAAAATTTTATCACCAAATATATATCCATCTTTCCATCAATGCAAAACACAAGGACAATTAGAGGTGTAGGAAGGCAATAAATAATTGTCTCCCTTGGATATTGGAGGTATGTTCAGTGGTGAACTTTTGCATGTGAACCCCTGAATCCATCTTGGACTCTTTTGGCTCTGTTTTTTAAACAGTGAATTTATTCTCTTTTGGCCTGCATTCTCTGACAGTAGTTATCATCTTCATCAAGTAAGTTTTTTTGCCATTTCAGAGACTTTTCATATGTTGTAAGTTCATAGAACATGTGAATATTTTATCGGTTTGGACATGTTTATGTGTTCTTGTCAATATTCATGGCATAATGGTAAGAGTGTTCACCAATGGTCCAAGAGACTGGGACTCAATCCTCGGTCAAGTTATAACAAAGAATAAAAAATGGTACTGGATACCTCCTTGCTTAACATTCAGCAATGTAAAGTACAGACCAATGGTAAGTGGAGCAATCCAGTGAAAGGAGTAGTGCCTTTCCCTACACCTTAGAGTAGTAGCTATTGAAAAAGAAGCCTTTGGGTCACCCTCAATTATGGTTGGCTGACTTACTTATATTATGTAAGTATTAAATGTTCCTCTACGTGTAAATAATCTTGTCTTTCCTTCTGTTTATTCACTGTTAGTATATCATTGGATACACTAATGCTAATATTATATTTATCAACCCATTCGCTTGGGTAGGATATGACACAAGGTCAATTTTTAAGCAGAGTTTAACAGGTTTGAAATCAGAGTTTTCCTTCTCCTAGACTAGTTGCATCACCAAGGCTGAAGAACCCAGTCTGCCCTACTATTTTACCCATAGCTGGAGGGAGAATAATTGAATTCATACCTTTCCCAAGGGTATTAGTGCTATGTGAAATGCAATCAGTCTCATCCAGGATTTGAAATCGTGTCGCCGTGTCCATTTTTGATGACGATAACCATTACACCACAGGTTAATATTGAATCTTGTTGAATGTGGATTTGAAAAAATACCTCCCAACCAACCAACCTATTTGAGGTATAGACAACAAATTTTCAGTGGTTACTGGTGCAAGCATATTTTCATAAGAATTTTTTGAAAGTTCCAAAACTTCCAGTATTCTAAGTGAGGGTGTTGATTCACAATGTAAGTATACTGCTAAACTGGACACTTTTTTTAGGTCTGGCATTTTTGCTGAACAAACAAACATCCCAAGAAATGGTTTAAAATTGATGATAGACATCTTCAGAGAGTTTGCCGCTGGAATATTGTCAGTAAAAATGATTGTGAAGTTCAAAGAGAAAGGTTTTGAGTTTTGGGGATGACAATCCTTCAATCCAACATGAGGCCGTTGTCAGTGTTGAGGTAGTGCCGCACCTCCCAATAGTCCTGCACTGACTACATTCAGCACACCAAGGAGTAGTCCGCATGAAAGTATGTGCCAATGAATCGGTGTACTGGCCCAGTAAATGGGTATATTAGTGTATCTATATAACGGCTTGCTTCATTCATGTTGTAGATTTGGTATTGAGTTACTGCACATTTATTTTTTGTCTGCCAGCAGGACACTAGCTGAGGCTGCTGAGCCAGTAGGTGTTGTTATTATTATTGTTTATTCTGCACGTTAGAGCAGTGACTTCGACAGTGATATTTCTTAAAATACATTTATTATAATCAGTTTCGAGACTGTGAGATATCTGATGTATTGTATCTCGTATCAGTGCTCAAAATGAAGAGCTTTAATGTATCACCATGTGAGGGGTTTTTAAACGCATCAGTGTGAGTAGGAAAATAGTCCCCTTGATACTGTTACAAAGACTACCTTTGATTAGATATCAGATTTAGTCTCTTTGAGCCATCAGAGATAGTGATGTTCCAAAAAGACCTGAAAAGGATTAGCTGGCATTAGGGGGACTGTTATCAGTGATTAGAGAAGATTAGAAGGTTAGACAAGGTCTTGAGGCAAAAGATGATTCCCTACCAGATGATCACCTTATTTTTTTTCTGATTGTTTGCTTCTCTTAACTATGATAAGTCTCCCACAACAATCAGTCATCCAGTTATAATGAATCTTGTAAACTCTTCTGAAGTGTTTTATAACCCAGTCGGCTGGGGCTGTAGAATACTCCAACTGCATCTCTGCTGAGAAATAAGAGTGCCCCCCATGAGTGTCCTGAATATGACACTAAACAATCTGATGGTGAGTTCTGGTAATGCTTGAGCTTTGGGAAATGCAGAGTACTCCATTGCCATCGCTCTCAGGTCCACTCTGGGCCACAGTGGTAGCACCAGATATCGTCCTATCTATGGGCCTAGTAGAATTTAACTGAACTTTTTTGACATTTAAACTCCACACTTATACTAAATTGAATTGTTTGAAATAGAACTGTTTTGACATTTAACTGTTTGTAAACAAAAACTACACTTATACTAAACTGAATAATTTAAAATTTTATTTGGCTTTAAATGACCCGAAAAGGGTTGATATGCCGTAAAACAAAACAGCCAACAAACCAATGATTAAACTTTTGTTACTTCAGTTATGTATGGTGTATGTAATTTTTCTTTGAAATGAGGATTACATCAGCCATATAAAAAACATTATATGACTGCGACTTCACAATTTACTAAAATCTATGAAATTCTGCAGAAAAACAATATTCTATAGTTGTTTGACTGGCTACCTAGGTGCTGTGACACTCCAGTTGATGTTTACAGTCAGTGTATCAGCTGTTGGAAAAAGCATGTGATATAGGATTAATGTAATTCTTAATTCAAAAAAAGTTTTATTATTTTATATTAATCTCTGTGTTAATTTGTCAAATGTGTTCACCAAACACAAGTTCAAGTTAAAAAAATTTAAAGCAGTCCGTTGAAGTTATGGTAAGTGGTGTCTATCGATTGTTAGGAGTATTGGTCCACTGGTTGACCATTTTTTCGTGAAGTTTTAGATTTTAGGCTTACCGTATAAACTGACCCCTAGTTTAGCAGAGATTTTTTCAGGCTGAAAAAGTCGACTTGTGAAACCACAATTTATGGTATATATATACTTATGTATACCTCCACATTAGCAGAATGCGACACAAAATTAATTTTTAAGTGGAGTTACACCAGTTTAAATTCAGAGTTTTCCTTCTCCTAGACTGGTTGCCATACCAAGGTTAAATAGCCCTGTCTGTCCCACTATCTACCCATGGCTGGAAAGTGAGGAGTTTGATACGTACCTTTCTGATATCCATAACCACACGAGTACCTTTTATAGTGTATATGTTTTCTTCAAAAACATTTATTGTATCTTTAATGTTAGATGGTTGGATTCTTTCGGGACAATTTTATAAAATGGACACGGTGACACGAGTTCAAATCCTGGACGAGACTGATTGCATTTCACATAGCACTAATACTCTTGGGAAAGGTATGAATCCAATTATTCTCCCTCCAGCTTTGGGTAAATAGTAGGGCATACTGGGTTCTTCAGCCTTGGTGAGGCAACTAGTCTAGGAGAAGGAAAACTCTGAATTCAAACCTGTTAAACTCCGCTTAAAAAACTGACCTTGTGTCATATTCTGCCCGAACGGAGGAGGTGGTAAATATGGTAAGGGGCTAATGTGTCTCCTTGCAGTTCACCTGCTACAATGTTGAAGTAGTCTGTGTCTCCATCTGAGGAACAGACTTACAACTACTGTCCTTTTAAAAAACAAAAAAATTAACATTGCATTAAATAACACTAGAAGGTTGATATGCCATTAAACAACAAACAAGTTACTTTATATCATAGGTAAAACAATTAACTTGCTTTTAAAGAACTATAATTTCTTTTACTTTTTGTTTATCGGCTTGTTCATGATTCTTTACGGTAACAAGTAAAATAGCACCCTAACTGTTCTTGTACAAGGATAGCTTAGACATTACATAACCCAGAGAGGTTGATATGCCTTTAAACAAAGAAACCAATCAATCAAACTCCTCAATATTGATTTGTGTCTGACCCTGTATGTCGCGGAGGGGTTGTGGAAATATGTATACCTCATAATACATAACACCTTAACCATTGAGCCAACACTCAGAAAACTAAAGTTGTCTTTTAAATAAGGCATAATAATTTTTTCTTTTAGGGGGCACGAAAACCCTGAAGTACAATTCTTGGAAACTAGCCTAACTTCTATGGGTAAATAGAAGAATTTTAAGACATACACTTTTTGTGATTTTATTTTGTTTTGTTTCCTAGAGAGATAAAATGAGAAGAATGGTAATTACTTTCTCTGGAAAAGTTTTGAATGTCGGAAGAGAAAATTGGAAATAAGAATTTACATTGGCTCTAAGCCAAAAGTCTTGAAAAATTTATTGGCGATATAAAAGTTTACATTTTTTAATTTGAGGTCTTTATTTATTAAATCAGAAACGATAAGTCGTTTTGTTTCAGTCATTTATTTATTTATCTAATTTGTTCTTTGGCAAATTTCATTTTCAAAAATACAATTTTTCCTTGTTGGCATATTTTGACAGGATAAGGTTGTAGATTTCAAAAATTATCAAAAAAAAATTGTCTAAATATGAAAACCCACAAAACATGAATTTTAGAAAAGATTTTGAGAAAAGGTATGATATCTATATCTATATCTATATATCTAAATATCTAAATATACATATATATATATATATATATATATATATATATATATATATATATACATATATATATATACAAATGTATGTATATATATATATATATATATATATATATATCTGTATATATATAAGTATATACATATATGTATCTATCTATCTATCTATCTATCTATCTATCAATATATATATATATACATATATATATCTGTATGTATATATGTATGTATATATATATATGTATGTATATATAAATATATACATATATACATCTGTATGTATATATGTATGTATATATATATATATATATATATGTGTATATACGTATATATATGTATACATATATCTATATACATATCTATATATACATGTATATATATATATATGTGTGTGTGTGTGTGTGTGTGTGTATTTAAAAACATTGAAAGCAATTACTTTATAGCGATTGAATTTTCATATATGCATTACTATTTGCATATAAACAATTATTTTCCATATATACATTGTTATCTAGAAAAAAGTACACAGTATTATCTATTTCATTTATTTCAAGTTAATTTATTTAAGTCGATTTTTTTCTATAACAAAAATACTATAATCTTATCATTTCTAGTGAAACATTATACAATTAAAATGGATATAATTGTAAATCATTTACTATCAAACGCAACATCACTGAAATTCTTTAAGCAAATATATATATATATATATATGTGTGTGTGTGTGTGTGTGTATGTGTGTATGTGTATGTGTGTGTATATATGTGTGTATGTGTGTATGTATATCTGTGTGTATGTGTGTGTATGTATGTGTGTATGTGTGTATATGTATGCGTGTGTATGTATGTATGTATGTATGTGTGTATGTATGTATGTAGTGAGTTTGTGTGTGTGTATGTATGTATGTGTGTATGTGTGTGTGTGTGTGTGCATGAAATTTTCTTTTTGAAAAGATTCAATGTTATAGAGTTTGGTTATAATTATCACCAAATAACATCCATTTTGATTGTTAACTATAAAAAACTTGGTGTCTTTGGTTTAAAAAAGTTAACTTTTTTAAATAAGAGATGGTTTGGTTTGGTTTGGTTTGGTTTGATGGTATATCAACCATTGTAGCTTTTTTAATGGCAAATCATCCGTATGAATATATACTAAATATATATATGATTTGGTTTCATTGGGTTTTATGGCATATCAACCATTGTAGGTTATTTAATACCAAATCCTCTTTATATATATATATTAAATATAGAGGATTTGGTTTGGTTTGGTTTTATGGCATATCAACCATTGTAGGTTATTTAATACCAAATCCTCTTTATATATATATATTAAATATAGAGGATTTGGTTTGGTTTGGTTTGGTTTTAAGGCATATCAACCATTGTCTCCCAGGCCAATGGCGAACACTCTACCCACTAGACCAATGAGTCGGTTATTTTTAAATGAGTCAGAGTTAATTTCTTTGTTCACAAATATTAGAATTGTTTGCACACAGTTAAATGGTTCCAAATATTGTAACATGAATAGCTCTATTTAGGATCAATCACTTGTTTGCACTCACTTATCTAACGTAAATATTTTTATTTGCATACAGTTAAATGATTTTAAGTATCGCTATGTAATGCTAACTATTCAATTTAGGCACACAGTTAAAAATTTTCAATAACTGCTTCTCAGCGTTAATAATTCTATTCAACATTACTCATTTATTAGAACATTATTGCAATGTATTACTAACTATTCAATCAAAGATCGATCATTTGTTTACATGCAGTTAAATAGTCAAGCAATTCTTTTTCTAACAATTTCATTTTACATAAGTCATTTGTTTGCACACAGTTTAAATATCAAAACAGTTCTATTTTACCCATAGATAGTACTCTATCAGGTGCTACCACTCCAAGACATAGTGGATCTGGGAGTAATGATAATGAAGGGGTACCTAAAGCTCCAGAACTTGAACCTCACCATCAGATGATTTAATGTCATATCCAGATCAATACTCCCCTACAGAGCTGCTGTCAGTCTATTCTACAGCTCCAGCCAATTAGGCTAATCAAAATTTGTACATCTATATAAATGAATTGGTACTCCTCATTTAAAGAGTATTGAGCACATTTTTAGAATTTACTAAATAATTTTAAGATCTTTAATAACATATATTGGAATTGGTTTAAAGATGACATTGACAAAAAACTGACAGTCTTCAAGTGCCACTGACTCTATACTGTCCTAAATCTTAGAAATATGTATACAGACATGTGTGTGAGTGGGTGTGTGTGTTTGGCTAACATTTCTTCATTAATACAAATTTGATTCAACAATATAGACACCATTTGTCTACACATGGGCACCCCGGATGGTGTAATGGTTAGCAAGGCAGACTAGCAAACCTGCACAAGTAAGTTCGATTCTCATTGGGTGCTCCACTCATACGGCTTTGTGCTACACCTAGGCAAAAAAGCTTAGTAAATTCCTACCATTTGTGTATTTTATCTGCACTTTACCCTTGATCCGTACCTTATAATGCTGAGTGTTAAGCAAGGCGGCATCAAGTACCATTTCTTGTGTCTTTGGTATGACTCGACTTGGGGATTGAACCCAGGTCTCCTGGGCCATTAGCAAACACTCAAACCAAGCCAAACACACTGTCTAGTTTGATTTATCACCATCATTAACACGGGAAAAGCTGCCAAATCGTGCTTCACGGAGTTGCCTAATTGTGCCTTACATATTACTAAAATGTTGCAAAACTTTTGACTCATCCTAGTAGCATCTCCAACTGCAGCTTCTTTTGTTTTTGTAGCTCCATTCTTTACCAGCTTCATTACCATTTTTTTTTGGCAAAGTTTTGACAAAGTTATTCATAGTAATATGCATTCAGGGCGATGGTTTACATTAATTTTTGTGGAAAAAATACACTCAAGAAGCTATATTTTTTGTATTAATTGACCAATCGGCGTTTCACACGCTGTTCTTAAAATTTCTTTTTGATTTCCCAAACGACTATATTTGACTTACCGCGCAAAATTTGAAGGATCAAAACCAAAAGTAATTTAAGATAACTTTTCCCGTCTAGAATGTTTAAAATAGATTTTTTAACCAAATAGAATCATCGGGAAATAATTAATTTTTAAAAATCCAATGTAGACCCAATCTGAACCATATAAATAAAACGATAGAATACGATTTTCTTCTGTTACATAGGTATGTATTTATTTATCTTTTTTCCAATAAATCTCGAGTGAATTTTTGCTATTCTCTAATATTCAAAAGAAATCAATCCATCGAAACTTGTCTAGATTTAATGTCTATGAAATAATTTGACAAACAAAAAATATAAACATTTCTTTTGTTTGCATTATGTGCTGGAAATATTCGTACTAATATCAAAAAAAGGATCTTCGCCTACTGATTGTTACCTTTTGTATTCAAAACGTTGTTTTCCCCATTGAAATAGTGACGCATACAAAGTCAAGGTTACATCCGGAAGACCTGCCAGAGGCGATGAATGGTAGGGAGAAGTAGCGAGAGAGGTTCAGGGATATCCGTGCTGGCGGCACGACATGATGATGATGATACTATTTACCAACCCCTCCGTTCAGGCAGGATATGACACAAGGTCAATTTTTAAGCGGAGTTTAACAGGTTTGAATTCAGAGTTTTCCTTCTCCTAGCCTAGTAGCCTAACCAAGGCTGAAGAACCTAGTCTGTCCTACTATTTACCCATAGCTGGAGGGAGAATAATTGGATTCATACCTTTCCCAAGGGTATTAGTGCTATGTGAAATGTAATCAGCCTCGTCCAGAATTTTAAACTCTTGTCGCCGTGTCCATTTCCTACGACGATAACGACTACGCCACGGGCACCTCCAATTTTTTTTTTTTTTTTTTTTTTTTTTTTTTCATGATGATGATGATGAAGGTTAGAACAACACAAACTGCCACATGAATTTTTTTTTCTTTCTTGTAATATTTACGCTCAGACAAATATCTTTTCTAATAAGAAAAGACTTTGAAATTTTGTTTTTCCGTAAAATTTTGACGCGATTTAAAGGAAAAAAATTGATTTGTAGATCGTTGTTTATTGCATTCATTTACACATTCATCCGCTAAGTTATCGACAGAAAGTAACAATAATAGCAATTACCTATAGAATGACATCTTCCACTCAGACAAATGAAAAAAAGTCACTGGAAAAACGTCTCAGAAAATTTTAGATTATTCAAGGAAGAAAACGAATTTTAATTGAATACTATTTAACAATTAAATTAATACTTGAGTCCGCTAAAAAATTCATAGCCTGACAAAGATACTTTCTTGGAATGTGACTAAATGAAATTTATCTTTTAATGTAGTACATATTAAGGCCCACACATTTATCCAATTAGTGCTGCAGTTTTTGAATCTCATTGGAAAAAATCATCAAATGCTGATATTACGTCATCTTACGAACTTTCCAGCGGATGAATTTTCAGCCCACACTCATTAAACAATATTTGTAAAGTTTAATGATAAGGAAATGATAATTCTACACTCGGTCAAATGAAAAATGTAACAGGAAAAAGTAAATGGTTGGTTGGTTGGTTGGTTGGGATATCAACCTTTGTAGGTTATTTAACGCCAAATCCATTGTTATGTAAATAATCAGTTCTATTTCAAACAATTCAGTTTAGCATGAGTACACAGTTTAATTGTTAAAAACATTTCTGTTTCAAACTATTCAGTTTTTTCAAACAGTTCTAATTCAGCGAATTCAGTTTAGCATAAGCATATATTTTGTTTACACACAGTTAAATGTCAAAACAGTTCTATATATAACAATTCAGGTGAGTATAAGTACAGTTTCAATGTCAAAAAACATTTCAATTTCAAATAATTCAGTTTAGCATAAGCACGCAGTTTAAATATAAGTACAGTTTAATTGTCAAAAACATTTCTATTTCAAACTATTCAGTTTTGTCAAACAATTTAGTTTAGCATAAGTATGCAGTTAGTTCTATTTAACCCATAGATAGGGCCCTATCAGGTGCTACCATTCTGGGCCATAGTGGACCTGGGAGCAATAGCAACGAAGGGTTACTCTGCATTCTCCAAAGTCCCAGCATCACTGGAATCTCATCATCAGATTGTTTAGTGTATTATCCAGGGATTCGTTGGGGGGGGGGCTCACTGCAGAGGTGCAGTCGGTGTATTCTACAGCCTCAGCCAACTGGGCAACGAAAAACGTCAAGGAAAATTAAAGTTTTTATTGAAAATACATTCTATTTAAATTTTGTTTAACATTTAAAGTAATACATTTTTTTATAAATTTCAATTATAACGTGAAGGGGATTCCCGCTGGCGTAGTGGCTAACTTGCTGAACAGCGGCCTCGAAGTAATTGGGTTCAAACTCCCATCGCACTATTACGTTCACTTTAGGACAAAGACCCTTGAGAAAGGTATAAATCGTCTTATTCCTTCCCCAACTATAGGTTCAACTGTACCATTACCGTTCTTCTATGAGAATGGTTTGGCATCAAATAATCCACGAAGGTTGATATTCCATTTAACAAGGAAACCAAACCAAACCCTCAATTATAACTAATTAAGAATTTGATATCCTTCAAAATTATCTATTCGTCCTAAACTTAAATAACAAGGAGCTTTTTATTAAAACATCTTTAAAACTGAATTGTAATTCCAAGAGCTTATTGCTCAAGAAAATAACAAATATTCTTCATTCAAGAAATAAATTTCGACGAAAAAAAATATAAAAGAAATATAATTTTAAGTAAAACGCTTCAACTCAAATTTTCCAAAAATTTTAATTTTCTTCCTCTCTTTAGTATTTGCCTACCAAAAGCGTCCTCCTATGCGGACGAAGGAATAAAATAAATAAAAGAAAAAAAGGACTCTTGTAGAAATTCTTAAGTAGTCGCCAATAATACTTGCGCGTAATATTAAGTGGCACGGAAAATGCCCATTATATTAACAAGGTTGCTATAACCAAATTTATAAACTTGTAAAATCCATCAATGGAAGTCTTTGTGAAACGAAAGGGTCCATTTGATTGGTTCATATCATCATGCAACCAGAATATTCCTAAGAGGCTGTAAATGGCATGAGGAAAACAAAAGCAATGAAAAGCATTTGAATGTTTCTCCCTGAATTGATCCAGCGTTTGAAAAATTGAGTCTCGATCCTCTGATAACTCTCTTGACCCTAAAACGTTGATCTTCAAGTAGTTTGGTCGGGGGAGTGAGACAGGAAGAAACTAATAGGGGAGTCATGAGTAAAAGTGGATTCTCTCGGATCAAGTATAGTTCATCCTTTTTAAAGCTTTCAATCCTTGGATCGGATCAACCAAAAGTGATCCTGTCCCATAGTCCTTGAATTTTGCAGTGGGAAGAATCTAACAAAATTTAACCGTTTGCCTCTTCAAATTCACAGACAAAAATCAATCATTTTAAAATACCAACCAAGCACAATATTTTCATACAATTTTCTCAAGAGGATTTCGTAAGAAGATCATTATTTTTCTTCGTTTGTTATTAATTGCAAATTGTTAAGAAGAAAAGGGCACAAAAATATATAACGGACAGGTGAATATAGGCAAATGTTTTGAGCTGTTTTATTGTATTATCAAGGATGTTAATGAAACGTTACTGTTTCCTATCAGTGTCATATACTCAGAATGAAGGGACAATAACTTTTATCTGAGTATTAATTTTTATTGCGGACTTTTGTATGCATCTTGGTAGTCTTTTTTTTTTGTTGTTGTTGTTTTTCTCACTACGTTTCGGCCAAATTTCCCCTCTGACCGTCTTCAGGTGATTAACCGCGACTTCGGATAGGAATGTAGAGTCTTGTAACCGTATCCCCAGTAATTACTGCCTTCCATAGTTGTTGTCTATCGCACCCCGTTTTTTCGAGGCACGTGGCGCAGCGGATAGAGGCGTCGAGTCTCTACGATTCCAGGTGAGCATTGTCAGAAGACAGCGGTTTCAATTCCTACCCAAGCTGGCCAGAGGGTTACTTGATTCCCTAACCTCTAGACTTAAAATACCTCGAAACGGATTGACATGCCATTAGAATAAATAAATCTGTGTATTGTATAGGGAATAATTCAAGAAGTTGTTTGTAGTTATAATATTAGCGTCCCCTATGAGGATTAGCTATCTACCAATATATTGCAAGAGATGTGTTCCCATAGCATTGTGGGTAATGTGCTACACTGAGACATTGTAGTAAATGAATTTTGAGTTCCTGTTCTGCTATTACATTCACTTTCAGACTAATGCCTCTTTGGGAAAGGCATGAACGCCCTTATCCCCTTAGTTATGTGCTAAATTGGACCATTAGTTAGAGTGTTCGCCAATGGTCATGGAGACATGTGTTCAATCCCAGGTCGCGTCATACCAAAGATTTTTAAAATGGTACTTGATACCTCCTTGCTTAACACTCAGCAATATAAGGTACTCATCGGGGGTAAAGTGGAGCAATCCAGGGAAAGGAGTAGCGCCTTCCCCTACACCTCGATGTAGTAGCTATTGAAAAGAGAGCCTTCGGGACACCCTCGTCTACGGTCGCCAACTATTCTTCTACAAAGATGGCTTTGACAATAAATAACCCACAAAGGTTGATTTACCATTAAACAAATAAACCAAACTAAACCAAACCAATGTATTGCATGACTAACAAACCATCACTATGTCAGGAATTCCTTAAATTCACCTAGTTTAACTCAATGCTATTTAACAGTTACTGAAATATGAACTCACTATCAATGTCCTGTGAGATTAACTAGCCTCGTCATGTCATATTAGCTTCAATACAGATATTTTTTTTAAATTTCCAAATCTTAGTTTTAAATTTCTTTAAACATTGGAATATCATTTAATATTAAAATAATAATTGGATATTTTCCCAAGAAAAATAATTAATGTCTTTCATTTTTTTTTTTAAATTTATTGTTACAAATAAAAGGTTAAGCCTAACTACAGTGATGGATTTGAAAAATGATTAAAAAAATGTTTATGGAAAATGTAATTCTATCTTAATTAAATAATTGTCAAATTTAATAAAATCATGATTTTTTTTTTTAGTGCTGGAGATTTGTTGAAAAAAAAAAGACCTCTATTTCCCAGCAGATTCTATTTCGGGTTCAAATGTTGAAGGCTATTTTGGATCTAGTCATGAATTTCTTTGTTTTTTGATTGGTTGGGCTTAGAATACGTCGTCGACAATATCCTCTGCAGACATTCCTGTCCTGTTGGTCAGATCTAAAATTTGCTTTCTAGATCTCTTGCCGAGGAGTAAGAATCCTCCAAAAATGGTATCATTGGTGTGATATAAAACTGCACCTGATGGTGAGGCTCTTGTTCAGAAGAAATGGCGTGTGTTGATTGCTCCTTCATTGCTATTACTTTTCGATTCAGTCTGACCCAGAGTAATAGGACCTGTTAAAGTCCGATCTATTAGTCAACTTGATAGGAATCGACGCAAAAAACTCTTAATAAACAACTACTCAAAAATGCATGAATGGAATTCCCTAACCTCTATGTATAAAATAACCCAAGATAGTTTGACATGTCATTAAAATCAATTAATCAAACAATTATCATATTTACCAACCCCTCCGCTCGGGCAGGGTATGACACAAGGTCAATTTTTAAGCGGAGTTTAACAGGTTTGAATTCAGACTTTTCCTTCTCTTAGACTAGTTGCCTCACCAAGGCTGAAGAACCCAGTCTGCCCTTCTATTTACCAATAGCTGGAGGGAGAATAATTGGATTCATACCTTTCCCAAGGGTATTAGTGCTATGTGAAATGCAATGAGTTTCGTCCAGGATTTGAACTCGTGTCGCTGTGTCCATTTCCTACGACGATAACCATTACACCAATTATGCTGGTTGTTATATTCTGTGACCTTCAAGTGTCTTTTTCATTATCAGTAATTTGTATGGATTTACTCCCCACCTCACCAAGCACGATGTGACCCAAGGTCATTTTTTTAAAGTTTGGCATATCAACCTTTGTAGGTTACTTAATACCAAATCCTGTTTATACGTATATGTTAAATATGTTTTATGATTTGTAAACACATTTTGTATATAACGTTCTTAAACGAACCTGAGCTCTTATTCGCACACAGTTGAATGGTTTCAAGCATTGGTATTTAACAGTTACAATTTAACATCAGTCATTTGTTTACACTCATAATTTGTTCTATTTGACCCATAGATAGGACCCTATCAACTGCAAACATTCTGGGTGAGAGTGGATCTGGGAGGAATGACAATTAAGTGTACGCCACATTCTCCAAATTTCCAAGGATGGAGCCTTGCCATCAGATTGCTTAATATCATATCCAGGTCACTTGTTTGTTGAATTCTTAAACAGAGATGTAGTCGGTGTATTCAACAGCTCCAGCCAACTAAGCCGTCAATTTTTTGGGGAGGAGTTTAACAGGTGTGAATTTAGAATTTTCCTTCTCCTAGACTGGTTGCCGTATTATTCAGCCACAGCTGAACCAAGAATAGATAGATTCATGCCTTTCCCAAGGAAATGCAAAAGCCTACTCAGGATTTGAACTCTGACCGCCAAGTTCATTTCCAAAGATGATAACTATAATACCATGATTACTTCCATAAATTCAGTAAAAAAAAGGTTTGTATTTTCCTTTTCGGCTGATATAGTTTTCACAATTGAACAAACTCCCAACAGTATTTGAGATGTGGCATGCCTCACAGAGAGCATGCTTTCGGGGTGAAGAACAGTTTTTAAAAATTGCACAATCAACCCACCCCTTACTCCTTTTATTCCAGGCGGGAAGAAGCAACAAATAAGAAAAGTTGCCTATGCCTTTAAACCTCTATAAACATCATGATGTCTATTTCAACCTACCATAGTTGCTGCTACAAGTTATATCTGAAAAGAGATAATAAATTTTGGTTCAGTTTAAAGGCATATCAACCCTTGATGGTTATTTAATGCCAAATCTTGTTTATACTTACACACACACACACACACATACTAACACACACACACACACACACACACACTAACACACACACATATATACATATGTATATATATTATATACAATTTTCAAGTGAATAATTTGAAAGTGAGTTTTTTCAAAACCAGTTTATTTATTTGCACACAGTTATTTGATTTCAAGTATTGCTGTTAATTGTTTACACAGAGATGGTTTCAAGTATTGCTATTCAAAAATAATAATTCGGTTTAGCATTAAACATTCGTTTTCACACAGTAAAAATGAGCAAATCAACAAGATCACTCATAAAAAAGAGTGGTTAGAGTATTCGTTAATGGTCTGGGAGATTGGGGTTCAATATCAGGTCGAGTCATACCAAAGACTAAAAAAAATGATACTCGATGCCTCCTTGCTTATCACTCCCCCTTATAAGGTAAGGATCAAAAGTAAGTGGAGCAATTCAGAGAAAGGGGTAGTGCTCTCTCCAACACCTCAGTGTAGTAGCTTTTGAAAAGGGAACCTTCGAGTTGCCTTCGATTGTAGTCGGCCAAATTACTTACTTTTTTTGCTGGCAATGACTTAATTCTTTGCAAAAAGAAAAAAAGAAAATAAGTTTGACTTTGATATTAGTTAACCCAAGAAGTGTTGACATGCCATAAAACTAACTGGCTAACTATTTAAGAAGTTTTTTGGTAAAGAAATGGAGATTTTATTTGACAAATGTTAACATTATACTCACCTTCCTATGATTTATATTTCAAAGTCAGTTACGTCAGTTATTTAATGCAAAAGTCCTCCTTGTAGTGGTGCCGTTTAACCAGCAGCCTTGGTGGGGGAGGATAAAAAATGCATACTTTTCTTAAGGGTATTAGTCCAAAAGCGAATATAATTGCATCACTAAAGTCTGAATACATTTACTTCCATGTTGCAGGCCAGCACATAAGCCAATATGTAAGGACACCCCTGGCTTGAAATTGAATGGTTGATCTTCAAATAAAAATCCCAGAGATTGTTCTTTTGTTGTATAGCCATGACCAACTATACAAACACATAATATATATACATCTACATATGCATGCAGAATCATAACGACGACACAATAAAGACGAGCGACACAGTTCTTAGAAAAATATACTTCTCACTTTATTTGAAAGGGTTGTGTGTGAGAGGGAGTTCGAGACCGAACAGAACTGCAACATATTGACCCCAACTCTATTGGCCATAACAGCGTTTCTTTCCCGTTCTCCTGGGCTGCTCAACCGGGGGCCTGGGGGCCCAGCCTCTCTGGGTGCTGTTCCTCAATCTAGCATCTTATCTCCAACTTGTCTGATCCCCAACCGATCAATCGGGGGCCTGAGGACTCCCTCTGTTGGGTGCTGGCTTTCTCTACCACATCTTGTCTCCAACTGATCTGATCTCCAAACTGATTGAATATCCTGTGCACTGAGTTATATAATAGTTCACCGTCCACCTTCTTTTTGTGGGCGTCACAATTTCGCACTCATTCAACCTGTCCACGGTCAAGGCTATAATATCCTGACATTCCTCGACCGGATGCACCTGTTATTTGTACAGGTGCATTTCCTATTTTGACAGCGCGGCCGGGTCGTTGGTCAATATGCAACACTTTGTGTTCTGACATTCCCCTGATTTAAGCCTATGTCATCATTTAATTGTTTCAATCATTCTTTGGATTGCTGATTCTTCTTAAAAAGGTTTTTACAACCCTGTTCGAGGTGTGCGTGACACTTATAATGGGTAAAATTGTTGACGTCATGTTCCATACTTTTTCCCTCTTTTGAAAACGTCAAGATATATTTAGTTTTGACTTTATTTTTAATTTCACACTTAAGCAATGTTGTCATCCTTAGAAGTGGAATGGCCCTGTAAAGCTTTTCAAAGAGGTTAGAATGAGTAAATTTAAAATTCTTTAGTTGCCTAAATTTTTTTTTTTTTTTTGCGTCACCAACAAAAAGTTTTTTTTTTGTGTTTGTTTTTGTTTTTTTTGTTTTTTAGTTGCAAATCCACATCTCGCAAATCTTTGCAGATTTTATATTCTAAAATGTACCGGGCCATTGGCTGAATCAATAGAGTGTTCGCCAATGATCCGGGAGACTGGGGTTCAATTCCAGGTCGAGTCATACCAAAGACTCAAAAAATGGTACTTCATGCCGCTTTGTTTAACACTCATCAATATAGGGTGAGGTTCAAGAATAAAGTGGAGCAATCCTGGGAATGGAGTAGTACCCTCGTCTACACCTTGGTGTAGTAGCTATTGAAAAGGGAGGCTTCGGGTCACCCTCAAATAAGGTCGCCAACTTTACTTTCCAGGGAATGAAGTAGCACCCTCGACTACACCTCGATGTAGTAGCTATTGAAAAGGGAGCCTTCGGTTCACCCTCGACTGGGATTACCAACTGTACTTTTACTTTATATTCTAAAATTGTTTTCTTCTCCATATTAAGTGCGAAGAAAAAAAAAATAACGATTTAAATACTGATAAATATTTTAACTATTTATTTATTTATTTTTAGATGAACTGGATATTTAACGAGATCTTTCAATTTAATATATGACACATAGCCAGTTGAATTAGGGGTATGTATTGTAAATCCCGAAATTTCCTTGGTTTTGCATCTCAAGATTTGGAATCGCCTTGTGTGTTCTGCGATGTCCCACTAAAAAGCAAGAACATGATGAGGGAGATACAACAATTCAATCCTATATTACAAACCAGTCAAGTCCAGATAAATTTCTTCTGATCAAAATTGCCTAATTACCTTAACAAAACAAAACAAAACAAAAACAAAGCTGATTTCCATGTACAGATTTGAGAATAAGTATCTGTGATGCCAACTAGCACCTGAATGAAAGATATATATATATATATATATATATATATATATATATATATATGTATGTATGTATGTGCGTGTGTGTGTGCGCGTGTGTGTGGGTATATATATATTCTATTCTGCATTTATGTATAAATCAGTTGACAAGTAGCTGTGAAAGCCTGTGAAGATTGGGCCAAACTTTGTGGACGAGCTGATAACAAAATAATGAAACACGAATATGCCACAGATTCACAGATCACACTTATCAAGAATTGAATTAAGAGGCTTCCCTTCACCCCAATTAGTTGCTTAACTGAGTCAACAGAGTTTGCTCTGCCTATTTTACCCATTGCTGCAAAGAGAACAGACACACACACACACACACACACGCATATATACGAGGTGCATACGATAAGACTTTTTTCGTATGGGCTCTTTTATTGATAGTACACACATGAAACTCTAGTCCCCTTCGAAGTAATCTCCTCCGGCTGCAATGCACTGGTTGTACCGTTCCAACAATTTATGGAAGGTTCCATAGAAGTCCTCTTGTGTGAGCGTGACAATGACCTTTGTCACAGCCTCTTTCATCTCCTCAATTGTCTCATAACGACAGCCTCTGAGCTTAGGGAATAAGCAAAAGTCACAGGGAGCAAGGTCTGAACTATAAGGAGGCTGAGGAACTGTCTTGATGCCCATCTTGGTCAAATAGTCTGTGACAAGGATGGAGTTATGGACTGGTGCATTGTTCTGGTGGAAATGCCACTGACCCGATTTTAAGAGTACTGACCTCTTCCTTAGGTATCTCTTCCTGAACTCCCTTCAAACCTCAGTATAGTAACCCTAAGCCTAACCGTTTGGCCCATCAACTCTGGTGTATTGACTTCCTTACTCCTCCCACACCTCTCATCATCCCTCACAGACTTCTTGCCCTCCTTAAATCACAGTATATTAATTTTTTTTAATTTTTGAATTCTAAATACATTTCAACATTCCTTAATAACCTTACGTAATTACTGTAATCCTTACGTAAGGTTATTAAGGAATGTTTTACTTCCCTAAATTATTATTAAATCTGGAGTTTTATGTTGAAATGTATTTAGAATTTAAAAATTAAAAAAATCTAATTTACTGTGATTCCAACCGGTAATAAAAAATAAAAAAATAAAAACCGGAAGCGGGTAAATGGGGAGGAAACTTCACCTCTTTTCTAAATTCCTTCCTGTGTCTATTCTGACTGTAATTATTTTATCCATTCGATCTGAAGAAGTCCTGTTATTTTTGGTGTTATTGATTCATATCAATACCCATAACAGGATGGAAATAAATTTATAATACTTATGTGACCGATTTTTGTTTTTCTTAAAGAAATTATTGTTCTGTGATGTCAGTTATATTGAGCTCTTTACCAGGAAAATTTAAATGTTCATAGTTGAATGATTTTTTGCCCTGACGGAATTATTCCTGACTCCGGTTTAACTGGACTGAATAATACCAATATATATATATATATATATATATATATATATATATATATATATGAGCATATGCAACAATATACATATGTATATATATATATATATGCACAGAGTTTTTTTTTCTAGGCCAGTTGCCACATTAACATTGCATATCTTAGTGTGCCCTACTATTTACCCATAACTAGAAGGAGAAAAGTTGAATTCATACCTTTTCCAAGGGCATTAGAGCTATGGGGAAGACAAACAGCCTCGGCAAGGTTTGGACTCAGATTGCAGTGCCAATTTCCTCCGAGGATAGCCAAAACACCACTAGCACTTCCATCAATTCATGTATATATATATATATATATATATATATATATATATATATATAGTCTTTATACCTATGCATATTGTTGCATATGCACATTCATATATAAATATGTGTATATACGCATATATATGAAAATAGATATGAATATATATAGGCATATATAAATGCATATATCTATCTATATATATATATATATGCATACAAAATATTGCATGTGCACATGCATTTGGGCTTTTGTGCATTTACTTTTGAATGTTTCCATGTATAATGCAGTTCTCATGATACTTTCGTATCAATAACTGATCCATTCAGTAGAATCAGTCAGCTAAAAATCTTTCTTCTTTTCTTTGGTGTCGATCATCTGTCAAATGGCTTGCTTGCAAGGATCACTGCCCGGTTGTCTAATCAATTCTCGACTATTGTATCCCCACCTCTCAGCGTTTATATCTATATTCATTTCTACCTACCTATCTATAAAAGCAACTGTCTCATAGCTAGATACCATCTATTGATTAACACAAGAAATCTTTTTGTAACGTAAGCAAAACTTAGATTTTCTTTAACAATAAATATATTTATCTCATATTTTTCGTCTTAATTTCTATTGATTTCCATGACATCTAATGATTTCAACCTTTGTAGGTTATTTAATGCCAAAGCCATTCTCCAAGAAGAACAGTAGGGGGGGGTGCCCATAGTATAATGGTTATCGTAATAGGAAATGGACACGGCGACACGAGTTCAAATCCTGGACGAGACTGATTGCATTTCACATAGCACTAACACCCTCGGGAAAAGTATGAATCCAATTATTCTCCTTCCAGCTATGGGTAAATAGTAGGGCAGACTAGGTTCTTCAGCCTTGGTGAGGCAACTAGTCTAGGAGAAGTAAAAACTCTGAATTCAAACCTGTTAAACTCCGTTTAAAATTGACCATGTGTCATATCCTGCCCGATATATATATATATATATATATATATATATATATATATATATATATATATATATATATAATGTTATTGCTATACATCTTATGAGATGACTGACCAATTTTTATGATTTCAGGCTCGAATCAACAGCTACTGCAGGAAGTAAAATATACCCTACTAAAACCTGATTGTCACAGCTAGTGAATTTCAAAAATTCAATCTGGACGTGAGGACACTTTAGAAGAATGATATGCAATAAAATTATGTTTTAAACTTGGAAAAATGCCACAGAAACGTATGGAATGCTTCAGACTACTTTTGGACCTTCTTGAATTAATCAAACATCAGTTTTTGAGTGGCATAAGAGATTCAAGGAAGCCAGGGACTCTGTGAGTGATTATGAGAGGTGTGGGAGGAGTAAGGAAGTCAGAACACCAGAGTTGATTGGCCAAAGTGTTAGGGTTAGGGTAAGGGTTACTATGTTGAGGTTTTAAGGGAGTTCAAGAAGAGATTCCTTGGGAAGAGGCCAGGACTCTTCAAATCGGGTAAGTGGCATTTCCACCAGGACAATGCACCAGTCCACAACTCCATCCTTGTCACAGACTATTTGAGCAAGATGGGCATCAAGACAGTTCCTCACCGTCCCTGTAGTCCAGACGTTGATCCCTGTGACTTGGTTATTCCCTAAGCTCAAAAGACTGTCGTTATGAGACAATTGAGGAGATGAAAGAGGCTGTGACAAAGGTCATTGACACACTCACACAAGAGGACTTCCATAAGGCCACCCAGAAGTTGCTGGAACGGTACAACAAGTTCATTGCAACCGGACGAGATTACTTCGAAGGGGACTAGAGTTTCACGCGTGTACTATCAATAAAAGTGCCCATACTAAAAAAAGTCTGGAAACTTATTTAATGATCCTGTTATATATATATATATATATATATATATATATATATATATATATATATATATATATGTGTGTGTGTGTGTGTGTGTGTGTGTGTAGGCAGCATTTCTTTGTTGATGCATATTTGATTAAATTTTAGACATCCTTTGTCAACATTTTTTTATTTTAATCCTTTTAAATTGCCATATGGATGTTATGATATCTGGCAGGAATTGGTTTATAAATTTTCTATATTAAACTGATTCCCAAGTACTTTTGGACCCCTCTTGGACCATCATCAGGGGGCATGCATATTGCAAAAGTACAATACAACATTTTATTTACACTGGTGTAACTTAAAAAATATTTTCCATACAAAGGATGTCTATAATGTTTAAACAAATATATATATAATCTGTCGAATGATAGCGTAGGTGAGAAATTGGCATTCACCATGTACTATGTTTGAATCCAAATGCTGTCTCAAAAATAAGTAAGCCTATTTATATACCTCAGTAACAATATTACCTTTACTGAAAGTAATGTCAACATTTGTATCGGAAAAGCAAAGACTCCAATCAACAAGTTATCAACTATATGAAAATCAGATCTCACTGATAAAATAAATTCTTCCAAGCAGTAGCTACAACAGTGCTACTCTATGGTGGCACCACCTAGTTCCTAGGAAAAAGAACATGTGCAATGTGTAAGGCTGTGATGAAGGTCATTGACAGGCTCACACAAGAGGACTTCCATGGGGCCTTCCAGAAGTTGCTGGAACAGTGCCACAAATTCATTGCAGCCCGAGGAGATGACTTCAAAGGGGACTAGAGTTTCATGTGTGTACTATCAATAAAAGTGCCCATACGAAAAAAGTCTGGAAACTTATCTAATGATCCTCATATATATATATATATATATGTGTGTGTGTGTGTGTGTGTGTGTGTGTATGATGTTTTGATTAAATTCTGGAAGCAACACCCTACAAACAACAGCTGTACAGCCACTTACACATCTCGTAAACTATCATAGTAAGATTAGAAGATAAGCTGGGTACTGTTGGAGAAGTAAGGTTTGGTTTGGTTTGATTTTATGGCACATCAACCATTCTAGGTTATTTAATGCCAAACCCTTTTTTTATACATGCAAACAGTTCTATTTCAAACAATTCAGTTAAGTATAAGTATAGTTTTTGGTTTACACTCAGTTAAATGTCAAAACAGTTCCATTTCAAACAATTCAGTTTAACGTAAGTACACAGTTTAAATGTCAAAAACAGTTCTATTTCAAACAATTCAGTTTAGCATAGAAAACAGTTCTATTTCAAACAATTCTGTCTAGCACAAGTACGCAGTCCAAATGTCAAAACAGTTCTATTTCAATCAATTCAGTTTAGCATTATTACCCAGTTTATATGTCAAAAAAGTTCTGTTTCAAGCAGTTCAATTTAGCAATAAGGACACAGTTTAGTTATATTCGACTCATAGATAGGACTCTATCAAGTGCTACCACTCCAGGCCAGAGTAGACCTAGCTTTTTCATTTCTTTGTTAAATTGCTATCTTTCTAGAAGAACAGCAGTGATGCTATTTAACCCATAGCTGGGAGGATAAGGGGGTTCGTACCTTTCCCAAGGGCATTTGTCCGAAAGTGAACAAAATACCGCGACTAGAGTTTGAACCCGCTTACTACAATTCCACAGTCCAGCACTTTAACCATTACGCCACAAGGACACCCCCATGGACCTGGGAGCGGTGTCAATAAAGGGGGCAATCCGCATTCTCCGAAACTCCAGCATTACTGAACCTCACCAGCAGATTGTTTAGTGTCACATCAGGACATTCATTGGGAGTGTGGGTCTTACCGCTCTGCAGAGATACAATCGGTGAATTCTACAGCTCCAGCCGACTGGGCAAGAAGTAAAGATGAACCCAAAAGTAATGATCATGGACACACCAATGTTGGCAGATCATCAAAAATGACATCCGTCAGCTCTATGAATATACTGGGTGCCATCAAAAGAACTTACCAAGATTGATGTCTAATAAGGAAGGACGGTGAGAGAGAATAAAAGGAATCTGTACTGTAGGCGTGCCTTACTAATATATAATATATATATATATATATATATATATATATATATATATATATATATATATACCATCATAACGTGCTACTAGATAGATAAGCAAATAAATATGTATTTTACATATAAGTAGATATTTAATAATGCCTGAATTTAATTACACTCATATATATCGTACAAATATATATATGAATACTGCATATATATTACATGTACGTACATATATATACATATATATATATATATATATATATATATATATATATATATATATACATATATACATTGTCATATATCAATTACAATGTATAAATGTATATATAGATATATATGTAAGTATATTGTAAATAAATGAGGTATGAACAATATATATATATCTATAAAATCAAATAAAATACATATATTGTAAATAAGTAAATACATATGTACATACATATACATCTTTATATATATATATATATATATATATATAATATATATATATATATATATATTGAAAATGAATATATTTATTTATATTGTTGATAAATGATATATATATATATAATGTAAATAAATGATTTAGAGATTTATAATGAATAAATAATATATATACATATTTATATAATAAATGAATAATATATTGATATATATATTTATATATTGTAAATGAATAAAAAATATAAATATTTGTATTGTAAATAAATTATATATATATATATATATATATATATATATATATATATATATATATATATATATCCAACCCTTCCTCACAAGCAGGATGCAACACAAGGCCAATTTAACTTGAGTTTAACAGGTCTGAATACAAGGTTTTCTTCTACTCCAGTTGCCATACCAAGATTAATCAGCTTAAGGGAGAATATTTTGATACGTACACTTCCCAATGATGTTATTGCTATATGAAAGGCAAACGGCTTCATCCAGGGTTTGAACACAGGTCACCTTGTCCATTTTACTTTATATATATATCATATATATATGTATATATATATATATATATATATATATGTATGTGAGTGTATGTGTGTATATATATATGTATATATATATATCATCATCATCATCATGTCGTGCTGCAATGCACGGATATCCCTGTCCCTCTAACTTGGATAGTTTTCGTGATGGGAGGTACTATTTACCAACCCCTCCGCTCGGGCAGGATATGACACAAGGTCAATTTTTAAGCGGAGTTTAACAGGTTTTAATTCAGAGTTTTCCTTCTCCTAGACTAGTTGCCTCACCAAGGCTGAAGAACCTAGTCCGTCCTACTATTTACCCATAGCTGGAGGGAGAATAAGGGGGTTCATACCTTTCCCAAGGGTATTTGCCCGAAAGTGAACGTAATAGCGCGATTGGAGTACGAACTCGCGTACTACGATTCCGCAGTTCATCGCTTTAACCATTACACCACGAGGATACCCCACAAGACACCAACTGTGATGGGAGGTAGGTGACCGTATATTTGGTGCCTTGTGGGTTGTTGCCGCCAGGACTTGTTCAATATTGCTCGGAATATTCTTGCGTAATTGCCGTCTAGCTTCTTCTCCAGCCATTTAGTTAGCATCCAAGTAGTGCATCCATATAGCAGTATCGACATGACCGCTGCATGGAAGAAACTGCGTTTCAGTTTATCGGTCAGGTCTGATATATATATGTATATTGTAAATAAATAAGGATTATTTCATGTTATCATCATCATCATCATCATGTCGCGCTGATAGCACGGATATCCCTGACCCTCTCTCGCCACTCCTCTCTATCGTTCATCGCCACTGGCAGGTCTTCAGGACAACATCCCGTATCCTCACAGAGCTGCTGAATGTATGTTCGTGCTGGTCGTCCTGCTTTTGCACGGCCATGTGTGGGGGTCCATAAGAGTACATCTCTTATGAGTTCGTCCCTGCTTCTCCAGTAGTGTCCTGCATGTCTGGTTCGTCTAACTTGAATAGTTTTTGAGATAGGAGGCAGGTGGCCGTACAGTTGGTGTCTTGTGGGGTGTTGCCGCCAGGACTTGTTCAAGATTTCACGCAGCATTCTTGTGTAATTGCCGTCTAGCTTCTTCTCCAGCCGTTTTGTTAGCGTCCATGTAGTGCACCCATATAGCAGTATCGATATGACCGCGCTGCCTGGAAGAAACTGCGTTTCAGTGTATATGAGGGTTTTTTTTTTATATATATAGAAATGTGAGTATATAAATTTTCTCGTCCTTTCTTTTCTATAATACATCAGCTGATTACCAGTTCCATTCCTAAGTAACATGCAGCAATTTATATAAGAATGATCTCGATAAAACAAATACAGAAAGAAAACCTGATATGAGCAATTCTACCATGACTCAACCGTGTCTGCTAGCCTTGTTCTTCAGTCCCAGGGGATTAGCTTGTACATTTATAATATTCGTTATAAATTGATCATTAGTGCTATTATCTGTCCGAAATACCTTCCTTAGGTAAACAGCACTTATTTCCCAGTTACGATTGATCGCAGCTCAAAACAATGGCATTAAGTGATTCAGCCTTTTGCTTAATATCAGAAATATGATCCAATAATTATGTCCGGGGAGACTTCTGAAATGCCAACCCGGGGGGAAATTACTCCGCATTCTCTTAGCAGGTGGATAGGCTTTTGTCACTTGGTATTATTGACTCATGCTCTACCAAAAACCAACAAAAAGTAGTAAAAGCTCTTCTCTTATTCATACTTGCCTGCATTTAATGGTTTAATGAAGGTAAAATCGTTGCTATTGAACAAGGTAGGAAGTCCTGATGGTGTAGTGGCAAACTTGCTTGACTGCAACATCATAGCAAATTAGTTTAAACCATTGCATTCACTTTAGGACTAATGCCTTTGAGAAAGAAATGAATCTCTTTATCTTCCCCTCAGCTATGGTTTAAATAGTATCACAACTGTTCTTCTAAAAACCTTCAATAGTGCAAACAATATGAAGGAACTGTTCCAAAACACTGAAATAAATAATGTGATATCATTTCTAAAATCAGTGAAGTTATACCCAAAAATCTAAAATAATTTACAATAAGACCAAATTATTTCTATAAACCCTTTCTTTACTAGATATATTCTAACAAACTGATCCCTTCCCCAACCTGTTTCAGTTTTTTTTTGTTTTGTTTTATGATCATGATTCCTAACAAATAAACTCATAATAAAACAAAACAAAAAAAACAAAACAAACAAATAACCAACAAATTATCTAAAGTTTATCATTAATTCCTATAACCTCACCTATGAATTTCTTTTCAGACTTATTTTCTTTAACTTGATTCAGCATTAAATGACCGATGAGGTTGATATGCCATAAAACAAAACAAACAAACTAAAATGATGGCTTTAGCATTGCATAATCTGGAAAGGTTGATATGCTATTAAACAAAGAAACCAAGCCTGACCAAACCATTATGCAATAGGTGACTGGGAAAAGTCGATATCACCTAAAATGCTTGAGCAAATGACAAATTCAAATTAGAATCATTTACAATGTTGTCGGTTATAAAGGTATTTGGAATGCTTTTATATATATATATATATATATATATATATATATATATATATATATATATTTTAAAATTGGAAGGTCCAAATTTTGCCTTACTGGATACCAGAGTGCTCAATTCATTCGATGTATATATATATATATATATATATATATATATATATATAAAGTTGGTTGTTGTAGGTCCAAAGAAAGAATAAGGATATATTTTAAAATAGGGAGGTCCACAAGAGATTAGTATTTTTTGGATTAATCTATTTTGTTCTTACATACATGTCATATGTATGTATATTTCCAGCTTCTTGCTTTCGTCAGAGAACATATGTGATACAAGGCCTTTTTAATGGGGTACTCAATGAGACTTGAACTCACTCTTGTTTCCTGTATATGAGTACCCCATTAAAAAGGTCTTGTACCACATATGTTCTCTGACAAAAGCAACAAGCATATATACACATATACGACACGTATGTTTGAACGAAATAAATAAATTCAAAAAATGCAAATCTCTTCATGGACCTTCCTACTTTAAAATATATCCTTACTCTTTCTTTGGACCTACAACAACCAATCGAGCACTCTGGTATCCGGTAAGGCAAAACGTAAATAAACGAAAGTTACTACATAATGCCTTATAATTCCTGAGCTGATGTGGTTCGCTCACTTGCTGACTGGTATGAAACTAAGTCTAACGTAAAGTTGGGCGGGTTTCGATCCTAGCTTCAAGCATCCTATGTGTCTAGCCACACTGAAGAATTGTAATATAACAAAACAGTCTGTATGTGGATGACAATACATACACACACACACACACACATATATATATATATATATATTAACTGGTTCATTGAGCTAGTGGGTAGAGTGTTCACTAATGATCCAGGAGACCAGGATTCAAACCAAAAACTTTAAAAATGGTACTTAATATGTCCTTGCTTAACACTTAGCATTATAAGGTGTGTATCAAGGGTAAAGAGAAGCAATCCAGGGAAAGAAATAGTGCCTTCTACAATATCCTTTTTATTCATATATATTAGATATATGGTTTCTAAACTCATTGTGTTGATAACATTTTTAAACGAACCTGAACTCATTCTTTTTCACCTTGTTAAATGGTTTCACTTATTTCTATCCAAGACGAATAATTCTTTTTACTATTAATCATTTGTTTGCAAATAGTTAAATGTTTTCACATATTGCTATATATCATTAACAATTTAATTAAACATTACCCATTTGTTTCCGCACAGTTAAATGATCAAACAGTTCAATTTCAAACAATTCAATCTTGCATGTCAACAAAGTTAAATAGTTCAATATATAAGTATAAAAAGGATATGGCATTAAATAACCTACAATGGTTGATATGCCACAAAAACCAAACATTTTAAAAACCATATAATTACATTCGAATTATTCAAATTTACGAGGAAAACTTGATACCATGTATGCAAACAAATCTTATTGAAGATAAAGCATGAAATTAAAAAAATGATTGCAATATAAAAAAGTATGATTATTATCAAATATTTGTAAATGAAAAAGTTTTGGCTTTGAATAACTCCTAAGAGGTTGATATGCCTTTAAAATAAACTTGGCCAAGCCAAGCCAAGCCTTATATAACCTTTGAAAAAACACAGAAACAATATCTTTATTTTTTTTCAGACAACAACTGCAACCATTATTTTAATAGTACAGGCGTACATTTTTTTTTAAATTTTTAATAGTACAGTTATAGTACCTGGCATTTTTTCATTTTTGATGGAATGGTATACAAATGGATATTTTTTTCATTTTTGATGGAACAGGTGAAATAGCTGATATTTTTCATTTTCAATTCTACAAGTATATAAACTAACCTTTTTTTTTTTTAATTTTAATGGCAATACTTGATATTTCTTTCATTTTCAATTCTACAGGTATATAAACTAAACTTTTTTTTTAAATTTTAATGGCAATACTTGATATTTCTTTCATTTTATTTATTACTGGCATACTAAATGAAATTTTATTTTTTATAATACAAGGAAAATATCTGGTGTTTTTTTTCTTTTTAGTACAGATATAATAGAGGTCGGTTTTTGTAACTTTTGATGTTATATAGTTGATCGTTGGTTGGTTGTTTCGGTTTTACAGCATATCAACCATTGTAGGTTAACGCCAAATCTATGCCCGTGGTGTAATGTTTATCGTCGCAGGATATGGACACGGCGACACGAGTTCAAATCCTGGACGAGACTGATTGCATTTCACATAGCACTAATACCCTTGGGAAAGGTATGAATCCAATTATTCTCCCTCCAGCTATGGGTAAATAGTAGGGCAGACTAGGTTCTTCAGCCTTGGTGGGGCAACTAGTCTAGGAGAAGGAAAACTCTGAATTCAAACCTGTTAAACTCCGCTTAAAAATTGACCTTGTGTCATATCCTGCCCGAGCGGAGGGGTTGGGTAAATAGGGTTAACGCCAAATCTATTTTTATGCAAATAGTTCTATTTCAAACAATTCAGTTTAGCATGGGTACACAGTTTAATTATCAAAAACATTTCTATTTCAAACAGTACTAATTCAGCAAAGTATAAATACAGAAGTTCGATATTAAACAATAGTGGTACTATTTAACCCATAGCCGGGAGGATAAGGGGGTTCATACCTTTCCCAAGGGTATTTGTCCGAAAGTGAACGTAATAGCGTGACTGGAGTTCAAACTCACTTACTACGATTCCACAGTCCAGCACTTTAACCATTACACCATGAGGACACCCCCTATATTAGTTGACGTGTTTTTCTTTTTTGGTAGTACAGGTATAGTACCAAGCATTTTTACGAATTTTTGATGGTACAATTATACTAGATGACATTTTAAAAAATGTTTGTTTGCACAGGTGAAATAGCTGACATTTTTTTTTTTCTGACGATGCTGAGATTTTTTTTCTTTTTTGATGGGATTGGTACACAAACTAACATAATAAATCATATAGAATTGAATAAAAAAAACATTCATTCTTTATCCGCCCTTCTGGTTGTCCTTTGGTCCCTAAACAACTGCTTATATTGCTTATAGCTTATGCTGCCTCGGCTTATCTAATATGTTTTTCAGTGTCTGATTATTTCCGCTTTATTGACAAAACAATCATATAATTTTACATTTTCTCCAATGTATACATCTTTTGTCTGATCTTAAAGAAAAGATAGCCAGGTTCCTGACACAAAGGAAACACCACAAAGATCTTTGTAAATTGCCATTGTTGAAAAAAAGTAATATTCAAAGGTAGACAGGACAAAGTGCGGCTAAGAGAATGCGGCCAGAAAAGACAGTCAGAATTAGGAATGGTTGTTTTCAAAATAAATCTTCAAAGGCTGAAGGGGCACTATAGTAGAGAATTGAATGGATGACCAGGCAGTGACCATTGCAAGCAATCCATTTGGTAGTTGTATGGAAGGCGTTGGCAGATGATCGACACCAAAGAAAAGAAGAAAGATTTTTAGCTGACTGATTCTACTGAATGGATCATCTATTGATATGAAAACATCTTGAGAACTGAGTTATACATGGAAACATTCAAAAGTAAATGCACAAAAGCCCAGGTACTTGTAAATATGCAATAACATATATATATATATATATATATATATATATAGTACAATTAAATGGAGATTCAAACTCGGTTCTGAATGTGAATTTTGTTATACCCAAGAGAATAAATAGGGAACTAACAATAGCCATACATTGAGCACTCTCATAGATTTATATGATTACCCTCATATATTCTATGTAAAGAATAATCCACACCTACTGTCCTTGGACACTACTGGATAATTTATAGATAGATAGATTGGTACATATGTATTTATGTGTGCAAGGATATATATATATGTTTATATATATATATATATATATATATTTGTACGAGGGTCATTTAATAAACAAACAGAATTTTGTTTTAAGGACTTGGTAGTTTTTAAAAGTAAGTAAAGTTGGCGGCGTTAGTCGGGGGTGACCCGAAGGCTCCCTTTTCGATAGCTACTACACCAAGGTGTTGGGGAGGGCATTACTCCTTTCCCTGGATTGCTCCACTTTACCCTTGATCCATACCTTATAACGCAAGGAAGCATCAAGTACCATTTTTTGAGTCTTTGGTATGACACGACCTGGGATCGAATCCAGGTCTCCTGGGCCATTGGTAAACACTCTAACCATCATGCTAATGTCCAGTTTGCACTTATTTCAAGGAACCCAATAATGATGGCCTTTTCATATCCCAGAAGACTGTCAACAACACCTTCACAGAGCAGGATCTTTTTCTTTGTCAGAGAGTCAGCATGATTTCACTCTATAGACTGAGTTTTCCACGAAAGGTTTTGTTGTACTCCCTACATCATGGACTCGCCCTCCTTCATAAATACACATCAACGAGAGCATCAGACGGAGTGCACTAATCAGTGTGACACAATCACATGTGATTCCATTTGCGTAGTGGACGGATAGTCACTACCCCACTGGACTCTCAGCTTCCTATTAAATAACTAGTTTAACCAGGTTCACTAGTATCTTGTTTCTGTTACTTGAATATATGTATATGTTTTTCTACCAACCCTTTTTGCGTTCACTGTGTCTTTTCTTTTGTCAGTATCACAACAGATTGATAGATATGAACAAAGATAGATTGATAGATAGATAGATAATTTCCCCTTATTTATTTGAATCATCAGCTAATGCATTATAAAAATTAAATAGTTTTCCTCTCCTTCTTTTGAGTCGATGACCTGAGAATGACCATAAACAGCATCCGATGGTGAGGCACCAGCTCTAGAGAACTGGGGAATGTGGAGTACTCCCTCATTGCCATTACTCCCATGTCCACTAAGTGCAAACCCCTGTTTAACCCATTTGTAAAGACAATTTTGACTAAAACATGCTGCGCCACACACGCCACACATTTTTTTGTAAATTTCACATGGTTTGCTCTTCTCAGTTTGCAAAATCTAATGACAGACCTCTGTTCAAGCCTGGTGCACTCTGTTTGATTTGCTACCATTTTGAATAGCGTTAAAACAATTATTTTTGCAAGATCAGTATAATTTTTTCCTTATAACCAATTCCAAACAATGCAGCGTTTATGTTTCTGGAAAAAATATTTATTTGCTTTTCTCAAAAAAAATTCTTCTTTATAAATTGATCCGGGTAAATTTTTACACAAGATTCTGGAGACATGTCTTTTATTGCTTCCAAAGTAAGTCCACTCCTCCACATATTATTTTATTGTATGAAATTTGTGGACAGTATTTATCTCAGGAGAAATTAAATCGGTTGGAATTTGATGTGAAACACTCAATGTAGAAAATAATTCTGGTAATCAGAATACAAAATACAGTAAAAATAAAATTATTTATTCCACTGTCACATCTTCTACAAAAAAATTATCACCCTAAAAGCATCTATCTATCTATCTATCTACGTCTGTTCATATCTATCTATCTATCTATCTATTTCGGTGTCTTCATTTCTCTGTGTGTGTGTGTATCTCAATGTCTTTCTCAGTTTTCATATCTATGTATCTATCTCAGAGTGTTCTATCTATCTATCTATCTATCTATCTATCTATCTCAGAGTGTTCTATCTATCTATCTATCTATCTATCTATCTATCTATCGATATGTAGTATATTGCACCACTAGACAAACAACGAAGGACTCGTAGATGTATAAAAATATAATCTATATTTTTATTCTTCGACTGCAACGATTGTGTGTAGTAGGAATACAGTCAGAGAGAGTTCGCAAATCTTCTCTGACCCTTTTTGTGAAGTAGTGCAATGGCCGGAGAACACACTCGGGGGAGCTGACATGTTTGCTTGAGTGACCAGTGGGTCTCTCCCTTCACTTGAGAGACCAGCAAACTCCTCCCCTTTGCTTGAGCAAGCGGATCTTCGCCTTGTCCAGAATAACAGACCTTACATTGTCTCTCAAGTCCCATGTGTAAATATGAACATCCTCCTTGCCTCACATAGTTTCTTTTTATGGCTGGTTATCGGAACTTACACACTTCCTTTTTTTTCTTTCTGGTAATTTGTTGATCTTATCTGCGAACTGAAATATCTGTCATTCCATCCACAGGCAATAAATTACCTTTTTCTCTTTCTTGTGAAACCACTTTGTTGATGTTATCTTGCGACCGCGTTGAATCTGCCAAGTTCATCGTTGCCAGCTAAGTAAATATTCTAAAATGAATAGGTCTGCAAATGATTTTAAATTTGGTATGTAGGTTTGACTGTCACTGCTGTGATTTGCCGCCTCTCCTTGTGCAACGCTCAGCGGTTGCTCTTCATGACTGAATCTCTTCTGGCTGTGAGAATGAGATTGACCGTTACTCTGTGGGTACCTGTGTGAATATGTATAATTTCATAATGCCTTAGGATTTCTGGTTCAACTTATATGAGTCGCTTACGCCATATATTACATATATTCATATCTATTTATCTATGTTCATATCTATCTATCTATCCATTCTTTTAATCATTTACTTACTTTACTTAATTAAGTTGCAACTGAGTAATTTTTACGTTTTTAAAAAGTTAATTTCATCCAGAAATATATTCTTGTGATTGGGTTTACCAAATTGAAAAGAAATATAACACCAATAAGACGTCCGTCAATTGAAATAACTGAAAGATAGTAAAATCCAGAGCAAAAGACATTGTTTATTCCCAGTTAGTTGTGTCTAAAATTTGGTACAAATATAAAAGAAATGGGGTGGTTGAAAAAAGAACATTGACGATCAGAAAAGAAAACTCAAAGCCAATATGTACCATAGCCAGATACTGATATACGAAATAGACATATAATGTTCATATATATATATATAACACAGAACATAGGAATCTCGAAATTTGAAAATCACGTAACGAGTTCTTTGTTCAAGTACGAAACTTTTCATCACCTTTGAGTTTAAAGGTTCTTCGACATAAGGAGAGAGAGGTACAATCTTTCAATTCTGGCTTTTTCATCTGCACCCCCAACACGTGTGGCACCCGCCACAAATGTCTCCGCGAGCAAGCGAAAACCAACCGTCTACCCCCAAGGCAGGTCTCATCTCAACTAACCGACTTTTTCAAAATTTCCCAGAATCCTCCGCGTGTTTCCGGTGCGTGACGTCATTCGCACTCGCTAGCCTCCGTTTCCCATCTCGGGCTATTGTGACATCTCAGAGTGACACGTCCGCTCTGCATGCGCGCACGTGAACACCTATGTTAATGTTGCACCTAACTAACCCATGTGCTGAGTCGAAAGGTTCTCAGCCTTACTAAACCCAAAGGCATAAACCGAAATCCCTCGGCCATTATATTACAAATATGCTATGAAAACCGTACAAAAATAAATGAAAAACAAATGGGCTGAAACAGGAGCGAGTGTTTGTGATGGAACGGTTAAAAACCAACTGAATTAAATAAGATAGCTAAATAAAAAAAAAAACTTAAGAGAACATCCTCTATCTTTGCTAATTCCATAATTTTTGCATGGTGGTAAACAAAGGTTAATACAAAATGCGTTAAATTCCTTAGTTGACATAGGTCGTGGAAATGGTAAGTTATCGGCCTAACGTTTCTAGGTTTCGATCCCAGCTTGAAGCATTCAAGTGTCTAGCAATGCTGAAGAGTTGTGATAGAATGAAACAGTCTGTCTATCGATGACTATATATATATATGTGTGTGTGTGTGAGTGTGTATATATATGAAGATTTTTATTGGTCAAGCTAGAAAAAAGTAAATAAATTATTTGAAAACCTATTCATTTCGATGTATGTATATATATATATATATATATATATATATGTATTGGTTGGTTGGTTGGTTGGTTGTGTTTTATGGCATATCAACTTTTGTAGGTTATTTAACGCCAGAACCATTTTTTTATGTAAATAGTCAGTTCTATTTCAAAGAATTCAGTTTAGCATAAGCATGCAGTTTAAAATGTAAGTACAGTTTAATTGTGAAAAACACTTCTATTTCAAGCTATTCAGTTAAGCAAGCAGTTCTAATTCAGCTAATTCAGTTTAGTATAGATACAGATTTTGTTTACACACAGTTAAATGTCAAAACAGTTCTATATTAAACAATTCAGTTTAGTGTAAGTACAATGTCAAAAACAGTTCCATTTCAAATAATTCAATCCAGCATAAGTACGCAGTTTGAATTTAAGTACTGTTTAACCGTCAAAAACATTTCTATCTCAAGCTATTCATTTTAGTCAAACAATTAAGTTTAGCATAAGTATGCTATCAGTTCTATTTAACTCATAGATAGGGCGCTATCAGGTGCTACCACGCTGGGCCAGAGTGGACCTGGGAGCAATGGCAATGAATGGGAGCTCTGCATTCCCCAAAGCCCAAGCATTACTGGAACCTCACCATCAGGTTATTTAATGTCATATCCACGACACTCATTGGTGGAGGGATCTTACCCCTCTGAAGAGGTGCAGTAAGTGTATTTTATGGCCCCAACCGACAGGGCAATACACAGAGTTAAATGTCTAACAGTTTTATTCCACATAATTCAGTTTAGCATAAGCACACAGTTTAGATGTCAAAATAGTTCTATTTTAAACAATTCAGTTTTAGCATAAATACACAGTTTAAATGTAAAAATCAGTATAGTGAAGGAAGCATGGTTTAGTTCTATTTAACCCATAGATAGGACCCTTATCAGGTGCTACCACTCCGGGCCAGAGTGGACCTGGGAAGCGATAGCAATAAAGGGGTACGCCACATTCCGCCAAACTCCAGCATTACTGGAACCTTTGTTTAGTGTCATATCCAGGACACTCGTTGGAGGGGGTCTTACCCCTCTGCAGAGGCGCAATTGGTGTATTCTACTGCCCCAGCCGACTGGGCAATATATATTTTAACTTACCTATAGTGTTGTATACCATCACAAGGAAGAATGATGGGCCATAATGAAGATGAAGGAGGTGCCCGTGGTGTAATTGTTATCGTCGTAGGAAATGAACACGGCGACACGAGTTCAAATCCTGGACGAAACTCATTGCATTTCACATAGCACTAATACACTTGGGAAAGGTATGAATCCAATTATTCTCCCTCCAGCTATGGGTAAATAGTAGGACAGACTAGGTTCTTCAGCCTTGGTGAGGCAACTAGTCTAGGAGAAGGAAAACTCTGAATTCAAACCTGTTAAACTCCGCTTAAAATTGACCTTGTGTCATATCCTGCCCGAGCGGAGGGGTTGGTAAATAGGATAATGAAGATGAAGGAATAGGCATGACACTTCCTTATGAAAATAAAACTCTCTCAAATTTATTTATTAAGAGGATCAAAACTGGTAGAAGTGTAAAAGAGAGACAGAGGGAGACAAACAGAGATGAAATCACATGGAGGACTTGAAGGACTAGGACGCTACTATATTGACCGATGATGTGCCAAACTCATATTCAGAGCGGTACATCTTTTCTTCTTTGACGAGGTGTTCTCACCTGGTCTTTGCCAGGGCGCCACTTGACCCTCTGTGGCCACTCTGGGACTCTAAGACTGTAGACAGCAAACTGAAGACTTGACTGAAGACTGACTGTCACTGCTGTGGCCTGTCGCCTCTCTTAGGGCAACACTCAGCGGTTGCTCTTCGTGACTGACTGAATCTCTTCTGGCTGTGAGAATGAGACTGACCGTTACTCTGTGGGTACCCACATGTGTATATATAATTTCATAATACCTACGCATTTTTGGTTCAACCTACGTGAGTCGCTTACACCAACACATCACTTCCTTCCTGTTTACTCAGGTGAATCACTTTGTTTATACAACTGGAACATCTGGCTCTGTCAAGGGTCAATATGCAACAATAGCAGCTCTGTATAGACACGGTATGTAGTCTTGTAGATCTGCTTGAAGCAAAGGATGATAGGGCAAACGGGGAGAGAGTCAAGGAAATCCATAGTAATTGCATCACTTGATGATGATGATGATGATGATGATATATAGATATATATACAAGGTTGAACACATTCGTACAAACAGTAAATAGAAAATGCCACGATGTTCTCCTTCTGGGATAGTAATGTTTTTACTGTCATACCCCAAAAGACTTCTTTGTATTGGAGTGTCATGTAACAGTGAACGAGAGTCAAATCAAGATTCCAGCAGAAAGAGGGCAAGACTTTGTTTGGCGTGTAGAGCAGAGAAATAAGTCGGCTTACCTTAAATTTGACGCCGGCGAAAATCAAGAAAATGTAGAATATTAATGAGCGGAATCCGCAGAGACTAGGCCTACATCGTATGCAAATTTTTGTTGCATAAAAGTAGGCTCGGAGACAAACACAACGACTGACACCAGTGAGTAAGCGATTAATTGGAGAGAAGGAGAGAAAGAATGAACCAGACGGTCAAGAAATAAAGTTGGTAGTTAAGATACTCTGCTCGTAAAACGGCAAACTATTATTATCGACCCCCTACCTCAGAAACAAACATTTTTTTTTCAAAATGCATATCATTCACAAAACTAATGGTAATTAAAAAAAACAGACAGTGTTAAAATTAATGTATGGAGAGTGTTTTATTTTTTTTATGATAGAAATACTGTGTTTATTCAGACCCACAACTTTTTGCAGGAAGTCTCCATGATGTGGTGGCTAACACGCTAGACTGCAACAAGTCTGAACTTGAGTCATGCTATTGTTCACTTTCAAACCAATGCCCTTAGGAAGATATGAAACCCCTCATTACCCCAGTCCTTCTGTTACATATTGACCTTTGAGAGGAACCGTCAATCAAGAATTTCTGGGACAGACAATTCCAGCTTTGTAAGCAGGAAGACAGCTCACATGGGTTGACAAGCGGAAGCAGATCACCTGAATCACTGGTCAGAAGAACGTGTAGGCATTATATAATTATAAATACACAGGTATCTACAGATAGACTGTCAGTCACAGAGTTTATGCCACAACCACGTCAGAGCCGGGGGTTGGGTAGTGGCCCAATGAAGATTCCAGTTGAGAAACTCTCATCAAAGAAGCAAGGACATAAGTCCTTGAATATGGATTCACAATATGGGTTAAGATATGGGTCAATATAGCAGTCCTCTGCCAGTCTGTGTCTGCATCTCTCTGTCTCTGTTTCTCCCTCGCACTTATAGTCAATTTTGGACCTCTTCACAAAGGAATAAAGAGAGGAATATATTTTTATAAAGAATGTATTGCGGTCTCATCGTTCCTTCATTATTATCCTTCATTCATTATATGGCTATGCAACACTTCTTCAAGGGTGTCTTTGGCACTAAATAACCAATGGAGGTTGCTATGCCATTAAAACTAAGACCTATAACCTAACCTCCTTTTTTATACAGAGGAAGTTAAAAAAATGTAGATTAAGAATTTTTGTGCATTATTATATTGTGTTTACAAGTTCTATGCAGGAGAAGACAATCTACTCGATTCACTATGAGTACTCTTGGAAGTATATGTGACTTCTCGGATAAAGTATTTATTTTACAAGCCCTATTGACATTGCCCCTGTGCACCCTCAAGTGACTTGTTAAACTTGCTGCCGACCCACGAGGTGCATACGATAAGTTTCCAGACTTTTTTTTTAGTATGGGCACTTTTATTGATAGTACACACATGAAACTCTAGTCCTCTTTGAAGAAATCTCCTCCGGCTGCAATGTACTTGTTGTACTATTCCAGCAACTTTTGGAAGGCCGCATGGAAGTCCTTTTGCGTGAGCGTGTCAATGACCTTCGTCACAGCCTCTTTCATCTCCTCAATTGTCTTATAACGACAGCCTCTGAGCTTAGAGAATAACCAAAAGTCACAGGGACCAAGATATGGACTATAGGGACGGTGAGGAACTGTCTTGATGCCCATCTTCGTCAAATAGTCTGTGACAAGAATGAAGTTGTGGACTGGTGCATTGTCCAGGTGGAAATGCCACTGACCTGATTTAAAGAATGCTAGCCTCTTCCCAAGGAATCTCTTCCTGAACTCCCTTAAGACCTCAACATAGTAACCCTTACCCTAACCCTAACCGTTTGGCCAATCAGCTTTGGAGTATGACTTCCTTACTTCTCCCACACCTCTCATAATCACTCACAGACTCCCTACCTTCCTTGAACCTCTTATGCCACTCAAAAACTGATGTTTGATTCATGCAAGATGCTCCAAAAGCAGTCTGTAGCATTCCATACGTTTCTGTGGCATTTTCCCAAGTTTAAAACAGAATTTTATTACATATCGTTCTTCTAAAGTGTCAGATTTCATTTTTGAAATTCACCAGCTGTGACAATCAGGCTTTAGTAGGGTGTAGTCCAATTGCTGCTGTTGCTGTTGATTTGAACCTGAAATCATAAAAATTGGTCAGTCATCTCATAAGATGTATAGCAATATCATAGTGAATTTTCAAGAGTCTGCGACAATTTTTAATGTCTACACGAAAAAAGTCAGGAAACTTATCGTATGCACCTCGCATGTAATTGACACAAGTTACCCGTAGGTTGCTGCTGAGAGACTTTAATAAAATGAGTGTTTGAGATTTTACTGTTATGAGATATTATATGACTGGAAAATCTTGCATTGAACATGCAGTTCCTTCTGCAAATGTTACAAACTGTGAAGGTAACGTACCTGGGCATTCGAAGCGCGCACGAACGTGTCTGGCTTGTAGAGAGGAAACCGATATGGCTGCCGCGAGCATATTTGACGAGGGGAGATCTCTAACCAGCGAGAGGTAATTTGCACGTATGCAAATTCTTACGAGAGCTGACGAACATACAAATACGCACGGTAACGGCTGAACGAAAATTGTGTTCCGAGTGCATTTGCCCGACGAACGTGTTACAACCCAAGGAAGGAAGGAAGGAAGGAAGGCGAGAACCAGAAGGAGAGGGAAAAAGAAGGAAGGAAGGAAGGAGAATCAGGGAGAAAGCGAGAGAGAAGGAACAGCTACCGAGAGAGAAAGAGAAAGCGCTCGACTCAATACGCCCTGAAACCAACAACAGTGTCCTCTCTTGAATTAATACAAGAACCAGTTTCCTATTGCCTTTTACGCCCGCTCTTGACAACACAAACATATTCAGGCTGTAAAGTGTCAGGGACGGGAATCAAGTCTTGCAATCAAAGTAATTATATATGATTTGGTTTGGTTTGGTTTTATGGCATATAAACCATTGTACGTTATTTAATACCAAATCCATTTTCATCTTTAAACCAGTTCTATTTCAAGCAATTTGTATAGTGTTCGCCAATGATCCTGGAGACCTGGGTTCAATCCCTGGTAGCGTCATACCAAAGACTTTAAAAATGGTACTTGATACCTCCTTGCTTAACACTCAGCAATATAAGGTACGTATCAAGGGTAAAGTGGAGCAATCCAATGAAAGGAGTAGTGCCCACCCCTACACCTTGGAGTTGAAGCTATTGAAAAGGGAGCTTTCGGGTCGCCCTCGTCTACGGTCGCCAACTTTACTTTCTTTCGTTCTATTTGATCCATAGATAGGACCCTGTAGGAGAATGAAAGTATTTTCGCTATTTATATGGTCCCCCGACAATATTACGTTGAGTTTATGTATATTTAGAATAAGGTTTAGTAGTTATGCTTCCCCACAGGTTTAATGTTGAAGTTTAGAATTAAGGTAGAATAAGCACATGGATAAAACAAATGAATGAATAAGGCCAGTGAAATAAATGAGTGAAGATATGCAACAAATGAGTAAAAGATATGAAACAAATAATGGTAGTAAAACGGCGCGGACAAAATGAACATTTAAAACAAGGCGAACGAACAAAACAAATTTATATTCTACAACAATAAAACTTACTTGATATTACTAACTCTGCTAACGAAATAATAGTGTGTGTATATGTGTGAGCTCGTGTGTGTGTGTGTGTGTGTGTGTGTGTAACACAACTAAGCTACAAAAAGAATTGCAAGTTTAAAATGTCCTTTTTCTATGGTTAGAAACAGGCAGTTTCTCAGAGACGGGAAAGCGTCTCATAGTCCTTGTATATGAATGTCTGCGAGGCCCATTCATGGTGTTGCTGCTGCGGAGAAATTTGGTCAAAGAGAAAGAGGGTGTTTGAAGACGACGTATTTATAGAAAATACGCGTCTTGTAAGTGGCTCAAAAACGCAGGACTTGAATTTACGCGCGAACCTAGTTTTAAACATGTCACGTGGTCCTCCTGGCCAATGGTTTCCCGAGATTGAACATTGAGCGTCCGCCATCTTTGTGGGAACAAGTGGCATACCGCCCAAAATAATTTATAGGAGTGTAAAGTCCTATAACCCTTATAAGGTGCTACCAATCAAGGAAAGAGTGAACCTGTGCGGAACGGCAATAAAGAGGTCCTCCGCATTCCCCAAAGCTACAGCATTACCGGAGAGTTCAATTCTCCGTGCATCAAATGCATTTACAGCTTTTGTAGATCAGTTTCTTTCCCTGTCTTCAATGTGTATACAGAGCACCTTGTAGTTGCTTTTGATGACATCCTTAAAACTTTTTTTTTATGTACATATCATCAATGTCTCCTATATTGCAACTCTCCCTAGAACAGCTGCCTAGGTAGCCTAACGACTTCGATCTTGGTAAAGTGCCCATTCCATTGAATATAATTGCATATGAGGAGCATCTCAATACTGGATGTATCGGCTCATTGGAAAATAATTGTGTTTGGTTTTAGAGACTGCTATTTGATGTTTAGTATCCCCAAGGCAAATTTGATGGCATCTATATCTTATAATTTATCATATTTACCCAACCCCTCCGCTCGGGCAGGATATGACACAAGGTCAATTTTTAAAGCGGAGTTTAACAGGTTTGAATTCAGAGTTTTTCCTTCTCCTAGACTGAAGAACCTAGTCTGCCCTACTATTTACCAATAGCTGGAGGGAGAATAATTGGATTCATACCTTTCCCAAGGGTATTAGTGCTATGGGAAATGCAATCAGTTCAGGATTTGAACTCGTGTCGCCGTGTCCAATTCCTGCGACGACAACCATTACACCACGGGCACTTATAATTTATAGAGAATCATAGATCATAACAGACATATATCATCATCATCATATCGTGCTGGCAGCACGGATATCCCTGACCCTCTCTCGCCACTCCTCCCTATCGTTCATCGCCCTAGGCAGGTCTTCAGGACAACAACCTGTATCCTCACATAGCTGCTGAATGTACGTTCGTGCTGGTCGTCCTGCTTTTGCGCGGCCGTGTGTGGGGATCCATAAGAGTACATCTCTTATGAGTTCATCTCTGCTTCTCCAGCAATGTCCTGCATGTCTGGTTCGCCTAACAAAATAAGTGCTCAAATATTTGTTATGTCAAAATTTTATTTAAAAATATGCTTGAAATTTACATATTAATATATTTATATTGGTGAGTAGCTGTGCAGATGCAAATTTTAATGTGAATATGTGAGAGTGTATTTTATTATATTAATAAAATGGCAACACAACTATGGATGAATTATAGGTAGATATAAGTATAGATATTAAGTAGTTGACTGTAGTCGAGGGTGACCAGAAGGCTCCCTTTTCAATAGCTACTACACCAAGATGTAGGGGAGGGCACTTCTCCTTTTCTTGTATTGCTCCACTTTACCCTTGATACATACCTTATATTGCTAAGTCTTAAGCAAGGAGGTATCAAGTACCATTTTTAAAGTCTTTGGTATGATGCGACCTAGGGCTGAACCCAAGTCTTCCAGACCATTGGCGAACACTATACCCACTTGGCCAATGAACTGGTTTATAGATACGTAAATACATACATACATATATACATACATAAATACATATTTGTATGCATGCATACATACATACATACATACATAGCTATATATATACATACATACATACATACATACATATCTATATATATACCAATAACATACATACATATATACATACACCCATACACGTATATGTGCAATGTAGGATGGGTAGATTGTTGCCATTTTAAATTGTTTATTTTAAATATATGCTTTTTTTTTAGGTTTTGTTTACTTTGCAGCAAATTAGAGTTTGTTGGTTACTCTCAGTGAGAATCCAATTCACTTCTCCACTTCACTTGGTGTACGATAAGGGATTCATATCGGAAGTTTCAATATGTCGATTTCACAATGTGTGTGTGTCGTTCTGGGGTGTGTGTAGAAGATACAAAAGTAATGGATTAGTCCACTGGTGATTGCGGAAACCTCACTCTGATAAAAGAAAAAGAATGTTTGAATTAGTTGGTGAGATCCTGGCCATGACTAATAATGATCCCAGCCAGTCAATCAAATTCCAAGACAGGGACATGGGAGGGTCTGGTTTGGTTTGGTTTGGTTTTATGGCATATCAACCATTAAGGTCATTTAGTGCCAAATCCATTTGTATGCATGAAAACAATTTTATTCCTATAGCATAAATACGCAGTTTAAATGTCAAGAGCAGTTATGTTTTAAATAATTCAGTTTAGCATAAGTACACAGTTTAGTTCTATTTCACCCATAGAGAGAACACTACCAGGTGCTACTACTCTGGGCCAGAGTGAACCTGGGAGTGATAGCAATGAAGGACTATTCCACATTGTTTAATGGCATATCAACTTTTCTCCAGCTATTTCTTTTCTTAATTCATGCAGTAAGGAATCGTAGGGTTCTAGATTTATTGTAAAAATTATTTACACTTTAATCTGGTTATAGTTACCTCGCTTGTTTTCCGAAATAAAAGAGTAATAGATAGTTCTAGTTGAAGATTTTTAAAAAAGTGAGAAAAGCAGAGCACAGACTTTCTGTTATTGTAAAGAACTCTCCTCACATAAACATTTTCTCTCGTGTTATTAAAAAAAAGGGATTTCTTTTACAGGATGGACATTATCAATATGGACAAAAATCATTCATCTACTCTATAATGTAACCAACTCCATGCATATATATTTTCTTATTTTACTGGCTTACGAATGTTTATCCTTCAGGTAAATGTTTGGTAGATGGGGGAGGGATGTGACACATCGTGCGGTTAAATACTTAATTAATATGTAAAAATTAAGATTTATGAAATATATTAAAATTAATATATATATATCAAAAAACGAAAAGATCCTTAAAATAAATATCTTTTTTTTTCTAGGCTTAAATTCACCTAAAAAGCTGGTCGATTGTTCCTAAAGGTCAGTCAAGTGTGAGATAATTGTTTTTGATTTTAAAGGTCAGCAAATTTATTTAATTTTTTGGTTGACAACTAACTTTATCAATCATAATGATGAAACGGGTCATTTCGTAAAACATATTTTTCTAGTCCTTATCTTAAAGGTCAATGTCAAAAGGAAGATTTAATTTTGCTCCATCCTAAATAAAGGTGAGCTGGGTATGGCTCATCCAGTCAGGTGAGGCTGAGAATTTTAGTCCAATCCCATTGCTCTAAACCTATTCCCATTGGTGAAAGCATCTGAAAAGGTTTTTCCCTATAACTTTAAGATATAATCCTGAATTAGGATTGGCTGACCAATGGTAATATAACTCCTAATTGTCTCTTATTGGACAACCAATCAGAAACTACTTTTAGTCCAGATATTGATCTATAAAAGCAGGATGGTAAAATGAATCATCAGAGAGGATGAGAAAAGGGACCAAGAAGAAACTCAAGACTGCCAAAGAAGCATCCCTTCCATTCTAGACCCGAAGCACTCCGAATAACCTTCAGACTTTACAAAAATCCGAAGTCCCAGACTTTAGAGACATTAGTGTCATTCTAACTGCACCTCATCATCACTATTCCTCTCTCGATATTCTTTCTTTCTTCTTTTTGCCAGGAAAGCAAACATTGTTTGCTTGTTATTTATTGTCTCACAAACGTGTTTCAATAATAAAAAAAACATTATGTAAAAACGGGTTTTCTGTATTCTTTGAGTTGCTAGACAATCTAGCCACTCATATTACCTGACCATCAGAAGAGGATCCAGCTGAACTGTGTCAGCTCCCCCTTCATGGATCTTTCAAACACAGCATGGGCATGGAAGGACTTGACAAAGCAAACAGTTGGAAGCAAATGTGGTAGACACGAAAACAATAGTCACAACAAGTACCGTGATTACTAGTCACATCTCATTGGGCTCCGTGCTTAGCATAGGACCACGGGTTATATAATGCCAAACCTGTCCTTGTAGAAGAACAGCAGTGATTCTGTTTAACCCTTAGCTGGGGACAAATTATATACACATACATAGATAAACACTCAAATCTCTCTCTCTCTCTCTCTCTCTCTCTCACTGCATATATATATATATATATATATATATATCAAATAAATCATATATAATTCAAGTTGATATATATTATATTTATAAACCTAAATATGTGCATGTGTAGCTATGCAACTGTAAGTATATGAGTCTGTGAATATATATGTGTGTGTGTGTGTGTGTATGTGTGTGTGTGTGTGCTTATATACAGTTTTACTTTATCAATACAGTTTTAGGCGTATTATATATACATACACACATACGCACAAACTTACATACGTATATATATATATATATATATTATGTGATAGTTTTTCGAAAAAGAACACTGATTGAATGATTCAACGGTTATAGGATCTTTCTTTGTATATATATTTTTTTTCTTTTCCCTTGTTATTTTATCTTATTAAAACATCAATCGTGTTCTAGCAACACTTTTTTCATCAGCTTAAAGTTCTGACGAATATTTACTAAAACCGAAACGTTTTTACGTTGACTTTTCATTATAATAAATTACTTTAAATAAATTACCTTATTTACCAACCCCTCCGCTCGGGCAGGATATGACACAAGGTCAATTTTTTTAAGCGGAGTTTGAATTCAGAGTTTTCCTTCTCCTAGACTAGTTGCCTCACCAAGGCTGAAGAACCTAGTCTGTCCTACTATTTACCCATAGATGGAGGGAGAATAATTGGATTCATACCTTCTCCAAGGGTATTAGTGCTATGTGAAATGCAATCAGTCTCGTCCAGGATTTCCATTATTTACTTGGTATTTATTTATTTGGCATTAAATAACTTACAAAGGTATATATACCATTAAACAAAAAAACAAACAAACCATATGCAATATAAAATCTCTAGGCATGTGAACATATATGCAACTGAAAGTGTATCAGTGTTCGTCTATATATTCTCATGTATGAGTGTGTGTCTGTGTGTGTATATATATATATATATATATATACTTTTATTATATCAAACTTCAGATTTGTTTACTTTGTTTAATGGCATATCAACTTTCATGGTTTATTTAAGGCCAAATACATCCTTGTAGAAGAACAGCAGTGATATTCTTGGATCCCTAGGTAAGGACAACTCTTGCTGAACCATATATACATGCATGCATACATATATACATATATATTTATTATATCATCATCATCATCATGTCGTGCTGCCAGCACGGATATCCTTGACCCTATCTCGCCACTTCTCCCTATCATTCATCGCCTCCAGCAGGTCTTCTGGGTTACATCCTGTGTCCTCACATAGCTGCTGTATGTAAGTTCGGGCTGGTCGTCCTGCTTTTGCTTGGCCATATGTGGGGGTCCATAGGAGTACGTCACTTACGAGCACGTCCTTGCTTCTCCAGCAGTGTCCGGCGTGTCTGGCTCGTCTAACCTGTATAGTTTTCGTGATGGGAGGCAAGTGTCCGTACAGTTGGCGTCTCGTGGGGTGTTGTCGCCAGGACTTGTTCAATATTGCTCTCAACATTCTTGTGTAGTTGCCGTCAACCTCAAGACGTGTGTGTGTGTGTGTGTATCTGTGCATTCGTAAGTGTATGTGTGGGCACATATAAGTGTGCGCGTGTGTGTGCACATGTAAGTCTATGAGCATATGTGTGTGTGTGTGTGTGTGTGTATGTGTGCAATTGTAAGTTTATATGTGTGTACATGTAAGTGTGTGTGTGCGTGCAACTGTAATTGTATGAGCTTGTGTGTGTGTATGTGTGTGCACTTGTTAGTGTATGTGTGTGCAATGAAAGTGTGCATGTGTTTGTGTAACTGTAAGTATATGAGCATGTGTGTGTGTGTGTGTGCACATGTCAGTGTGCGTGTGTGCATGCAACTGTAAGTGTATGAGCATGTTTGTGTGTGTGTGTGTCGGTGTGTTTCTGTGTGTGTGTGTGCATGCAACTGTAAGTGTATGAGTATGTGTGTGTGGGGGGTGTTTCTGTATGTGTGAGTGTGTGTGTGTGTGTGTGCACATGCATATATATGTGCACATATATTTTTATTATATCGAATAATTCATAAACACAACTATGGATTTTGTATGTGAGCCAAGTTTTTTTAATGAAAAAATAAATTCTTATAGATGCCAGAACATTAAAATTAAACTTGCCAGAAATCAAAAAAAATTGTTATATAAAAAAATCCTGATGATATATATTAGGTTATATGTAAAGATTATATTCATTAAAATGACATTTTATGAATAAAAACATGAAAAAATCCCGAAAATGTTACTTGCTCTTTTTGCTCTTCAATTTGATAAGCAACATCAAGAAATGTCCTAATTTTAACAAAATTTCTTTCAAAAATTTTCATCATACAACGTGTGAAAGCACGTGCGATGCCATATCCTCATCAGCCGCCATCCAGGGGTGATAACACAGTTTCGGTAGCTCAAGGTGGTACTGCCACCCCTGGCGCTACCAAGCAGCTTTTGCCACCGGACAGGGTATTAAGAGAATCATATATACATATATATATATATAAGCAAGATCAGTTAAATGCAGAGACTACATTGGACGTTAATCTTCATTTTCTGAGTGCAGTTTGTGATTTTAAAAAAAAACGCGTTTACTTTCGGCGGTTGATGTTATTACGCGTTTACAGTAACCGTTTCTTACGTAATCACACAGGAATGGTGGTTCTGCGTGTATTACCTTCATGCTGAAAACTTTCTCGCTTTCGACCAAATCCAACTTGATGCATATCGCGCCGTGGTCTGAAGACGATTCGAGGCAACTTTCAAACTGCGGCCAGTGATTTCTATTTTTGAAAGAAACGAAATGACTGAATGTCCTATAAAACCACGACAACCAACCTCAATAGGAATCACATGGCATATCCAACCCTTTTCCACGCAGTCGGCACGCAGTGTCTCGTAGCGGTTTTTCTTCCGCTCGTGTGCTTCCTCCCGGTTTTCTTCCCAAGGGACAGTCAATCACTGTGACAATAGATTTGAAAGGAAACAGATGTTCAAACCCTGGATAAGGCTGTTTATATCTCTCTGGGCTAAGGTCATTAGGAAAGGCATGAAACCCTCTCTTCCCTAAGTTATTGGTAAAAAGTATTGTAGACTTAGGTCCCTTGCCTTTGAGGGGGGGGTCCCCGTGGTGTAATGGTTAAAGCGATGGTCTGCGAAATCGTAGCACGTGTTCGAACTCCAGTCACGCTTTCGGACAAATACCCTTAGGAAAGGTATGAACTCCCTTATCCTCCCAGCTATGGGTTAAATAGCACCACCACTGTTCTTCTAGAAAGATGGCTTTGGTATTAAATAACCCACGAAGGTCGATATGCCATTAAAACAAAGAAACTAAACCAAACTAAACCTTACCTTTGAAAGACGATTGGTCCAGGAGGAGGAGGAAAACTCTAATAAAAAATTGACCTTGTGTCACTTTATATTCATTGTGGAGGGGCTAGGTTAATATATTAAGAAATCTATAAGCAAAGTTGGGGAAAATTAGGCATATTTTACACAATCTCATCTCTAGAACAGATTGAAAACGTTAGATGCCAGTAACGTATTTTATGAGAATTAATTTTTTTTTTTATTTGTTGCGAACTTTTTGTCCTCATCTCGGTAGTTTTTGTGTTGTTTCTTCTTCACTACGTTTCAGCCAAATTTCACCTCTGGCCTTCTTCAGGTGATTAACTGCGACTGCGTATAGGAATGCTGAATCTTGTAACCGTATCCCCAGTAATTACTGTCTTTCATAGTTGTTGTGTATCGCACCACGTTTTTGACCAAGTAAACCTCTGGCCGGCTTGGGTCGGAATTGAAACCGCTATCTTCTGACAATGCTCACCCGGAACCGTAGAGACTCTATCCGCTGCACCACAGCCCCCGAATGGGATGCAATAGACAACAACTATGGAAGGCAGTAATTACTGGGGATACGGTTACAAGGCTCAGCATTCCTGTTCGAGGTCTTGGTTAATCACCTGAAGAAGCCGAAAATGAAGACAACACAAAATGCACAATTTAAAATGCAAATTATTTTATAACCAACTCCTCCAAAATAAGGGCATATATGCAAAGTAAAATAGTCATAGCGACAAAAATAAAAATGTTTATATTTTAGCAATTTGGGGACGATTCACCTAGAATTTTTCTGATGATGTGTGCAAAAAAATATTTTTTTGATGTGTTTTGTGTGCGGTAGGAACGGGGTAAGCAAAAAATAGCTTTAAAATGAAAGCGTATCTTACATCTCCTTTTCTTTAATCTCTTTTTTTATATTTATGTCTCCCTCTTTTTTTTTCTTCTGGTGTCATGTTTCACTGACCTTTAATTTTTCTTACTCTTTTTTTTTTTTTTCTGGTGTTGCATTTCACTGATCATTTAATTCCTCTTTCTTTCTTTCTTTCTTTTTTTCTGGGTACATCTTCAAACCATTTCTTATTCTCTGGTTTTTCTCACTATCAATCTACGAACAAAATACTCATGCATTTCTTATCTTGCAGCATTTTAATCTTCCGATATGAGCAGGCCTGGGGAAGACAGTTTACACTTTGCATCACAGACATGTCTGTTAACAGACCTCTCTGCCAACTGACTTGTCTGATTTTTCCTCTTTGTAGATTTGACCTTCCCGCTGCCTCGTATCATTTGGGATTCTTGGCCAATCGGCATTCTGCCTTCAAATAGGTCGCTTGACCATCAATCAGTCGGCACGAACCCTTGACCCTAATTCAACTTTTCAGACTTCTTGTCTACTACAGCTGGTTTGCAAGGGAAACAAAAAAGGGAGAGGGAGAGAAAGAGAGAGGGAGTCTATATTTACGAGTAAAATATTAATTTGACTACCCCCAGGGTCCAAATTTATAACAACATATATATATATATATAGATATATGTATAATATATGATATATATAATATCATCATCATCATCATGACACGCTATCAGCACAGATATCCCTGACACTCTATCGCTACTCCTCCCTATTGTTCATCGCTTCTGACAGGTCCTCAGGGCTATATCCCATATTCCCACAGAGCTGCTGTATGTAGATTTGAGCTGGCCACCCTGCTTTTGCACGGCCATGTGAAGGGGGTCCATTGGAGTACATCACTTATGAGCTCATCCCGACTTCTCCAGCGGTGTCCTGCATGTCTGGTTTGTCTAATTTGAATAGTTTTCGTGATGGGTGGTAGGTTGTCATACAGCTGCTGCTTTGTGGGATGTAGTCTCCAGGACTTGTTCAAAATTGCTTGCAGCATTCTTGTGTAGTTGCCGTCAAGCTTTTTCTCCAGCCATTTTGTTAGCATCCATTTAGTGCATCCATATAACAGCATTGATACGGTCACTGCTTGGAAGAAACTGGGTTTCATTTTTTCGGTCACGTTTGACTTCCATATGACCGATAGCCTAATGAGTATATATATATATATATGCACATACATATATGCATGCACACATACACATGCATATGTATATACATGCACACCTACATACTTGCACATGCATGCAGACACGTGCATAAACACACATGCACTTTAAACTCACATACATATACATGAGTATAAATGTACACACGCATATATGCACATGCATGTATGCATGCACATATACACACATATGTGTGTGCATATGATCTAAATGAGAGATTCTCAGATTTTTTACTTGATGCATCCCTTGTAACCAAATTCAATTTCCATTCACCCCCAAATAAATTAATTGAATATCAAATTACAAAACACAATTAATTTACCAATATTTAATACAATTTACAGCAGAAAAGAATCAGTAAACTATAAATGCAAATACGTATTAAATTCATGTATTATTCTTCAATGGGAACGATGGGTTTGGTGGAAACTAGGGAGGCCATGAATATCAGATTGCAGTTTTGTCAGTTTGTGCTGCAAATCAGAACATTCTATGTACAAATTTTTTCTCTATTTGCAAAGTAAATAATGCATGTTGTTAAACACAGATTCAACCAATTATGAACTTGGAAAAGCTAGAAAAATAGCTGATAAAAAAAACCGGGAAAGATAGTTTTGGTGGGAACTGAGGAGACCATGAATATTTCACCGTAGGTTTGTGATACTGAAAAGGTTTTTTGCAACAGGGTAGATTGTAGTCTGCCCTGTTACATCAAGAAGAAAGAAAATACAGGAATGAGGACGAGAAAATATTGATGAGTTTTAAGAAGTTTAAAGACAGCCAGAAAGATAACCCTTGTGCAGTGAGTTTGTACATGGAAGAAAACAGTTGCAAATGATTAAACATCTATCCTTTAAGTTTCGAGGACCAGTGTTTCTAAGAGGAATGAATAAATGATGAAAGAATGAACCCCTAAAGGAACACAGGCCCAAAAGTTGAATGTGCTCATCTCATGTTGTGATGGTCTTTTACTGTTGCTAGAATCGTTAAGAAGAGTCAGTGAAGAAGAGAGTCAGTCAATCCTGCTTGAAAAATATGTGAGGAAGAGACTGAGAGAGCATTTGCGCAGCCTTTGATACCACCTGGGAGTGTCATCCGAGCAGAATGGCTTGAATCATCTTCATTGGATGAAAATATAAAATCAAAACCTCAACGGCCAAAATAATTCCCGCACTAAATAATAATTTGAAATTCTTTCTTTTTGCTACAGGTTTAATGACATCGGAATCTGCTCCTTTGTTTATGTGAGCTGGGGCTTTAGAACATATTGATTGCATCTCTGCAGAGGGTTAAGACTTCTCTTAACAAGAGTCCTAGATATGACGCTAAACTATCTGATGGTGAAGCTCCAGTAACACTGGAAGCTTTGGGGAATGCAGATTACCGCTTCACTGCCATCGCTCCCAGAGCCTATTTGGCCTGGAGTGGTAGCACCTGATAGGGTCCTATCTATGGATCGAATTAACATTCAAACTGTGTACTTTGATATTTAAACTGAGTGAGAACAAATGAAGTATACAAAACTGAAATTGTTTGAAATAGAACTGTTTGATCATTTAACTTCATGTAAACAAATAATTGATCTTTTATTGAATTTTTAGTATTCAATAGCAAATAAATGATTAATAGTAAATAGAATTATTTGTATTTGATAGAAATAAGTAAAACCATTTAACTGTATACAAAAAAAAAATGAGCTCTGGCTTGTTGAAAAATGTTATCTACCAAATGTGTTGTAGCTATCGAAAAAGGAACCTTCGGGTCACCCTCGACAATGGTCGCCAACTTTACTTACTTTTACATAATATATATGATTAAAAAGGATTTGGTATTAAATAACCTATAATATTTGATATGCCATAAAAACAAAACAAACCAAAATCATTTGTTTATTTAGACGACACATGTTTTGAACAGGTTGTATGTAAACAACACGAGAAGTATTCACACCCAACTAAGAATTTTGTAAGTTGAACAATATCTGGTGACTAATCAATATCATCCAATGATTTATGTTCTCTTATTATCATTGGCCCAGCGGTTAGAGTGTTCGCCAATGGCCCAGGAGACCTGGGTTCAATCCCAGGTCGAGTCATACCAAAGACTTTAAAAATGGAACTTGATACCACCTTGCTTAACACTCAGCATTATAAGGTACGGTTCAAGGGTAAAGTGGAGCAATCCAGGGAATGGAGTAGCGCCCTCCCCTACACCTTGGTGTAGTAGCTATCGAAAAGGGAGCCTTCGGGTCACCCTCGACTATGGTCGCTAACTTTACTTTACTTATTATCATCATCATTATCATATCACACTGCCAGCACGGATCTCTCTAACCCTGTCCCGCTACCCTTCTCTATCGTCCATTGCTCCTGGTAGGTCTTCAAGGCTACATCCTATATCGGCACAGAGTTGCTGTATATAGGTTCTAGCTGATTGTTCTGCCTTTGCTCGTCCATGTGAAGAGGTCCGCAGGAGTATGTTGCTTATTAGTTCATCCTTACTTCTCCAGCAGGGTCCCGCATGACTGGTTCGTTTTACTTTGATAGTTTTCGTGATGGGTGGCAGCTGCTGTTTTGTAGGATGTTGCCTACAGGACTAGTTCAATATGGCTCGCAGCATTCTTGTGTAACTGCCATCAAGCTTTTTCTCCATACATTTAGTTATCATCCATGTAGTGCATCCATATAGCAGTATCGACATGACCACTGCTTGGAAAAAACTTTATTTTATTGGTCAGGTCTGACTTTCATATGACCAATATAAGGTGGGGCGTCCACGTGGCGTAATGGCTGAATTGCTCGACTGTGGCTTTGAAGTAATCAAGTTCAAACTCCAGTTGCATGATTACAATCCCTTTTGGACAAATACCCATCAGAAGAGTATGAACCCTCTTATACCGCCAGCCAAATTGTATTAATGCTATTCTTTTATAAAGATGACTTTAGCATTAAATAACTAATGAAGTTTGCTATGCCATTAAATGAAGAAGCTAAACAAAATTATAAATTCAAACTAGCAAATTCACCTCCTGAGAACCCTATGCTTTTATTCACCCAGTTAAAATCTTATTCATCCCCACGGGTCTGAACAGACCACTTTGAAAATCCACAATCCAAACAGATATAGCAGATAAGAGATGGAACAGGCAAATCTCTCTTTATAAAATGGAATATTGGGGAAAAAAGCACAAGCTTATAAAGGTGGGTATAGCAGCTACAAATAATATCTGGGAAAAAAATGTTTTCTGGAAAATGTTGAAAAAGATTTTCCTGAGCAAAAAAAGTGAACTGATCTCTAAGAGTACACATATAAATATATTTCTCCTGTCTCATTTACCACTTGACTAACCGTATACTTTATTTTCCTGCATTTGAATGGCTCAGATGTCTTAGATACATAAAAGACTCTTTTAGAGTGAGTTAGGGTTGATTTGGTTTGGATTTATGGCATATCAATTATTGTAGCTTATTTAATGCCAAATCCATTTCTATACATAGAAACAGTTCTATTTCAAACAATTCAGTTTAGCTTAAGTACTCTATTTCTATTCAACCCATAGATAGGACCCTATCAGGTGCTACCACTCCAGGCCAGAGTGGACCTTAGAGCAATGGCAATGAAGAGGTAGATGGAAACTCCTCAAGAATGCTACATGCAGTTTTGAACAAATCCAGGAAGTAGCACCCCACAAAACAGCAGCTTACCTCCCATCTCAAAAACCATCCAAGTAAGATGAACAAGGCATGCTGGACACAGCTAGAGAAGCAAGGATGAACTAGTAAATGATAGTTTTCACTGCATTACTGGAACCTCACCATCTGATTGTTTAGAGTCATTACCAGGACACTCATTGTGGGAGTCTTACCCCTCTGCAGAGATGCACTTGATGTATTGTGCATCCCCAGTTTACTTGCCCATTTAGTGTGAGGGAACAAATATGAACAAACATTCCTTGCCACATGACAAATTGTTATTTTATGATAATTGTGTAATCCAAATGAAACTTTTATTAACAGACTTAAAAGGTTCATGATACAAATATTTTAGGTTTAAACCGATTCTGCCATTGTAACGTCAAGTACTTTTTATTCACTTTTATAATCAAAGTCAAGTTGCTTTATTTTCTCTCCGGAAAGTTCAAAGAACTCTTGGAATTTGAAAAAAATTCAAAACACTCTAAAAGAGATGCTGAGAAAAAAGAAAGAATGAAAGAAAGAAAGAAAGAAAGAAAGAAAGAAAGAAAAAGATGCTGGAAAGAAAGAAAGAAAGAAAGAAAGAAAGAAAGAAAGAAAGAAATGCTGAAAAGAAAGAAAGAAAGAAAGAAAGAAAGAAAGAAAGAAAGAAAGAAAGAAAGAAAAAGATGCTGAAAAGAAAGAAAGAAAGAAAGAAAGAAAGAAAGAAAGAAAGAAAGAAAGAGATGCTGAGAAGAAAGAAAGAAAGAAAGAAAGAAAGAAAAAGATGCTGAAAAGAAAGAAAGAAAGAAAGAAAGAAAGAAAGAAAGAAAGAAAGAAAGAAAGAAATGCTGAAAAGAAAGAAAGAAAGAAAGAAAGAAAGAAAGAAAGAAAGAAAGAAAGAAAGAAAGAAATGCTGAAAAGAAAGAATGAAAGAAAGAAAGAGATGCTGAGAAGAAAGAAAGAAAGAAAGAAAGAAAGAAAGAAAGAAAGAAAGAAAGAAAGAAAGAAAGAAAGAAAGAAATGCTGAAAAGAAAGAAAGAAAGAAAGAAAGAAAGAAAGAAAGAAAGAAAGGAAGAAAGAAAAAGATGCTGTGAAGAAAGAAAGAAAAAAAGAAAGAAAGACATGCTGAGAAGAAAGAAAGAAAGAAAGAAAGAAAGAAAGAAAGAAAGAAAAAGATGCTGTGAAGAAAGAAAGAAAGAAAGAAACAAACAAACAAACAAAAGATTAAAAGTTGAAAAGATAAAGAATAATAAAATAAAGTATGAAAGATGGTGGTGCTAAGATGAAAAAGTGAAAAAGAAAGGAAAGAAAGAAAAAGAAAGAGATGCTAAGAAAGAATGAAAGAAAGAAAGGAGAAAAAAGGACAAGGAAAAGGAGAATAAAAGAGAGAAAGTGATAGTAAGAAGAAAAAAGAAAAGAGTAAACAAAGGAAGGCAATCCGAAAAAAAGAATAAAGAAAAGAATGAAAGAAAAACTGAAAGAAAGAAAGAAAGAAAGAAAGAAAGAATAAGAAAAAGAAAAAGAATAAGGAAAAGAAAAAAGAAAGAGAGGCTAAAAAAGGATAAGAAAGAAAGAAAGAAAGAAAGAAAGAAAGAAAGTGGTTGTAAGAAGAAAAAAGAAAAGAGAAAACTAAGGAAGATATGCTGAAAAAAAGAATAAGGAAAAGAACGGAAGAAAAATTGAAAGAAAGAAAGAAAGAAAGAGAAGCTGAAAAGAAAAAACAAGAAAAAGGATAAAAGAAAGAGATGCGGAAAAAGAAATGATGATTGAAACGAACGCTAGCTTTTCTTGTATGTTTGCTGTCAGGCACCTCAACCCAATATATAGTTATAAAACCAGATCATTGAAGATGCATGATGGGAAGGATGGTCTAGTTATGAATGATAATAATAATAACAGTAATAATAAGCAAAAAGAGCAGGAAATAGTTAAACATATTAGAGTAAGTAAATTAATAAATCAGAAAATCTATATAATAGAGCCTCGTAAATAACCATTCAATATAAAAAGTATACCTTCCAAAAATACCCATGAACTAGATCCCCCTTCCCCAAATGCTAGACATAACAATTATATAAAGGTACACCCACTCCATGTGGAACACTTGGTCTGATGATTGCAGAGGTGAGAAACTGACTGTCACCAAGCACCAGAGACAATGTGTCTACACTACATTAACCAAGGAGGTGCCCGTGGTGTAATGGTTATTGTCATAGGAAATGGACACAGCGACACGAGTTCAAATCCTGGATGCAGCTAGTTGCATTTCACATAGCGCTAATACTCTTGGGAAAGGTATGAATCCAATTATTCTCCCTCCAGCTATGGATAGTAGGGCAGACTGGGTTCTTCGGCTTTGGTGATCAACAAGTCTACGAGAAGGAAAACTCTGAATTCACACCTGTTAAACTCCACTTAAAAATTGACCTTGTGTCATATCCTGCCCGAGCGGAGAGGTTGGTAAATATATACACGACCTTAGGTCAGATATGTATGCTGAATAACCAATACCGAGGAAATTTTTTTTACAAATATAGCAAGCCATATAATTAATATTAACGCACACGCATACAAATGTAGTATAGCCGTAATACAAATACTAGTAGCCTCTGTTGTTCAGGTACGGACGGTTTTAATAACTTCTGACTTCAGTTAGTCGACACGAGGAGAGAGACACAATTCTTAAAAGTCTTTTGTAATCATACTATGCTAACCCCACCCCCAACGTTTGGCACATTTTGTGATGTTTAAGATCTCTTTCTGTAAAGATCCGAAAAACCCAACTGCATCTTCAACGGCCCCAAATTCAACTCTCAACTCTATGCCCCCATGGCAGAAACTCAGCTATCTCCATCCATGGTCCAATGTCAACCTTCAACTGACTCTTTTTCAAAATCCTCAAATTCTCAGGACCATATCTTTCAGGCATTATGTCATCAACACTCCAGCCCCATTTCCTGTTTGGGGGTTTATTGCGACAATGGTGATAGTCATATTCTTTGCGTGCAAGCATAAAACTGAACCCAATGGCTATGCCCTGAACTAAGAGACTCGAACAGTTCAAAGTCTTACCAAACGGAATGATAAAATATAACTAACGAAAAATGATTAATATAAAAAAATCATTCCTTAATTATATAATACAAACACACACACACACTTATATATATATGATGTAGGTAGTTACATTATTGATACTGTAAACCAAAAACAATTAAGTTCCTTAAGTCCCTATTAGCTGACTCTTGGTGTAAAAATATGCCTGAGGCCAGGATAGCATAATTTGCCTAAGTTGTGGCTACTTGAAAGCCGAACACATTTGAAGAAGAGGAAAGAGAGTATTGGAGATGCTCAGGTTGTAGAGAGGCAACGCCAGAAGTGGTTTGGTGTTGGAACAAAAAGCATTGTTGTTTTTGGGTTTGGTCCAACCAAAGGCGATATCTTTGTGTTAATCACAGAACCGGGGAATGTACTTAAAACCTGAATGGTTGGGGAGAGAAATAGAAGTCAATGAGTGGAAACTGGCACCTTGAAAAACAAAATGGACGCTCACTTTTCAGTTCTGCTGCCATATTGTCAGTGTAATTCTATGAATTGAGAAATTGCTCTTTGGCAGTTTTAGACTGGAGGTGCCCACAAATGACCTCAACAAACAGCCATTATTAAACCTTATAATCTAATATCTATTAACAATCAGTGAATATTTACAATAATATGCACACATATATATACACACATAAGAATTGACATTAATGTATAAAAGTACATTGATTATTTCACAAACTATTGAGGTTGGGACTCTCATTTTTTTTTTGATGTATATCAACATATAAAAATATGAAAAAACAATATGTTCAAAGGATGTATCTATTTATAATAGGAATGATATACAAGTGTTTAACATTTTGTTTGGTTTTGTTTCCTAACCATTTTTAGGGCAATGTTATGATGTGATGTTGTTTCACTCAAAAAATTATATGGGGGTGTCCTCGTGGTGGTGTAATGGTTAAAGCAATGGACTGCGGAATCATAGTAAGCAAGTTCATACTCCAGTCGCGCTATTACGTTCACTTTTGGGTAAATACCCTTGGGAAAGGTATGAACCCCCTTATCCTCCCAGCTATGGGTTAAATAGTACCACTACTGTTCTTCTAGGAGAATGGCTTTGGCATTAAATAACCTACAAAGAGTTGATATGGCATTAAACAAAGAAACCAAACCAAACCAGATGCTTCATGGTGGGATTGAAACCTGGCAAACTTTATGTCAGCTTGAATATAATGTCACAGCCATCAGCATTTTCAATCTAAGCCAAAGTGATTTTCACATATATATATATATATATATATATATATATATATATATATATATATATATATAATATTATATATATATATATATATATATAATATATATATATATATATATATATATATATATATATATATATATATATATATATATATATAATATATATTATATATATATATATATATATATATATATATATATATATATATATATTATATATTATATATTATATATATATATATATATATATATATATATATATATATATATATATAATATATATATATATATATATATATATATATATATATATATATATATATATAGTAAGTAAAGTAAAATTGAGGGCAACCTGAAGGCTCTCATTTCAATAGCTACCAAAGGTGTAGGGGAGGGCGCTACTCCTTCCCCCCGGAATGCTCCACTTACATACCTTATAATGCTGAGTGTTACTCAAAGCAGCATCAAGTATCATTTTTTAAGTCTTTGGTATGACGTGACATTGAACCCTGATCTTCCAGGCCATTGAGGAACACTCTACCCTCTACTCAAAGTATATTATGTAGTTTGTTATATTTATTAATAAAAAAGCTCAATATTAGTGATAAAGTATATATATGAGCTAAGGTAGCATAGACAAAGACACAGTGACAGTTGGTGACAGGCAGTTCCTTGCCTATGCGGTCATGAGATTAAGTCTTCTATAACCTATATATATATACATATATATATATAAAAGTTAGCGACCATAGTCGAGGGTGACCCGAAGGCTCCCTTTTCGATAGCTACTACACCAAGGTGTAGGGGAGGGCACTACTCCATTCCCAGGATTGCTCCACTTTACCCTTGAACCGTACCTTATAATGCTGAGTGTTAAGCAAGGTGGTATCAAGTTCCATTTTTAAAGTCTTTGGTATGACTCGACCTGGGTTTGAACCCAGGTCTCCCGGGCCATTGGCGAACACCCTAACCGCTGGGCCAATGTACATATTCTACATTTTGCTTGTTTCATGGGTATTTTTCTTTTCTGACCTCTGTATTAAAGTAATTTCTTCACAAGTTAGCTCATAAAATGCCAAGCAGTAACTGATTTGCTATTAAATTTTCAAAAATTTGGTGATGATGCATTCACAAACCGATATCAGTTTTTCAACTTGTTTTTGAAATTAAATTTTTTTTTTACATTATTTCCCTCCCACTTTTTTACTGAATCAAATGTTTGATGCCCATTCCCTCCTCTTACTTTCACTTTTCTTTTTATTTATTTATTTAGCTTTATGCTGGTTGTTTTATTTATAAAACCTAAAAAACTATGTTTATATCTTCTGATTGCTGATTGGACTAAATAGAAAGAAATTTTTTCACAAAAAAGTACTGACCTCTCATGCTACCAATACACGAAGAAAATAAATTGAAATATATATATATATATATATATATAAGCCATAATAAGTATACCTTCTTCTAAACCAAAAATATGAATATGGCAATCTGAAAATAAGCACACTTCTTATACACACACACACACACACACACACACACACACACACACACACACATATATATATATATACAATTTTATTTTTAGAGGTTTTACAATCAATTTCTTCGTTTATCTTTTTGGTAACAGTATTTCATTTCATTAGAATTTTGTAATAAATGGCATACAATAACAACCATCTTAATTAACGTTTCACAAGATTTGAGAAAATTCTGGTATCTATTTATTCAAAAGAAAATCAAGATTTTATAAAAGAATTTTAGAAGTATACACTCATTTTTTGGAGATTACATATATATATATATATATATATATATATATGAGAATGGTGAGCTGAAAAATCCATTCGCTGAAAAGTTAAGATTTTGTATCTGTAGCTGAGGACTTTAATTACTAATGGGATCCAAAATATACATCATCAACGGAAGAAGTGTGTGTACCACAAGAGGGACTCTCTTGAAAAATAAAGCACATTTAGTTACATTCTATAAGAGTTTTGACCCCTATATATATATATATATATATATATATATATATATATATATATATATATATATATCGTCATCCACAGACAGATTGTTTCGTTGTATCACAACTCTTTAGTGTAGTTAGACATGTGAGATCCTTTAAGCTGGGATTGAAACTTGGCTGACTTTACATAAGTCAGATATCTTACCCGAGACCTATCATCATTCTCTGTGTAGGCAAGGGAATTTTTTATGTACATATATTTTTTACATATATGCTATCAGCAACTAGAGTGTTCAATTCATGAAAAGAGTTTTGCATTTACAAGTATGTGGCAACCAGCAAATGCCAGCGCATTTAAACATACTATTAAGTACTTGGTAATTCATCTTGCCATTCATTTTTTCTAAAAAATATTTGACTTGAAAAAAACATTTGGAACTGTTATAGAATAAACCAAAGAAAGTGAAATTTAAATTTTTTTTAGCTTATATATATATATATATATATATATATATATATATATATATATATGTAGTGAATTCAATAAGTTTCCAGCATTTTTTTGTACAGGCATTTAAAATTGTTGTAGACTCTTGAAAATTCACTATGTTATTGCTATACATCTTATGAGATGACTGACCAATTTTTAGGAATTCAGCTTCAAAGGAACAGCTATAGTAGCAATTGAAATACACCCTACTAAAGCCTGATTGTCACAGCTGGGGAATTTCAAAAATGCAATCTAACACTTTAGAAGAATGATATGTAATAAAATTATTTTTTAAACTTGGAAAAAATGCCACAAAAACGTATGGAATGCTTCAGACTGCTTTTCAACCATCTTGCATGAATCGAGCATCAGTTTTTGAGTGGCATAAGAGATTCAAGGAAGGCAGGGAGTCTTTGAGGGATGATGAGAGGTGTGGGTGGAAGAAGGAAGTCAATACACCACAGTTGATTGGCCAAAGGGTTAGGCTTAGGGTTACTATGTTGAGGTTTTAAGGGAGTTCAGGAAGAGATTCCATCGGAAGAGGCCAGCTCTCTTCAAATTGGGTCAGTGGCATTTCCAGCCGGAGGAGATTACTTCGAAGGGGACTAGAGTTTCAAGTGTGTACTATAAATAAAAGTGCCTGTACGAAAAGCGTCTGGAAACTTTTTTAATTATCCTCGTAAATAAAGGGAATTGTAAAACAAAAATTTTCAAACACTAATTATCTCACATACATTCTAAAAAAGGACACTTTTAACAATAATAAAATGATAAGCTTTTTCTCATTGTTATTTTTGTTTTTTTTTTCATTTGAAAATAATTTTTCTATGTTCCATAGTTTTTCAATTCCCTAGCAAGGTCGAGATAGTTATCCTTCTTTTGACATTCTTTCAGTTTTATTCTGTGGTCAGCCGGGACAGCAAAGTCGACAATTTTGCAAGTTCTCTTTTTTTTGTTGATTATTATTAGGTCTGGTTTTCTGGCCGAGATTAAGTGATCCGTGTGTATGTCAAAGTAACATGTGTGTTATTTTCTAGGACAGGTGCTGGGTTGTGCATATACCATTTGTTAGAATGGTCAAATTTAAATTTCTTGCACATATCCCAGTGGATGTAATGCCTTATGCATTGTCATTAGTTTTCTTGTTATTTGGTCCATTTGTTTAAGTTCATCTCTGGTCCACTTGAGAAAGGGTCCGGAATATCTTATGAGTGGTACAGCCCAGGTATTTATTCCCTTGATAAGGTTTCGGCTAGAGAGTGTTGTCTTGAGTAGTTATTATTATTATTATTATTATTATTATTATTATTATTATTATTATTATTATTATTGCATCAGTAAAAATATTATTAGTAATATTGATACATTTAATTGTAACCTACTATCGTTATCACAATCAATTTTTTCCATTGTTTACCAAATTCATAAGAGTTTTAATCTATTTCTATGGCAGCATTTAAAAACTTGTTCCTTAAAAATATATACATATATATATATATATATATATATATATATTCGTCACCAAAGAAATGCTTGATATCAAATGCTTCAATTCACATTATTTATCTCCTTAATAATGAAATGGAAACTCTTCCCCTATCATAAATTTGTTTTCAAAAGAAAACTCAGGAGAAAAAATAAACACTTGTATTAGAGAAAAAAATTTATACTACAAAAAAAAAGAAAAACAGATATAATCTTTGCAAATCAAAAAAAAGAAAAAGTACAAAATCTATACCAGAAATAGAAGTCAGTCAAAGCAATCTTCGAATTTAGAACCATATAACTAACCCCACCCATCACCCTCAAAATGGTTGACAATTGTTCATATAGTTTATGTATTGTTGACATTCTAATCAGCCAAATTTGGGATTCCTTTTAGCTTGGGTAGTGACATTGTTTTTTGTTTTTTTTGTCTTTTCTTTTTGGCAGTTTAACCCTTGACCAAGCAAGCCAGGAGATGTCCAGTATATGTCATGGAATTCATGACGAATAGTAATTTTTGTTGATAAAGTACATCTTGTGAGTGGAAGACTGATTTACTTTCTGGAAAGTGGATTTTGCTGTTTGACTTTAAAATCTGAGTTTTCGTGTTTTGGATTGAGTTCAAAATTTTATATTTTATCAATTGTATCGGAGGTTTCTGTGTGTGGCATTCAAACAAATGCTGATTAAAATTTGTAACCAGTGGTGGTGGTGACTATGTAGAAAAATATAGCTTTGTAGCTGAAAACTTGCTTTATCCAGTGGTATTATTGTGTTCCCCGTATCTGTGGCAGTTCTGATGAAAATAAATTGGAGGCTTGTCACAAATACAACTGCCATAAAGTTAAGGTCCACGGATGTGTATGTACTGCATGAGAGGTACATGGAGACCCAAGAACTGGGGGGGGGGTAATTCTGGGGGTACAATATATGAGAGGTGAGTGTAAAAAAAAGTAAGTACATTTTTAAAATGAAGGCGTAATTTGCTAAGAAATTTAGGCCTCATCTACAATGTGGGCAAGTCGTATTAAGGTTCTTATAATTTTCCAAGTGGTGTAAATTTAACAATTTTCTGAGGGTGTAAATTAAACAATTTTCTGAGGGTGTACATTCAACAATTTTCATGAGGAAGCTGAAACTCTGATAGTCATTAGCTCATTTGTCGATCTATATTACTCGGGATAAAAGAAAAATATGCATTCACCCAACTACTTTCCCATAGTTAGGATGTGACACAAGGTCAATCTTTACGTAGATTGAAGCTTAAGTTTACATGCACCACACAGTTGACAGTTTAAAATGAGGGAGGTATTTCTGTCTCACCCTGTTGATAGGATTATAAGGATGGTAAGATATTTGCTAGATGGAGCTACCATTACCACTTGCTTAAGTTTACTTGCACGACACAGGTGACAGTTTAAAATGTGTGATGTATTTTTGTCACACTGAGTATTATGTTTCCTAAGGCAATAATTGGTGATATAGACGATGAACTGTCAAGAAGGTCGGGATGAATATGAGGTGAGAAATGGTTATTTTCATCTGAAGAGATTTGATTTTCTTTTTTTTCTCCTTTTTCTTTTTCTTTTTTCTTTTTTTGTTTTAAAAGATAATCGAAAACAAATAAATTGACTGTTTGAAATGTTCCCGTTTCTACTTAACAATTATATAAAATTTTTTTTGCATTTTCAATTGGCTTTATCTATTTGCAGGCAGAGCAACATTTTTCTCAATAAATAACTGATGTATACCAGAAGATAGAATGTTTCGGTATACTAGTATATTTGAATTAGTAATTCTGAGAACTTGTCTAAAAAATGGTATCACATATACGGCTCACATAAATGTCTAAGTATGTCTTGATTCTGCTGCTCTAAACAGCAGTACACTAATAGTCATGGACCAGTTCAACTACTCCCAGAAAAGGTAGAATAGACTCAACCACAACAGGTGCTCATCAGTCATCTTTTTTTGCCGTTGCTCACTCTAAGTTCAAACTCACAACAATATTGTAGTTCAGCACTCTAGCCACAAGAATGTGTGCATATATATATATATATATATATATATATATGTATATATATATGTATATATATATATATTAGTTTTTATATAGATTTAATAGCATGGAAGCTTGTCTGTGGCCATAGGTTTCATGCCATCTTATAACGACAATCATCAGGCACTCTCCAAATTATACCACATACCAAATGTAGCATAATTTGGAGGATGCCTGATGATTGTCAGGCACTCTATCACAAACCCACAAAATGAAATAGTGACAACCAACAGTGTTATAATGTTATAATATATATGTATATATATATATATATATATATATATACATATTGGGTAATTGCTGGGTACCACATATGCTTAAATGCAAAGCTCTTCTCATGAACTGAGTACTCCAACAACCCATAGACATATATGAAAATAAATATAAATGCAAAAATTCCTTCACTTATGCTGAGAGGGACAATAGCTTTGGGCTAAGATATCTGCCTGACATAAATTCAGTCAGGTTTCAATCCCAAGATATCTGACTGATATAAATTCAGTGAGGTTTCAATCTCATCTTGAAGTATATCTCACGTGTCTAGCCACACTGAAATGTTATGATATACATATATATATTTATTGTCCTCCACAGTTGTGATATATATATATTTATCCCATAATGAAGTATATTTCATGTGTTTAGCCACACTAAAAAATTGTGATATATATATATATATATATATATTGTCATCCACAGTTGTGATATATATATGTATATATATATGTATATATTGTGATCCACATATAGATTGTTTCGTTGTATCACAACTCTTCAATGTGGCTAGACTCATAGGACACTTGAAGCTGGGATTGAAATCCGCCCAACTTTACGTTAGGTTTAGTGTCATACCACTCAGCCAACAACCGAACCACGTCAGCTGGGGAATTATAAGACCTTATGTAGTAGCTCTCGTTTGTTTATAATTTTGCCTTACCAGATCCAATGGTAAATCCACAGAAAATTGGGCTAACAGCAAGCCCTGGATTTGTACCACTATCAAAATATCTGATATCCATTTTTTTTAAGATAATTTTACCACAAAGTCGGCTCAAAAATAAAACTTGATTTCATTAATCTTTTAATTGAGAAATTATGACTTAAGTGAAAATTACAATGGCATTTTACTGATGCAAATTGATCATTGATGTGGTCAAAGTCTGTGTTATTCAGTTTCTTCTCTTTCTACAGTTAGCAGAGCACGATCACAGAGTCAGTCTTGATGACCCATGGAGCCAGTCAAATATAAAAGTATTAGTTTTAATTTGTTGAGTGATCGCTCACAGCTGCTGATGGAAACTACCGTGGTTAGCATTAACTGAAAAATAATTCTAGACTACCTCCTTAGTTTCCTCAGGTCCAGTCAGCTGGGGCAGCAGAATGCGCCAACTGCATCTCTGCAGAGAGGTCAGACACCCCCAACAAAGGTCCTAGATATGACACAGAAGAATTTGATGGTGAGGCTCCAGTAATGCTGGAGCTTTGGGGAAATGCTTAGTACCCCTTTATTGCCATCTCACCAAGATCCACTGTGGCCTAAAATTGTAGCACCTGATAAGATCTTACCCATGGGTTAAATAGAACTAAACAACGTACTTATTTGAAACTCAATTGTTTGAAATAGAACTGTTTTTACATTTAACTGTGTGTAAACAAAAAAATTTACTTATGCTTATCTGAATTGTTTGAAATAGAACTGTTTTGACATTTAAACTGTGTACTTATGCTAAGCTGAATTGTTTGAAATAAAACTGTTTTGTTGTATAAAAACAGATTTGGTGTTAAATAACCTACAATGGTTGATATGTCATAAATCCAAATCAAACCAAACCATACCAAACCTAGTTTACACAAATTATTAGTTCTTCTTCCAGTGCCTCTAATAGGTACACATTTTAAGTGGCATATAAGAGGATGTAACTCTACCTTTCATAGAGTTGATACACCACTATATATCTTTATTTATATACATGTGATCATAAAAGAGAGACAAAAATATTGGTAGGAAAATTAGGTTAAAAGTTGTGGCAATAGCTGTGATTTGGATGTGACAATTCTGTGATACAAGATACAAAACACAATGTGGGTAAAGAATGCTTGGAGACTGTCAATCACATAAACAATGTCTGTATTAATAAACTTCATGAGGACACACCCAAAAATAGAGATTATTTTTTGTGACATGGAATTGTGTTCATGTGAATGTGAATCTGATATTTTCTTTTTCCAAGATTAACTTAATCAGCACCACCTTGAGCAGCTGGGTTTAATCATTTTTATTTCATCTTATTTCTTTTTTTCTTTTTTTTTAAGAAGGGAGGACATTTTTTTCTGTCTTGTAATATTTCAGCTTAGGTCCATTAATTATATATATACACACCCACCTATATCGATTCACACCTACATGAGGGTCATTCAAAAAGTTCAAAGCCTCTCCCAGAAAGAAGAAACACAGTAAAATATTTTTGTAGTGGCAACACACTACCACTTCTTATCAAACAATCAAAACGAATTCCGATTTTTCCAGTTTTATGAGAAATGATAATGCGATGCCAAAATAAAAATGTTCAGCAAGAGCTCATCTTTCTTGACAAGTCTTAGAATGTTTTGAACAAACCTCAGACACACAGACAGAAACAGGTATATATATATATATATATATATATATATATATATATATATATATTTAAATATCCAGTCAGCATCCAAAGACAGTGGGTATCAATTATTTTTTATATAGAATATATGGGAAAAATCATATAAATCTATGAGAGTGCTCAATGTATGGCTGTTGTTAGTTCCCTATTTATTCGCTGGGGTATAACAAAATTCACATTCAGAGTGTATATAGTGCAATTTGATGGAGACTCAAACTCGGTTAAGTCGTCATGACAACTTGACCAAGTTTGAGTCTCCATCAAATTGCACTATATATATATATATATATATATATACTTGTATACATTTAACAGCATGTATAGAAACAACTCTTAATTCTATATTTAATGTTTTCTGTTTTTTTCTCTTTTTTTCAATTATAGAAATACAATTCACTGTAAAAGAAAAAGCGTTTAAACATTGAACCTTGTTACATTTACCATACCAAGATTATATCCAAATTATAGAATTAGGATCTTATACATGCATTGCTTTTGGTTTCTTTATTTAAAACATCTTTTCTTTTTTTTAAAAAAAAAAGCAGTATAAAACTAAATATCATTAAAAATTTTCCTAAAACAATTTTATCTTACAGTGAGTCTCAAAAATGTTAATATCATTTTATTATACTGTGTGTTTCTAAAATATCAATATCATTTTATTATACAGTTTGTTTCAAAAATGTCAATATCATTTTATTATACAGTGAGTTTCAGAAATGTTAATATTTTATTATAATGTGTTTCTAAAATGTCAATATCATTTTATTATACAGTGTGTTTCTAAAATATCAATATCATTTTATTATACAGTTTGTTTAAAAAATGTCAATATCATTTTATTATACAGTGAGTTTCGGAAATGTTATTATCATTTTATTATACGGTGTGTTTCTAAACAATATCATTTTATTATACAGTGTGTTTCTAAAATATCAATATCATTTTATTATACAGTTTGTTTCAAAAATGTCACTATCATTTTATTATACAGTGAGTTTCAGAAATGTTAATATCATTTTATTATAATGTGTTTCTAAAATGTCAATATCATTTTATTATACAGTGTGTTTCTAAAATATCATTATCATTTTATTATACAGTTTGTTTCAAAAATGTCAATATCATTTTATTATACAGTGAGTTTCAGAAATGTTAATATCATTTCATTATAATGTGTTTCTAAAATGTCAATATCATTTTATTATACAGTGTGTTTCTAAAATATCAATATCATTTTATTATACAGTGAGTTTCAAAAATGGTAATATTATTTTATTATACGGTGTGTTTCTAAAATATCAATATCCTTTTATTATACAGTTTGTTTCAAAAATGTCAATATCATTTTATTATACAGTGAGTTTCAGAAATGTTAATATCATTTTATTATAATGTGTTGCTAAAATGTCAATATCATTTTATTATACAGTGTGTTTCAAAAATGTCAATATTATTTTCATAATTTAATAACTTGACTAATTCTCTTTCAAATGATCTCAACTTTCAAATTTTTTTTATCTTTTGATGTTTATAAAGAAGAACCACCAATCCAACTGCGGATGGATCTTATTGATTTTCAGTGATGTGAAGATATCAAGTCTAAATTTCTTGCTTGCCAAATCCTCTATATCTTTAAAACCCACATATGTCCATCTGGACAATTCTCCAATTTTATCACCCCCACCCAGTAAGTAGTTTGGTTTCCTGGTTTCTTTGCTTTAATAGCAAATCAACCTTTGTGGGTTATTTAATGCCAAGGCCATCCTTGTTGAAGAACGGCAATGATGCTATTTAACCCATAGGAGGATAAGGGGGTTCATGCCTTTCCCAAGGGTATTTGTCCGAAAGTGAACGTAATAGCACGACTAGAGTTCGAACCCACTTACCACAATTCTGCAGTCCAGCATTTTAACCATTACACCACAAGGACACCCAGTCCATAGTGAGCATGCTTGGTACTACATATTGCTGCAAACAGCTGTTTTTCAAAATAAAGCATGCAAAGAGTATGCTGCATTGGCAACTGTCAAATCATTACTTGTCACATGTGCTCCTTCTGTCAACCTTTTCCTTTAACCCTGATATTATATCTTTTTGTAATGTCCCACTTGTAAAATGTCGATTGTGAATTTAGCTGCTTTTTTTCTGCCTCTCCAACCCAAACATGTTTTGTCATTCCTTTAATATCTCATTTATTTTGAAATCTTCCAAACAGCAATAACCGAAATACGTCAATCGCTCAATGAAATTCTAAATTATTAAAGGCTTAAAAGCTTGGATTATGATACTGTACTCCAGCTCAGAGAGTATCAGGCGAGCTTAGCATCTCAAAGTCCAGTGTGGTTTGTCTACGACACAACTGTGGCAAAAGCATCCACGGCAGCCAAATTGTGCCTCTTGTTACCAGTATATTGCGAAACTAGTATGTTTGTTGACACTCTTTACCATTCTTGTGAGTGTGGTAATTTACTAAGCTTTTTGCTTAGATGTGGCACAAGGCCACATCAAAGGGGCACCCAATGAGACTCGAACTAGGTTTGCTAGTCCAGCTTGCTAACCATTACACCACCAGAGGCGCCATTCTTGTGAGTGTGGCATTTTCTTTTGTGTTCATGTGATTCTGGCACTGTCTCACCTTCATTAACATTTGTCTATTGGTTCCTGTCGAAAGATATTTGTGATTCTGTGTTTAATGTCATTTTGCACTCACATAAATATTTATAATGGCTTTTGTCATTGCAATTGTCTGTAAATATAAAGAAGAAGAGAACGAGCATAATATTTCATCATTATCAAGTTGTACTGCTAGCATGGTTTCCTTTGACTCTCTCTCTCCATCCATCCCTATCTGCTACCTCTCTTGGTGGGTCCTCTAATCTGCATCTACAATCAGTACAGAGCTGATGTAAGTCTTTGCAGGTTGTCCAAAATTGCAACCATGTGGAGGAGTAAACAGGCAAACAACACTCATATTCGTCTCAGCTGCTCCAGCAATGGCCAGCATGTTTTGTTCACCTTACTTAGATAGTTTGTGAGATAGGAGGCAAGTAGCCGTACAGATGCTGTTTTATTGTTACTGCTGTTGAAAAATGCACACAGCATTTTTCTTTTGTTTTGTTTCTAATTGAGTTTTTTCTTGAAGCATTCTATTTAAGTTCAGATTGTGCAACTATGCAGTTATACTCATGCAGCTACAGCTTAAAAGAATTTCTCACTGAATAATATTTAATTCAGACTTAATTCTAAAGTTAATGATAAAATTAATGAATCTATAACTGAATATTAATTAGATTTAATCAATTTTTCTTATAACTGAAGGTTTAGGTTGTTTGGGTTTTATGGCATATCAACCTTTGTAGGTTACTTAATGCCAAATCCATTTTTATGAAAATAGTTCTATTTCAAACAATTCAGTTTGCAGTTTAAACATGAAAAATATTTCTATTTCAAGCTATTCAGTTTAGTCAAGCAGTTCTAATTCAGCTAATTCAGTTTTGCATAAGTACAGATTTTCTTTACACAGTTAAATGTCAAAACAGTTCTATATCAAACAAATCAGTTTAGTGTAAGTACAGTTTCAATGTCAAGAACAGTTCCATTTCAAATAATTCAATTTAGCATAAGCATGCAGTTTACATGTAAGTACAGTTTAATGGTCAAAAACATTTCTATTTCAAGCTATTCAGTTTAGTCAAACAGTTCCAATTCAAATAATTCAGTTTAGCATAAGTATGCAGTTAGTTCTATATAACTCATAGATAGGGCCCTATCAGGTGCTACTATTCTGGGCCTGAGTGGATCTGGGAACAATGGCAATGAAAGGGTTCTCCGCATTCCCTAAAGCTCTAGCATCACTGGAACCTCACCATCAGATTGTTTAGTGTCATATCCAGGACACTCATTGGGGGGGCTCTTACCCCTCTGCAGAGGTGCATTCGGTGTATTCTACACCCCCAGCCAACTGGGCAATACACAGATTTGATGTCAAAACAGTTTTATTTCAGATAATTCAGTTTAGCATAAGTACACAGTTTAGATGTCAAAACAATTCTATTTTGAGCAATTCAGTTTAGCATAAGTACGCAGTTTAAGAGTCAAAACAGTTCTATTTGAAACAATTCAGTTTAGCATAAATACGCAGTATAGTGAAGGAAGCACGGTTTAGTTTTATTTAACCTATTGATAAGACCCTTATCAGGTGCTACCACTCTGGGCCAGAGTGGACCAGGGTGCGATGACAATAAAGGGGTACTCCACATTCCCCAAAGCTCCAGTATTATTGGAAGATCACCATCAGATTGTTTAGTGCCATACAGGACACTTGTTGGGGGGTCTCACCCCTCTGCAGAGAAGCAATCGGTGTAATCTACAGCCCCAGCTGACTGGGTCATTATAACTGAAGATTTTATTTTCTATTTGTAGGACTATTATTGTTCCTTCTTTACAAATATGCATGTGAAACAGAGTTTATGTTCTTTCAATATCTTTATAAATTTTTGTATTTTTGAAGGGTAAAGTGAAATGAGTAGTGCCCGCCCTTACACTTTGGTATAGTAGCTATTGAAAAGAGAGCCTTCGAGTCACATTTGACAGAGGTCGCCAACTTTACTTACTTTTATATCTACACAAATTCATGCCTTTTCAATATCTACACAAATTTAGATCCTTTTTATATCTACATAAATTCATATCCTTTCTATTACTACCCAAATTTAGATCCTTTCTATATCTACACAAATTTAGATCCTTTCTATATCTACACAAATTTAGATCCTTTTTATATCTACACGATTTTAGATCCTTTTTATATCTACACAAATTTAGATCCTTTCTATATCCACACAAATTTAGATCCTTTTTATATCTACATGAATTCATATCCTTTCTATTACTACCCAAATTTAGATCCTTTTTATATCTACACAAATTTAGATCCTTTTTATATCTACATAAATTCATATCCTTTCTATTACTACCCAAATTTAGATCCTTTCTATATCTACACAAATTTAGATCCTTTCTATATCTACACAAATTTAGATCCTTTTTATATCTACATAAATTCATATCCTTTCTATTACTACCCAAATTTAGATCCTTTCTATATCTACATAAATTTAGATCCTTTCTATATCTACATAAATTTAGATCCTTTCTATATCTACACAAATTTAGATCCTTTTTATATCTACACAAATTTAGATCCTTTTTATATCTACATAAATTCATATCCTTTCTATATCTACATAAATTTAGATCCTTTCTATATCTACATAAATTTAGATCCTTTCTATATCTACACAAATTTAGATCCTTTTTATATCTACACAAATTTAGATCCTTTTTATATCTACATAAATTCGTATCCTTTCTATTACTACCCAAATTTAGATCCTTTCTATATCTACACAAATTTAGATCCTTTTTATATCTACACAAATTTAGATCCTTTTTATATCTACATAAATTCATATCCTTTCTATTACTACCCAAATTTGATCCTTTCTATATCTACACAAATTTAGATCCTTTCTATATCTACACAAATTTAGATCCTTTCTATATCTACATAAATTTAGATCCTTTTTATAACTACCCAAATTTAGATCCTTTTTATATCTACACAAATTTAGATCCTTTCTATAGCAACCCAAATTTAGATCCTTTCTATGTCTACAATTGAGGAGATGAAAGAGGCTGTGACAAAGGAAATTGACATACTCACACGGGAGGACTTCCATGGGGCCTTCCAGAAGTTGTTGGAATGGTAAAACAAGTGCATTACAGCCGGAGGAAATTACTTCGAAGTGGACAAGAGTTTCATGCGTGTACTATCAATAAAAGTGACCATACGGAAAAAGTTTGGAAACTTATTTAGTATGTATGTATGTATGTACGGAAGTAAATAATGGAAAAATCCAACAGTATGAAGAAAAAAAAAACAAATTAATCCAAAAATGATGTATTTATTAAAAAGGAAAGTCAATGTTAAAACGTTTCAGTTTTAGTAAACCCTCATCAGAACTATAGGACTTCATATGCATCTATGTATAGACGACAAAGATTTGGTTTGTTTTGGTTTGATTTTCTGGCATTTCAGCTATTGTTGGTTATTTAATACCAAATCCTGCTTTTACTTATATATTAGATATATGATTTGCAAATACATTTTGTAGATACACTGAGTCAAATGATCAAACAGTTCTATATCTATCAATTCAATTTAGCATAAGCCATTTGTTTGCATACAGTTTAAAAGTCAAACAGTTCTATTTGACCCATTGATAAGACTCTATCAGGTGCTACCAGTCTGGGCACGAGTGGATTTGGAAGTAATGACAATGAATGGATACTGTGCATTCCCCAAAGCTCCAGCCTTACTGGAGCCTCACCATCAGATTGTTTAGTGTCATATCCAGAACATTCATTGGGGGAGTCTTACCCTTGTATGGAAATGCAGTCTGTGTAGTCTACAGCACCAGCCGACTGGGCTATGAAGGCAGAGGAAAATAAAGATTGATTTAAAAAGCATTTGATAAATCAAAAGTGCTCAGATGCTGTCAAGCTGAGCAGTATAAAAATTGAAAAGTATTGAGAATTCTTGTTTTCACATATTTCTCATTGCTAATAGTTTGTAATATCTTCTATGAAATGCACATGCACTGAACAAAATGTTTTGTCCAGGGGACAGCAATTGCATCAACTATTCTTTCAATGCATGAACACAAAAAAAAACACCTTCTATTAATATTACCATGATCATTCTTATCATCCTCAGATCATTGATAAAACTTGCTAAAACAAACAGATTCTTTTCAGTTAAATATTGTCTTTTTGAATGTTACCCCTACCCAACACACCCCACACACACACGCACACTTACATACACATACACACACTTATTTTTAAATACTTCTCGGCACATATAAATATCCACATATATATATATATATATATATATATATATATATATATATTCTCAAAAATTCCCTTTGATCAGAAAATACTTTTATATAGTGATTTGATTAGAGAAATGAAGATTGATATATATATAAGAATTTATATTATATGATACACATTTTTTCATACTCTAAACTCATGTGGAGAACTTACAATATATATATATATGTATATATATATATATATATATATGACTGTGTATGTGTATGAAAAAGTAAAATATATGCGTAATTATATTGATTTAGTGGGCTGAATTGTTATATATATATGTGTGTGTGTGAAAATAGATTTTTTTTACAAATATATAAAACTTTACATTATATATATATATATATATATATATATATATGTATTTATGTGTGTGTGTGCGTATGTGTGTGTGTGTGTGTGTGTGTGTGTTCTTAAAAAGACTTTCCCTGGAGACAATTATCGTTTGTACAAAAGGGTTATATCAGAAGAATATATATTGAAATCCATATCTTAGGCATTTATCCGTATTGTCCACAAAGCATCAAAGAGAACCAAATATCCATTTTCTTCTTCTCTTTTTTCTTCCTTTTCTTCTTCCTCTTCCAAAGATTACCCCCCCCCGCTAAATATGACCCCCACCACCATCTACAACTACAAATGACAAAACAACATCCAGAAAATGGACTCAATACACCAACTTTTGTTTTTGACAAACTCATTGATGTAAAATGGTGCAGACAGGCATAAAATTCCTGCAGAATTGAGGAAATTGCAAACTATTACGATATGGACTGTTTGCTTGTTAATGACGGCATTGATGGCTTTAATTTCTGTTAAATATCTTGTTGAGTGGCAGTTTTAAAAATTTACGCCAAACGTAAATTACCCATATATCAATTCATCAGGTACTTTTCAATCTGTTCAAACACTTCTTTTCTGGATTTCAAATTTAAAAACTAAGTACATATATTTTATAAATGAAAGGAATCTCAGTCAGGTGACAAAGATAAACCAAATTTAAAAGATTCTATCTATCTATCTATCTATCTATCTCAGTCTGTTCTTTTATCTATCAGTGTATTGATCTAGCTATCTTTCTCCATTCATATCTATCTATCTATCTATCTATCTATCTATCTAAGTATCTTTATTTAATCTAAGTATGTTCATATCTATCTATCAGTGTATCAATCTAGCTATCTTTCTCCCTTCACATCTATCTATCTATCTATCAACAGGGTGGAATGATAAAATTGTCGCCCTAGAAAAGACGACATGATTCCATTTCCATTTAATGAAAACCGTTTTTCTTTTTTTGTTGCCGACCATCTACTAGTTGCCCAGTTGTGTACAAATCCCAAGAGTGATAGGAGCCTTCTATCATGTCTGAAAGTGACACAATGTTCAACGAGCGAGATTAGAGATGTGCCGCTGTATAACACATGCTCTCTACCGATCCAAGTTATGACGACAGGACCATTGCCAGCACTCTCAAAATGCAAATCTGGATTGCCATGAATAACAGGGATGTGCCAAGGGTGATGAAAGCAAAGTTTCTGGCTACGGTTATGGTCTTTGGTGTGGTTTCAAGTGACGGCCACATCATGCCACCTCACATCTTTGAAGTCGGCTTGAAAGTCAACACCAAAGTGTACCTGGATGTGCTGAAGAGTATGGTAATCACCTGGTGCAATCAGGAGGCCGGTGGCAGACCCTGGGTGTGGCAGCAGGACTCGGCGCCAACCCACAAGTCCAAAGAGACCCAGGCTTGGCTTCAGAAGGAGTGCTACGACTTTGTACCCTTCTCTCACTGGCCCCCTCCCACCCCGATCCGAACCCACTGGACTACTTCATTTGGTCATACGTCGAGAACATCACCAACATGACCTCGCACAACACCACCATCCGCCAAGTATTCGCCGAGCTCCGCTAGCACTTGTAGAAAAGGCGTGATCCCAGTTGCGGATCCATATTGAGGCAGCGATTGAGGCTGAAGGTGGCTACATTGAATAGATGTCAGCTCTACTACATAATCAAGTAACCTAAATTGAAGTTTTAAAATAAAGCTGTAGTGTTGTTTTCTTTAGGACGACAATTTTATCATTCCACCCTGTATCTATCTATCTATCTATCTTTATCTAATCTAAGTCTGTTCATATCTATCTATCTATCTATCTATGTGTCCAGCAGTTTGTCTGTCTTTCTATCTATCTCGGTATCTTCTTCTATCTATCGATCTATCTCAGTTTGCTTAGACAAGGTGTGTTCATAAACTAATTAGACTGAAGCTGTATTCAGCAAGACAGAAATAAACAATAAATGAAATGCAAATTTTCTTTTGCATTCAGTGAGTTTTCCATTGGTTGCAGCACCTTTGAAACTTCTCTTTTTTATATGGTGTGAAGCTGTCCTGCTGTATTTGTTAAAGTTCTCCATGTCCTCAAATCTTGTTCTATTAAGAGATTTTAGGAATAAGAAAAAGTCACAAGGAATTACATCTGGTAAGTATAAATAATTTTGCACTTGTAAAGTCCTATGATTCACCAAAAATATTTTATTCAAAGCTATTGAGATTAGCTTCAAAATTGGCTCGGACTTTTCAAGATTTCATATTGATATCCCCATATTATTGTAATTGTTGCTCTTATCTTTATGTGAGTTTAAATTTTAAAATTGTAAATTTTAAAGCTTCAGTTTCTGTATTATGTATCCTCACAGCATATCTATCTATCTATCTATCTATCTATCTATCTACGTGGTGCATTCAATAAGTTTCCAGACTTTTTTTGTACAGGCATTTAAAATTGCTGTAGACTCTTGAAAATTTGATATGTTATTGCAATACATCTTATGACCAATTTTTCGATTTTAGGTTCAAATGCATTGCTACAGGAGCAATTGGAATACACCCTACTAAAGCCTGATTGTCACAGCTGGTGAATTTCAAAAATGCAATCTGGACCTGAGGATGAATGATATGCAATAAAATTCTGTTTTAAACTTGGAAAAATGCCATAGAAATGTATGGAATGCTTCAGACTGCTTTTCGACCATCTTGCATGAATCGAGCATCAGTTTTTGAGAGGCATAAGAGATTTAAGGAAGGCAGGTAGTCTATAAGGGATGATGAGAGGTGTGAGAGGAGTAAGGAAGTCAATACACCAGAGTTGATTGGCCAAAGGGTTAGGGTTAGGGTTACTATGATGAGGTCTTAAGAGAGTTCAGGAAGAGATTCCGTTGCAAGAGTCCAGCATTCTTCAAATTGGGTCAATGGCATTTCCACCAGGACAATACACTAGTCCACAACTTCATCCTTGTCACAAACTATTTGACCAAGATGGGCATCAAGACAGTTCCTCACATATAGAGAAAAAGCTTGACAGGAACTGCACAAGAATGCTACAAGCTATACTGAACAAATCCTGGAAGCAACATTCCACAAAACAGCAGCTGTATGACCATTTACTTCCCATCTCTAAAACCCTCCAAATCAGACAAGCAAGGCATGTGGGACACTGCAAGAAAAGTAAGGATGAACTCGTAAGTGGGCTTCTCCTTCACACAGATGTGCAAGTGTTGACTGACCAACAAGAACAGCAACAGCTCTTTATGGACACAGGACGTTGTCTAGAAGACCAGCTGGAAGCGATGGTTGATAGTGTAGAACAGAATTCTGGAGTACAGGATCTGATAAATTTTTGAACATGTTTCCAAATTTCATTTCATTGTTGAAGATCTGATTTAGTTGGAAATTATTGAGACCCGTGAAAAAGTAATTGTCAATTGGATATGTGTGGTGAGTTGTTACTCAGTTTATTTGTGAGACATATGGCCTGGGGTTGTTATGAAGAAGGATCAGTACTTTTCTATGAACCCATGTCAAGTATAAATGTTGAATTCCTGGTAAATTTTGTTAATTTCCTGGCAATATGTCTTTGCTGTGTGGGTTTCATGAGGATTCAAGAATTTATAGATGGTCCCATTCATTAATCATCAAAGTGAACATGACCTTTTAATAGGGTTTTATTTTTAGACAATGATTTAATGACACACAGTCTGACATCTATCTATCTATCTATCTATCAGTCTATTTATGAGGGCCATTCAATAAAAGAATGGAATCTACCCATCTATCTATCTACCACACTTTGTCCTATCTATCTATCTACCTTAAACTGTTTATATATATATATATATATATATATATATATATATATATATATATAATCACAACTTGATAAAGTAGCTGCTAAATGGCCTAGACTGGAAGACCTACCAGGAGCAATGGATGATAGAGATGGCTGGCGAGAGAGAGAGAGTCAGGAGGATCTGTGCCAGCAACATGACATGATGATGGTGATGAAATGGCCTTAATGAAAGAGATTAGCCTGCTAAATGATCACAGTATAATAAAGTAACAGCTAACTGGCCCCATTGTAAGAGGTGAGCCTGCTAAATGATCCTGTGAAATAAGGTACATGTTAATTGGGCTCACAGAAAGAGATTCCTGGCAAAATATATAGGTTCATGTATGCAGAGATTCTGGTGTTATATGATAGCCTGTGTCTTGGTCCTTGTAACTGAAACAGTAGATATATATTTTTTGAGATTGAAAAAAGTAATTATCATCCCAACTGTTTTTTGAACTGTTGAGGTTATTCATTTACCTACTAAAGTTATTATCCCAAAGCTTTGGCTTCGGTTGATAAATTCTGTAACTTTCTCCGTTAGAAAATTCAAAAGAAAGGACAGCCTTATTTCCTTTATCCAATATCCCTGAATATATTTCTTAGATATTCTCAAGAATTGGATACGTTATCTCGGGCAGCTTCTCCCACCATCACAATATGCTCTACAAGATCTTATCTATCAATCTCCCTATCTTTTTGTTACAGTCTATTTTTAACTATCTATCTATCTATCTATCTATCTATCTCATCTCATGTCAATATACAATCCAGAAATGGATCAGAATTGTATATGTTATCTCGGGCAGCTTCTCCCACCATCACAATATGCTCTACAAGATCTTATCTATCAATCTCCCTATCTTTTTGTAACTGTCTATTTTTATCTATCTTTCTATCGCATCATATGTCAACCTACAATCCAGAAATGGATCATCTTAGTTTTACAAAAAATGGACAGAACTGTCTTTGTTTTCGTTCAACTTATGCCAAACGCATTTGTCAAGCCATTTTGATTTCCTGATTTGAAGCAAATGCCAAACAACAGTTGAATGGTTAAATCTTTAGTTCTTCTGCAACCTCTTGAATTGTTTTGCATGGGTCCACATTGATAATATCCTTCAGTTAGCTGTTGTCAATCACAGAACGATGTCCGTGACCTTCCTCATCTTTTAGGCTTTCATTTTTGTTAAGAAACTTTTTGGAGCCAATGTTCAGCTTTGCATTCATTGACAGTCCCAAAATTCTTCACTGATACTGAAAGCTGTTTTGGCTGCTTTATATCTCATCTTAAAATGATATCATAAAATCGCTTGAAATTGTTTTTTCTATTTTTAATTTGGCTGCTGTAAAATAAGCAAAATCATTAGGATAAAATTAGTGATGCAAAATTTGGGCTTTAAAATGTTTTATGACATAATGATTCCTAAATAATAGTCTTTGGTAAAATTTGCATCAAAACTGAAAATAACAAAAATTGCATTCATTTTCTATCTATCTATTTATCTCAAACTCTCCTATATCAGTTTCTTTCAATTTATCTATCTCAAACTCTCTCTCTATCTCTCTAAATATATAGATGCATATATATAAATACATATATATATATATGTATATATGCATTTAAATATATGCATCTATATATATATCTATATAGATGCATATATATATATATAAATGCATATATATATATATATATATATATATATATACATCTATATAAGTAAGTAAAGTTAGCGACCATAGTCGAGGGTGACCCGAAGGCTCCCTTTTCGATAGCTACTACACCAAGGTGTAGGGGAGGGCGCTACTCCATTCCCTGGATTGCTCCACTTTACCCTTGAACCGTACCTTATAATGCTGAGTGTTAAGCAAGGTGGTATCAAGTTCCATTTTTAAAGTCTTTGGTATGACTCGACCTGGGATTGAACCCAGGTCTCCCGGGCCATTGGCGAACACTCTCACCGCTGGGCCAATGTCCCAGTTTAAACCGGGACACATCTATATAAGTACATATATATATATATATATAAATGCATATATATATATATATATATATATGCATCTATATATATATATATATAGATGCATATATTTAAATGCAGATATACATATATATATATATATATATATATATATATATATATATATATATATATTGTGTAATGCAAACCTCTCCGTATGAATTGAGCCCTCTGGTATCCAGTAAGGAAAAAATATAAACAAACAAAAGCTACTGCATAATGCCTTATAATTCCTGAGCTGATGGGGTTTCCTTGCTGGCTGAGCCATATGATACTAATTCTAACGTAAAGTTGGGCAGGTTTCGATCCCGGCTTGAAGCATCCTATGTATCTAGTCACACTGAAGAGTTGTGATACAATGAAGCAGTCTGTCTGTGGATGACAATATATGTGCATTTATATACATGCATTCATATATATATATATGTATATATATTGTGTATTATTCAGTCCAGTTGAACCGGATTCAGGAATAATTCCATCAGGACAATAAAATCATTCAACTATGAACATTTAAATTTTCCTGGTAAAGAGCTCAATGTAACTGACATCACAGAGCAATAATTCCTTTAAGAAAACCAAAAACTAGTCACATTAGGATTATAAATTTATTTCCATCCTGTTATAGGTATTGATATGATTTAAGATTTTAAAAATTTTAAATTTAATTTACTGTAGAAAATGAGTTTGAATATACGTCTAGTTTCTTTATTGTGATTCCTACCGGTAATAAGAAGAAAAACTGGAAATGGGCAAAATGGGGAGGAAACGCTTCACCCCTATTCTACCCCCTCCCACCATTCCCTCCTGTGTCTATTCTGGCTGTATTTATTATATCCATTGAATCTGAAGAAGTCCCGTTATTTTTGGTGTTATTGATTCATATCAATACCCATAGCTGGATGGAAATAAATCTATAATCCTAATGTGACTGGTTTTTGTTTTTCTTAAAGGTATATATATATATATATATATGTATATGTATAAATGTTGCATATATATATATATATACATATATATATATATGTATGCTATATTTATACATATACATATATATATATATATACACACACACATATAAATATATATATATATGGCATATATATATATATGGCATATATATATATAAATGCTCATATATAAATGCATATATATATATATACACACACACACATATATATATATATATATATATATATATATATATGCAGCATTTTCACTTATTTCCTCTTACTTAATAAGTCTTGTATGTATATATTTACCAAGCCCTCCACATGAGCAGGATGTAACACAGTGTCAAATTTTAAGCTGAGTCTAACTGGTTTGGATTCAGAGTTTTCTTTCTCCTAGACTGGCTGCCTAACTAAGGCTGAAGAACCCAATCTACCCTACTATTTAAGCACAGCTGGAGGTAGTATATTTTGGATTCATACATTTTCTAAGGGTGTCCTCGTGGTGTAATGGTTAAAGCGATGAACTGCGGAATCGTAGTACGCGAGTTCGTACTCCAGTCACGCTATTACGTTCACTTTCGGGCAAATACCCTTGGGAAAGGTATGAACCCCCTTATTCTCCCTCCAGCTATGGGTAAATAGTAAGACGGACTAGGTTTTTCAGCCTTGGTGAGGCAACTAGTCTAGGAGAAGGAAAACTCTGAATTCAAACCTGTTAAACTCCGCTTAAAAATTGACCTTGCGTCATATCCTGCCCGAGCGGAAGGGTTGGTAAATAGTACCTTTTCTAAGGGTGTTAGTGTTTTGTGAAATGCATTCGGTTTTGTCCAGAGTTTGAACTTGTGTCGCCATGTCCATTTCCCTCAACAATGACCATTACAACATGGTCAAAGATGCAGGCTGCATGAGAGTAGCCTGTTGAAGTAAATTTATAATAGCAAAATAACAATCTGTTTAGTTTTTCTTTCAATTATATTACAGATATGATTGATCTGGATGAGATTTTGATACATTTATATATTAATAGTCATACCTTGAGCACTCCTGGAGAATTATATGAAACCTCTTATATATTCTCAATTTGAATAATTCCAAACTCATCGTCTCTAGACATTTACTTTATATATATATATATATATATATATATATATATATAGGGGGGGGGGCTAATTGAAAAAATAAGAGGAATATTACTAAAAAGAGCAAAAATCAGATTTTTCTATGAATGTATACTCAGTTTTGTCTATATTTGGTTTATAGCAAAAATTATTTCAATTTCTTAAAAATATCTGTTTAGGCAGCAAATCAAAAGATGTACTCCAGGTTTGAACAGAGGTATGTCATCAAAAATTTGATAGCTGCAAAGTGCAAACCATGTGAAATTTACAGAAGAATGTGTGATGTGTATGAAGAAGCATGTTTTTATCAAAAAATGTTTATCATTTGGGTAAATATTGTTTTGTCATGATAGGCCTGAGGCTCCAGTAAAGAAAACATTATGGGTACAATAGTCATTAAATAAGGTCATGCTGATACTTTTCTGGCTCATGACAATTGATTTCTTTAAAAAAGGTGCGACTGTAAACAGTACTTTCCATTTCCGTCTCTTTAAACAAGATTCACCTTATTTATTTAGGACAGTCCATGGAGTGAAAACATACTGACTCTCCACAAAAGAAAAATTTCTAGGAGTTGTGGTCATTAAATGAGGTCTTGCTGACTGTCTTCTGGGATATGAAAAGACCCATCGTTATTGATTTTCTTTGACTAAGGAAAATCCACTTTATTTAATAAAATGATCCTCCTACTCACTTTTTCTATTCAAACAAACTTAACTGTCTTCAAATTTGGGGGAATAATGAGATAGACATCATAAAATTGGAACCACTGTACACAGTTGTTAGTTCCATGATACAAATAAAGTGAGCTCTTCTGCAGTTTGGACTTTTAATTCTGGTACAAATTTTTTCTACTTATGCATGAATGGATAGAATAATTCTGAACATTTGAAATACAAGCTACAAAAAAGAAATAAATAAATAAATTTAAAAGGAAAAAACAACAACATGGCTTAATCTGAATTTGTTCTGTTTGTATAATGTTAGTTTTCTCTGCCTTTCTTAAATTATTCAATATTACACAGCAACATGAAAAGCCCTCCCCCTTGCCATGTGCACAATAAGCAGAATTTGTTTCGGATATGTAAGCATTACTAGAAGATAAGTCAATAGATACCACCGCCACCACCACCACTAAAAAAAATACTCAGAAAATAAATAAATAAATAAATTAATACATAAGAAAAATAAAAACGAAAAAAATAAAAAGTTAAAAAGGGAAATTGATAGGAATTATAAATATTGTATGAATGCTTGGAAGGGTAGCAGATATAAGAAAGGAACGGTAATTCAATTTTAGACAGACACGATGCGCACTCGTATATACTTCAGCTTGATTGATGATCTCAAAAATATGAATGTGCAAATATCTACATTTAAAGCAATCAGTCTAGACACAAGGCACCCTTGGTGCTTTCCTTAACATTCTCATATATATGTATATGTGTGCGTAACATATATATATATATATATATATGTATATATATATATATATGTATATATATATATATATATATATGTATGTATGATACACAAATTTCCAAAAGAAAGAAAAAGCAAAAGATAGCTAAAGACAAGGGGAGAGAGAATAAGAGAAATAATGTGTATACTTATCATAATATATATATTTATGGATATATTATACATGAAAATATATGTATAAAACAACTATATAAATATAAAAGTAAATATATATATATATATATATATATATATATATATTGGTATATATTTGTATATGTATAAATATGTATACATATGCATGTGTGTTTGTGTGTGTGTATGTGTGTTACCATTTCTGTATACACCCCTGCATAGACACACACATACACATACATATATATATATATATATATATATAAAGTTAGCATCTATCTATCTATCTATCAATTATTTATATATATATATATATATATATTTGTAAATAAAGAAAAATAGAAAGAGAAAGTGTGTGTTTTATGGTGTGTTTATGGCATATCAACCTTTGTAGGTTATTTAATGCTAAATCCATTTTTATACAAATTATCAGTTCTATTTCAAACAATTCAGTTTAGCATGTGTACACAGTTTAACTGTCAAAAACATTTCAATTTCAAGCTATTCAGTTTATTCAAAGTTCTAATTCAACCAATTCATTTTAGTATAAGTATAGATTTTCTTTACACAGTTAAATGTCAAAAGAGTTCTAGTTCAAAAAATTCAATTTAATGTCTAAAACAGTTCCATTTCAAACAATTCAGTTTAGCATACATACATGGTTTAAATATCAAAACAGTTCTATTTCAAGTAATTTAGTTTTGCATAAGTATGCAGATTACTTCAATTTAACCCCTAGATAGAGTCATATCAGGTGCTACCACTTTTAGTCTGAATGGACCTGGGAGCGATGGCAATGAAGGGGTGCTCCTCATTCTCCAAAGCTCCAGAATCACTGGAGCTTTACCATCAGATTGTTTAGTGTCATATCCAGGACACTCATAGGGTAAGGGGGTCTTACCCCTCTGTAGATCTGCAGTCGGTGTATTCTTCAGCCCCAGCTGACAGGGCAATATTTAATGTGAAGTTTTCTTGTTGACATGTTTTCTTCAAAATAAAAGGTAAATTAAGTCTATTACATTTTTTTTATTAGCTTCGCTATTCAAATTGGATGTCTCAGTATGTTGTATCGTGGTAAGGAAGAGATACACAGTGAAATAAAGAGTTAATTGTTTATAAACTGAAGTGGTAGAATCCGACAAATATTATAAGTCTTGCACTGTGGGTGTTATGTCCGAAGTTTGTCTTACTATTGACTGAGATCTTGCAGAAGTCTCATGCTTAAAAAACACAAAGTCTTTTATACCTCCGCAATAACAGAAATCACGTGGTAAGAACTACTATACAGTATCAGATCAAAATTGTATAAGAATTCTTTAAAATTCTCAATGTCCTTAGAAATATAAATTGTGGATATTTTTGTACCAGATTGGTCACAGTCAGAAACAGAATTTTGATAATATTGATCTTAACATTTATAATGATTAGATTGTTCAACAGTGGTCCAGGAGACCAAGGTTCAATCCCAGGTTGAGTTATACCAAAGACCAAAAATATCATTAATTTTTCTCTGCATTTTGTGTTGTGTGCATGTGGTTATGTATTGTGATGCATTGTTATGCAACTGTTCAAAATTATTTATGTTTATAACTCATGGTACCAGCTCATTGGCATAATGGTTAGAGTGTTTGCCAGTGGTTCAGGAATCTGGGTTTCAATTCCCAGTCTAGTCATACCAAAGATTCAAAAAATGGTTCTTGATGCCTCCTTGCTTAACACTCAGCATTATAGGGTACTGATCAAAGGTAAGTGGAGCAATCCACGAAAAAGAGTAACCATATCCCCCATACCTAAGTGTAGTAGCTTTTGGAAATCTTAGTTTGTGGTAACTTAGATTTTTGTTACAAAGTGTTGAAATAATTTTAAGATACTTACCCTTAAACCACCCTGTCGACAAGGACTGTTGAATTCACCAACTGCATCAATGCAAGGACGTAAGGCTTCCCCAAGAAGTGTTCTGAGTATGACACTAACTGCATCTGATGGTGAGGCTCCATTCTTGGAGTTTTGAGGAACTGCGGAGTACCTCTTCATTGCCATTACTTCCAGGTTCACTCTAACCCAGAGTGGTAGTATCTAACCCAGAGTGGTAGTATCTAACCCAGAATGGGAGTCTCAATAGTCAAATATAGATACTTAATTTTTGTAAATATTGTAAATAAATGAATATGAAATATAGTTATTTGTGTTGAATAGCAATACTTGCAACCATTTAACTTTGTGCAAGCCATTTAAAAATTATATATATATATATAAACAGTAATTGAATGGCTTAAAGAAAATTGAAATAGGAAAATAAAATGGGAAAAAAACAGAAAAAGAAAAGTATGTTTGTTGCAGACAGAGAGTCTATGAATGATGAGTTGACCCCTAAGTGAATCAGGGCCAAAGTACACTTGGTAGGTCAGCTAGTCATGGTTGAATGACTAAGGCAATTAAAGATGACTAGATACTTCTCCTGGGGGAGGGTTTTAAATCCACTACCCCAAACACCACAAGCAGAAGTTAGAGGGTGTCTCATTATCCTATTTACCAACCCCTCCGCTCGGGCAGGATATAACACAAGGTCAATTTTTAAGCAGAGTTTAACAGGTTTTAAATTCAGAGTTTTCCTTCTCCTAGACTAGTTGCCTCACCAAGGCTGAAGAACCTAGTCTGCCCTACTATTTACCCATAGCTGGAGGGAGAATAATTGGATTCATACCTTTCCCAAGGGTATTAGTGCAAAGTTAAAGGGTGTCTCATTATTGGACAGGAGAATTCAAGAGCTCTGCAAAGAGAGAAGTCAGTCTAAGTTGTATCCAAAGAGAAGTGGTGTCCTTTTAACAGAAAAGATTAACCAGTCTTGCTCTCTTTTATCTGACAATTCACTTTAGGGAGCCAGCAATAAACCTTGGTGCTTAGAACTGAACCTACCCCACCCCCAACCAAAAAAATACTAAAGTGTCCATGCTGTTTTTCTATGACAACCTTCATGCTCTCCAGCATGTGGCTTACCTGTTCTTGCTAGAGACCCATGCCTATGCCTCTGCTACATAACCATCAAGGGTTGATATGCCATTAAATCAAATGACCTAACCTAACCTGATCCTGATTGATAAATAAATAGATCAAAGTTATATTAGTATACAATATACAATATATGCATAAACATTAAATAACCATCAAGAGTTGATATGCCATTAAATCAAATAACCTAACCTAACCTACTCTTAAATCATTACATCATTCTTTAACATATTTTTCATCAATATTTATAATTCAAATTTACTTCTAAGTAGAAATCCACTCGTACCTTATAATTACTATAGGCTGCAAAGATTGCAGCTTTCCATTTAAGATATTTTATGGTATATCATAACTTTTATAATGAAGTAAATGATAATTATAAATATATAGTTTCTGACTAATGTCTTACTATCGCCCAATTATTAATGCCATTATGGATCAAATATTGAACAAGTCCTAGCAGCAACACCCTACAAGGCACCAAATATACGGCCACCTGCCTCCCATCATGAAAACTATCCAAGCTAGACGAACCGGACATGCAGGACACTGCTGGAGAAGCAAGGATGAGCTCATAAGTGATGTACTCTTATGGACCCCTGCATATGGCCAAGCAAAAGCAGGACGACCAGCTCGAACATACATACAGCAGCTATGTGAGGATACAGATGTAGCCCTGAAGACCTGCCAGATGCGATGAACGATAGGGAGAAGTGATGAGAGAGGATCAGGGATATCCGTGCTAGCGGTACGACATGATGATGATGATAGATCAAATTAAGTTTAACTTGAATTTGATACTTTTTGGCGGAGTACGGTGAGAGTTACTATCTCACTAAGAAGCTGACCAGTATAAAGCAGTTGGCTTCGTGTAACTTTCAAAGTATAAAAAATTTACTGTTTAATGGAGATGTAGCAGTCACAGATTTATTTTCTCTTGTGAATCAATGCCCCCACCGAGCGATTCGGCCACACACTGACCAATCAACAGGCAGAGCGCATTGATTCCATCTTCCTCTTAAGAACTATTTTTCTTGCCTTTTTTGGAAGTCGGCCAGCAGAACAGAGAGTACTCAGCCAGAGGAGAAGAAAGACCTCTCTCCCATCCTTTTCTACTGGATGCTCAAGCATTGACGATCTTCGCTGAAGATAACTGCTGCAACCTGCCATATACTGCTGCAACCTGCGACATTGCTACTGACACCCAAAAGAAATTTTCTCACACTGACACCAGTCTACTTTCTGTCATAAAAATAAGCCTTTCCTTGTTGTTCTTCAATGAGGCTTTGTTCTTTGTTCAGTGCTACATAAACAGTTACAAATTAACTTATAGTGTATGTGAACCTAATCATACACTAAAGAATTAATGTTATTTTTGTTAAATGACATATTTAAAAATTAGTTAAATTTAGAATCCCACATTTTTGCTTGATGCACCAGATTGGTAGAATCATTTTTTCTTTCTGAGTAGGCGATCTGTAGCTGAGCATCCTCTATGCTGGAACTGCCTCTCTCTCTCTTAATATATACATATATATATATTAAGTAAATGGTTGCCACTAGAGTAATGCAAGGCTCTTCATCTGAATTGAGCTCTCGGTAGCCGATAAGTGTATATATGTAAACAAAAATAAATGTGATACATAAGCGTTTAAATTTCCTTTGTTTACACTAGTTTTCTCATGGCTGAGTGGTAGAATCTTGGATTGGCATTTGAGTCAACTGGGTTTCGATCCCAGCTTTGGGAATCTAGCCTGTCTAGCCACACTGAAGAGTTCTTATAGAACGAAACAGGTCTGTCTGTGGATGACAATATATATATATATATTGCTGAGAGTGACTTTGTCAATAAACAACACTGAGTCCAGAAAAGGTTAACAAAAAGGTTTATAACCTTTTGGTACAATGGAATACAATAATAGAATCAAACACACAGTTTTTCAACGACAGTAAAGAATACTCAGTAAGTAAGGTAGGTTATCTTCAACTAATAATCTTGTCGAGTATGTATTTATGTCTTTCATTAAATGAGTTCAACTTTTGTTATATTGTCATCTACAGCATCACAACGACACAATAATAAAGCCGCAATGATAAGGACGTAGGAAAACATCTTTATAAAAATATATACCTCTAACTTTATTGCAAGGGTTCAAAAGGGTTGTTCAAGGTTTACGTGTGAGAGGGAGCTGGAGACCGAACATAACTGAAATATTTTTACCCCAAAGTTATGGCCGTCAGCGTTGTGTCTTTCTCATTCTCCAGGGCTGCTCAACCGGAGGCCCAGGGCCCACTCTGCTGAGTGATAGCTTTCCTTACTGGATCTTATCAGCAACTTCTCTAGTCCCCAAATTCCATCGGCCGGGTGTGGCTTTCCTTACCACATCTCATCTCCAACTCCATCCGATCTTCAACTCAACTGGCTCGTCGAACTCAACTGAGTTATATAATCGTTCAACGCCCACTCGATCTTTGAAATCGAATGTTTAATCGTCATCAAGCGGAAATAACTGTCATGCAGTTCAGAGGTCACTCTCTTCCGGTGCATCACTCTGTAGTGGCTGAGTGGGACCTTCCCCTTGTCCCATATTATCAGCCTTAATCCGCCCACGCAATCTCTTTCGATTACTGGCCATTGGAATGTGTCACTTCCTTCCGGTGCATCACTTTGGAATAGCATTTTTGGGCCGGATCGAAGGTCAAAATATAACACTTTCTTGTAGGGGAAATATCCTCCCTTACAAAAAAGACATATATATACATATATAATTCAAAATTACACATGACTACTCAATAGTTAAATGTTTGACAGGGAGCACTTGGTAAGCAGCTGAGCGATCTAAGGAACCTGGCAAAGGAAAGGACCAAGTGGCTCAAATGAAGAAAGGCTGAATTCTTCTACGTTTTAAAATACCACAGAAGCCAAATGCAGTAAAACAGACACTCACAAGTGATTTACTATGTTTAGCTTAAATGTAGTATAAAGCCAGAAACATGGGGCACAGAGTGTGAATCTAACTCACAAAGAAAGGTCGGCTAAAGCAGCTTGTCCCCCATTACACGATGCAAGGTACCGATCCATAAAGTCAATGGATAATAAACCCAGAAATGTGAAACTAATTTGTCTCAAGGAATTAAGTTATGTGTATGTATGTGGGAGGTACGTGTTTGGTTTGTTTGAGTTTTATGGCATTTCAACCATTATAGGTTATTTAATGCCTAGTACTCTTCATAAATATATATTAAATACATATGATTTGGTTTGATTTGGTTGGGTTTTATGGCATACCAACAATTACAGGTTATTTAATGCCAAGTAATCTTCATAGATGTATATTACTGCATATGATTTGGTTTGGTTGATTTTAATGTATATCAACCATTGTAGGTTTGGTTTGGTTTCTTTGTTTAATGGCATATCAACCTTTGAAGGTTTTTTGATGCCGAAGCTATTCTCCCAGAAGAACAGCAGTGGTACTATTTAACCCATAGCTGGGAGGATAAGGGAGTTCATAACTTTCCCAAAGGATATTTGTCCGAAAGTGAATGTAATAGCGCGACTGGAGTACCAACTCGCTTACTATGATTCTGCAGTCCATCGCTTTAACCATTACACCACAATGAAACCCCCTCGCAACCATTGTAGGTTATTTAATGCCAAATCTTCTTTATACATATATATTAAGTATATATGATATGGTTTGGTTAGGTTTTATGGCATATCAACCATTGTAGGTTATTTAATGCCAATTACTCTTCATAAATATGTTAAACATATATATGTTTTGTGAACACATTTTGTTGATGACATTCATAAATGATCATTCAGATCACTTGATGGCTAAAAAAATTACTTGTACAATTAAAGAGCTTTACTTGCCCCCTGTGGTGATGGGGGATGTGGTTGTTTTCCCTAAAGTCCAAAGTTACATAAATCTTATTTTTCATTGTCTTAGGACTAACTCAGCTGACATTTTTTTTATCTAAATCTCAAAAAATGCCATTTGATCCTCATAGCTCACAAACATTTCAATCTCACTTCTGGGAATATCTCACACATCCACGATTGTTGGATGCTGAGAATGTTCATGAGGAGCTGTTACATAAAAAAAATTTTGGAATAACTTTTACTTCTTACTCATAGACTGCCAACATATAGCTGACTATATAAAAAAAATTCAATCTCATTAGCCAAATGGGGTGTCCTTGTAGTGTAATGGTTAAAGTGATGGACTGTGGAATTGTAGTATGTGAGTTCGTACTCCAGTCGTGCTATTATGTTCATTTTCGGGCAAATACCCTTGGGAAAGGTATGAACCCCCTTATCCTCCCAGCTATGGGTTAAATAGTACCACTACTGTTCTTCTAGGAGAATGGCTTTGGCATTAAATAACCTAAAAAGAGTTGATATGCCATTAAACAAAGAAACCAAACCATCATTTGCCAAATTATATGTGAGATCCAAAAGATTTTTTATTCCAAACCAAAATTTCAATATCACCCCTATTGGCTAGAAATAGTATGTTTGTTATCTAACAACATTTAGTGATTTAGGATGGCCTTTGAGGGTAACATGACATAATTAGTGACTTGGGATAATGTTTGAGGGCAATATCACATAAGCAGTGATTTTGTGGGCAACATTACATAATCAGTGACTTATGATAACCTTTGAGGGCAACATTGCTTAATGAATGATTTAGGATGGCCTTTGAGGGTAACATGATAAAATTAGTGACTAAGATAATGTTTGAGAACAACATCGCATAGTCAATGGTCAAACCAATATTCATGTGAAAGACCAGGTCTCTGACAATTTACATTTGGACATGTCTATTTATATATCTATCTTAGTTTGGTCATGTTTATCTATCCCAATTCATAAATATCTCAGTCTATTCACATCAATCTCAGTGTGTTCATATCTATCTTTCTTACACTTAACACTCAGCAATATAAGGTACATATCAAGGGTAAAGTGGAGCAATATAAGGAAAGGAGTATCACCCTCCGCTACACATCAGTGTAGTAGCTATTGAAAAGGGAGCCTTCAGGTCGCCCTCTACTATGTTTGCTAACTCTAAACCGGGCCATTGGCCTAGTGAGTAGAGTGTTCGTCACTGATCCAGGAGACCAGGTTTCAATCTCAGGTCAAGTCATACCAAAGACTCAAAAAATGGTACCTGATGCCACCTTGCTTAGCACTCAGCATTAAAATATAAGGATCGAGGGTAAAGTGGAGCAATCCAGGGAATGGAGTAGTGCCCTCTCCTACACCTCGGTGTTGTAGCTATTGAAAAAGCAGCCTTCAGGTCACTCTTGACAACGGTCGCCAACTTTACTTTTTACTTATGTCTGAGAAGTGATACATAAAGTGACGAGAAACTGTGGTTGTTGTATGGCCAATCTAGTGTTACATCTATTGTCTCCTGTTCGGATGATATTCCCAATATTTTTATATTCCTTGTCTGGGACACATTAGTGAAGAAGTACACAAATGAACAAATATTTATAATTCATCCAATTTACTCGACTTGGCTCGTAAGGAATGTGTCATGGTTTCAGTTTTTCTGTTTAATGTCATATCAACCTTTGTAGGTTATTTAATGCCAAAGCCATTCTCCTAGAAGAACAGTAGTGGTACTATTTAACCCATAGCTGGGAGGATAAGGGGGTTCATACCTTTCCCAAGGGTTTTTGTCCAAAAGTGAGTGTAATAGCGCGACTGGAGTTCGAACTCACGTACTATGATTCCGGAATCCAACACTTTGACCATTATACCAAGAAGTCACCCCCTGGATGTTGCATGGATAATAATAACAAAAAAAATGGGTATCAATAACGGGTTGAGGAATTTTTGCACATGAACAATGTATCAGAATGACTAGCAAAATGAAATTAAACTCAACAGCAATTTCATCAACATATAAAATACATTTATTCCATTAGGATTCACCTAATAAAATAATATAAACATATAATAAAGTTCAAGAGATATACAAGCGGGATTTAAATGAGGAGCAAAAGTGAACATGAAGACTTGACATGGACATGATAGAAAATTACATTCAATCAGGCCTGTTTTCTGTTGACCATTTTCTCACTCGTTGGTCATGCACTTTCTTACCGAGCGCACATGATGCATTTTTCTTTCCATCTGTGTCATTTCAAGCTAACCTGCCCCACCTTCCAGCTTGTATCTCCAGGCAAAAAGGGGCTTATTCTGTCTACTCCCAGATTTCCAGTCAGTAATCTCCCACTACTCCTCTCCAAGTGAGTCTGCTGCTAAGTGTATATGTCACAAGTATAATGTACATCGCAGTAATAATAGGAATAATATTATATTCTGAGGGACACTCTCAAAATGGACATGTAAATCTATAATCTTCATTAGTTTGATTGAAGAAAGTTCAGAGGGAGCTTGTTTTATTTTTAACTATGAGATTTGACATTTTAAATTTAATGTAATAGATAATAACTTTTATCTGTTTTTGATGTTCAATGGGTTAAATGTATCTGCGTGCTTATCTTATTTGTGGTTCTTATGCATTTGATTCGGTCAATATAAATTAACTCGCTTAGTACTATTATGGTTGTCGTTATTATGGTTTTTATGGATGTTATGAATGAAAAAATGAACCATACTACCCATCCTAACAGAGTATTGTTTAACATATTTATGAAGAGTTATTGGCATCAAATAACCTACAATGGTTGATATGCCATAAAACCCAACCAAACCAAATCATATATATTTAATATATATGTATAAAGAGAATTTGGCATTAAATAATTCATAAATATAGCAAAGTATATATATATATATATACGTAGTGAATTCAATAAGTTTCCAGACTTTTTTTGTACTGGCATTGAAAATTGTCATAGACTCTTGAAAATTCAGTATACATCTTATGAGATGACTGACCAACTTTTGTGATTTCAGGTTCAAATCAACAGCTACAGCAGCAATTGGAATATACCCTACTAAAGCCTGATTGTCACAGCTGGTGAATTTCTAAAATGCAATTTGGATGTCAGGACACTTTAGAAGAATGATATGCAATAAAATTCCGTTCTAAACTTGGAAAAAATGATGCCACAGAAATGTACGCGATGCTTCAAACTGCTTTTCGACCATCTTGCATGAATCAAGCATCAGTTTTTGAGTGGCATAGGAGATTCAAGGAAGGCAGGGAGTCTGTGAGGGATGATGAGAGGTGTGGGAGAAGTAAGGAAGTCAATACACCAGAGTTGATTGGCTAAAGGGTTAGGGTTAGGGTTACTATGTTGAGGTTTTAAGGGAGTTCAGGAAGAGATTCCCAGGAAAGAGGCCAGCACTCTTCAAATCGGATCAGTGGTATTTCCACCAGGACAATGCACCAGTCCACAACTCCATCCTTGTCAAAGACTATTTGACCAAGATGGGCATCAAGACAGTTCCTCAGCCTCCCTATAGTCCAGACGTTGCTCCCTGTGATTTTTGGTTATTCCCAAAGCTTAGAGGCTGTCGTTATGAGACAATTGAGGAGATGAAAGAGGCTGTGACAAAGGTCATTGACATGCTCACACAAGAGGACTTCCATTGGATCTTCCAGAAGTTGTTGGAATGGTACAAGTGCATTGCAGCCGGAGGAGATTACTTCGAAGCGGACCAGAGCTTCATGCGTGTACTATTAATAAAAGTTCCCGTACGGAAAAAGTCTGGAAACTTATCATATGCTCCTCGTATATATATATATATATATATATATATATACATACATATTTAACAACTTGTCTGTACATGCAGGATATGACACAGCGTAAATTTTAAAACTAAGTTGAAAAGGTTTGAATTTAGTGCTTTCCTTCTCCTATACTAGTTGCCATACCTTGGTTAAAGAGTCTAGTCTGTCCTTCCATTTGTCTATAGCTGGAGGGAAAATAGTTTGATGCATATTTTCTTTATGGTATTACCATCATATATATATATATATATATATATATATATATATATAGAATAGTAACCTTTGAAGCACTGCTCTGTTGATATGCTATTTCTGCCAAGTTTGTTACATCTCTCTCAATCAAGCTATATATATATAAATATGTGTGTGTATTTGTGTGAGTGTATTTGTGTGTGTGTGTGTGTGTGAGTGAGAGAGAGAGAGAGAAAGAGAGAGATTTGTTCATTGAAGTTCTAAGAATATATGCTTATTACTATATTAGACAATGTAAGTATGGGTAATGTGTATTTTGGAAATGTTTCAAAAGCTACTTACCAACAAATTGTGTCAAACGGCCTTGTTGGAATATAAACAAAGAATCCTCCAGAGATTAATAATATTTTAGATATTGTTGACTGAGAATGACAGACTGCAGAATGGTAAACTATTCTAAGCCAAGAAATATTTTGGCCAGTGAAAATGTCTATTTCTGTATCATTCATCAGTAAAGGAAGGAAAAAAAAAAAATCAAATTATTCTGTTTATTTTAGATATTTATCAAGTGTCCCAATTTCTAAGAGCTAAATCTTATAAAAGTGCATGCAGCTTTTTCTCATGATTTCACAGTGTCAGAAATTAGGAGAAACGAGGAATTACGAAATCATCTACAAAATAACGTAATCATCTCAACGTTAATCAGAGAACATATAAACCAGATTTTAGGTTGAGTGAAAAGATTTGCAATATTTTAATATATGCTCATTTATAAAATGTATTTTAAATGACCAAAGCAGCTGAGCCACTCAGCTGAGGTTGCAGAATACTCCAACTTCATTTCTGTTGAGAAGTAAGACACCCCCCACCCGGCAACAAGTGTTCTGGATATAACACTAAACAATCTGATAGTGAGGGTCCAGTAATGCTAGAGCTTTGGGGAATGTGGAGTATCCCTTTATTGCAATCACTCCCAAGTCCTATTAGGTTTGGAGTGGTAGCACCTGATGGGGTCCTATCTATGGGTCAACTGTGTTCATATGCTGAACATAATTGTTAGAAATAGAACCATTTTTGACATTTAACTGTATGTTAACAAAGAACTATACCGTACTCAGTGAATAAAGATGAAGACAATAGTCCAGAAACCCTTAATGATAAAAATCACCAAGCTTTGTCTGAGAAATTTAGACAACTAACTGCATAGATTCTTCAAGCAACAAACTGGTGAGGCTGCATGCATAGAGATTTGGACATGGCGACAAAAAGGAAAGTACAAGAGACAAACTGAATCTCTTTAAATAGCAGAATAAAACAATGCCATCATGCCCAATTATATTAAAACTGAAATTTATGAAACACAACATAATAGCAAGTGTAGTCCACGTTGAGAAAGAGATGAAATGCTTAATCATATAATTAGCTAATAAAGCAAACTAGCACAAAAGGAGTACAAGACTAGACATGATTGGGTGGGAAAGGTGATTCACCGGGAATTGTGCAAGAAATTAAAATTTGATCATACCACCAAAACGTATTTACCGAAAATAGAATCCTTCCTTGGAAATTCTCTTGAATTTTGCTCTACGAATGGATCACCTAATCCCCGCCCGAAGACCAGACCGAGTATTTATTAAGAAGAAAAAACAACTTGTCAACTCGTGGATTTTGCCATTCTGGTAGAATGAATGAAAGCAAAAAGATAAACATATATTTGGACCCTACCAGAGAACTGAAAATCCGGTAGAAAGTGAGAGTGATTGTGATACCAACTGGAGATAGTGTCCCAGGATCGGTTCCCAAAGACTTGGAAAAAAGACTGGAGTAATTGGAAATCAAAGGAAGAATTATGACCATCCCATCCACAGTATTGTTAGGATTGGTTTGAATCCTGAGAAGAGTTCAAGAGACCAGAAGAGAATTGATTCATCATCATCATCATGTCATGCCACCAGCATAGATATCCCTGACCCTCTCTCGCCACTCCTCCCTATCGTTCATCGCTTCTGGCAGGTCCTCAGGGCTATAACCCATATCCTCACAGAGCTGCTGTATGTAGGTTCGAGCTGGTCACCCTGCTTTTGCACGGTCATATGAGGTGGTCCATAGGAGAACATCACAAATGAGATCGTCCCTGATTCTCAAGCAGTGTCCTGCATGTCTGTTTTGTCTGACTTTGATAGTTTTTATAATAGGTGATAGGTGGCTGTTCGTTGCTGTTTTGAGAGGTGTTGCTTCAAGAACTTGTTCAAAATTGCTTGCAGCATTCTTGTGTAGTTGCCGTCAAACTTTTTCTCCATCTGTTTAGTTAGCGTCTATGTAGTGCATCTATATAGCAGTATCGACACGACTGCTGCTTGGAAGAAACTGTGTTTCATTTTATCGGTCAGGTCTGAATTGTTTAGATGACTTAAATTTTCTTGAAGACCATGCTACTATGTGTACTGGTTAAAAATCATACTCTGTATCCTCACATGTGCACCACCTCTTCCAGGTGCATCCTTTGCATAGTTTCATTGGAGGCATTCATGGCAGGACATTTTTTTTTTGTTTCTTTGATTTCTTTGTTTAATGGCATATCAACCTTTGTAGGTTATTTAATGCCAGAGCCATTCTCCTAGAAGAACAGTAGTGGTACTATTTAACCCATAGCAGGGAGGATAAGGGAGTTCATACCTTTCCTAAGGGTATTTGCCCGAAAGTGAATGTAGTAGCGTGACTGGGGTACGAACTCGCTTACTACGATTTCGCAGTCCATCACTTTAACCATTACATCGCGAGGACATCCCCTATTTCTAAATAGGAAATGATCTTGGTTACTCAAGTTCAAATCCTGACTGAAGCTGTTATCATTTTAAATAGCACTAATACTTTTTGGGAAAGGTATGAATTCAGATATTTTTCCACTAGCTATGGGTAAATAATAGGGCAGACGGGGCTCATTAACTTTGGTATGGCAACATATCTAGGAGAAGGAAAACTGAATTTATATTTGTTGACCTGGAGAGGGATGGGCTCTGCCTGGCTTATCCTGCCCAAAACACTCTACTCGAGTAGAATGTCAATGATCTGTAATGATAATTTTCACCACACATTGTTTTAGCAATTCAAAGAAGTGAATATACAAGGGTTGGTTGGTTGGTTGGTTTTATGGCATGTCAAACCTTGTCGGGTTATTTAATTCTAAAGTCATGATGATTATTTGCAAAACTGTGTAGCTGCAGGTAACAATTTTAGATACAATTTGTACACAGTTATAGGATTTCAAGTATTCCTATCAAATACTAATAATTTTCAAATGGATCTATTTGATCAATACATGAGACACTAACAGATTCTACTGCTCTAAGTCAGAGTGGACCTGGGAGCAATGATAACAAAAAGATGATTCTGTTTCTTAGTAGGCATGCTTAGCATAATAATTATTATTGTAGGGAATAGAATTGGTGGTCCGAGTTCAAATCCAGTTTGAGGCTTTTCATTTTGTACAAAGGCCCTTGGTAAAGACATGAATTTATCTCCTTGAGTAGATTGAGTTCTTTAGCCTTGATTAGACAACTGATCTTGGAGAAGGAAAACTAGATTAAAACCTGAAGTGACTGGTACATAGAGTAACACTTAGACATCCAATCTAGGAAAAGGAAAACTTTGAATTCAAACCAGTTTCCCTCTGCTTAAGCATTGAACTTATGTAACATCCAACTCATGGAGGAGAGTTTGCATAAATTCAAACAGAGGACTGTATACTTCCCAAAGCTCCAGAACAGGACCTTTTCTGCTAGGAAACGCTTCAATGTCAAAACCAAAACATTCCATTTGCAAGGTGCTTATTGGCCAAGTGGGTAGAGTGTTCTCAAATGGTCCGGGAGACCTGGGTTCAATCCCAGGTCGCGACATACCAAAGACTTAAAAAATGATACTTGATACCTTCTTGCTTAACACTCAGCAATATAAGGTACGTATCAAGGGAAAAGTGGAGCAATCCAGAGAAAGGAGTAGCACCCTTCCCTATACCTCGGTGTAGTAGCTATTGAAAAGGGAGCCTTCTAGTCTTCCTCAACTACGGTCACCAACTTTACTTACTTTATATGGAAAAGAACCAAGGGGAACTAGAATATACGAGGGAGGATTGAGACAATTCAGATCATAGGACTGTTGAGATCTGCAAGAATACTGAGAAAAGTCCTGAAGAGTTAACAAGACTTGCTGTCACTGGAACTTCATTGCAGGCCACCAGTTACTAGTGGTATGAAAAGTTGCATCATAATCTATAATATTAATATAGAATAAGACATGAACTGATGTGCTTGAATGTTATGCACTGTCACTACCTCAGATAAATAATGGACCATTCTGTTTTGATTGTGAGGAAAGAAAAGAAAGAAAAGAACACGGTACATGTCAGAGAGAAAAAAGATGGCAAATATAATAAATTATTTATCGGTATGAATATTCTATGTTGACTGCTATTAAGATCACATCTCACACATCTATAAATATATATAATTCACTTTGTTTGTTTATGTGCTTTTTGCCGAGAGGATCCTAAGCTAATAGGCTAATCTTGTTGAAACGTAGCATGTAGACTTCCTTTAACTCAAGGAGTGTGTTAAAGCCATCAGCAAGGGTTGTGAGAAGAATTTTGAATTTAAAAAAGATTTCCCAACAGTAAAACTAACATAAAAAAATTGTTCAAATAAAATTAACCAGCTTAAATTTAATGAAGCGATCCTGATAATTCTATCCATCAATTTTAATAAAATTTTTAAAAAATTTAATAAAATTTTTATAAAATATTTATCTTAAGTTTCAGAAATTACAGTCTTCCATTTGGTCAGAAAATGTTATATCTAGTTATTTATTTATCTATTTTAAGAATCTAAAAGCAAAATAATTTTTAGATTTTAAAAATTCCCTCATTGGTGAAGCTATCTGAAGTTTTCTACATTCCTGGCTACAATGTATTTCCATTTCTTTCTAGATTTCAACATTCTTCTCCAATAACAATTTCCTCTTCTCATTCTTGTAGAGATCTTGTGAGTGGTTGATTTCAGTCTCTCAGATACCACCCAATTACATCATGGGTTCACCTGTTATCTGTGAACCTAGCAATGTATCAAGCCCAGCATAACTTCTGCTTTCAATACTCCATGATCACATCCTTCACTCCACTCCAGTATTGCTCCTACAATGATATTCCCAGTGTGGATATTTCCATAACCCTCTGTGCTGTGACCAATCGCTGTTCTCCCTTCATTGTGGTAGCCTTCATTTCACTTGTACATAACATCACAGGAAAATGTTGCAATAGAAGAGATATATACTAGTGGGTCATATAGTAGCGAGAAAGGTGCCCGTGGTGTATTGGTTATCGGTGTAGAAAATGGATAGGGTGACACGAGTTCAAATCCTGGATGAGTCTGATTGCATTTCACATGGCGCTAATACTCTTGGAAAAGGTAAAAAAGAACCCAAATACTCTCCCTCCAGCTATGGGTAAATACTAGGACAGACTGGGTTCTTCAGCCTTGGTGAGGCAACTTGTCAAGGAGAAGGAAAACTTTGTATTCAAACCTGTTAAACTCAGCTTAAAATTTGACCTTGTGTCATATCCTGCCCGAGCAGAGTGGTTGGGTAAATATAGTTAGTGATGAAATCAAGAAGGAGAAAGAGAATGTTTGTTTTGGACAGATGGTAAATATCTGCCAAGAGATGGATGCAGAAATCTCATGGAGAATATGATAAGGGGGGAGGGGGGAAAGCAGTTATGTATTGAGAGAGAAAGAGAAATAAAGAAAGAGAGAGAGAGAGAGAAAAAAGAGAGGAAGAGATATAGAGAGATTCAGTAAGTTTAACTTTGTACGATGAAGCCAAAGATATAGATCACCTTGTGCTACATCTAAGCTTAGAAAATATACGTATCAGTCTGTCTGTCTGCTTCTCTCTCTCTTTCTCTCTATTTATCTATATATATTTGTAACATATATTTGAAAATATAATCGTGAAAAATTCCTTCTCTTACGTTAAGAATAATGATGGCCCTGGGGTAAGATATCCAACTGATATAAAGTCAGCTTGAAACCTCTTGCAGGTCTAGCCACACTGATAAGTTGTGACACAACAAAACAGTCTGTCTGTGGATGACAATATATATATATATATATATATATTGGTCTGATGATCGCTTAGATGAGAAACTGACAGTCACCAAGCACTGTCGACTCTGTGTTCACACTGTCTCTACATGCCGATCTTTTCAATAGTACCATTTTGGTTGGTTGATTGATGGATTTTAATGGCATATCAACCAGTCTGAAGTTATTTCATGCCTAAATAGTGTATATAAAGTTGTAAAGTAAAGTTGGCGACTTTAGTCGAGGGTGACTACACCAAGGTGTAGGTTAGAGTGCTACTCCATTCCCTTGATTGCTCCACTTTATCCTTGATCCTTACCTTATCATGCTGACTGTTAAGCAAGATGGCATCAAGTACCAATTTTTAAGTCTTTGGTATGACTCGACCTTGGACTGAACACTGGTTTCCTGGACCATTGGCAAACACTCTACTCATTAGACCCAGTTCCTAAGTATGCCTATTTCAACACTTTTTTGTTTTAATAATGTGTTAACATCATGGGTTGGTTGGGTGGTTGTGTTTTATAGCATATTAACCATTGTGGCTGATTTAATGCCAAATCCTGTTTATACGTATGGTTTTAATGAATAGTTTGTCGTGAACGTTATTCTTAAATAAGCCAGAGCTCATTTGTTTGCACACAGTTAAATGGTTTCAAATATTGCTATTCCACACTAATAATTTTATTTGCCACAGTTAAATGGTTTAATGTATTTTATGCAATACTAATAGTTCAATTTAATATCAATCATTTGTTTGCACACAGTTAAATGGTTTTAAGTATTGAAAATGGTTAACTAATACCATTTGTCCTATAGATGGGACCCTAACAGGTACTAGAACTCCAGCTCAAGAAATAGCAATAAAGAGGTGCTCTACATTGCCCAAAGTTCCAAGACTTGAGCTTTACCATCAGATGCAGTTTAGGGTCATTTTCAGGACATTCCTTGGTTGGGTGGTACCCTGCTGTAGAGATGCAGTCAGCATATTCTACAGCCCCAGCCTACTGGGTGGTAGCACCATTTTGCCCACAATCTTATCCTTTAGGAATTATCACATACTTAACCCCTCCATCACGGCCAGAATGTGACAAAAGTTTGATTTTTCAAGCAGAATAAAGCTGGTTTGAATTCAAAGTTTTCTTTCTCTGAGATAAGTTGCCTTATCAAGCTGAACAAGACTCTATATGCTAATCTTTACAGATTTTAAAAACAAGCAATAAGAATATGAAAAAATCAATTTTTAAATTCCATCAACAGAAAATCTTGAAGAATTGTTTGTAAGTGCAGATATTTTTAGATTGTCACCACATTCCATCATCTTTAACGACTTAGATATTATCAATATGATATCAGGATGTGAAAATATGATGAATGCATCCTTTTCCATATTTTATTCTTTCTGGTTTTGTGCTTGTAAAATCTGCCATAGCCAAGTGGTATAGATGTCTGTAGAATATCAACAAGTGGATGTGTCTCTAGTGGACACACTGAATTAATTTTCTCAGTCAATAATTTCCAATAACCAGATCAATATTCAGTCATAAATACTGACTTAAGCTGACAAAATCAATGCAGAAAATTTTTTATTCTTCTTTCTTTTTTCTTTCCTTTCTTATGCATTAATTTTTCTCTTTCTTTCTTTAACTATTTTATTCATTCTTTCTTTCATTTTTTTGTTCATTTTTTCTTTCTTTCTTTTAGTTTTTCTCTTTTCATCTTCCTTTATTTCTTCTTTTTTTACTTTCTAGCAGTCTTTTTTCATTTCTTTACTTTATTCACATTTTTCTTTCTTTTTCTTTTTTTTATTAACCCTCTTTCTTTCTCCCTCATTTTCTTTCTTTCTTTCTTTCTTTCTTTCTTTTGTTTTTGCTTTCTATTTTCCACCAATCTTTCTTTGTTTCTTTGTTTCTTTCTTTATCTTATTCTTTCTTTCTTTCTTTCTTTCTTTCTTTCATTTTTGTTTTCTTTCTTTCTTTCTTTCGTTTTTGTTTTCTATTTTCCACTAATCTTTCTTTTTTCTTTCTTTCTTTCTTTCTTTTATTTTCATTTTCTATTTTCCACTAATCTTTCTTTCTTTCTTTCTTTCTTTCTTTCTTTCTTTTAACTTCTTTTTTTCCTTTTTTATATACCCTTATTTTCTTTTTATTTTCTACTTTCCACCAATCTTTTCTTTCTTTCTTTCTTTCTTTCTTTCTTTCTTTCTTTCTTTCTAAATTCACCAAGACTTGACTTGCCCCAGAGAGTCTGTGTGCCAACCTCATCTGAGAAATGATTGACTCCATTGAGTTTCTTGTGTTACCATGGTAACTTCAATTTATGTCTGATTGTATCAGATGGAAAGAATAAAGGAAGGGGAAGGAGAAAGAGAGAGAGAGAGAGAGAGAGAGAGTGGGAGAAGGCTTGATCCAAAGAAGAAAAGAAAAGGAAATTAAATGAAATTAACTTGGATTTGACCATCTTCTACAAAAGGCAAGAATCTTGAAAATAATGACCATTACTGTCTGAAATACTAGGACAGGCTATTGTAACTATTTAATGATTTGTCTCAGATGAACATCTCCATCTTTGTTGTTTTTATCACCTTGTTTCAACCAGCATATGAAAAGGCAGAAGGCTCGTAGCAAATAATTCTGATATATTATCCAATGGTCAGCTGTTGTTTTGTTTGTCATTGGTTTTATATATAATAGATAATCTACTTTGACTTCTCACTCACCAAAAAGGAGTGTCTTGATTATGGCAATAGACTGCATCTGGTAATATAGCTCCAGTTGGAACGATGACAGTTGTATAGGGTCCCCTCTTTTTTTTATTGCACTCAATTCCAGCCAGACACAGAGTGGTTGTACTATGGGTCAGATAGAACTGTTTGAAATATATATATATATATATATAAACAAATGAATAATGAAATCATTGTCCCTTCAATCAAATTATTTAATTTACACCCTGTTTTTAATTATTCTTTCCGGTGACTAAGCCTGACAAGTGCTAGATGAAAGGGCCCTTGCCGTTTTATTGTTTTAAGATAGTTTCCCCCTTTACGAAGGATTTCGTTATTCATTTGTTTATATAAATTTTTGTGTACCAAAAACATAATAATATATATATATATATGTATGGGAGTAAATAATCAAAAATAATGTGACAATGTGGAGAAAATACTGAAAAACAAAGTCATCCAAAGTGAAGAATTTAATAAGAAAGAAAGTCGACATAATAACGTTTCTGTTTCAATAAATCATCATCAAGACTTAGAAAAGATGTTTTGAAGTGTTGTTTGATGGCAGATGGATGATTAACAAAATACAAAACAAGACAAAGGAGGAGATTATGTATAAAGAAAAAATGGTGGGGGGACGTTAACCGTTTGATCAATTCAGTGTTCATATTTTAAGAATATGTGACTGTATAAGGTAATGATGTAAAACAAATAAAACCACCAAGATATACATCAGCTAAAAAGAAAAAGAAAAAGAAAGATAGAGGAGGAAGCAAAGAAAAGAAAAGAAAAGAATCGAAGAATGAGAAGAAGAAGAAAGAGAAAGAAGAAAGGAAGAGAAAGTTCAAAGAAGGAAGAGAAAGAAGATAGAAAAGAAAGGAAAAGAAAAGAATCGAAAAATGAGAAGAAGAAAAATAAAGAGAAAGAAGAAAGGAAGAGAAAGATCAAAGAAGGAAGAGAAAGAAGATAAAAAAGAAAAGAAAAAAGAATTGAAGAATGAGAAGAAGAAGAAAGAGAAAGAAGAAAGGAAGAGAAAGATCAGAGAAGGAAGAGAAAGAAGATAGAAAAGAAAAGAAAAGAAAAGAAAAGAATCAAAGAATGAAAAGAAGAAGAAAGAGAAAGAAGAGAAAGAAGAAAGGGAAAGAAAGACCAAAGAAGGAAGAGAGAGAAGATAGAAAAGAAAAGAAAAGAGCATATATATATGTATATATAATCTCCTCCTTTGTTTTGTCTTTTATTTCATTAAGCATCCATCGGTAATCTTATGACACTTTATAACATCTTTTCTAATCCCTGATGATGGTTTATTATAAACTGAAACATCATATACGATATGCAAGTCTTCCTCAGTAACAAAAACGTGTCAACATCCACTGTGAAGAGAAGACTCTGTGAAGCTGGCTTACATGGCAGAATTACTGTCTCCAGTGGGCCAAGGTGCACAAAGACTGGACAAAAGAATTGTGGAATAAAGTCCTTTAGACTGATGAATCAAAGTTTGAAATCTATAGGTCAAATAGGAGGGTCTACGTGTGGTGAAAGGTTGGTGAAAGAGTGCAACCCCCTTATATCACACCAACCATAAAGCATGGAGGAGGATCTGTTATGGTGTGGGGGCTTTTGCCAATTACAAAATTAGAGATTTGCACTAGGTGAAAGGCAAACTGAATCAGACTGGCTATCACAGCATACGACAGCATCACACAATACCATCTGGAATGTGGATTGTGGTTCAAGGATTTCTACTGATGCAAGATAATGATCCAAAACATACTTGTAAACTCCATCAGAGGTACACAAAAAGCAAAGAACAGCATCTTCTTCAACTGATGTCTTGGCTGGCGCAATCAGTGGAATTAAATCTCAATGAATATTTACCAACCCCTCCGTTTGGGCAGGATATGACACAAGGTCAATTTTTAAGCAGAGTTTAACAGGTTTGAATTCAGAGTTTTCCTTCTCCTAGACTAGTTGCCTTTCTAAGGCTGTAGAACCTAGTCTGCCCTACTATTTACCCATAGCTGGAGGGAGAATAATTGGATTCATACCTTTTCCAAGGGTATTGGTGCTATGTGAAATGCAATTAGCCTGGTCCAGGATTTGAACTCGTGTCGTCGTGTCCATATACTACGACGATAACCATTACACCACGGAATTAAATCTCAATGAACTGGTATGGGATGAACTTGACCAAAAAGCCATGCTAAACAACCTATAAGTATGACACACCTCTGGCAGATCTTGCAAGAAAGCTGGGCATAATTATCTTTAGTCTACCTCCAGTTTGTCAGAAGGTCATTTTAATAAATCAAAAATTTAATATATATATGTATATATATATATATATAAATGTTTGATAAACAAGAAGTGCTTAAATGCTGACCAGCAGAGCAGTATAAAAGCTAAAAGGAATTAAGATCTCACCTTTACACTGTTGTTTCATAACCATTTAGTTTCATATGTTTTCTTGTGAAAAAATACACGACACTATACCAAACCAATAACATTTTGAATTCTTTTAATATATTTCCACATCCCGTCAAATTAATCTTGAATCAAAACTAAATACGTGTGAAATAGAAAAGCTGCAACCTGATGAAATCCTTCAGCATCAGAGTAGGTTATAATAACATGGATTGCTTTTGGCTTCCCGATGACATTGGCCACTGATATATCACATAAGTATGCAAATCAAAAAATTGGAACTTCGATAAAATGAAATTATGAGTCTACAAAGTTCTCCAAGATCATGTAATGTAGCAAAAAAAAAAAATACCAATAAAAATAACGAGATTCAACTTTTGGGGAATAAGGTAAAACATTTCTGAAATGACTCTTGAATTATTTGCTAAGGGGGAATAATCACTCTGCTGTTCTCTACATAGATGGGAACTGCTTGAAATCAACAAATTGATTGATAGATAAGAACTGACTGAAATAGATGGAAACTGAGATAATTAGACAAACAGACAGAAAGAAACTTTGCTAGCTAGCTAGATAGATAGATAGATTGATAGACAGATATAAACTGATTGAAATTGACAGGAACTGACTGAGATAGACAGACAGAATGGCAAACAGAGACTTAAATAGCCAGCTAGATAGATAGATTGATAGATCATAGATAGATAGATAGATAGATAATGTGGGGGTGCCCATGGTGCATTCGTTATCGTCGTAGGAAATGGACACGGCAACATGAGTTCAAATCCTGAACGAGACTGGTTGCACTTCACATAGCAATAATACCCTTGGGAAAGGTATGAATCCAATTATTCTCCCTCCTGCTATGGGTAAATAGTAGAGCAGACTGGGTTCTTCGGCATTGGTGAGGCAACTAGTCTAGGAGAAGGAAAACTTTAAATTCAAACCTGTTAAACTTCACTTAAAAATTGACCTTGTGTCATATCCAGCCCAAGCGGAGGGGTTGGTAAATATGGATAGATAGATAAAACCTGACTGATATATAGAAACTGAGATAATTAGACAAACAGATGGAAAGAAACTTACCTTGCTAGATAGATAGATAGATATAAACTGATTGAAATTGATAGGAACTGACTTAGATAGACAGAGAGAATGACAGACCGAGACTTAAATAGCTAGCTAGCTAGACAGATAGATAGATAGATAGATAAGACCTGACTGTGATATATAGAAATTCACAGAGCAAGCTCGGTTGCTAGATAGACAAATAGACAGAGAAAAACTTAGATTGATAGATTGATGAATTAGTTTGGTTTTAAAGCACATTGTGGTTTATTAATACAAATCCATTTTTATACATATACACAGACCTATTTCAAACAATTCAGTTTAGTATAAGTATAGTTTTTGTTTATACACAGTTATATGACAATACAATTCTATTTCAAACAATTCAATTTAGCATAAGTACACAGTTTAGTTCTTTTTGACGTATAGATAGGACCCAATCAGGTGCTAACACTCCGGGCCAGAGTGGACCTGGGAGTGATGGCAGTGAAGGAGTACTCCGCATTCCCCAAAGCTACAGAATTACTGGAACCTCACTTTTAGATTGTTTAATGTCATACCTAGGACACTCATGGCGGGGACGTCTTACTCTTCTGCTGAGAAGCAGTCAGTGTATTCTACAGCCCCAGCTGACAGGGTAATCGATAGATTGATAGGAATTGACTGATGGATAAGAACTGACAGAGACAGACAGAAACATAGATAGATAGATAGATAGATAGATGTTTATGCATAATATATTCTACAAATGGAGATTGTTGAAATACCTCTAGATTGTGAATTTTTTGTTAAGGTAACATGAAAATGTTTCACAGAGCAAAGTTTAAAGAGTCTGGAGAATGCTACACTCACAGAGACTTGTGTTTCTCCAAAAACTGCTAATCAAAAGTATTGAGAATTACGACTCAATTGCTAGCAAGTCAAGACAATAATCTAAACAGCAATCTTTACAGTAGTCTAGACATGTTCACTTTGTACGAATAGTTTCAACTAATCCGCAGTCTTATTTTTTTCAAATCCATCTTATCTTATTTGGGCATATTGAAATAATGGTTCCATTCTAGATTTTGCATACTGCATTTGATTATACATAACTAAGATTTAATATTTGAGTATTATGAAGTCAAGTTAGGTTCAAGTTATGTTTGTATACAGGGTCTGGATTAATATCCGCTTCTCAGATACCTTGCTTTGCATATATGAGCCGTGGGATATTTTGGAGTCATTTTTTATTTAGGCAAAGGCCGGACTTATATGCCATAAAATACAGTAATTTAAGCTGTGACACATTTTTTTGTTCTCACCTAAATAATGTTCTTACCATCAGTAGTTGATGAAGATTCAAGGCAGTGGGAGAAGGTATAAAGGAATAAAACGAATTTGAAGAAAGAGAGAGAGAGAGAGAGAGAGAGAGAGAAAGAAAGAAAGAACGAGGGATGTGTGAAGAAAAAAGAAAGAAAAACAGGAAGGTAGAGAGAAAGAATATAGAAAAAAAGAAACAAACAAAGAAACAAACAAAGGAAGGAATTAAAAAAGAAAAAGTAAAAGTAAATAGGAAGGAGCAAAAGAAAAGATAGAAATAAAATGGAAAAGAAAGAAAGAAAGAAAGAAAGAAAGAAAGATAAAAAAGAAAGAAAGACAGAAATAAACAAAGAAGGAACATAGGAAGGAAGGAAAAAGAAAGGAAGAGCAAAGAAAGAAAGAAAGAAAAAGTAAGAGAAAAAAGAAAGAAAGACAGAAATAAACAAACAAAGAAGGAACACAGGAAGGAGGGAAAAAGAAAGAAAGAAAGAACACAAGAAGGAAGAAAAAAGAAAGAAAAGAAGAAGAAGAAAAAAAAAGAAAGAAAGAAAGAAAGAAAGAGAAAAAGAAAGAAAGACAGAAATAAACAAAGAAGGAACACAGGAAGGAAGGAAAAAGAAAGGAAGAGCAAAGAAAGAAAGAAAGAAAGAAAGAAAGAAAGAAAGTATATTGGAAGGAATAAAAAAAGGATATCCTATTCTAGAGCTTGAATCTGGATTGTCTATTCCATTTCCTTCTATGGTAACCATTATGCAAAGTATGCTATATATATATATATATATATATATATATTGAGAGAGAGAGAGGGGGAAAAGGAAAAAAGGAAGAGAGAGTGAGAGAGAGAAATGACAGATCTAAAATGCTGAGAGTTGCAAACTGGAGGATTTAAAATAAGGAATTTCTAATGAAAGTAGCCTAATATTTTTCTCTTAGTTGATATAATTTTTAGATTAAAAATAGATTTTAATGTATGGAACACACGACATGACTTCATGATTTCATTAACATAATCATTACATATATTCAATCGACAATGCATTTAATGGAATGATTTATCCTTATTTATCGTTAAATGAATGATCATTGATTTACTTTTAATACACATTGCACTGTCTAATTCAAATTATTTAATCTGTTATCTTCATTCTTGTTGTTTTTTTAAGAAAAACATTGTATCCACTATTCAATGCAGTCATGTCCTTGCAAAGTCATTGAATAGGCTCAGATCAGATGGGAAATATGGACCCACTCCTGTTTTTCAATATCAATACTCTTTAGTAAACAGCCCCCCACTCTTTGTTTTCACTAAGAGAAGTAAGTAAACTTGGCAACCTTAGTCAAGGATGACCCAAAGGCCCCTTTTCAATAACTACAACACTGAGGTGTAAGGGAGGGTGCTACTCCTTTACCTGGATTGCTCCACTTTACCCTTATACTTACCCTTATACTTTATAATGCTGAGTGTTAAGCAAGCAGGGATCAAGTACCCTTTTTTGAGTCTTTGGTATGACTCAACCTAAGATTGAACTTTGGTCTCCCGGGCCCTGGTGAACACTCCAACCATTATGCCAATGAGCCGAAATCCCTTCATAATGGTAGGGTCACGCTTTATGCTAATGGGTTTACCTGTTCTGAATGCAATGGGTATCTATATAAGTGTGTTCATATCTATCTAAACTATTTATATTTATCTATCCCTCCGTCCCTGTCAACATTAATTTAAATTTGTTCATATCTATCTATCTATATATCTGTCTATTTACCGCCAACACAATCAGCTTAGGGGCTGTAGAATACACCAACTGCATCTCTGCAGAGGGGTAAGATCCCCTCCCTACAACACAATAAGTATCCTGGATATAACACTAAACTGTATCTGATAACAAGGCTCCAGAACAGAAGCTTTGGGAATGCGGAGTACTCTTTCATTGCCAGGACTTCCAAGTTCACTTTGACTAGAGTGTTGTGCCTGTTAGGATCCAGTCAATGAGTCAAATAGAACTGTTTAATCATTCACAATACTGGAAACCATTAACTGTGTGGCAGACAAATAATCTCATGCTTGATTAAAAATAATGTTCCAACGAAACTATTTGCTGAAATATCATATATATAAACAGGATTTGGCTTTGAATAACCATTAGGAGTTGATATGCCATTAAAACAAATCTAACCTATTAGTATCAGTCTATCTATCTACTTATTGGTTTGTCTCTGTTTGTTTTTATGTTTTTATCTATCTATCTATCTATTTCAATATGTATGTATGTATACATCTATCTATCTATCTATCTATGCATCTATCTATTTCAGTCTGTATATATGTATCTATCTATCAATCTGTCTATCTATTTCAATATGTATGTATGTATGTATGTATGTATCTATCTATCTATCTATCTATTTCAGTCTGTATATATGTATCTATCTATCAATCTATCTATCTATTTCAATATGTATGTATGTATGTATGTATACATCTATCTATCTATCTATCTATTGTATCCAGGAAATATTGACTTTCTCTCAGCTACTATCATTTCCTCAATAGCAACAATTCAAAATTTACAGACACAAGTTTCAAAATCTCATTCTTACAAACTTGCTTCTATGTCTGCACATTCTATATATAACAAAATATCGTAAATACTTCAGAAAGAATTTAAAAAAAAAAGGTTAATGGAATGTCTTCGTCCTACAAAAATGTAATCTACTAATTTTTTAGTTGCAGGACCATCACCGCTGCTAGATTACCTCCCTTTGTTGCAGTTCATGACTTTTCCAGAAAGAAACTTGACTTGTTGGCTTTATATTCTTAAAGACATGGGTCTCCAGCACATTGAATCTAAAATTTGATTATATACGCTGCAAATCGGATAAATTAATTTTGTTCTTGCTCAGTAAGCATTTTATATATATTTTTTTCTTTTTTTAGAGAGAAGCTTATTTTAAAAAACATTTTCTTCCTCAGACATTATATACATATATATAGATGTATATATATATATATATATATATATATATATATATATATATATGTAGAATGCTTGCAAAGGTTTGGGTGATATGAAAAGGTTACAGTTGCTTTCCCTTCTTTGATTCTGATTTTATTTATTGTCGACAGGATGATCATTGTTGGGAAGCCTAAAGAACACTCCCCCAAGAAGAAAAAAAAATAAACAAGAAGGAATAAAAGCTGTAAGATGAATAAGCAGTTTTACAAATATTGTGAGTCTGAGGGCTGTAAATTTATTCAGTCCTGGAAAAATTGGATGGTTCGGCAAAATCAAACCAACATTGGAAGATTTATTCAGATTTCTATTTTTATTTCCATTTGATTTTGTTTCACAACCGACTTAATGTATTTTTTTTTTTTTGGTTATCATTTTCATCTTTGTTGTTGTTCCCAAACAGGATGTTTAAATTGGTCTGTTCTCCATTCCTCATCAGGTAACAGCAGCATCAACGCATCTGAAGTCCTATTTTAAATCCACATCACTGATCTATAACTGTTCATGAATAAAGAGAATGCGAAACCATTGAAAACATAAAATAACGTTGAAGTGAAAAAGGGAAAATGTGAAAAGAAAAGGTAAAGAGGTAGAGAGAGAGAGAGAGAGAGAGAGAGAGAGAGAAAGAAAGAGAGAGAGAGAGTATGTATGTGCGTGCATATGTGTGTGAGAGAGAGAGAGAGAGAGAGTATGTACGTGCATGTGTGTGTGTGTGTGAGAGAGAGAGAGAGTATGTATGTGTGTGCATATGTGTGTGAGAGGGAGGGAGAGAGAGAGAAAGAGTATGTATGTGCATGCATGTGTGTGTGAGAGGGAGAGAGAGAGAGAGGGAGAGAGAGAGAGAGAGTGAGAAGTAAGGGATTAAGAGATAATTGTAAACATAAAGAAGATAAGGATATGTAAATGGAAAGAAGAAGGAAAAAAGAGTGAATGAAAAGATTAATTTAGATATAAAGAAAAAGATATATATATATATATATATATATATATATATATGTTGAAATGATAGATTATGGTGAATCTGACAATATGATAGAAATATAAAATGGATAAAAAAGACATTCCACCACCCAGTGCCACCATATTTTTGAGAATTCTTTCCCTATCACTTTCTCTTTCCTCTTTTGTAATTTACTAAGCTTTTTGCTTAGATGTGGCACAAGGCCATATGAAAGGGGCACCCAATGAGACTCGAACTCACTCGTGTAGGTTTGCTAGTTGAGCTTGCAAACCATTACACCACCAGAGGCGCCTTTCTCTTTCCTCTTTTGGCTTGCCACCGAGACATCGTCAAAGTTCTGTAACATCTCATTATAGTCAATATCTTTCAAAGAAAAAAGAAATGCCAAAACCCCTTTCTCCTTCACCTTTTCCCTATTTCTTTCCCATCCGCTTACTAAAACTATTTCGACTTTCACAAAAAAGAAAAAAACTTTAATGAAACCAGATACATTGGACTATAAACCCTTTCCCTTGTTCCTATTCTATCTAAATCCTTTCCGTCGTCTTATCATTTTCCTTATTTGCTTATAAATAGAAAAACTCAGAAAAAGGTTTCAGTTTGAAAAAGTTCTTTGGAATAAAAAAGAAAGAAATATCACACATCTAAATCAGATTTAAATGTCTGATTTATCCAACTTTCCGCAAATTTCTATCATATCTATATACGTATATATATGTATATATATACATAGTTGCTGTTGCTGACTGACAATAACTACTACGCCATGGTGTAGGGATGGGTACAACTCTTTTTATGGACTGCTCCACTTTACTCTTGATCCCTTATAATGCTGAGTGTTAAGCAAGGTGGCATCAAGTAGCATTTTTTGAGTCTTTGGTACGACTCGAACTGGGATTGAACTCTGGTATCCCAGACCATTGGTGAACAATCTACCCACCAGACAAAAATTTTTCTTTTTGTGGGGTGGGGTTCAAAGCGAGAAAAAAGTAAACATTTTAAAATGAGGAGGTCCAAAAAGAGATTTATAATCTTTCAAAAATTAGTTATTTAGTTCTTACACATGTTTCCAATTTCTTGCTTTCTTCAGAGAACTTCTAATATATATTGATATATATAAGTATTATTCGGTCCAGTTAAACTGGAGTTGGGAGTAATTCCATCAGGACAAAAAAAAAACTTCCAACAGTGAACATTTAAATTTTCCTGGTAAAGAGCTCAATGTAACTGACATTACAGGGCAATAATTTCTTTAAGAAAAAAACAAAACTTGTCACATTAGGATTATAAATTTATTTCCATCCTGTTATGAGTTTTGATATAAATCAAAAACACCAAAATAAAACTAACAGGACTTCTTCAGATCTTATGGATAAAATAATTCAGAATACACACTGGAAAGGAGAGTGGGAGGGGATAGAACAGAGGTTAAGAGTTTTCTCCTGATTTAGCCCTCTTCCGATTTTTTTTATTTTATTGCCGGTTTAATACTAATTTAGATAAATACAACTTTCTTTAATAACTTTATGTAAGGATACTTCTATCCTTTTTTTGGTGTTATTGATTCATATCAATACTCATAACAGGATGGAAATAAATTTATAATCCTAATGTGACCGGTTTTTGTTTTTTCTTAAAGAAATATATATATATATATATATATATATACGTATGTGTGTGTGTATATATGTGTGTGTGTGTATGTGAGTGTGTCTGCGTATTTTGGCAGCATTTCTTCATTGATACATATTTGATGGAACATTATAGACATTTTTTGCGTACATATTTCTTTTGTTAATCCTTTCTAGTTTACGTATCGATTTTATGATTTTATGATATCTGGCAGGAATCAGTTAATAAACATTCCATAATTAATTGTTTGCTAGTACTTTCTATCCGATCTTGGGCCATCATCAGGGGGATGTATATATTGCAAAAGGGATGAACCCTTTGCATGTACATCACTACTTTGTAAGAATGAGTGTTTCTACTGGTGTAATGTTTATCTTAAAATTTTTATTCTCTTAATTTCATCAGTAGCTAATGTCTTATATATATATATATATATATATATAATTTTTAAAAGAGTATAAATCTCTTTGTGGACCTATTCATTTTAATATATATATATATATATATATATATATATATGGTTGGCAGCTGATCAGGTTAGGGTACCGCATGTGCTTTCACATGTATGATGAAAAAAAAAGAATATATATATATATATATTGTTTCAGAAAAAATGATGTCACTTTGTAATTTGATAACTTGACTTATTCTCGTTGAAATATTCTCAAATTTTAACGGGTAGAAAAAATTCCTGATTCCATATTTAATGCTTTAGGTTTTTTCAGTATAGAAATGCTATTCTCTCGATAGAACAAGTAAATTAATCTTAATGGTGTCTAAATGGAAAGTAGCATAGTAGTAGTGGTGCAATATACACTTTATCTTATTTGTAAATAGTTGAAATTTGCTTTTGAAATTTAAATATATATACATGCTCCCCAACCCCTCTCAAGCAAGGGAAGTAAATGGTTTCCACTAGCGTAATGCAAGGCTCTTCATATGAATCGAGCTCTCGGTAGCTGTTAAGTGGATATATGTAAACAAAAACAAATGTGATACATAAGCACTTAAATTTCTTTCGCTTGCGCTGGTTTCCTCTTGGCTGGGTGGTAGAACCTTGGATTGGTGTTTGAGTCATCCGGGTTTTGATCCCAGCTTTGGGAAATCTAGCCTGTCTAGCCACACTGAAGAGTTCTGATAGAAGAAAACCAGTCTGTCTGTGGATGACAATACATATATATATATATATATATATATATATAGGATTTTCACTCCTATATGTCTAAAATGGCCTTCAATGAGCACATGATGCAGAAAAAATTCTAAAAGAAAGGATCCAAGACTCATTTCTTCCTGAAACAAAAGTAGTGGGATATTGGTAAACTAAATAGTTTCAGGAACCTGATTGGACTGAATACTCACATGCCATGTGCTTCCAACTACGTCGGAGCATTTTGATTTTGTCCCGTGCAAAAATAAATCTTGTGTTTGGAGCTGGAAAAATGACATAGATGCCTTCATACATTTTACACTTTCGATAGCTTGGTCTTTTACGTTCTGATTCTCAACTGAACAGCTTTCACTCTCACGCACTCGTAGAGCCTCAGACATTTTGCCACATACAGATAGAAACAAATTGGTATATTTGCCACACTATCTTGTTCTGGACTTTGCATGGGTGTCAAAATTGCCCCCTTAAATACAGACATACACGCTGCTTTTTTTGGTTTCTCAAGCATACATATACGCACATGCACATAAGAAAGGACTGTGACATTGTAACCCTCAGTTTTAACAATGAACACACATATAGACAGATGGTATCTGTCACTCCCACCCATTCACGAATATCTAACGAACAATATTCTTCGTATTTTATATTGTTTTTTACTTAGTTGTCTGAATATAGAATTATCTTGTTTTATGTTACCATGTTATGAATTTTCTTTCGTCTGCATTTTTTGTTTCTTCATGTTGTAAATTGTGGAATGACTCTTGAAGTTTGTCTATAACTAAACCTTAAGAGAACTAAATGACCAATTCAGTTCCCCCAATATACTCCCCCACGGGGTTTGAGCACTCTGACGAAGGAATTTACAGCTGGCACTCGCATAATGCAAAGCTCTTTGAACGAATTGAGCACTCTGGTATCTGGTAAGGTATAAAATGTAAACAAACGAAAGCTACTACATAATGCCTTATAATTCCCGAGCTGATGTGGTTTGCTTGTTGGCTGAGCGGTAAGATACTAAGTCTAATGTAAAGTTGGGCAGGTTTTGATCCCAGCTTCAAGAGCCCTACATGTCTCGCCATACTAGACATGTAGGACGCTTGAAGCTGGGATCAAAACCTGCCCAAGCATCCTATGTATCTAGCCATACTGAAAAGTTGTGATACAACGAAACAGTCTGTCTGTGAATAACAATATATATATATATATATATACAGTTTTTGTGGTGGTGCATGTGGTGTAATGGTTTACATCATGGCGATTTAGCACTAATACCTTTAGGAAAGGCATGAATCCAACTATTCTCCCTCCAGTTATGAGTATATAGTTGGAAAAGTTTTTCTCATTCACTTTGGTGTGGCAACCATTCTAGGAGAAGGAAAACTCTGAATTCAAACCTGTTGAACTTCACTTTGACATTGACTGTGTGTCACATTTTGCTCAAAAGGAGGGTATGTTATATATATATACATATACACACAGAAAATATGATACTGTTGTGATTTACATATTTGCATTTTCTGATTTGGTTTTGAGTTCATTTTAAATTCATTTTAAAATTCGATTTTAAAGCTTTTTTATAGAGCTGGTTGCTTGCTTGGATATACATGTGCTTGCTTGGGTATATATATATATATATATATATATATATATATATATATATAATTGGTCATGCAACTAAGTTTCACTAAGAAATTCAAATATATCTGAATTTCTTTTTATAGGCGATACCTAAGTAGACAAATTTAACTCTCTCTCTCCCTCCCTCTCTCTCTCTCTCTCATTATAATATTCTACACTAAAGTCTTTTCCTTTCTCTTTTTCATTCTGTGTTCTTTGTTTCTTTTTCAATTTCTCTTTCTTCTACTCATACCTCTTCTTTCATTCTTTCTTTCTTTTTTCGTTTCCTCTTCTTTAATTGTTTCTTTCTTTGTTCATATCTCTTCTTTCTTTCCTTCTTTCTTTCTTTCTTTCTTTTGTTTACTAGAATCAGTGGAAGGGATTTAAGTTGACTTATGTTCCTGTGTTCCGAACTTGATAACACAACTGATGATACCATCTCAGAGTTCAGAGACCAATAGAAGTGCGAATGAAAATACAAATAAGATGCAAATAATCTTGCAAATATAAATACATCGAATGATGAAATGCTAAAAAATTACTTAAAAATGAATATTAGCAAATTAATTTTTTCTTCTAAGCTATCAAAAAAGGTATCTGTAAAGCACGTGGTTAACCCCAAGGAGGATCTACAGTACATTAGTACGGGGTTTGAGTACACTTGATACATCCCTTATTTTGGAACCTGTGTATGGGATTATTTACTGTAATCAAGCTATATCAGTTGTATGTTTAATCTTTTGTAAATTCCAATCCATGTTAAGGGTGTTACAATTTTATTGTCCATCAATATATATATATATATATATATGTTTGTGTGTGTATGCGAGGGTAATTTCATATACTATGTAATTTCATAAACAATATATATATATATATATATATATACACACACACACACACACACACACACATATATATATATATATATATACACACAATAATATTCCAATTTCTTCCATGATGAATTAACCATCTCATCCATCCCTCTGAAATTTCCCCAAGTGCTCTCTCTTCCAAAATTCCTCAAAGCTGTGATCTATGCCCGGATCAAATGGATCTGACATTCAATGGACAACTGTTCCAGTCAAACCGGCATTTGAACCCTCACATCTGCAGGCGGCTGGCTTTTCTCACCGTTTGGCAGATCAGCTGGATAAGAAATTCTAGTAATATCATCCAATTCCAGAGTCGAGTTTCCCCTGAGAACACCTTGGACCATAAGCAAGCGAGCGAAACAGTAGAGGATCTTACCTGATCTATGTTAAAACAACGTTAACTTCCCACTTGTGTATATCCCAAGTCTTCCTCCACACCCCAACTTATGTGCAAATTTTCAACCCCACCCTCCAACTGTCCCGGCCCTTCCCATCGGGTTATCTGTCATCCCACATGTACAGTGTGAATCCATCTGCCAGAATTTTGTTTTCCAATCTGCCTTGTGTAGATTTTGTCGTTTGATAGGAAAATTTCAGGATTTGTTTCATTAGTTTGTAGATGCATTATTATTGTCAGTAGGAGAAGATAATTTTCTATATTATGTTTTATCATCATCTTTTGGTGAATTGTGTCAGCAGCTGGTGGCCTTCTCTGGAGTCAAAGTTACAACAAGTTTCCTAACCTCTCCAGGACTCTTCTCAGTATTCTAGTCAATCTCAGCAGTGATGGGGTCTGGACAATTTCCCCCAGATATCTAGTTTCTCAAGCTATTTATACATGTTTTTTTAGATTGTTTTGAGGGCTCTATGATTGATATCACTGTCAACTTCATGTCTTTGTTTATTCATATCTGTTCTTTCTTTCTTTCTTTCTTTCTTTTTTCCCTCCTCTTCAATTCTTTATTTCTTTTTTCTTTCTTACTTTCCCTCCTCTTCAATTGTTTCTTTATTTATTCATATCTGTTCTTTCTTTCTTTCTTTCTTTCTTTCTTTCTTTTCCTACTCTCTGATTGTTTCTTTGTTTGTTCATTGCTGTTCTTTCTTTCAAATGTATTTTTGTTATAACCTAACAAAAAGGTTACTGAACAAGAAATAACCAAAATGGATATTGGAAATTTTTATAACATTAACAAAATACAATACTCGCCAACGGCGTGAAGAAGGTAACCACTGCTCATGGTGACTACATAGTTAGCATATTTTACCCCCCTCACAATAGTGTCCAACATATTTATGAGGAATGGGACATACCCATTAATGTTCATAGGTAGGGTGTATAACAGTTTTACACTGTGTGTCTCGTAGCGGACATGTATGTGTATTTTATTTTATATCTCAGAATAAATACTGTCTTTTAAAAAAGGCATAAAAGATTTTCATTGTTCCTTTGAGATGAATCATGTCTGTGTTTCCTCAATGTATTTGTTAGGGTGGACAATTCTTTATTTTACATAGTCTGAAAGATGATATATCAATGTTTTAGATTGTGTCCTCTAGAGGGAGTGAGTATGTTTTTTCATCTAAAAGTGGTTATGTAATTATTAAGAAAGATGCAAAACAAAGTCAATATTTAAGCTGTGAAAACCAGTTTTCTTTCTCCAACAGGGGCAGTATTCTACAATAATCATCATCATCATCATGTCGAGCTGCTAGCACAGATATCCCTGACCCTCTTTTGCCACTTTTCCCTATCATTCATCGCTTCTGGCAGGTCTTCAGGGCTACATCCTGTATCCTCACATAGCTGCTGTATGTATGTTTGAGCTGGTCATCCTGCTTTTCCTTGGCCATATGCGGGGTCCATAGGAGTACAGCTCGTCTTTGCTTCTCCAGCAGTGTCCTGCATGGGTGGTTCGTCTAACTTGGATAGTTTTCGTGATGGGAGGCAGATGGCCGTTTGTAGGGTGTTGCCACCAGGACTTATTCAATATTGCTTACAACATTGAGTCATTGCCATCTAGCTTCTTCTCCAGCCGTTTAGTTAGTGTCCAAGTAGTGCATCCATATAGCAGTATCGACACGACCGCTGCCTGGAAGAAACTGCGTTTTGATTTTTAAAAAAATAAACAACAAAATAAGAAGATAGACAGAAAACAGTAAATTTACTCAATATGGCTGCCATTTTTTTTCAGTTATTGTATCAGCACACCTTCAAACTGATTTGCCTGCCTTCAAGATAAATTCTTCAAACATTTTATGCCACAATGAGCTGAATTTTGATGAAAAAGTGCTTGAATAATATAACTAATCATGAAAATTTAGATTTATCCCGTTTTTTTTTTTTTCCAAAAATTGAACTTGTCTGACTAAAAAAATGTTTTAAAAATTATTCCCTATTTTGCTTCCATACCCTGTAGACTGATTGCCATATCAAGGCTAAAGGCTGCAGTCTGCCCTATAATTTACCCAGAGCTGGGGGGAAGAGAAGATTTCATTCTTTCCCAAAACATTATCAGAAAATGAAATGCACACTGCTTCATCTAAGATTTGAAATTGGATTGCCTAGTCCATTAATTACATCTATTTCACCAGATGAACTTTCACAAAATGGCCATAAATATATTTTGCAATGTGTGTCTCCAGATGGACATGTATGATTTCCACGGTGTTTGCCACTATGTTTTAGAGTGGGCAAATATATGTGGTGGGGACCACTTCCATTTATATATATATATGTATATATATATATATATGTATATATATATACGTACATGGTATCTCAAAATAGATGCAATAATGATTTATAACTGAGACAAGCACAATAGTGTTCATTTGGTTTGGTTTGGTTTTTGGCATATCAATTATTGTTGGACATCTAATGTTAAATCCATTTTTATACATAAAACGATTCTATTTCAAACAATTCACTTTAGCAAAAAGTACATAGTTTAAATGTCAAAAACTGATCTATTTTAAGCTATTCAGTTTAGTCAACAAAGTTAAATGGTTCTAAGTATTGCTATGTATCACTAACAGTTCAATTAAACATCAGTCATTTATTTACACACTGTTAAATGTAAAAATAGTTCTATTTTAAACAATTAATTTTAGCATAAGTACACAGTTTAGTTCTATTTGACCCATAAATAGGACCCAATCAGGTGCTCCCTATCCTGGCCCGAGTGGACATGAGAGCAATGGCAATAAAAGGGTATACTGCATCCCCAAACCTGCAGCATTACTGTAGCCTCATCATCAGATTGTTTAGCATCATATGCAGAACCCTCATTGGGGGAGTCTTACTCCTCTGCAGAGGTGCAGATAGTATATTCTACAGCCCCAATCGACTGGGCCATGGACATTTGGAATACGTCCTGTAAAAATGCATGCTTTGAGCTAGAGACATCAAAGCAATATTTTTAATTATTATTATATTAGCTTCCAGGACATGCAATTTTTTTTAATTTCTCGTCTCAGTAATAAATCATTGTCATATTAATAGATTGCATCTATTTTGAGTCATTTTTGAATGATTTTGTCTCTAAATGAGTAATAACACAAAATATTTTTTCCTCTCTTGTCCAAAGCATTGTGATTAAGGATTAATTATTATAGTATACATTTTTAAAATCCGAAACAAGAAAGAACACAACATTATTTTTAGTAGAGTTACTGGCAGTCTCATGAGTCTCCAGTATATTTAGACACCCTATGTTAATGGTTTGCATCTATTTTGAAACAGTTTTGAATGATTTTGTCTCTAAATAAGTAAAAGTAAAGTTGGCGACCATAGTCGAGGGTAACCCGAAGGCTCCCTTTTCGAAAGCTACTACACCAAGGTGTAGGGGAGGGCGCTACTCCTTCCCTGGATTGCTCCACTTTACCCTTGATCCGTACCTTATAATGCTGAGTGTTAAGCAAGGAGGCATCAAGTACCATTTTTTGAGTCTTTGGTATGACGCGATCTGGGATTGAACCCAGGTCTCCCGGGCCATTGGCGAACACTCTAACCCCTAGGCCAATGTCTAAATAAGTAATGACACAAAATATTTTTCCTCTCTTGTCTAAGGCATAGAGATCGACGATTAATAGTTGTTATAGTATAGTATTTTCAAATCTGCAACAAAAAAGGTTGGTTTGGTTTGTTGGGTTTTATGGCATATCAACCCCTGTAGGCTATTTAACGCCAAATCCATTTTAATGTAAATAATCTGTTCTATTTAAAACAATTCAGTTTAGCATAAGTACACAGTTTAATTGTCAAAAACATTTCCATTTCAAACTATTCAAGCAGTTATATGTAACAATTCAGTTAAGTGTAAATACAGTTTTAATGTGGAAAACAGTTCTATTTCAAATAATTCAGTTAAGCATAAGTATGCAGTTTAAATGCAAGTACGGTTTAATTGTCAAAAACATTTCTATTTCAAGCTATTCAGTTTACTCAAACAATTCATTTTAGCATAAGTATGCTGTTAGTTCTATTTAACCCATAGATAGGGCCCTATCAGGTGCTACCACTCCAGGCCAGAGTGGACCTGGGAGCGATGGCAATGAAGGGGTACTCCGCATTCCCCAAAGCTCCAGCATTGCTGGAACCTCACCATCAGATTGTTTAGTGTCATATCCAGGACACTTGTTGGTGGGGGGGTCTTACCCCTCTGCAAGCAACAAAAAAGAATACAACATTATAGGTAGAGATACTGGGCCCCATGTATATCGAGACACCCTATATATATATATATATATATATATATAAATATATATGTATTTCTTTAAGAAAAAACAAAAACTGGTCACATTAGGATTATAAATTTATTTCCATCCTGTTATGGGTTTTTTTGTCCTGATGGAATTACTCCCAACTCTGGTTTAACTGGACCAAATAATACTTATACCCATATATGTGTGTATGTATCAGGCTTAACATGGTGTATCTCATAAAGAGCATGTGTCTGTCTCCAAATGAACATATATGTGCATCACATCATCTATTTCACTGTGTGCCTCTCAATATGCGCATCTCAGCGTTGGCTCATGTGCATTCCTTGATTCTTATTCAGGTGAAATTATTGCTCTTCAAGTGAAAACAGAAAACAACTTGCGGTCATTGAATTTGCTGAAAATTATGATTATAAACCATTGTTATATTTGAAAATCATTCTTTCTAAAATATGTATTGTTGCTTGCTTGGCATCCATCAGTTTGGGAGGCTGACACAGCATCTCGGCCCCTGAATTGACAAGACTAACAATGGAGAGAAGAGAACTAAAAAAAAATTGATGTTGATCACCTGCAGTGTTGACGAAGCAACAGAATGATTTAATATTCTCTGCATGAATTTGTCTGCTGGCTATACAAACTTATAACAGTCTACATCAAGTATAAAAAAACCAAACTGCTGTGCCATCTCCGTCACCTGAACCCTACACCAATTGAAAAGTGCCTTCTTTTTCTTTTAGAATTTATTGTTCAATCAGTTAGTTCCTTATGTCTATATATACCAGAAATTTTACAAAAGTACAATAGCTTGGTGAAAAGAAGAAATAGACAAATATAATATTTCAGTCACTGATAAAATACATAAGATTATTTTATAAGAATCTTGACTTTTTTCTGAAAAAGTGATAGATTTTTTCATTCATTAGTGATGTAAAAACTAGCTATTACTTTCTCATTTTCATTAATTATTATTTGTATAATTATTATTCATTAAAATTTATTATTATTGTTTCTTATTCATTATTATCTATTGTTACACTGTATCTGGTATAGTATATTATAACGAATAATATAATCATGAATTCATTACATTTTATTATCTACAATACATTGTTGTATATCATTCTAGTATATATATATATATATATATATATATATATATATATATAAGTATACATATGATAAAATTATGTTATCATATTCAAGTATTATACAACATAATTATTATATATTAGCAGATGACTTACATTACATTTATCATATAAAGTAATTATAATTGTTCTTATAAATAATTATTATATAATTTCTAATTTCAGTTAATGATATTTATTGATAATATTATATATAGTGTGACGTGGCATAAAATATTCATCCCAGGACGGGAGTTTATTTTTCGCACGTGTGAAGACGGGGCAGTCTGGCACTTGATCCCTCGCAAAATAAGTTCCAGAAAAGATTCCTTCTTCGGGCACATGGGAACTGGCAGATAATGTGGGGGTTAATTTGGGGCTAGACTGACCGCCGCAGGCAAGGGGTTTCCAAATTTCACGTTACACACATCTACCAGACCACTTTGTCTTCCTACCCCTAGGATAATGGAAGATATGGGCCTCTAGGTTTAAATATAATATTATTTATTGTAGTCGACAATTCCAATTTCCCATGTAATATTTCTAAAGGCGAATAGAACATTTAGCGAGAATAAATTGAGGTGAAAATGAAGCTGAAAAGGAACATGCAAGAGAAGGCAATTCAATAGGCAAACAACACAATGAATAAATTTCGACACAAGGGGACATCCAAAATATAACAAGGTTTTAATACGCGCGGACACAAACAAATAATTAAGGCGCTGGCTATATAACTAGCTGACAAGATTTATACACTATGTCTTTCTTTCCTTTTTTCCTTTCTTTTCTGTCTTTTCTCTTGAACCTTGAGAACGTAGCAAAGTCCATTCAGATGTTTAGAGTTCATGAAATGAATCTTTTCATTCTATTTCTATTCTTTTCTTCATGCATATAATTCTTTATGCTTCTTTCTTTAAATTGAGAGGGAGAGCATACAATTACAATACTTAGGAGAGGTGGAGGGAGAAAATGGTTTTAAGGTTTAGTTAGCTTTTTCAACGGGTTTCTTCTGAGAGTTCTTTTCTCTTTTACGGGCTAGCGGATTTCTATGGAGCTCGGCTTGAAGGCATCTGCTATCTCCGGCCCAAGAGCTCTATTTCGCTTCTTCGCCCGGAGTTTTGGCGACAGTTTCAACACACCTTGTCATGCCAACTGCTGTTCTAAAACTGAATTCTTTACTCCTATTTCCGCTGATGAAAAAAGCTACTTCCGGCTTTAGGGTTCTGGCCAATCATTCGACCTCTTTCTTCTTCTTCACCCTGTCAGGCAATTCATTCGGACTACTATCTCTATCCACCTGTGTGAGGTTATGGGGTACAGATAGCTTGACCTACATTCTTTACTTCCTTCAACAGGCAGGCCAAGGAGTTGACCTACCTTCCTTATTCCTCCTTTTAACTGTCAGTCTTTGAGGCCTGTTAATTCAAACACAGAAAGGGTAGGGGAAATTTCTTATTTCTCTCCTCTCAGTGGGAGACCAAGTGACAATAGTAGAAATCATATGTAAATAAATATTTATACATATACACATACACACACATATATATGTATGTGTGTTTGTGTGTGTATGTGTGTGTGTGTGTTTCAAGTAATATGTCCTATTTTATATCTTATTTCCTATTTGAAAAAATAATCTCCTTCCGCATTTTAGCATATTAAGCTCTGCACAAAATAGATTTTAGAATTAAACTTAATCATAATTACATAAATATATATATATATATATATATAAATTTTGATTCAATTAGAAGTCTTCACTAGTCTTCATAATCATTTCTCATATTAAAATAATTTCGATAAAATACTTTTGCACCCAAAAAAAGATTGTCGTCGAATAACAAACCATCAAACATATTTTCTTCCATTTTACCTTTTCTCTCTCTCTCTATATATATATATTGTCATACACAGAAAGCCTGTTTTGTAGTATCACAACTCTTCAGTGTGGCTAGATATGCACGATTCTCAGAGCTAGGATTGAAACCCGGCTGACTTATGCTCCAGCTATAGATTCTATCACACAGCCACAAGGAAGCTAGCATAAACAAAGGGATCTTAAATGCATATGTATCACTTTTTGTTTTTTTTATATATATCTGCTTAACAGCTACCAAGAGCTCAATGCCTTATGTGAGTGGCAACCATTAATTCCCTCACAAGAGAGCTCAACCACACAGGGGGTGGGGAGCATATATATTGTCATCGACAGACAGACTGTTTCATTGTATCACAACTCTTCAGTGTGGCTAGACACATTGGAATTATAAGGCATTATGTAGTAGCTTTCGTTTGTTTACATTTGTGGGGATTTAGGAATTAACAGTAAAACTCCCAACCGGATATTGACTCGTCGGCTGCCAGATACAAAATGTATAAACGCGTCGCCACGCATAAGGCTCCACGCATCCATCCGGTTAAAAATTAGAAAAAAAGAAAAATAATAAAAAGTAAAGTATCCAATGGGAAGCGGTCGCGCCAAAATTGGAAGGATTTTGGAGTAGCGAATTTGGAACCGGTGGAGAGAGATAAATACTCAGGTTTTTCTGTGAACCGAGTCTTGTGAGGATGTAATATATGTTCTTGGGTAATGTTATTTGAGATAATAAATGAGAAGTACAAATATTAACTTTAAAAGAGGAATTTTATTCTTCGTATACAACGCCACGTGTTGGCTAGAAAATGTCCGGCGGTCAACACGTGTGTTTAGTGTTTGGAATCTCTTCAGCAACTGCCTCCTCTTGTGTTCTTGGGTCGTCTTCGGCAACTGCTACTATCTCCGCTGATTGGCCAGAGGGAGAGGGAAAGCAAGAGAGAAAAGGAGAGAGAAGGGAAGAGAGAAGAGTGAGAGGCGATGGATTCTGGGATAGCATTCCTTGGCCGAGGTGGAAGTAAGGACCAAGATTTCTGTTGAGTTAGTATTGACTGCCCCATTTACTGACCTTAGTAAGGGAGGTGATACTACAGGGACAAAAGGAGACACAAGAAAGAACGTAGACACGATAACCAGGAAAGAAGTAACGTCTGCCCTTGAGTTAAGAGCCGAAACTGCCTCTCTGCTAGTTCCACTACCTGACCATAAAAGAAAGAAAGAAAAGAAAAGAAAAGAAAAAGGAATAAGTACTCTTTAAAAACATTCTCCTCCTTTCCCCTGTTTCTTGATATCTGACTTTCCACCACTTGGAAACTTCTGAACATTCAAATCCAAGTTGACGTTTTTTTGTTTTATAAAGATTGTTTAATTATTAGATGTTCCTTGTTTGTCTTGTATTAAATGAAGTTTTTTTCTCATTGTATGTTGTAACACTCCAAACCCAACCAACAAGGCCATACATTTCTGCCTTATCAGATACCAGAGTGTTCAATTTGTTTGAAGAGCGTTTGCATTATGTGAGTGGCATCCATAAATTCCTTCGCCAGAGTGCTCAACCCTGATGGGGGAGCGTATATATTGTCATCCATAAACAGACTGTTTTGTTGTATCACAACTCATCAGTGTGGCTAGACATGTAGGATGCTTGAAGCTGGATCAAAACCTGCCCAACTTTACATTACACTTAGTATCAGACCGCTCAGCCAACAAGCATATCGCATCAGCTTGGGAATTATAAGGTATTAAGTAACAGCAGTAGCATTTGTGTGTTTACATTTTATACCTTACCGGATATATATATGTATTGAAAGATAGATAAATTTAGAAATATTTATATGTATATATATATATATGTATATAAATGTGTTAATATGTTCAGAAAAGCCTAAAAATATATATGCATCTGTATATAGATGTATACACACACATATATATATATATATATATATGTGTGTGTGTGTGTATACCTATACATATGTATATGCATATAAATATAAATATGAATGCATATTTTCATTTTACTATACAAATAAAACCCTAAAGAAGTCATAACGTCCTACTCTTGAAATCATTTGCTAACCTATTCATCTAAGTATATATATATATATATATATATATATATAACCAGGCATCTTGCATGTGTAGCCACAATGCTGAGTTGTGATACAACAAAACAGTCTGTTTAAGGATGACAATATCTATGCTCACCCTGAGGAGGGGTTGAGCACTCTCACGAAGGAATTAACCATTGCCTCTTGCATAATGCAAAGCTCTTTTTACGAATTGAGCACTGCAGTGGAAAACAAAGGCTAACATTTAATACATATATGTTAAATTTTCTCGCTTACATTGGGGTTGCTGGTGGCTGAGAGATTATATTATTTGGCTGATGTAAAGTTGGCAAGGTTTCGATACCAGATTGCAACATCTCACATGCCTAGCCAATACGTACAAAGTCATATAAATGGAGCATTCAATGAAGCTTGAATTCACATGTCAGTTTGTTAATTGACTAACAAAACTACATGAGTGAGTTTGAGTCTATATAGGTGCCTTAGTCATATGGCCTTGTGCCTCACTGAAGAAAAAAAAAACTTGTACATTATTGAATGTACTCTGATGAAAGCAACAAGTTGGAAACATACATGTAAGTAAGAACAAGATAAAAAAATTCTTAAAAAATACAAATCTCTTAGTGGACTAATTCATTTTGAAATATATATATGTATATAAAAGATTTTTATGGTTCTTACTAGCTCACTTGAGTTAACAAAGGACCAAATGTTGCAGTAATGTTGAATAGTGCTCAGTATCAAGGATAGAAAATCCTAATATATATATATATATATATATATATATAGAGTGCATTCAAAAAGTTTCCAGACTTTTTTGTACAGGAATTAAAAATTGTCGAAAACTCATGAAAATTCACTATGATATTGTTAAACATCTTATGAGATGACTGACCAATTTTTATGATTTCAGGTTCAAATGAACAGCTACAGCAGGAATTGGAATACACCCTACTAAAGCCTGATTGTCACAGCTAGTGAATTTCAAAAATGCAATATGGACGTGAGGACACTTTAGAAGAACGATATGCATTAAAATTCAGTTTTAAATTTGGAAAAAATACCACAGAAACGTATGGAATGCTTCAGACCACTTTTGGAGCATCTTGCATGAATTGAACATCAGTTTTTGAGTGGTATAAGAGATTCAAGGAGGGCAGGGAGTCTGTGAAGGATGATGAGAGGTGTGGGAGGAGTAAGGAAGTCAATACACCAGAGTTGATTGGCCAAAGGGTGAGGGTTAGGGTTACTATGTAAATATGGATAAAATCCGACAGTATGTCGGATTTTATCCATATTTACTTTCATACTGTCTTTTCGGAAAAAACATATACCAAATACATTCTTACATAACATTTAACATGGATGATTCCAAATGATCTATACATATGTAAACTTATTTGTTGCGTATTTCTCAATAAACGGGAGGTTTTGTCTCGTTTCTTTGAAAAATCCAACATTTTCAAATATTTTTCAACGTGCCAAACACGTTCTGATGACTTTTGAATTTTGAACGCTATGTGCATGTTTATGTATCTTTTCGTTGTATACTTCTCATTTGCTCCTGTCATCTCAACAAGCACCCATCGATATGTGAACTATTTCATATCCAAGTCCTGATGATGGTTAATAAACCGAAACGTTAACGTCGACTTTACATCATGATATATTCTCCTATTTGGATTATATTTTTTCCTGCTACCTTCATATATATATATATATGTATATATATGCTCATATATATATATATATATATATATATATGCTCATACATATATATATATATATGTATATATATGCTCATGCATATATATATATATATATATATGCTCATACATATATTTATAGATATATATTTATATATTGTAGTGATGGTGGCAAAGAAAGATACAAGGAACACATAAAGGCTGATAGAAAAAAATATATATTCAAGTAACAGAAACAAGATACAAGTGAACCTGGTTAAACAGTAGTTAGTTGATAGGAAGCTGAGAGTTGATTTGGGTAGTGACTATCCCTCTACTACTTAAGTGGTATCACACGTGATTGTGTCACGTGGGTCTGGTTGACACCCTCTGATGGTCCGTTGACGTGTATTTATGGAGGAGGGCAAGTCAATAATGTAGGGAGTACAACATATATATATATAAATATATATATATATATATATATGTATATATATATATATATATATGTCCCTGAATATATATATATATATATATATATGTATTTATATATACACATATATATATATACATATATGTAAATATTTATATATTTCTATATGCATATATATATATATATATATATATATTTACATATATGTAAATATCAGTGGTGACTCTAGCCTATTTTTGCTACTCGTGCCCCCCCCCCGCACTCTGTCAACTTCAGTTCCCAACCCGTGGTCTGTGGACCCAAAGTAAGTCATCATAGTTGCTATTGCGTGATTCTCCATTGTATAGCACAGATTGACAAACGTACCTTGCATGGTGTTTTTTTTGTAAACAATCAAGATGCTATATAATTTGTAGTCTTGTTAATACAGTAGATAAGATAATTTTTTTTCCTTTCAAAAGTATAGAAGAAAAGAGAAGATGTTCATTACTATGACGAGAAAAATATGTTTATTAGAATAAAGAAATTGATGACAATATACACAGACACAGCTAGTAGTTTCAATTTCGCTTAAAATAAAGATTATTTGTTGAAAATGTATTTAAATAAACAAATTTTAGTTACAGAATGTAATATATGCAACATTCATTAAATAAATAGACATCTGTTAGTGAAAAAACGAATTAAAACACGCCGTTTAACCAACATTTACCATAGCGATGATGACGACGTTGGCGACGGCTATAATCTGCTATCTCCCCTCTCTCTCTCTCTCTCTCTCTCTCTCTCTCGGTCCCTCTCCCTTTTCCCAAGACAGTTGTCAGTTGTCAGTTGTGCTAATTTTTTTGAGCACGGTATCTGGCTTGCCTTTTCTATTGGCAACAGCCAAAAGCGAGATTTCGCTAACATTACTGTTATTATAAGGGTCTAGTGCTGGACACGGATTACGGGTGTTCAACATTATAGCCGATTTTAAGGGATGTTCAATGGATCTGACGATGGCCGGACAAAGACCATCCGTTCAAAACAGCATCGTTGTATTATTCCCAGATATATTTATGAACTTTTGGCTACTTAATTATCGAAACTTGAATAGATACGTAATTTAATTGAGATCAGACTAAGTATGTTTGCTTGAAATTAATGGATGATTTTTAATCCCTTTTGAATAACATTGACCGAGTTATTGGTCGTGCCGGGCACGAGTAGCACTAGTCCCATCTCTGCCCCTGATATATATATATATATATATATTTACATGTTTAAATGAAGAATGAAGACTTTTGCGAGTTAATTTTCAGGAAAACTTTACTTTTGGAAGACGAACTTCTAAATTTGCTAAAGAAAACCCCCAAAATTGCCCCCCCCCCCTGAAAAGAAAGGAAAAAAAAAAAAATCCAAAACACCTCAAATGTAGTCTAACACGTGCTAAAGACGAAAGCCATAAAAGAGTTGACTCCTCCTCTCTCTTTCTTTCTCTCTCTCTGTGTCTCTCTCTCTCTCTCTCTCTCTCTGTCTGTCCACCACCAGTTGACCATGATATAGGAGTGGAACCTTTAATATAAATACTAAAATTAGTAATAATTTAATCCTTCATTTGTTGAAATAGTATGCATACGTTTGGAAGTGATTCCGTTTCCAGAATTTTTTTCACAGAGGTCAGTAAATTTATTCTACTAAACTATTCATTTAAAAATGCACATTTGATTTAAAATAGTCATGTCTTAAATCTCAGCTGTATTATGTGTTGTTTAAATGAAGAATGAAGACTTTTGCGAGTTAATTTTCAGGAAAACTTTACTTTTGGAAGACGAACTTCTAAATTTGCTAAAGAAAACCCCCAAAATTGCCCCCCCCCCTGAAAAGAAAGGAAAAAAAAAAAAAATCCAAAACACCTCAAATGTAGTCTAACACATTTATATTTACATTATAACACGTGCTAAAGACGAAAGCCATAAAAGAGTTGACTCCTCCTCTCTCTTTCTTTCTCTGTCTCACTGTGTCTCTCTCTCTCTCTGTCTGTCCACCACTAGATAACCATGAAATATACCACAAAATTTCTTTGAATTTTAACATCCAGCAGTCCTGGACTTTAACTAAGTTAAAACTTAAGATAAAAAAAAGTGAATTTTTTTTTATTTAATTTTTTTTTTTTTTTTTTTTTTTTTTTTTTTTTTATTACTACCGCGTACACATGGGAAGCAGCATGCTGTACGTGTGAGTCTTGCGGCTTAACGCTCAAGATTGCCAGTTCGATCGGGGAACTACTGCTGCTCATCTATAAGAGTGGCTTCTATAGATGAGAACAAAAACAGCCACCGAAAGATAACCATGACTAGTACTCAAACCAGATCCATAAACCGCATCGCTCTTCGCGCGGGTAAAAAAGGGGCGCGTCCTGCTGAGGTTGGAGCCCTGGCCTCGGTGTTCGAAAAATCAGCTACAGAGCTCAAACACAAACAAAAACTACTAAAATGCAAACAAACAATACAGATAGCGACATTTAACGTAAGAACCCTAAATAGAATAGGTCAACTATCAGAGCTAACTGCATCAGCCGTAGAGCATAAGATAGATATAATTTGCATCCAAGAGCACCGATACACGCACACCGAAGATATCAAGTATCACGAAACTGGAAATGGATGGATGCTGGTGACTGTATCGGCATGGAAAAACTCTGTCAATGCATCGGTAGGAGGGGTGGGAATACTTCTAGGACCGAGAGCGTTAAAAACACTGAACAGCATTGAGAGAATACAACCTAGGATGATGGCCGCAACGTTTAATGGCAACCCCAAAGCAACAATTATCTCCTGCTACAGCCCTACCAATGTTAGCGAAGAAAACGAAATAGCCACCTTCTACGAAGATCTATCCTCCCTAGTACGTAGCATTCCGAAACACAACCTGCTAGTCATTGGCGGAGATATGAATGCACAAATCGGGAAAAACAGACACAACAAATACAGCCTACACTACGCGTCTAACAGGAATGGACAGCATTTAATAGATTTCATGATAGAAAATAGATTAACCTGCCTCAATACAAACTTTCAAAAAAGGGAGGGGAAATTATGGACCTACACATACGCGAATAAGAGTAAAGCACAGATAGACTACGTCCTTATGAACAGGAAATGGAAGAATAGTGCGATGAATTGCGAGGCATACTCCTCCTTTGAGGGTGTGTCCTCCGATCATCGAATAGTTACGGCCAAAGTACGACTAAGCCTAAGAAAAAACGCCACACGTAAAGCGACGACCAAGCACTATGACTGGGCCCTACTCAACAACAGAGATATTAGAGATAAATATGCATTAGAATTAAGAAACAGATTCGAAGCACTACAAGAGAAGGTAGAAATAGGCACCCCAAATGACGAATATGAAAATTTTGTAGAAGCACACCTGGAGGCGGCAGAAAAGTGTATTCCAACAAAACCTAAAACTAAATATAGAGTCCCTTGGGAAACGCCAGCAGCTAGAGAAAAACGTGCACTCGTGAAGACTGCCTCCAAAAACTATCAACAGAACCCAACAAATACAAATGCACGAGAACTAGAAAAGGCGCAACATCAATTAACAGGAATATACCTAAAAGAACAGGCAGAATACGTACAAAATCAGATAGATAAGATTAGAGACTCGGTGGAAGATAGGCAATCCAGGATAGCCTGGCAAACAATAAACGAAGTAAGTGGAAGGAAGAGCACAGCCAAAGCAAAATTGAAAGCTGCAAGCCAACAAGAAAGAATAAAACTATGGGAACAGCATTTCAAAAATCTACTAGGAAACCCACCGGAAATAACGGATGAACCGATCACCAGAATTATTAGTAAGCAATTAGACGTAAAACTAGGTCCTTTCACCAAAGAAGAACTCGACACGGTTCTCAGAAGAATTAAAAATAGGAAAGCGGCGGGGCTAGACGAGATCCCCCCAGAAGTGTGGAAGACGAGACAATTCGACGATATACTGCTCCGGCAATGCAACGCAGTCTATAGTCAAAATAGGATAGAACGATGGACGAAGGGATGCATCCTTCCATTCCCTAAAAAAGGCGACCTCGGACTAGCCAAGAACTACCGAGGGATAACACTTACATCCATAGCAGCCAAAATCTACAATGCCCTACTACGAAACCGCATAGAACCCAAAATGGAAAACATCCTTAGGAAAAACCAAAATGGCTTCCGGAGAAACAGATCCACAACCTCACAAATACTGACCATCCGTAGAATCCTGGAAGGCGTTCGGGCAAAAAACTTACAGGCGACATTACTATTTGTCGACTTTACCAAGGCCTTCGATTCCATACACAGAGGGAAGATGGAGCAAATCCTACTAGCTTACGGCCTACCAAAAGAAACCGTAGCAGCGATAATGATTCTCTACAGAAACACCAAAGTAAAAGTACGTTCACCAGATGGAGACACGGAATACTTCGACATTGTTGCAGGAGTACTACAAGGAGACACACTAGCCCCGTACCTCTTTATCATCTGTCTAGACTATGTGCTTAGGACTTCGATAGACAAAATCAGAGAAAATGGCTTTGAGCTGACTAAGAGAAGAAGCAAAAGGTACCCCGCAAAAACAATCACGGACGCCGACTACGCTGATGACTTGGCGTTACTAGCGAATACGCCTAATCAAGCAGAGACACTACTACATAGTCTGGAACGAGCTGCAGCTGGCATTGGCCTACATGTCAATGCAAACAAAACCGAATATATGTGTTACAACCAAACAGGCAACATTGCCACACTAGACGGAGCCTCTCTGAAACTAGTCGACAAATTCACCTACCTAGGAAGCAGCGTCTCATCAACCGAGAAGGACATCGACACACGACTGACGAAGGCATGGACAGCTATCGATAGGCTCTCGATCATATGGAAGTCGGACCTAACAGATAAAATGAAACGCAGTTTCTTCCAGGCAGCGGTTGTGTCGATACTGCTATATGGATGCACCACATGGACGCTTACAAAACGGCTGGAGAGGAGGCTGGACGGAAATTACACAAGAATGTTGAGAGCAGTATTAAACAAGTCCTGGCGACAACACCCCACGAGACTCCAACTATACGGACACTTGCCCCCCATCACAAAAACTATACAAGTTCGACGAACCAGACACGCAGGACACTGCTGGAGAAGCAAGGACGAGCTCATAAGCGATGTACTCCTGTGGACCCCCACTCATGGATGTGCAAGAGTGGGACGACCAGCACGAACTTACATACAGCAGCTATGTGAGGACACGGGTTGTAATCCTGAAGACCTGCCGGAGGCGATGAATGATAGGGAGAAATGGCGAGAGACGGTCAGGGATATCCGCGCAGGCGGCGCGACATGATGATGATGATGATATATATATATATATATAAATACACACACACACACACACACACACATATATATATATATTTACATTTATGAATATATATATATGCTCTTATATGTGTGAGGATAGATGGATGGATATTTATATATATCAATGCATATAATTATATATTTATGAATATATTTACACCTGTTAGTACATATGTTTGCATTTATTCCCCACCTCTGGTAATTTATATTAGTAAACAGATTCCTAGCTTTGATGTTTGCCTACTGAACTCATTCACATTGCGCTTTACAGCTGTTTATTGCCGTGCTTATAAAGAAAATATTTTGAGCGTGTGTCCAGTGTGTGTCTTTGTATCTGTTTCTGCTCAGTGTCAATGTTTGTGGATGCAGGAGTTGTATTTGTGGTGGCATTGTGAGTGGGAGCACCACATTTTGACAGAAAGGAAAGTGAAAACATAATAGAAACAGAAAAACAAAGTGACACTGGTAATCATTTTAAAAATAATAACAGACTGCAATCATCTCACCTGTTGTGTTTATTCAGTGAAAAAACAGCTAGATTCAAACGACTAAACTTCAGACTCAAATAAAATAATATTGAACAAAAAAAAGAGCAGGCTTTCTATGTGCATAGGAAGGGTAATGTAGGGATTCTAAGGGTATTGGGTTGGTGTGTGAGAATAAATAAGCGAAGGAATGAATGAAAAACAAGTTTTTTTTAATGAGTCACTCATATTTTTCTTTTCTGTCCACAATTCATTTTTTCTTTATATTTGCTTTAGTCTTTGTAACATTCTCCCATTGATGTGTTTATATACATTCATGCATGTATATATATATATATATATATATATATATGTGTGTGTGTATGTGTGTGGATGTGTTCATTAATTTATTTGTGCATATGCATACACACATGGATATATATATATATATATATATATATATAAAATAATCTTATGTATTTTATCAATGACTAAAATAATATTCACAAATACACATTTCTTTATATATATATGCATATATACATATGTATATTCATAAATATGCTTAAACATAAATATGAACCCACTACACGCATATATATATATATATAGAGAGAGAGAGACAGACAGAGACAGAGACAGAGAGAGACAGAGATGTTGACATAGAGAGTCAGACTGATACAAAGAAAGTGACAGACAGAGACTGACAGAGAGATGAAATATGATTCGAAAACCAAAATTTGGTGGCGTATTTACTTAATATAATGTTTCATTCATTTGCAAATTTTTTCCATTCATGCACATTTATATATATATATGCATACACTTATATACATATATATATATATATATATATATATATATATATATATATGTATGTATAGAAGCATGTTCATATATATATATATATATGAATGCATAGATGTGTACACATCATATATTCTCACAAACCAACACACACACACACACACACACACACATATATATATATATATATAAAGAAAGAGAGAGAGAGAGAGAGAGAGAGAGAGAGAGAGAGAGAGAGAAAGGAATGGTAGAAATAGAGACAGACAGACAGACAGATAGATAAAGGCAGAAAAAAGTGACTGACAGAGATTGAAGAAATATGATTTGAAACCCAATATTTAGTGGAGTATTTATTTAATATTTCCGTAATTTACAAATTTCATCCATACATATACATGAGTATATATATATATATATATATAGATAGATAGATACATAGATGTTTATATAGATGAATATATGTATATGTGTACATGCCCACATGCATACACACATATATGTATATAGATAGATATATATCTTCTAATCACACACACACACACACACACACACACACACACACACATATATATATATATATATATTTATGTATATAAGCTTTGGGTATGTGTAGAATGGGTTCTCTAACCATGTTGGAGCAGCCGCTATTAAGGAAAAACTAAGAATCTTAAACTCGTATTTTTAACCCTTGAATACACAAGGGTGCTACTGTACGTCATGGCTATTTAAAGAATGAACAAAAATTTTCCCCTTTCATATCCTTATAAAGGATTATTTTGACTAGTTGTAAGCAAGAAATTCAGTTTGCCAAAATTTTTGTCAATGATGACACATTTTGTTTCTTTTTATTCTATTTTATTTTATGTGGCGACTAACACAAACTGCCTAAATAGACCTAAAGTATGCCTAATGAGTAGAGTGTTCGTCAATATTCCAGGAGATCGGGGTTCAATCCCAGGTTGAGACATACCAAAGACTCAAAAAAAGGCTTGATAGCAACTACACAAGAATGCTACGAGCAATATTGAACAGGTCCTGGATGCAGCATCCCACAAAGCAGCAGCGGTACAGCCACCTTGTACTTGATTCCCCCTTGCTTAACACTCAACATTATAAGGTAAGAATCAAGGGTAAAGTGGAGCAATCCAGGACATGGAGTAGTTCCCTTCCCTACATCTTCGTGTTGAAGCTATTGAAAAGTGTGGTTTCGATCACCCTTGACTACAGTCGCCAACTTTTACTTACTTTACTGTATTGAACAAAAAAAAACTCCAATGTATTAGACACACATAGGAAGTGATTATTTTACTTGATTAATTTTACCAAAGTTGGTAAATAAAATTGAATCATAAGAAACTTCTTATTTTTTTAGTATTTCTGAGAATTTACTTTTTAGAAACAGAAATTTTTCTCTAAAACATATACAAATTTGTTTCAACAATAAAACGATTAGTCTGTTTTTTTATCATCTATTTTTTTGTTTAATACTCTGTCTTCAAATGCCATATTTTTCTTTAATGTTGGATTGTGTAAACTAAAATTTTAGCCAAGTCTGTGTCACTCTTCAATTGTCAGCAGATCCCAAAACGTATGGCAGTTCCTACACAAGCCTTCAAAACTTTAAACAGATCATCTGTGTCTCTAGTCTCCCAGTTCTCATGTTTAATGAAACTTTAAGGCCCTCTTATGTTCAGATGGCCCAGTCGGCTGGGGCTCAAGATTACACAGACTGCATCTCTGCAAAAAGGTACTACTCCCCCAATGAGTGTCCTGCATATGACAATAAACAATCTGATGTTGAGGTTCCAGTAATACAGGAGCTTTGGGAAATGCTGAGTACTCCTTTATGGCCATCATGCCCAGGTTAACTCTGACTTAGAGTGGTGGCACATGATAGGGTCCTATTTATGGGTCAAATAGAACCAAACTGTGATTACACAAAATTAAATTGTTTGAAAATAACTGTTTTTCCATTTAACTGTGTATAAACAAAAAACTGTGAACTTATACTAAACTGAATTGTTTGAAATAGAACTGTTTTAACATTGTAAATAAGCAAAGACTATACTCATACTAAACTGAATTATTTGAAATAGAAATGTTTTTACATTTGTGTGTAAACAAAAAAACTATACTTATACTAAACTGGATTATTTGTATATTTTATCAAAATGACTTAATTTGATGTTACATAACTCATTAAATAAAACTACCAACCAACCAACCAACCAACTTATGTTGCGATCAATAGGAAAGTCTATAATTATCATATATATAAGATTCCTTTATATACATAGGATCCATCTGACTTCCCTATTATTTATGCCCACTCAGTAAAAGTATATATATACAGGGTATATCAACATGCATGGGACCCATATGACTCCTAATAACTCTACAAATAATGATGCGTTCTTTTTTGTTTCAGGATTGAAAATAGTTTATTGTAACAATTATTAATCCTTGATCACAATGCCTTGGATAAGAGAGGAAAAAATTTTTTTATCTCTACTTATTTGAAGATGTGTTCCAAATGACCACTTTTACCCTTGTCTCAGTAATAAATCATTGTCATATTAATGGATTGCATCCATTTTGAGACACCCAGTATATATATATATATATATATATATATATATATATATATATATATATATAGTAGTATAAACATTAATATTTCCCTTACAAAAATTCATTACATTGACATAGCACATAAAAGTTATTTATCGAACTTAACAAGAAAAGAAAATAAATAAAATAAAATAAATATGTAAATAAAAAACGGAAATTCAATAAAACGAGGAGGTAACTCTTCAACTCTCTGGTGTCTATTCTGTTTTATTTATCCATTAGATCTGAAGAAGTCTTGTTATATTTTTCTTCATGTTTTTGGTTCACACCAGAAACGCAAAACAGGATGGAAATAAATTTATAATCCTAAAATAACCGGTCTTTGGTTTTTTCTTTAAAGAAAGTATATATATATATATATATATATTTACACACACAAATAATTATATTTCTCTATCTATCTATCTTATATGTGTGCATATGTGTTTGGTTGGTTTGGTTTGTTGGGTTTTATGTCATATCAACCTTTGTAGGTTATTTAATGCCAAATCCATTTTTATGTAAATAATCTGTTCTATTTAAAACAATTCAGTTTAGCATAAGTACACAGTTTAATTATCAAAAAAATTTCCATTTCAAACTATTCAAGCAGTTATATGTAACAATTCAGCTAAGTATAAATACAATTTTAATGTCAAAAAACAGTTCTATTTCAAATAATTCAGTTTAGCATAAGTACGCAGTTTAAATGTAAAAAAGTAAAAGTTGGCGACCATAGTCAAGGGTGACTCGAACTTTCCCTTTTTGATAGCTACTACACCAAGGTGTAGGGGAAGGTGCTACTCCTTTCCCAGGGTTGCCCCACTTTACTCTTGATCCGTACCTTATAATGCTCAGTGTTAAGCAAGGTAGCATCAAGTACCATTTTTTGAGTCTTTGGTATGACTCAACCTGGGATTGAACCCAGGTCTCCCGGGCGATTGGCAAACACGCTATTCAGTTTACTCAAACAATTCATTTTAGCATAAGTATGCTATTAGTTCTATTTAACCCATAGATAGAGCCCTATCAGGTGCTACCACTCCGGGCCAGAGTGGACCTGGGAGCGATGGCAATGAAGGGGTACTCTGCATTCCCCAAAGCTCCAGCACTGCTGGAACCTCACCATCAGATTGTTTAGTGTCATATCCAGGACACTTGTTGGTGGGGGGTCTTACCCCTCTGCAGAGAAGCAGTCAGTGTATTCTACAGCCCTAGCTGACTGGACAATTGTATGTGTGTTCATGCATATATATATATATATATATATATATATATATATATATGTAAATATATTGTTAATGTTAAATGTTTCATTTTTCTAATATTAAAATATTAGACCATCATCAGGGCGTGTGCATTTTTAAATGAAACAAAAAATGAGGAAACTTAAAATATTCTATTCATGTTTCTAATATTCTGATCAAAATTTGGGTGATGAAATTTTGTATGTATATATATATATATATATATATATATATGTATATATATATATATATATATAAGCAAATTTACACATACAGAGTACTTGAGTAATATAACTATATATACATTGACATACTCACATATATATGGGTATACGTATGAATGCGCATATATTAATGATTTGTGCGATGTAATTATTTATATAATCGGTGACCATAGTCGACAGCAACTCATAGGCAACCTTTATCCTTGATATGTACCTTAAAATGCTGACTGCTAAGTAAGGCGGCATCAATTACCATTTTTCGAGTCTTTGGTCTGAGATTGAATCCCAGTCTCCCGGGCCATTACCAAACACTCTACCCACTAGACAATGATACATAGATATATATATGTATATATATATATATATATATATAAACACCAGTAAAGAGAATTTTTATCAATGAATATAAACTCTGAGTTGTCTGGAATTGAGTTATAGCAAAAATTATCTTAATCTCACAAAGACTGAAGTTATTCAAAATGCGATCCAAGTTTAAAAATAGGTCTCTCATCAAAATCTTTGGAAACCATGTGAAATTTAGAGTAAAATGAGTGATGTGCATGGAGAAGCATGTTTTAGTCATGAAAATGTTTACAATTAGGCAGAACTTGGAATTGCCTCTCTGAGCCTGAGTCAAAAACACAGTTCGAGTGTGGAAATACACTGACTCTCTTGTAAAAAAAAAAGTTCCAGCCACAGCACTCAGTAAAGAAGGTCACGTTGACAGTCTTTTGGGGCATGAAAGGACTCATCTCTATTGCTTCCAATTGCCAACTCTTTAGGCAAAATTCACCTTATTCATTGAATGACTCCTACATATATATATATATATATATATATATATATACACACAAATACTTATATCCATATATTAAACAAAAAGGGGCGACCTTTACTCTTCATGGTAAGTTTCTAAAATTAATAGAACAGTTCACATACCTTGGCACATTTCATCTACTGAAAGTAAAGTCAACATAGCATATACCTAGTTGTGGAATGCTATTGTCAGATTACTAATCATATGGAAATCGGATCTCTTTGATAAAGCAAAACGGGGTTTCTTCCAACTAGTGACTGTATCAATACTACTGTATCGTTGCACCACATGGACACTAATAAAATGCATTGAGAAAAAGCAAGATAGAACCACATCCTGGGCCATGTCTTCCCAAGAGGATTAGTGGTCAAGATCACAGTATACACTGCTGATGAGACCTAATAAGGTTGAAACAGCTGTCCAGTGTTTCCTTATGTTGAGCGTAAGTGTTTGCCAGATTTTCTGGTCATGGTTATTCAATTCACAATATAATTACTCTACTTAAGAAAAAAAAAAGAAAAAAAATGTACATCTAAATCTTTGCCCTTGAGGTCGTAATAATTACGAGGATGCGTATTTCTAATCCTCTTTGGAAGACGTGGCCCTGAAGGGGACTGAGTCCTCTGTAAAGAGTATGTATGTAACTTACAAGACACATTCAGATTAATTGGCCATGCATTAACCATAACTAGTTAATTTTGCATCACTTGTGTGCGATATGAACTCGTGGTTCAGTTGAAGAGTTTTGGTTCTGTAATTTGTGGTCGCTGGTTCAATCTCCAGTGATAGAGATCACTGTATACACAGCTGATGAGGCCTAATAAGGTTGAAACAGCTGTCCAGTGTTTCTATATGTTGTCTGTAAGTGTTTCCCAGATTTTCTGGTCATGGTAATTCAATTCACAATTTATATTTTCTTCTGAATTCCTTCGCATGGATGTGCCAGCCTTGGCTAACCAGCAAAGACTTTGAGACATCAGCTCTTTGTGGACACTGGATACAGTCTAGATGACCTACTAAAGGTGATGGATGATTGGGACAGATGGCAAGAGGGAGTCAGGAACTATAAATGCTACTTGATGATATTTATATATATATATATATATAGACATGGTGACCTGAGATCAAAACTGGATGTGGTTGTTTGCATTTCACATACCCTTGGGAGAGGTCTTTAGCTACTGACACTATTTATAGAAACCCATTTAAAAGCAAATGCTATACACTCCAATGGTAAAGACGCTCTTGCATAGTAGTAATGCAAAAACAAAAGTTACATCACTTTTGTAATTGATCCTCCCCTGATGATGGCCCAAAGACGGACAGAAAGTACTTGGGATATATACAATTATGGAAAATCTTTCAATCAATTCCCGCCGAATACGATAAAAGCAATACAGCAATATGGACAGATCAACAAGAAAAATGTCGACAGAAAATGTCTATTATGTTCAACAAAATTTGTATTAATGAAGAAATGCTGCCAAAATATATATATGTATATATATATATATATATATATCAGACTTGCATATACAGTCCCACTATGTTTTCCATCCTGGAGACATCAACAAATGAACTGAGGCTATCCATTCTGGAAGCATTATTCATAAAAATGAATAAAAACCGGAATTATGTTTCCATATGCAATCTTATACTCCATTGCTTTTTAATAACTTTCTAAGACTATCAGAAGAAAACACCATTACCCATACCTACACTACTGTAATTTTTTTAAATGTGTTTTTCTTCACCCACTCCTGGGTTTTCCTTTGGTCACCATCCTATGCTTACTTCCACTTGTACAAAATCGATTGTCACTGATAATTCTCTAAAGAGAAGTGACCGAAAGAAAGGGTCTTCTTTTTCAGGATTTTAATTTGCTTTTATGATTTTAAAACATTCCTTAATACCATGCACTCACTTTTTAAAGCAATATCTAAATTCTGTATGTACCAAAAGATCTTCACATATATATATATATATATATATATATATATATACATATATATATTGTCATCCACTGACAAACTGTTTTGTTGTATCGCAACTCTTCAGTGTGGCTAGACACATACGACACTTTAAGCTGGGATTGAAACCCACCCAATTTTATGTTAGAATAAGTATCATACCAGTCAGCCATTAATCAACATACATCAGATAGGGAAGTATAAGGCATTATGTATATATATATGTATATATATATATATATATATATAGACATGCATTTCCTTCTTTTGGGGCAAATTAATTTCTTTTAATTTTGGTACAGAATTATCTCTAGCAAATATGAATATTGAAATATACCTGTGTCTGTAAATATGTATATCTATATCTAAATATATATATATACATATATATATATATATATGTGTGTGTATGTGTTTGTGTGTGTGTGTGTGTGTGTGTGTGTCTACATGTGTATGTGTGTGAGTGTATGTGCGTATGTGCACAGGTACACGTGAGTATCTATATATGAGTGTATATGCAACTGTGTGTGTTTGAGTATGTGTGTATTTACATCTGTATGTGTGTTTGTGTGTTTGTGTATACATGTATGTTTGTGTGTGCTTATATCTGTGTGTGTGTGTGTGTGTTTGGAGAGCAGTTATTCCCATTCCCTATTTCCCTAATTTTTTTGTTGTTATTCAATTCATAAAAAAGAAAATTTTTGTTTGTTGTTGTTTTTATTTAATGTTTTTATATTTTTTTCTTGATTGTAGCCAAAAAATTTTCTCCAAGAACAGAAGACGATAAAGTGACAAGAAAGAAAGAAAGTAAGAAAAGAAGCAAAAGAATTCACTAAATGGAATAACAAGTTAATGAAAATCAAAGGCAGAAAAAAGAAAAGGGAAGCGCAAAGAAGAAGAAGAAGAAGAAGAAGAAGAAGAAGAAGAAGAAGAAGAAGAAGAAGAAGAATGAGGTAGAAAGTGAAAAGTAAGAAAAACATAAATGAGAGTAAGAGGGTGATTAGAAAGGAAAGAAAAAAAAAACAGAAGAAGAAGAAAAAGAAAAAGAAGAGATGAAGTCATCGAAGAAAAAAGTTGAGTCTGGTGAAGAAGATGGTTAATGAATGAGTCCAAGAAAAAGATCGTAGCAAGAAAGAGGAAAGTAAAAGATGAAAAGAGAAGAACAAGAACAAGATGACGACAATAAAGAAGTAGAGGGTAAATAAGAAAGAGAAAAAAACAAAGAGAATTATTATAGAAGAAGAGAAAAAAGGAGCAGAAGATGAAGAAGATGAAGATGGCAACAGCAATAGCAAGAAAGTGATGTTGTTGAAAGCAAAAAATATTTGAGGTGAATAGGAAATGGCATATTGTTATTATCAAGATTTTACTATGACAACAACAACAACAACAACAACAACAACATAAATCAATAAAAAACAACAACAACAACAACAACAATAATAATAATAATGATAATAATAAAAATACAGGAAAAGAAAAGAAAAGGCGGGAGGATGTAAGATGCAACAATAGCAACAAAAAAGCAAGCATATTTAAAGGACAAAGGTTAAAAACAAAAAAAAAAAAAAAGAAACTAAAAAAAAACAACCTATTTTTTCCTTTGTTACCCATAAACTGACCACACTAACATTTTTTTATTTTACAGTCAAAGAACAAAACAGATTCCTCTTTTTGGGATTTGCCATTTACCAGAGACATACTTCCTGTTAAAAATGGTAATAGGTTCCTTGACTGTAGAATTCACTGAAGTTCTGTATCCTGATTAGAATGACAGTTAAGACTGAACGAGAGAAAGAAAAAAGTTAAATAATAAAATGAAAATCAGTAACAAAAAAAGCAAGAAAAAAATTTGGGGTTAAACAAATTTGCATGTATTCTCAACAAAAACAACCCCCACAAAGAAAAAAATTGACAATTTTTACACTGATTCAATATGAAGCTCTCTCTCTCTCTCTCTCTCTCTCTCTCTTTCTCTCTGTGTCCATACTTAAATCTCTTTGCTTCTTTCTGTCACTCTCTCTCTCTCTCTCTCTCTCTCTCTCTCTCTCTTTCTCTCTGTGTCCATACTTAAATCTCTTTGCTTCTTTCTGTCACTCTCTCTCTCTCTCTCTCTCTCTCTCCCTCTTTCTCTCTGTGTCCATACTTAAATCTCTTTGCTTCTTTCTGTCACTCTCTCTCTCTCTCTCTCTCTCTCTCTCTCTCTCTTTCTCTCTGTGTCCATACTTAAATCTCTTTGCTTCTTTCTGTCACTCTCTCTCTCTCTCTCTCTCTCTCTCTTTCTCTCTGTGTCCATACTTAAATCTCTTTGCTTCTTTCTGTTACTATCTCTCTCTCTCTCTCTCTCTCTCTCTTTCTCTCTGTGTCCATACTTAAATCTCTTTGCTTCTTTCTGTCACTCTCTCTCTCTCTCTCTCTCTCTTTCTCTCTTTCTCTCTGTGTCCATACTTAAATCTCTTTGCTTCTTTCTGTCACTCTCTCTCTCTCTCTCTCTCTCTCTCTCTCTCTTTCATCATCTCCCACTCTTGCTGTCTGTCTATCTCTTGCTCTCTTTCAATCTAGCTCTCTTTTTCTCTCTCTCTCTCTCTCTTTCTCTCGGTGTCCATAATTTCCTCTTTATTCTCTTTGCCTCTGTCTGTCTCTCTGTCATTATCTCTCATTATTGCAGTCTTTCTATCTCTCTGTCTCCATCTCTCTCTTTCTCTCTTCCTCCCAATATCTCTTGGTACTGTCTCTCTCCCGTCTCTTTATATATACATATATATATATATATTTATATATGAATTGTAACATTGTGGAGAGACAAGAAAATTGGAGCCTTCGAGAATGTTAAATCCAAAAAAACACATCGGCTTTGTCATAATCAAGAAATCCAAAAGCTACAACTCTAAATATAAAGTTTTTCATCACTTATTACAATCAAAATCATCTGTGTGAGTGTGTTTGTGTATATATATATATATATAGGGAAAATTGAAATTTTTGTTATTTTTCCACATAAATAGACAAAATAAAAATGGCAATATTTGTTTCTCTTAAGTATACAGATTTATCTATCAGTCTATCTGTCTGTCTGTTAGCCTGTCTCTCTCTCTCTCAATATATATATGTATATATATATATATATATATATATATATATATACGAAGTGCATACGATAAGTTTCCAGACTTTTTCCTTATGGGCATTTAAAATTGCTGTAAACGCTTGAAAATTCAGTATGTTATTGCTATATATCTTATGGGATGATTGACCAATTTTTATGATTTCAGGTTCAAATGAACAGCTACACCAGGAATTGGAATACACCCTGCTAAAGCCTGATTGTCACAGCTGGGGAATTTCAAAAATACAATCTGACTCTTTAGAAGAACGATATGTAGTAAAATTCTGTTTTAAACTTGGAAAAAATACTGCCACAGAAGCGTATGGAATACTTCACACTGCTTTTGGAGCATTTTGTATGAATTGAGCATCAGTTTTTGAGTGACATAAGAGATTCAAGGAAGGCAGGGAGTCTGTGAGGGATGAAGAGAGGTGTGGGAGGAGTAAGGAAGTCAATACACCAGAGTTGATTGGCCAAAGGGTTAGGCTTAGGGTTACTATGTTGAGGTTTTAAGGAAATTCAGGAAGAGATTCCTAAGGAAGAGGCCAGCACTCTTCAAATTTCTACCAGGATAATGCACCAGTCCACAATTCCATCCTTGTTACAGACTATTTGACCAAGATAGGCATCAAGACTGGATAAGGCTGTTCACAATCCCCATGATGCAAATATTCTTGGGGAAGTTATGCATCCAATGATTCTCTCACCAGCTAAGGGTAAATAGTAGGGCAGACAGAGTTCTTTAACCTTGGTATAGCAACAAACCGAGGAGAAAGAAAAATGTGAATTCAGATTGGTTAAAATAAATCTCGAAATAAACATTCCACTCATGCAGAAGAGTTCGCGAAAATATAAAATATATATATATATATATATATATATATATTGTGTATATAAATATACATTTATTTATGTATATGAATATATATTCATTGATTTAAATATATATATATATATATATATATATATATATATATATATATATATATATTCATATATATATATATATATATATATATATATATATATATATATATAAATATATGAATACATATATTCATGTATGTGAATACACACACACACACATATATATATATATATACACATGAATATGAATACATATATTCATGTATATATATATATATATATACATATATATATATACATGTATATCATCATATATTCATACGTATATATATATATATATATATATATATATATATATATATATGTATACGAACCAAAATTGTTACACTCAAAAACCATATTTCTTTCACTTGTCTCATGTACAAAAAAAAAGATAATAATTCTATGTTATTGGGTTGAATTTCAAACCGTTTCATTTTATTTCCTTTAATTTTTTCATGAAGGAATTGGTGCTTAAAAACCACAAAATTATGTAAAAAATAGTCACCCAACTAATAATTAATCAAAAGTTTCTAAAATTCATTTGACTCCACTTAGGCGAAGTCTATGACAGCCATGATATCAAGAGACAATTGTGGGCACAAAGACGACATCTTATGGCTGTTAAAAGTGACACAAATGATGTGAAGTCCAATTACATGGACAGAGAGTCAGCTTTCTTGCCATTGGCACCACAAGTCTTGAAGGACATCAGTTTGAAAATGCTAAAAGTGATTATAAAAAACAAAGCATTAGTATGTGACTTTTAATTCAATGAACTTTTTTAGAGTTTTTTTAACAAAAATTCTCTGAAGTTTACAACACAGCCTTAGAAACCAACAAAACCGTTCATTGATTTTTATTTTCAACAACCAGGTCCCTAATTTGGATTAATATCTCAAAATCTCGGCTACTTGATTAGTGAAACACATTTAAAAAAAATGTATTAAACCAATAAATAAATGACAAATGAAGTTTGATGTAGTCATAAATTTTGTGGAGAAACCTGAGTGTTAAAAGCAAAAAGTGTAATGCAATAAGTATTGTAGTAGTTTTTTGGAAATTTAAATTAACAAAAAAATTTGATTAATTTTTTTTTATTATAATATTAATCAATATTTATTTTTGTTTTCGTTTTTGGGATGAAAAATTTTTTTTCAGATTTCGAAATATGCAGAGGAAAAAAAATACAAATAATTTAAATCCAATTCTTAACAATTATATTTTTGGTCATTCATTAGGTTTCCAAAAATTAGATTTTAGAAATTAAACTGTACAATTTGATTATAATGGTTCACTGAGAAAGACCCTTCTAAAGCTATTATTTAATTTATGTGACTACCTCAAATGTATCCCAAAACAATTTCTACCACAATAAGACGGTCTTAACCAACATTCTCTGACTACGATTCCTTGTTTATGAGTAGGCGTGTGGGTTGGTGGATTTATATGTGCATTTGGGTGTGCTTTTGTCTGTACGTATGAGTTTGTGCATGAATATACTATGTTGTTCGTGTGTATATGTGTTTGTATATATATTTCTGTGTTAATATGTGCACTTGCATATGTAAATGCTTGTGTTTGTGCATTTATATATATTCTTAGAAGTTCCTGCATAAATGCGTGTATGAGTGACTGTGTTTATGCTTGTATGTGTTTTGTGTATACGTATGTGTTTGTGTACATATTTGTATTTGTGTGTGGTACAAGGTCATCTTTTTAAGCACAGTAAAGCTGGTTTTAATTTAGCGTTTTTCTTTTCCTAGATTGGTTGACTAAAGTATGTTTTCATATTATATTGCTTAATCATTATATGTTGTCTTTTGCTCTTTATTCTTCTATCAGATTGGATGGCAAAGTCCCTGAGAATAGCTGCTCCCTCGTTTTCTATTATTTGTTCTGGTCAGTGCTCTTACCATTTTTAAGAATTTAGTATTCCATAGTATTTGCATGTTTTCCAATATTATCATATTTCACTCATTTAAGAGTCCCTTAGACCAGTGCTAGCTGATGGTTTTCTATTGGAATCCCAAGTGACAGCAAGTCTCTACAAGTCTCCAGGACTCTTCTCAGTATTCTGGCTGATCTCAACAATGCTGTAGTTCGAATGGTCTCAACTCGTCCTCTTATTTCCAAGTCCTCCAGTCCCTGTATGAATCCTTTGGTGACTGTACCGAGCAGACCAATCACAATTGATATTACCATCACTTTCATGTTCCATAGTTTTTTTCAGTTCTCTAGCAAGTTCTAGGTACTCATCACTCTTTTTGCTTTCTTTAGTTTTCCCTGTGATCAGATGGAATGGCAAATTCAATTATTCGGCAGGTTCTCAGTTTTTTCAAATATTATTTTACTCTTGGATAGTTTTTCACATCAGCATTAGGTGATGGTCTTTCACTGGAGTTGACAGCAAGTCTCCTCAAGTTTCCAGGACTCTTCTCAGTATTCTGGGGGATCTCAGTAATGCAGTTGTTTGGATGGTCTCCACTTGTCCTCTAATTTCCAAGTCCTCCAGCCCCTTTAATAATCCTTCGGTGACTATAGCAAGAGCACCAATTACAATTGGTATGATCAATACTTTCATGTTCCACAGTTTTTTCAATTCCATTTGAGGCACTTATCCTTCTTTTCACATTCTTTCGATTTTACTCTGTTGACAGCTGGGATTGGAAAGTCCACAATTCTGCATGTTCTCTTTTTTTTGTTGATTATTATTATTATGATTATCATTATTATTATTATAATCAATTTATGTACATATAGCACATGTGATATATATAAGGGATACATGGCAGCATATATATATATATATATATATATATATATATATATATATACCCCTCCATTAGCATAATCTTTAGAGTGTTTGCCAATAATTCAGGAGACTGGGATTTAATTCCAGGTCAAGTCATACCAAAGACTCAAAAGATTGGTACTTGATGCCTTTTTGCTGAACACTTAGGTATAGATCAAGGGGTAAGTGGAGCAATCCAAAGAAAGGAGTTCTACCCTCCCCTATACATCAGTGTTGTAGCTATTGAAAAGAGAATCATTGAGTCACCCTCTACTATGGTCTGCCAAATTACTTATACTTATATATGGTATACAAGGCATGTGCCCTAGCATGCATACGCACACACACACACACACACACACACACTCACACACACACACACACACACACACACACACACACACACAATGCAGAGAACCACTTCATTGGCATTGCTCCCAGGTCCACTCGGGCCTGGCATGTTAGTACCTGACAGGGTCCTTTGTATGGGTTGAATAGAACTAACTGCATACTTATGCTAAACAAAATTGTTTGAATTAGAACTGTCTGACTAAACTGGTTTGCTTGATATAGAAATGTTCTTGATAAATAAACCGTGTCCTTACATTTAAATTGCATGCTTATGCTAAACTGAATTGTTTGAAATGGAACTGTTTTTGACATTGAAGCTGTACTTACACTTAACTGAATTGTTTAATATAGAACTGTTTTGATATTTAATTGTGTGTAAATAAAATCTGTACTTATACTAAATGGAATTAGCTGAATTAGAACTGTTTGACTAAACTGAATAACTTGAAATAGAAACATTTTTAACAATTAAACTGTGTACTCATGCTAAACTGAATTGTTTGAAATAGAACTGATTATTTGCATAAAAATGGATTAGGCATTAAATAACCTACAAAGGTTGATATCCTATAAAATCCAACCAATCAAACCAACCCACACACACACACACACACACACACACACACACAGACACGTATATATATATATATATATATATATATAAAACAGCTAAAAAAAATTAAGGGCAGTGTCTGAAAACTGCAAATGCATGTTTGCATAAATTGAACATATATTGCGCCCCAATACATCAACCTCCCACGGAGTAAATACATAAACAATATATTTTTGCCCAAATGTATAAAATAACGAAAACATTTCAGCAATTTTTTTATCTGGGTTTTCTGCTTTTTTACTTATATATATATGACTGTTTGTGTGTGTGTGTGTGTGTGTGTGTGTGTGTGTGTGTGTGTGTGTGTGTGAGAGTTGTATGAGAGTTGTGTCGAGAAAGAATGCAACCTTTTCCCAAAAAAGACTTATTATTTTATCTACAAGACACTTTTGTCTCATTCAAAATAGCCCCACCTTCCCTGTTGATACATCATTTATTTGTTTTTTGTTTTTTTGTCGTAGTTTTTTCAGTAACCAAGTACCTTGTGTATATCCACAATAAATCACTGAAATTGTCTCATTTCCCTATTGTGGGTTGACAAATGACTACCTCTGCTGCCTTCAGGCATGAAATGAATTCATAATAGGTTCAGCTTGGTGACAGTGAATCTATCACCCTGACAATACCTCCCCCATTGTATAAAGAACAGAACAAAGTTTGAGGAAACCTGGAATAAAAAAAGCATTCACATAAAAAAGACCTCTTTCGTATCAGTAGATAAGTAAAATAAATAAACTTTTGCACAAGAGTCAGAAGTTTTCTATAATATCTGCCACAAAGACTAATTGGTTGATTGATTTATTGATTTTAATGGCATGTCAACCTGTCTGGGGTTATCTTATGCCTTGATATTCAGGAACTGCAATCATTTTACATATATATATATATTTACTTTTCCTTAAGATTTGGTTTGGTTTGGTTTGGTTTGGTTTTATGGCACATCAACCATTGTTGGTTATTTAATGCCAAATCCACTTTACTCATATATATGTTAGATATACATGATTTGTAAACATGAGTCAAAAAAGTTAAATAGTTCCAAGTATTGCCATGTATTACTAATACCAATCATTTATTTACACACTAGTTTACCCCTCTTAAACTAGTAGACAAATTCACCTACCTAGGAAGCAGCATCTCATCAACTGAAAAGGACATCGACACGTGGCTAACAAAGGCATAGACATCTATCAATAGGCTATCGATCATATGGAAATCAGACCTAACCGATAAAATGAAATGCAGTTTCTTCCATGAGGATACGGGATGTAGACCTGAAGACCTGCCAGAGGCAATGAACAATATAGAAAAGTGTTGAGTGAGGGTCAGGGATATCTGTGCTAGCGGCACGACATGATGATGATGATGATGATTTACACACAATTCAATGATCAAACAGTTCTATTTTAAACAATCCAATTTAGCATAAGTCAAAGTTAAATGGTTTCAAGTATTGCTATGTATCCCTAACAATTCAATTGAACATCAATCATTTGTTTACACACACTTCAATGATCAAACAATTCTATTTCTAACAATTCAATTTATCACAAGTCAAAAAAGTTAAATATTTTCGAGTATTGCTATGTATTACCAACAATTCAATTGAACATCAGTCATTTATTTATACATAGATAATTGGTCAAAAAATTCTATTTCAGACAATTCAATTTAGCATAAGTCATTTGTTTGCACTTGGTTTAAATTTCAAATAGTTCTATTGACCCTATTGATAGGACCCTATCAGGTGCTACCACTCTGGGTCAGAGTGGACCTGGGAACAATGACAATGAAGGAGTACTCCACATTCACCAAAGCTCCGGCATTACTGGAGCCTCACCATCAGATTGTTTAAGATCATATCAAAGACACTCAGTGGAGGAGTTTTACCCCTCTGCAGAGAAGTAGTCGGTGTATTCTACAGCCCAAGCCGACTGGACTGAAATGTTTTTTAAGAGTTTTTTTTTTTGCACGGAGTAATATGATATCAAGTATTTCTATCTGATACAAATAATTTGCACATAGTTATATGGTTTCAAGTATTCTTATCCAATACAATTAATTTTATGGTTTCAAGTAGTTATTTATGTTTCTTAACAGTCATTTGTTTTCACATGGAACGTTTCAAGTAAGTAATTCTAATCCTTAATAAACAATAATGACTTCAACTAACTATTCTTAATATAAATAATTTACAGTTTGTTGTGGGAACCTTACCCATCTTACAATAATGGACTCTTCTCACTGTTATTAGTACTGAGAGATTTCACTACCAGATGCTGATCACTATTGGTGTTATCCAAACAGTACAGGACTTCTTACCTTTTTTATGTAACTCTATCTTTCTTGTGTAATATAATCTGTTATCTAATATCCGTGTTTGTATTTTCATTAGTGACCATTTCTGGGGCCACAACACAGTTCTATGGCAGCAAGTGTTCCTCTTGAATATGAATCATTTTTAGATTAGTTTGGTTTGATTTTATGGCATATCAACCATTGAAGGTTATCTAATGCCAAGTTCATTTTTATACATATAAACATTTCTATTTCAAACAATTCAGTTTAGCAAAAGTCCACAGTTTAGTTCTATTTGACCTATAGATAAGAACCTATCAGGAGCTACTACTCTTGGCCAGAGTGGACCTGAGAGTGATGGCCATGGAAGGGTATCCCACAAAGCTCTAGCATTACTAAAGGCTCACCATCACTGTTTAATGTCATAAACAGGACATTCATGGGTGGGGGGCTTACTCCTCTGCAAAGATGCAGTTAGTGTATTTTGCAGCCCCAGCTGACTGGGCCATGGATCAATTTTCAAACAGATCTAACAGATACTACCTCTCGAGATCAGAACTGTATTCCTTTTGTGCCTGTTGGCTGTATGTGCTTATCAAGTAATTAAATATTTCAACTCCGTCACTACATGACCTACGCTTGCTTGTCTTTTATTTATTATCAAATTTGGCATTAAATAACCTACAATGGTTGATATGCCATAAAACCAAACCAAACCCAATCATATTATTGATATTTTTGTATAAAGAGGATTTGGCATTAAATAACCTACAATGGTTGATATGCCATAAAACCCAACCAAATCAAATCAAATCATATATATTTAATATATAAGTATAAAGAAGATTTGGCTTTAAATAACCTACAATGGTTGATATGCCATAAAACCCAACCAAACCAAATCATATATATCTAATATATATGTATAAAGAGGATTTGGTATTAAATAACCTACAATGGTTGATATGCCATAAAACCAAACCAAACCAAACAATTATCAAATTTTGCTCTTATAAGCTTAGCTGTCAAATACTGATCAGTACTCAAAGTACTTGTATGATTTGTCAGGATAAAATCTGTTTAGCTTTTTTAAGTATTTAAGGTAATGAATAAACTGAAAAAAAAACTTCAAAGAAGAATGAATGCACATTTTTTTTGCAGTGAAAGCCAATCTTAACCAGTCAACCCTTCATGTAAAGCTATCTCTTAAATATTTCCTATTGACTTTATTCTCTTTCTCTTTTCAAATTATAGATGTAAAATAGTTTATATCTTGACATATTTAACCAAATATGGCAAAATTATACCCAGATTACAGAACAGAATATCTTTTGTGTGTAAACTACGTCTTACAAGATTCAATTTATTGCAATTGTTTCTTAAGATGTTTTTGCACACAGTTCTATGATATCAAGTATTCCTATCTAATACAAATAATTTTCCAGACAGTTCTACGATATCAAGTATTCCAATGTAATACAAATAATTTGCACACAGTTCTATGATATCAAGTATTCCTATCTAATATAAATAATTTTCCAGACAGTTCTATGATATCAAGTATTCCTATGTAATACAAATAATTTGCACACAGTTCTATGATATCAAGTATTCCTATCTAATACAAATCATTTGCACACAGTTCTATATCATCAAGTATTCCTATCTAATACAAATAATTTTCCAGACAGTTCTATGATATCAAGTATTCCTATCTAATTCAAAAATTTTGAATAAATCTAGGGAAGTCCCTGGGATGTAATGGTTGATATGTTAGACTGTGACATCCTAGTAAGTGAGTTTGGATTCCTTTTTTACATACTGACCTTTGACAGAGATTTAATAAGTAGGATGCACCTGTATAAACAAGGGATAGGCGGAAATGAAGCATGTAAGATGAGAACCGGAAGAGGAACATGTGGGTGTTGGAAATATTATATTAGACGGTTTCAACCCCCTGATAGCCAGTGGTCAGTCAAAGTAGGCAGTCTGTTAGAAGTGAGCAGTCAGAGCAGAAGCTACTTTGGGTGCAAGCCTGGAGCCCAGTGACTTCGTATTGAGAAATGTTCCAGCTGAGAAGTAAAGAAGTCTCTGAATATGTGTCTCCATGTGGTGCAATGACACCAGTTCTTTGTCAGTGTCTGTCTCTCTCTGGGTGTCTGTCTCTCTCTCTCTGTGTCTCTCTCTCTCTCACTTGCAGCATTTCGACTCTTTTGTAGATAAACCCGAAGTTTATATTTTTGTAACAAAGTATTATGGTCTCTTTATTCCTTTATTGGATAAAAAACACAGTCGCACAATTACATTCTCTTTCAAACTAATTCCAAAGAGAAAGTAATGAACCCACTTATCCTCCGAGCTAAAGTTTATTTTTCTTCCACAAGGATGGCTTTGGCATTAAATAACCCACAAAGGTTGGTATGCCAAAGAAACCAAAGCAAATCAGAAAAGATCTATTTGGCCCACATATAGAACCCAGCAGGAACTGCCACTCCAGGTCAGAGTGAACCCAGGAGTAACGGTAAAGAAAGGATACTTCACATTCCACAATGACTTTCATCATTTATATGCAGTTCAGATAAAATTTATATGAAAGGGTTTCAAACCCAACAATAACTTGTTTTTAATGAAAGAAAACAAAAATTTAATTTCCGTTCCTAAGTTTTCAAATGCGGTTCTATAATCAAAAACATTGAGTAAATTTTTTTGCTGCACACACCTAAATCTTGTTTTTTTTTTTGTTTAATGGCCAATCAATCTTCTTAGGTTATTTAATGCCAAATCCATTTTCCTAGAAGAACAGTGGTGGTACTATTTAACCCATAGCTGGGAGGATAAGGGGGTTCATGCCTTTCCCAAGGATATTTAATGTGATAGCACGACTGGAGTTTGAACTCACTTAATACGAGTCTGCAGTTCATTGCTTTAATTATTACATCACAAGGACACCTCCCACCAAATTCTTGAGATGCATAAGTGTGCCACAGGCCATAGGTTAGGAATCACTACTATAAAATTTGGAAAAGGATCTTGATTTTTAATATATTGTTTTCTCTTTTTTCTTTAGAATTTGAACTCCTTCCGATCGAGTCACTTAGATTTTGTATTATCTACTTTGCACACTAAAGGATGTTCCTTTTTAAAAAAAAAAAAAAGTATAGAATAAATTAGGAATGATTTTAATCCTCAAATACAAGGGAAATAATTTTCCCGATGAAAATTCAATGGAACTGATTTTTACAATAAAAATCCATTGAAAATGATCTTTTCTATAAAAATGCATTGGAAATGATATTTGCTATAGAAATGCATTTTTACTATAAAATGTATCAGAAATAATTTTCACAATGGAAACAATATTTTCTATAAAATGCATGGGAAATATTTATTATAAAATGCATGGAATAGGGTAACCCTTTTAGTGGTATTCTTGGCCCCTTTAGAGGGGGAAACAACATATTCTAAGCCCCACAAGCAAACGGGTAAAAATTAGAGAAATCTTAACAGATCAATTAAGAATCATCATCATCATCATGGCGTGCCTCTGGGACGGAGTTCCCTGAACCTTTTCCACCACCCGTCCCTATCATCCATCACTTTCAGCTGGTCTTCCGTGCTACATCCTATATCAGTACAGAGCTGTTGTATATGGATTCCAGCTCATTGCTGTACCCTTGCTCGTCCGTGTGAAGGGTTCCACAGTAGTATATCGCTTATGAGCTTACTCTTACTTCTCCAGCAGTGTCCCGCAAGTTTTGCTTGTCTAGTTCAGATGGATTTTAAGATAGGTGGTTGGTGTCCATATAGCTGCTGCTTTGTGGGATGCTGCCTCCTGGACTTGTTCAATACAGCTTGCAGCATTATTGTACAATTGTTTTGACATTTTATACTGTCAACAAAATTTAATTAATTTCTTCCAAAAGAGACTAAAAAGAATAATTCCATATAATCAACATTGCGTTTTCTTTCTTGCATATAAATATACGAGTATAGTCTTATTAAAAAAACAAAACAATAAATTTAATGGAAAACGTATGAGTTTTTTTTTGCAAAGTTGCACATTTCTCATCGAATGAAACATTTTATTTTCTGATTACGTCTCTGACAGTTAATACTTTTCATGGCACGCAGAAATTCTCTTTGTCTCAAAACTTAGTTCATAAGGCGAGGTAAAGGATGACGCTAGGCATGTCTTTTAGGGGACCAATTAGACTTTGTTCGAGATTCCGTTTTTCAGGCCTAGTCAATACTAGTAATCACCTTCTAACATTTACTGTTTTTCCTGTGTTTTTTTTATCTTAATATACCTATTCCAAATCATCGATATCAACACCAATACCAGTGCTATGGGTACCACTACAATTATTATTACAACATTCACTACCACAACCACAATTTCCACCACCTCAAACATAGCTATCACTCTTTCTAAGACCACAACTAATGCCATCTTTACAAACACCACAATGGCAGCAGCAGCCACACCACCACCACCACCGCCATCATTACAAACATTATTATTACCACCACTACCATACATCCCACATCACCCGACCTCAACTAATCCTAAACCACCATCCTCACAATGGCCACTACTTTGGCCCCCACCATCACCACCAATAACCACCACATAATTACCACTGTTACACCACCACTATCATTGGTATCACTGCTGCTTCAACATTCCCTTTCAGACTATGACCCTAGGGAAAGGTATGAACCCCCTTATTCCCTAGCCCAGGTTATTAGCATAATGTGAAATACAAACAGCTTCTTCCTGGATTTGAACTCTAGGAGCCAAGTGCACTTCCTATGATGATAACCGTTACACTATGAGCACTTCCTCAGAGTATTAGATATAGTCTTTAGATCTGGACCCGAAATTAGCCACTAACACTTCTTTTGACTAATTATAATAATAATAATAACAATAATAATAATGTTTGAAATATCCAACAAAGTCATAGACTTTATCGTAAAAGCCATGGAAAACTGGAAGGTGAAATGAATAGCAGGAAGACCATATCTTGCCGCAGAGGAAATTACAAAGATGCATCTTCCAGGGAGACTCAATCCTGCAGTTGCCATTTGTTATATGTATTTACCTGACTCCCAGCCCAGGCAGGATATGACACAAGGTCAATTTTGAAGCAGAGTTTAGCAGGTTTGAATTCAGAGTTTTCCTTCTAGACTGATTGCTTAACCAAGGTTGAAGAACCCAATCTGCCCTACAATTTAATCATTACTAGAGGGAGAATAATTGGATTCATACCTTTTCCAAGAATATTAGTGCTATGTGAAATGCAATCAGACTCATCCAGGATTTGAACTTGTGTCACTGCGTCCATTCCCTACAAAGATAATTATACACCACTGGCCATTTGTCACTAAAAGGTTAGCTACGGTATTAGATAGCCAATGAAGGTTGATATGCCATTAAACAAAGAAACCAGAAACCAAAACCACTGTCAACACAAACCAAGAATTTTTATTTCCATGACCATCAATATCAATACCACAACTACCACCACCAGCCCCAGCACAACAGCATCACCACCAACACCACCACCATTTTCCCACACATTACAAACACCACCTACATAATCACCACCACCACCACAGCTGCCAATACAGACACAACCACTGCTGCTATCATGGACACTTCCATTGTAAATACCACCAACTTAATCACCACCACCACCACCACCACTGCCCCCTACAAATACCACTACCACCAACATTGCCACTAATAACCCAATCATCACCACTGCTCCTACCACAAACTTAACTGCCACATCATCTCTCCCGCTGCCGTTATCTCTGATATCACCAAAATTTCTTGCTTTTTAAACCCTTTTTTCGAAATTAAATGATGAGTAATCTGCTTCACTTGTTTGACATGAAGGTTTGAACTGAAGATCTCCTGGTCTCCAGTGAAACCAGAAAGCCAAGTCAGGAATATTATCCCAATAAAGATAATCTTAATTCCTGTAACCTATCCCAAGAGACTCCATAAATTGCCATCAGAAGCCATTAGTGAAATAACTAAATGGATTTCGTATTAATTAGAGATTATTTTCCAAAATATTTTGGAGGACCTTAATTTGATATAAACTGAAACTGAATTAATTGTGCCCATTTGAAGAATGAGCAGTAACATTTTAAGAATAATTTGTTTATCGCTAACAACTAATATCTTTTTGCTTTATTTCTTTCTATTTTCGGAAAATTGGAATACATTTTTAAATTCCTTTTTGATCAGAAAATGCCTGCCATGTTTATTTTCTGATTTTCATTGTAGCAACTCCTTACCAAATCTTGCACCTTACTTAACGTAAATGTATATGACAAGATATATATTACTACTAGTGTGAATACTGGCCTGTCAGTGCGGCTTAGTATACACTGACTTTAACTCCTGTTGTGAAGGGGGGTGCTAAGACACCCCCCCAAGGATTTCCTGGGAGTGACACTAAACAGTATTTGGTGGTGAGGCTCCAGTTTTGAAAATTTGGGGAGTGTAGCATACAACATAGTTGGCATTACTCCCAGGTCCACTTTGACTAAAGTATAGGTTATAATTAGTGCAAAGTCCTATCTTATTAAGCATCCTTATCAAGGCATAACAACAGCACAGATTCCTTTGACTCTCTGTCGTGAATCATCCCTATTCGCAATCACTCTTGGTAAGTTATCTAGACGGCACCTTGTGTCCATACAGAACTGATGAATATAAGTTTTTGATTGTTGCCCTACACTGGTGTGCCTGTATGTAGGAATCTGTAGGAGATTATCATTTTGGAGTTTGTTCTTACTTGGATGGTTTGCAAGATGGGACGTAAGTGGCCATATAGTTGCTGCTTTGTAGGGTTCTGCTTCCAGGATATGTTTACAAACCATGTCTTTTTACATTGTTTATATAATTTCTAATTACTAATGAATGAATGAGAAAGAAATCAAATTCAACTTATTAGTTGGTAACACTTCAAAACAGAAATGCAAGCTCGTCTTTCTGTTATATAATTGCGGAAGGATTTTTTTTATATTATCATTTTTCGTTGGCTATATCTTATCTTTTGGTTTAGATCGGCTTAGAACTTTTCGGCTTAGTGCAAAGGTAGGGGCACACATTGAGCGCAGGTGTTCACGCTTGCACGGGGAAGATGTGACAATCACATAAAAAATCCTAAAAACCCTAGATAGGAAGTGATGGGCTGGGATTCTTGTGTACTTTCGCAAAAAAGCCATTAGTTGAGATTTGAGACTGGACAAAGCAAGTTGGGATTCGAATCTGGGCAAGGCCAGTCCAGTTGTTTGCTGCAAGATGTGCGCGCGTTTGTTGGGTCAGTTAGTTGAGATTTAAACTTAGACGGGGCGAGTTGATTTTCAGAGTTTGGCCAGGCCAGGCCAGGCCAGTTGGGGTCTACGAGATGCGTCACGGGCTGTTGGTTTAGATGGAACAGTCAGCATAGTAGAAATTGTGTGTCTCTCTCTCCTCATGTCGAAAACCTAAAAGTCAAGAAGGTAATAAAAGTTTCATACCTGAACCAAGAGATTTGTCAGTATTTCTGGATTCCCAATGTATATTTCACATATTCATATCTTGGTCCTATTTTGGTGGCTATATTATATTTCAAGTCTCTTTGATTCTGGACAAGACTTCATAAGGTTAGAAAAAAAAAACATTTTTTTTTCAATCTAAAAATTTTATTCTTAAAAAGTAATTGAGTAAATGATCAAAAGGTTGGCTTTGATAATACATTTTAAGTTGATGATTATATTTTGTCTCGTTGGCCTAATGAGTAGAGTGTTTGTCAGTGGCCCGGGGTTCAATCCCAGGTTGAGTCATACCAAAGACTCAAAATATGGTACTTGATGCTATCTTGCTTAATACTAAGAATTATAAGGTACGGATCAAGGGTAAAGTGGAGCAATCCAGGGAATGGAGTAGCGCCCTAGCCTACACCTCAGTGTAGTAGCTATTGAAAAGGGAGCCTTTGGGTCACCTTTGACTAAGGTTGCCAAGTTTACTTACTTATTGTAGCAAGGGTAAAAAGAATGATTGGCTAGATGGTTAGAAATTTTATTTTAAAGGAAGCAAATGTTTTAAAAATAAATAAAACCTTAATAAGACCTGGAATGGTCCCCAAAGGCTTGAAAACAGGGGCTGGAAGTGTAGGAAATTGGAGGACAAATCCAAACTACAGCAAAGTTAAGTTCAGCCAGAATACTGAGAAGAGTCCTGGAGACTTGCTGTCACTCAAATTTTAGTAAATGACCATCAGCTAATAGCAATGTGGGGGAACTCACAAACAGCAAAATAAAAACAAAAACAATATATTTCAGGAATGCTATTTTTTTGTTGATCAAAATAATTTTTTTTTTCTTCTTGCTCAATGTTTCTGTTTTTAACTCTTTCAATCGAATGTATCACAGAGAGATTCATCTCATTTTAAATATCTTTGCCTGAGCCAATCACATAATTTTCAAAAAAGAATTGTTATAAGTCTTTTTTTGTATATACTTCCTCATCTCCCAATACTTTAATAAAAACATTCATTATTGTTCAATTTTTTCGCCTGCATAAAGTCCTGATGAATGTTTAATATAACTGAAATATTTTAACGTTGACTTTACCATAGTAAATAAATTCATCAAATTTGAAATACTTTGTTTTTCTATTTTCTTTATACTATCGGACTTATTTTCATAATTGACTTTCAGAATGCTGACTGTATCCACCCCCTGCCCATAGAGAGGTAAGACTGTCTCAAAAACGGGTGTCCTGGGTATGACACTAAACTGCATTTGATGATGAGGCTCCAGTCCTGGAGATCTGGGGAGTGTGGAGAATCACTTCATGGACATTACCCCCAGGTCTACTCTGATCCTGAGAAATAGTACCTGTCAGGGTCCCATCTACATTTAAACATTATTTATATTAGATAAGAATACTTGATTCCATATTACAGTGAGTAAATTATTTGTATAAAGAATAGTTGGTCTTTGTTGAGGGTGACCCTAATGCTCCTTTTTCAATAGCTATTACAACAAGATGTTGGGGAGGGCACTACTCCTTTCTCTGGATTGCACCACTTTACCCTTAATCCATATCTTATAATGCTGAATGTTAAGCAAGGAGGCAGCAAGTACCATTTTTTGAGTCTTTGTTATGACTCAACCTGGGATTTAACCCCAGTCTCCAAGACCATTAATGAACCCTCTACTCATTAGGCCAATTCAATTTATAATTGTTAACTTAGGATTATGATTATTGTTAGTTACTTAAAACCATACAAATGAGTGTTATTCAACAGAAATAATTACTAGAAACCAATTAATTATTAATATTTGATAATTATATGTAATCAAGTATTTCTGTGTTCAAGTTATTTGTATCTGTTAGAAATATTTGACATCATATAATTGATATCATTTATTTGATATCATATATTTGATATCATATAACTGGGCACAAAAAACTCGTAATAAACAACAATACAAAAATGTAAATATGAATATATAATGAATGTGATTCCCTAACCTGTAGAAATAAAACAACCCTAGACAGGTTGATATACCTTTAAAATCAATCAATCCATCAATAATTTCTTTATCCTATCCTATTTACCCACCCCTCCGCACGGGCAGGATATGACACAAGGTCAATTTTTAAGCGGAGTTTAACAGGTTTGAATTCAGAGTTTTCCTTCTCCTAGACTAGTCGCCTCACCAAGGCTGAAGAACCCAGTCTGTCCTACTATTTACCCATAGCTGGAGGGAGAATTATTGGATTCATACCTTTCCCAAGGGTATTAGTGCTATGTGAAATGCAATCATTCTCGTCCAGGATTTGAACTCAAGTCGCCATGTTCATTTCCTACGGCGATAACCATTTCTCCACGGGCACCTCCAATAATTTCTTTATAATGTTTGAAATGATTCCTCATCGCCACTTTTATAATGCTCGATATTTAAGAGGTGAATTTGGCCGACACTTTCTAATCTCTTCACTCTCGTACAATGCCGAATATTCAATAAGGAATGCTAGTGCAATACTTAGAATACTGACACGCACAATGCTACTCTACCGACACAACACTTCACATCTTGTCAGACCTCTGTCAGACTGTTGCCCAGTCAGTTGGTGCTGTAAAATACACCTAGCACTTCTTTGCAGAGGGGTAAGACCACTCCCCTCTCAATGAGTGTCCTGGATATGATGCAAAACAATCTGATGGTCAGGTTCAAGTAAAGCAGGAGCTTTGGGGAATGCAGAGTACCACTTCATTGCCATTGCTCCCAGGTCCACTCTGTCCTGGAATGGTAGCACCTGATAGGGTCCTATCTATGGGTCAAATAGAACTCAACTGTATACTTATAATAAACTGAATTGTTTGAATTAGAACTGTTTGACTAAACCGAATAGTTTGAAATAGAAATGTTTTTGACAATTAAACTGTGTATTTAGATTTAAACTGTGTACTAATGTAAAAGTGAATTGTTTGAAATGGAACTGTTTTTGACATTGAAACTACTTACGCTTAACTGAACTATTTAATATAGAAAAGTTTTGATATTTAACTGTGTGTAAAGAAAATCTGTACTCATACTAAACTGAATTGGCTGAATTAGAACTGTTTGAATAAACTGAATAGCTTGAAATAGAATTGCTTTTAATGATTAAACTGTGTACTCATGCTAAATTGAATTGTTTGAAATAGAACTGATTATTTGTATAAAATGAATTTAAATAGAACTAAACTGCATTCTTAAGATGAACTGAATTGTTTGAAATAGAACTGTTTGCCTAAACTGAATAGCTTGAAATAGAAATGTTTTGGACAATTAAACTGTGTACTCATGTTAAACTGAATTGTTTAAAATAGAATTGAATATTTGCATAAAAATGGATTTGGCGTTAAATAACCTACAAAGGTTGATATGTCATAAAACCTAACAACCAACCAACCAACCAACCATCAGTCAGACTGATTTATGAATTTACAATTTCTCGTCACATGGTCTCCGAAGCACAATCCATTTCAACAGTTGAGTTTGTTGGCTGGAGATCCATGTTCAATCATGCGAGTCGGTATCGGCATATTCTTCTACATAATACATTTTATTCTTAATCAGTGTTAATCCTGTATTTCCTGAGATTTCTATAAAACAAATGACAATGCTTTTTCTTCAGTAAAATAATTTCCAATATCATTTGCAATTAATTTCTACAGGAAAATAATCTCCAATGAATTTCTATAAAAAAGCATTTGGGATGTATTTCTTTAGTAAAAGAATTATGCAGTTCATATTTTGACTACGATGTTAAGGCATATGTACCAAAATTGAAGTGAACAAGTTTGATCATCTATTATGTTCTCTCTCAGACTTTAGAAAGGCATGAACCTCTTATTCCCCCAGCAATGGGCTAAATAGTATCACTACTCTTCTTCAACTAGGATGGCTTTAGCATCACAAGGTTGATATGCCACGAAGCAAAGAAACCAAAACTATGATTATGACTGCCACATGCGGGATGTGACACAAACTAATTTATTTTAAGGAGAATGAGCACAAAGTGAAAAACAGCCTTGTCCAGGATTTGGACTGGCATAATGTTTGCCTCTTTCATGAGGCCAAAGAGATAATAGACATTATGCTGGTGATGAGGAAGTGAAAACTGCAGTGATGAAGTGGCTCAAAGAACAGTCACCAGAATTTTATGAGGCAGGGATACATGCTCTCATGTGAAGGTGGATCTTTGCTAGTGAGAAAAATAGTGACTATGTCGAGAAGTAGGGAAGTGATCCATAGAGGATCAGCTTCATTTTGTTGTATGATACATGTTCCAGTGACTGTAATTATTCCTGTACTAAAGAAAAAGATATTATTCCTATATATATATATATATATATATAGTAAAGTTGATGACGGTAGTTGAGGGTGATCTGAAGGCTCCCTTTTCAAAAGCTACTACACAGAGGAGTAGGGGAGGGTACTTCTCTATTTCCTGGATGCTCCACTTTATCCTTAATCCTTACCTTATAATTCTGAGTGTTAAGCAAGGTGGCATCAAGTACCATTTTTGAGTCATTGGTATGACTCTACCTGGTTTTGAACACCAGTTTTCTGGGTCATTGATGAGCTCTCTACCCATGAAGCCAATGGTATCAGTAAAATCTTTGCAGTGCTCTATGTAGAATAAAGCAGAGCAATATCAATATTTTCATGTTTAAAATAGGATAGTATTTGGCATGAAAAAAGAAGAAAATTACCCAAATGTATTAAATATTAGTTTTCATGATGATTGGCGCCATGAAACTCAGTGTTGTGGGTTTTTTCAGTATCCTATTTTACTGCAGAAAATATTATATATATATATATCATCATCATCATCATGTCGCGCCGCCAGCGCGGATATCCCTGACCCTCTCTCGCCATTTCTCCCTATCATTCATCGCCTCCGGCAGGTCTTCAGGGCTACATCCTGTGTCCTCACATAGTTGCTGTATGTAAGTTCGTGCTGGTCGTCCTACTTTTGCACATCCATATGTGGGGGTCCACAGGAGTACATCACTTACGAGCTCATCCTTGCTTCTCCAGCAGTGTCCCGCGTGTCTGGTTCGTCTGACTTGTATAGTTTTCGTGATGGGGGGCAAGTGTCCGTATAGTTGGAGTCTCGTGGGGTGTTGTCGCCAGGACGTGTTTAATACTGCTCTCAACATTCTTGAGTAATTTCCGTCTAGTTTCCTCTCCAGCCGCTTCGTTAGCGTCCATGTGGTGCTTCCATATAGCAGTATCGACACAACCGCTGCCTGGAAGAAACTGCGTTTCATTTTATCAGTTAGGTCCGACTTCCATATGATCGAGAGCCTATCGATAGCTGTCCATGCCTTCGTCAGTCGTGTGTCGATGTCTTTTTCGGTTGATGAGACGCTACTTCCTAGGTAGGTGAATTTGTCTACTAGTTTCAGAGAGGCTCCGTCTAGTGTGGCAATGTTGCCCGTTTGGTTGTAACACATATATTCAGTTTTGTTTGCATTGACATGGAGGCCAATGCCTGCTGCGGCTCGTTCCAGACTATGCAGTAGTGTCTCTGCTTGATTAGGCGTATTCGCTAGTAACGCCAAGTCATCAGCGTAGTCGGCGTCCGTGATTGTTTTTGCAGGGTACCTTTTGCTTCTTCTCTTAGTCAGCTCGAAGCCATTTTCTCTGATTTTGTCGATCGAAGTCCTAAGCACATAGTCTAGACAGATGATAAAGAGGTACGGGGCTAGTGTGTCTCCTTGTAGTACTCCTGCAACAATGTCGAAGTATTCCGTGTCTCCATCTGGTGAACGTACTTTCACTTTGGTGTTTCTGTAGAGAATCATTATCGCTGCTACTGTTTCTTTTAGTAGGCTGTATGCTAGTAGGATTTGCTCCATCTTCCCTCTGTGTATGGAATCGAAGGCCTTGGAAAAGCCGACAAATAGTAATGTCGCCTGAAGGTTTTTTGCCCGAACGCCTTCAAGGATTCATTGTATGGTCAGTATTTGTGAGGTTGTGGATCTATTTCTCCGGAAGCCGTTTTGGTTTTTCCTAAGGATGTTGTCTATTTTGGGTTCTATGCGGTTTCGTAGTAGGGCATTGTAGATTTTGGCTGCTATGGATGTAAGTGTTATCCCTCGGTAGTTCTTGGCTAGTCCGAGGTCGCCTTTTTTAGGGAATGGAAGGATGCATCCCTTCGTCCATCTTTCTATCCTATTTTGACTATAGACTGCGTTGCATTGCCGGAGCAGTATATCGTCGAATTGTCTAGTCTTCCACACTTCTGGGGGGATCTCGTCTAGCCCTGCTGCTTTCCTATTTTTAATTCTTCTGAGAACTGAGTCGAGTTCTTCTTTGGTGAAAGGACCTAGTTTAACGTCTAATTGCTTACTAATAATTCTGGTGGGTTTACTAGTAGATTTTTGAAATGCTGTTCCCACAGTTTTACTCTTTCTTGTTGGCTTGCAGCTTTCAATTTTGCTTTGGCTGTGCTCTTCCTTCTACTTACTTCGTTTATTGTTTGCCAGGCTATCCTGGATTGTCTATCTTCCACCGAGTCTCTAATCTTATCTATCTGATTTTGTATGTATTCTGCCTTTTCTTTTAGATATATTCCTGTTAATTGATGTTGAGCCTTTTCTAGTTTTCGTGCATTTGTGTTTGTTGGGTTCTTTTGATAGCTTTTGGAGGCAGTTTTCACAAGTGTACATTTTTCTCAAACCGCTGGCGTTTCCCAAGGGGCTCTATATTTAGTTCTAGGTTTTGTTGGAATACACTTTGCTGCCGCCTCAAGGTGTGCTTCTACAAAATTTTCATATTCGTCATTTGGGGTACCTTTTTCTGCCTTCTCTTGTAGTGCTTCGAATCTGTTTCTTAATTCTAATGCATATTTATCTCTAATATCTCTGTTGTTGAGTAGGGCACAGTCATAGTGCTTGGTTGTCGCTTTACGTGTGGCATTTTTTCGTAGGCTTAGACGTACTGTGTGTGTGTATGTGTGGTACAAACACATATATACACAAGCATGCTCACGCACACACATATGTGTGTGTGTGTGTGTGTGTGAGCATGCTTGTGTAAATATATGTTTGTACATACACACACACACATATATATGTGTGAGCATGCTTGTGTATATATGTTTGTACACACACACACATATATATATATATATATGTGTGTGTGTGTGTGTACATGCTCACACTATGACTCAGAGAAAACCACAAATAAACCACTCTATGGCATATCAACCATGCCACCAAACCAAACCAAACCAAACCAAATCAATCAGATAATCATGAATCTTGAACTTATGTATAGGGGAATTTTCTCTTCAATAATATTATATATTTTTGATGGATTGATTTTAATGGCATGTTAAATCATTAGGGGATATTTTATGCCAAAAGTTAGGGAATTGTATTCATTGTACGTTCATATTTATTTTTTTTGTAGTTGTTTTTCAAGAGTTTTATTTCAATATGGTTCTATTGAATATGAATAAAATTTAAGCAGATATATTTGATGGGATACCAACAGGTACTAACACTTCAAGTCAGCGTGGACCTGGGAGTAATAGCAATGAAGGGATACTCCATGTT